>BTHU01000021.1:34364906-35002406 GCA_036184795.1 Tokudaia tokunoshimensis | reverse complement strand
TCATTGGTTTTGTTTGTTTTTTAAGATTTATTTATTTACTATGAGTACACTGCAGCTGTCTTCATGCTCACCAGAAGAGGGCACTGGATCCCATTACAGATGGTTGTGAGTCACCGTGTGGTTGCTGGGAATTGAACTCAGGACCTCTGGAAGAACAGCCAGTGTTATATAGCTGCCAGCTATAGTTTTTAATCATAGTTTCTGATTTTAGCTGACCTCCCCATGCTGGCCATGGAAACTCTGTTTTAGAGCCTCTGGCTGGCCATAAAGAAATTCTGTGATGTTCCTTGTGCAATAGCAGGTCAAAGACTCTTTACTCCAGAGGCCCAGAAGAATCTGAAGGAAACACGTCCTGTCAGCTGGCTTTTGCCACTTGGCCTGAGAACTCTGAAAGATCGAGCAGATGTGTTGAGAAGCATAAAACTCCAAGATGAGAGTGTCGCCTCACCTACAGCCTAGTCAGAGGCTTCGACAGAAGTGTTTCTCTGGGTTTGGTGAGTCCCTCAGCAAATCCACCTCTCCCAATGAGTGAAAGGGACCACTGGAGCAGGTGTAATAGGGAAGTGACCCGAGGTCACCCTGCTCCTCCTCATCGACCAAAGGCTGTTTTTTCCTTTTTGAGATAGGCAAGAGCCAGGTAGCCCTGGCTAACTTTGAGCTGGACACCCTCCTGAATTCTGGGTTTATCTCCTGGGATTAATGGAGTTTACCACTGCCCCTGGCTATCTGGGCTCCCCTTGATGAAATCCAGTTAGGTAGCAAGCAGTGTGCACCTCTGCTGCCAAAGGTAACTATATAGTAATTTTCATTTTAGTTAGACTCACGACACATCTTGCCCCAAATTAACCAGGAACCCACTCTTCTGCTCTGGTTGCCCACACTAGTGCAGAGCTCATGTACTCTACGGCACACACATCGAGTTCTCTGTTCCCCTTACTGTGACAGGGTAAGACTCTTGCTGTGCTCCCAGGCTGCTTAGGACTCCCAGGCTCTAGTGAGCCTCCTTTCTGTTTCTGAGTGTGAAGGCATACCCACCCAGGCTTGTTAGGTTTTATAGTCGTGTTGCTATTGCTTTGTTTCTCTATTTTGAGGCAGGATCTCATATAATCCAGGTTGGCACTGAACTCACTAGTGAGTTCAATGACTACTTAGTCCTTGATTTCCTTATCTTCCTATTTCCACCCTGCCCCTAGTCTTGGGATTCTAGGTATGTACCACTAAGCCTGGTTTTTGTTTGTTTTGCTTTGCTGCACAGGCTCTCTCACTCCATAGCTAATGATGACCTTGAACTCACTGAACCTCCTGCCTCCACTTCCCAAGTGTTGGGGTTACAAATGTGAGTCATGGTACCTGGCTTTTACATTTATTTACTGTCTTATTTTGGTCCGGGCTGGCTTCAAATCGGTGACACTGTTCCTGTCTTAGTTTCTGAGAGTAGAGATTAAGGTGTGTTTTATCACATTCAGGCAGTATTTTGTTTAAAAATATATATCTTAGGTGCACAGAACACATACATGCACGTACATATACAAACATTTATATAGTTCTTATTGATTTATCATTTTATGTGTATTAATCTTTTGACTGCATGTATGTCTGTGTACCAAGTGCATGCCTGGAAGAAGGCACTGAATCTTCTGGAACTAGAGTTAGAAATGGCTGTGAGCCACTGTCACTCTATGGGTGCTAGGAATTGAATTTGATTCCTCAGTAAGTTTTTTGAGACAGGGTCTCACTGTGTAGCCTTGGCTGTCCCGGAACGCACTCTGTAGACCAGGCTGGCCTCAAACTCATAGAGATTGGCCTATCTCTACCTCTGAAGTACTGGGACTAATGGCTTGAGTCACCTCTGCCCAGTTATAGCTCTTCTTTATGAAGTAGATTACCACAAAGCAAGACATAGTAGCAAGTCCTGCTGGGTAATGACTTCACCAAACTGTCATTCCAGAAACATACAAAATCACACACATCGTGTTATATATACACACGTGTTATATATACACAGTGCCACTCTTTACCCCATGCTGGGACGGCAGCTCCAAGGTGCCTCTGCTGAGCTTTGTCTTGTCCCTGGCTGCTCCAGACACATGTCCAGTTGGTGGTGACAGCACCCCAGCTGCTAAGCCACTTTTCCTGCCAATCTATCTGTCCACAGTGCTCACACTGGCCAGCCAAGGGATGGTTTTGGGGCCAGGGGAAGTGGCTGGAGCTTGTATAAGATCCATTCTCTTATGGTGGCTCTCTGTCCAACAATAAAACCAACAGCCAGGGATGGGACAGGCAGAGTCACCAACACTGGCTCAGGCTGCGTGAGCTGGTACGGCAGGGTTCCATCGGCGATGTCCTGAGGGCCCAAGTCTAGGTCCAGTCCCATCTACCCACATAACCAGGAGGGAGCAGGTGGTGCTGACAGTGTGTGCAGTTGTTCTTCACAGGGCTGTAAATCCATGAGGCCAGGGCTGTAGCTGACTGGGGGCTCTGATGGGGCCCCAGCATAGCAAAGAACAGGGCTGGGGCACAGACTGGCTAACTCCATGACTCTTAAAAGGAAGAATAAAATAAAGGCGGCTTTTCTGGTTAAGATGGACTTTCAGCTCATTTTGACGCCACCAGGCTCTGCTGCAATCCTGGGTTGGCTTAGACAGAATCTTGATATATATATATATATATATGTATATGTATATATATATACATATATATATGTATGTATATATATATATATATATTCCCTCAGACCTGCAGAGTCTTTTTCTTTTCTGTCTTCTTTTTTGAGACAGGGTTTCTCTGGGCAGCCTTGACCACCCTGGAACTTGTTGGACTGATGTTTTTGTACACTGTCTCTGTCTTATCTTGCCTGCCTAAGGCACCTTCTGACTGGTTAAAATAAAAGGCCTATGGCAAAAAGTAGAATAGTAAGGTGGACTTCTGGATAGATAGGGGACTCTGGGAAAGAGGGTGGCATAAAAGATTTGCCACCAAGACAAAGAAGAGGTCAGATTTATAAAACACCAGCCATGTGGTAGAACTTAGACTAGTCTAAATAGGATAATAAGTTATGAGCTAGCTTGGAACAAGACCTAGGTATAAATAAATAAAAAGGTCTCTTGTGTCCTTATCTGGGAGCTGGGGCAGGCTTAGAAAGGCCCCCAGTTGCATTTGGCACCTAGCATCGGGCTCAAACCCATAACCCTGAGATTGAGAGTCTCGTGCTCTACAGACTGAGCTAGACTACAGTCCAGATTAGCCTTCAACTCAGAGATCCACCTGCCTCAACTCCCTAACAGTCTTTCTTGTTTAGTGTTGTGATTACAGGCCTATACCACCCCTGGAATTAAAATATAAAGTTCTCACTACATTTTGAAAAAAAGAAAAAGAAAAAAAAAGAGGTGTGGCCTTGTTGGAGTAGGTGTGGCCTTATTAGAGGCAGTGTGTCACTGTGGGGGTGAGCTTTGAGGTGTCCTATGTTCAAGCTATGCCCAGTGTAGAACAGTCTCCTCCATGCTGTCTACAGATCACGTTGTAGGACCCTCAGCTCCTTCTCCATCATTATGTCTGCCTGGGCAATGCCATGCTTCCTGCCATGATGATAATAGACTAAACCTCTGAAACAGTAAGCCAGCCTCAATTAAATGTCTTCCCTTATAGGAGTTGCCTTATAGGTCATGGTGTCTTTTCACAGCAGCAAAACCCAAAGCAAGACATTACTTTTACTGGTCTCCTTCCTCCCACACAAACAGCTTCCTTTTGTTTTCCTATGGTAATGATGACCCATACATAGTCTTGTCTGGACAGCAGTGTGGTATCTTACAATAACGGATTCAATTCTTCTCTTCTCAATGCCAGTCTGCATTCCTCTGGAATGCTGTATGGACACCCTGCTTGTACCTTTACCTTCAGTGAATGTGTACCACCTTTTAGAAGTTCTTCAGGTACACATGGAAGTCACTCCTACACATGCTGGGCCTGCTCTTGACCATCATGAAACTCTAGTATCCAAATTACAAAAAGCTACAGCACGGCAATGTCCACCAACAGCACTTGGCAGCTGATGGGGGATTTACACTCTCCAAATTGGGATTTGGAATTTTGAGATCGTCACCAATTGAATTGGTTGCTGAAAGCAGAATGCTTTGGCAGGTATATATTTCAACGCTGAAGAGTACACACACTGCATGCCATTGAGAACACTTTGTTTCTGTAAAAGCAAGTGCATCGTTGCTTAGCCATTGTGGTTCTGTTAGAAAAGGAAAACACAGATGTAAGAAAGACTTAATATCATGTCAGAAAACAGCTTACATCTTACCCCTAAGGACAACTTGGAATGGGAAAGAACCTGTTGGGAATTAAAGACATGGGTATCTATACAAACACATTTCAGCTGGCGAATAGGCAAGCAAGCAGTAAACCATTCATTACATTGGGATATGCCTCAGCACTGAAAGGGAACAACCATAATTTTGCAACTTGGCTGATTCTCAGGTACATACCATTAAATAGAAGCCACACAAGTAAAGCTATGTACTGCATGGTTCTATTAATGAGGCATCCTAACAATAGACAGATTAACAGCAGGGAAAGACAGAAAAGGTATCATCGGCTATCATTGTCTAGGAAAGAGAGATTGTAAGGATTGACTACAAATGGGCTTGAAGAGTTGCAGGGTTGGTTTATTTTTTTGTTTGGATTTGTGTGTGATCAAACTATTCTACATCTTATTGTGATGAGGATTAGAGTCCTGTATGTAATTGTAAAAATGTGTAACTATATCCTACATAAAGCAAGTGTCTCTGTGTGCATATTATACTTTAATAAAAATTGTTTTTGTTTTTTAAAATGAAGGAAGAGAGAATCATACAAAGAAATACTACAGTGCTCTAGTTTAATAGGAACTTTTTCTCCAAGTTCCAGCATCCTCAATTCTTGACACCTCATTTACACCCTGTGATAGTTAGTTGGGTAACAGCTGTAATTAGAATGAGTAAGTGTCTGTAAGTGGTAAATCTTCAGGCTTTCCTAGGAAACTCAGCAGTTAGGCTGGAATTAGATGTGACTTAGGTCACTCTTGCACGATTCACATACCTATTCTACTCCATTTAAATTCTGAAGTGCACTTATGTCTCAGATTTAACCCAGACAAGAAAAGCATTTCACTTGAAGCCTGTCTTGTTTATGCAGGAGTGGAATGTGTGAAGCAAAATGTTTTGAAAGTCCTTGTTAGAAGCTGAGGAGCATAAATGAGCAGTTACTACAAGCAGAAACCTAATCCTCTGGCAGTCGAAAAGGGGCTGAACTTTTACAACGAAGGTTTTATGGGAAAATTCCTTGGATTGGTTGGTATGATAATCCACTGGATCAAGTTGTACCCTGAAGTTGATTCCCTTCATTTTCCATCAGCTGGGAATCAAGAGAGAGGAGTTATAATTGTTGTTGCTCAGCAAGCGTCTTCTCCAAAACCTGCAAGAGGATCTAGAAACTTTAACAGGCAGACTTTCTCAATGTTGAAAATTAAAAAGTCAAAAAATAAAATAAGTAAAAATATGCAGTGCAATGCATCAGTCATAGACTCAACCAAGCAGAAGGAAGAATATCAAGGATGGAACACAAGGTTGAAGAAATATTTCATGCAAATATAGCTAAAGAAGGAAAACTTAGAATTACCACAATGTACAAAGAACTATGGGGCACAAGAAAAGCAAACCCAAAAATCCATGGACAAAAGGAACCAAGATAAATACTGAAGCCATAAGTGACTGGGAATCTTCTATCCTCAGTTTGTGAGGGTTCAGAAAGGTTGTTTTATTCCAAAAGAAGCAGATCCTTGACCACACTGTATCTAACACTCACAGAAAGAAATTATAATGAACATTTTTTTCTTCAAATTACTGGGCACCAGCTATTTCAGCTCCATGCATCTCAAGCTTGGAAGATGCAAGTCTCTCTTAAGTTGTACTTCCTTGGAATTCTACAAGCTCTCTGGCTATGGCTGCCAAACCTTTTAAGAAATGTACTTGCTTGTTAAGAACACAAACTAATTGTTTCTAAGTCAAGTTTATAAGGTACTATTCTTCAAGAAGGATCTTGGAGTAGAAGTGCTATTCACATTGGGAATGTTAATAAACGCTATATATTACTTTCAGTCAAGTAAGGCAGTACTCCGATTTTAGAGACCGGTAAGGGTAATTAGTGCATTTTCTTCATTGTACATCAAAATAATTGGAGAACTGAAGGGGCCCCATTCCACAGCAAGGCTGAGGTCCTGATCTCCTGTCCATCTCTCATGTCATTCTACTCTCAGCCTCCACTAAGAGTAGATAAGATCATTTCATCAGGTTGAGTCTGAGTTGCTAGTTCTCAGAGGTAACAGGGCAATGTCCCATGAAATGAGACTAGTAGGCTGTATTCCAAAAATATGTGACCTTTAGAACTATGGACACCCAGGGATCATGTCTGACACTTCATGTGTTTTAAGGTGGCAACCAGCAGCAGTCCCTCCTCCGCCCCCTCCCTTCCATGCCCTGGGGGTTCTATCCAGTATCTGGCTTCTTGCCTACATAGCAAGTTGACAACAAGTACTTCAACATGTCATCTTTCTGTCACCTACCATCGGGATTTTCTTTTTGCTGAAGTCAACACTCTCTAGTCTTCATGTCTGCCACCAAGGCAAATTGATCTTTACTTCTCTTGAACTTGTTCTGTTTCCTGCCTCAATGTAGCACTTCTTTCATTACTTTTAATTGACAAGTAAATTTTTATGTTTTGTCATAAATTCAAGCATGATGTTTTGAAAATTATATTTAATATATATATATATTGGAGTGGCTAAATAGATATAGGTTAACAATTACTTCATAAACTTGAGATTTTTGTGGTTAAAAACTTCTAAAATCCGGTTTGTTTGCAATTTTTGAAAAAGCTGAAGTCCAAACCCAGAACCTTGTGCATACTAGAAAAGCACTCCAACACATCCTAGTTTCTCCTGGAACTTTTTAAGTATATAGTTCATCATCATTAGTTGTAGTTACTATGATCAACAATAGATCTCTGCAAAATGTTTTTTTCCTGCTCAAATGAAACATTGACCCATATCTCATGAATCTCTCAATTCCTGTGGCTGTTCATTTAAATGAAAATAAACAGCTTATTTGTCTAACAGTAATTGTTTAGGAATAGAGTTATTATACTACCTTACTACAGGATGTTTTACCTACTTCCATTACCAAAATAACAAAGGGCACTGCCCTGCAATAGCCCTCCCTCAAGGACAAAGGCAGACACTTGAATGTAGAGTAGGGCTTCAGATTCATTTCCCCAGTGAGCACTCAAAGTGAAAGTAAAGGCAACAGGTTAAGAACATGTGGTCATTCTGAAGCTTTGCAGAATTACTGTCTTTAAATACTTCCAAGCACTCAGACATTACTAAGGTCATGGTCATATTTGGAGTGCATGTGTTTAGAAAAAGAATTAGCATTGCTTAGAAGATAGACAGTAGTTCCCTAGGAAGAAAAGAAGTTTCCCTAGCGAAAGTCTACTGTGAGACCTGTACTTTTAATTTGTTAGTTTATACACTTATAGTTAGCTGAGTTTCATTCCAAATTATCTGGAAAACTGGCAATTTCCCAAATTTTGTTTATTTTTATAAACTTCTATTTAAAGAAACTTGTAAATGAATAAAAACATCACACACTAAAATAACTAGACCCAAATTCTATTCAACTTAATAAACTTATAAACAGAAGTGGCATCAAAACAGAAGCTGTGAAACTTCACATTAAACTTTACAGTTCTGGTGTCAAACATATTTTATGCACTCATTTATCACAAAAACTCCATGATAGAATTAGAACTAGAGAAACACATAGTTTCCTATCCTCTTTCATAATAGTGTCTATTTTGATCTCATTGTAGAAAGACTTACATGAAGCTTAAAAAATGGTATATAACTCATTAAAATTTACATCTAATTTGGTTAAAATTCAAATAAAGTTATGGTTTGATTCTTTTCTCTGAACTTGGTTGATTTGTACTGCTCTTGAAGAAAGATACAATGCCACTTAGTGAAGTATGGATTTCACAATCAACAACTGGACTTTCATTTCAGGATAGGAGGTATAGCATTGATATCATAAAATTAAGAACAAAAATGTAAAGTGTTATCTGCTTTGCTTGACCTAGACTGTATGACAAGGGAACCAAAACAGTAAAGTCATACTGCACCATGTATTTAAGACAGAGACAAGCCTACTTTATTTATGCCACCATTAAATTTATTTAAAACCAGTCATAATAAAAATTAACTACAAACAGACATCACAAGTATGCCATGTGTTGCTTGAAAACTCTTCCATGCATGCCAAGGAGCCCATAAGAAGCTGTTTGGAGACCTCTTGGGACATGGAACAGGAAGTCACTCCAAGATGTCCTCACCTTCTGCCTGTTGGTACTACTTCCTTTCAATCCCTTCAGCACCCTGCTGAAACAACGTTTGTATGCAGAAGTTTAGGAATGGACCAAAACCAATACTGCCAAGCATCACTAGTCTGAATCCCTGTATAGGATGAGATGACAGTCACACTACGGTAGTTTCTAGATGATCTCTAGACCTTCAAATGAGGAGAGAAATGAATACAGTCAGAAATCAAAAGTGCTTAGACTAAGTTTGTAAGTGAAAGCAAATGTTAAAACAACCTCTTCCTATCAGCAAATGATTGACATAGGCTCTCTGATTTATTCTTTGTATCTGAATACATATTGGAGAATGTACATTTATTCCTCTTTGAAAAATATGGCAGTCCAAAATACTTAATATTTATCTATCTCAATTGCACATATTATTACCTGAAACCCAGCATTTTTGAAGACATGAGTCATATGTGCTATAATTCAATTTTGAAAGATAAATACAGTTTTAACCATTCATAACAGGTACACAAACTCAAGAAAAATGAAATTCAGAAAATTTGGGTTATTTTGCCAAAGATAAAGCTGATTTGTAAATTACATAAAAATAGTCACAAAAATATGAGGAAGGTAAAATTTAACCATGAAAGGCAGCCTATTTTCTGGTTGAGCTATGTTTAAACCCCAGAGACCCAGCAGATAACTCTGCAAGGGAAGGAAGGAAGTTTGCCACACTCCCAGACACTAGGCTCCTGACAGGAGGCCTCAGCTCCATAATCCTGTGGCCATCAGTCATGTAGGGTAATGCCCCAAGCCCCTGGTATTCTGTCTGGACTCCATCCCCACAGTTACCTGGCAACAGCCAGGTAGGCCTGGCCCACTATAAAAGGGGCTGTTTGCCCCCTCCTCCCTCTCTTACTCTCTTACTCTAGCTTCTCTCTTGGCCTCTTGCTCCCTCTCTCTCTACATGGCCATGGGCCTCTACTTTTCACTCATCACAACTCCCCAGCAACAATAAACTATGGACTGCCTCTTCTCATCTGGACCCACCATGCTGGAGCAATGGAACAGATCTTTCTCTAAAATGTCTTGTTTAGCCTCCTACAGGAAACCTCTCTGCACTTCTAGACACTGTTTCCACCAAGCCAAACCACCTACCTGCCCAAGCAAGCCGTGGACCGGGCCAGAGCTCTCCTCCTGCCTTTTTCCCTTAGGCCCAAGGTAGAGCCCGCCAGGGGCCCCCCAACTCTGTTCTCAGCCGGATTCTCGCTGGTTCCATGGGGACCTCAGACTATACTTCCCCACTCAGAGCAAATTTCCCCTGCATCTGCCTTGCCCAGCAGCCCGAACCCTGGCTGGATGCATGTCACCATTTTAACCCAAAGTGTGTGTATTCCCAAACTTTATTTATCAAATAGTGTCAAGAATTCATCTGGCCTGAACATGCATGACTTTTTCTGAACACTCTTAGAATGTATTCTAAATTTCTTTGAAAACAATTGAATCCCTTTTTCCCCCTTGTTTTTCCACTACAGCTTTTTAGTAAGGCTTCAAGGTATGAGTTTCTCTCTCTTTTTTTTTCCTTGTGCTATTTATTTCTCTAAAATAAAGTCACCACCTAGATGTTCCACTAACGGGCTGTGATTTATAGGTAGCATATCACACCTGAAAACCCAGCTTTGCAGAAATGTTTTCACTTAATATTATTAAGAGCTTGAGTCCACCAAATCTTGTCAGCTGTTCTCCTAAATCCAAACACATCTCTTTTCAGTTAAAGTGGCAGGACAGCTTTAGAGAGGGAAATCTCTGAGATTACCATTGTGTTCAGCCCTCTGGTTGGCAGAATAACGCAGCAAATGATGCCAGCTCTTATAAGCCCAACAAACCACAGGCAGCTGAGGGCCTGGCGTGGTCTGCCCACTAGTTTTATTCATGTGTCCTTTCTTTCTGGTTTTGTGTGTGTGTGTGTGTGTGTGTGAGAGAGAGAGAGAGAGAGAGAGAGAGAGAGAGAGAGAGAGAGAGAGAGAGAGAGTATGAGTACACCATTGCTCTCTTCAGACACACCAGAAGAGGGCATCAGATCCCCTTACAGATGGTTGTGAGCCATCTGTGGGATTTGAACTCAGGACCTCTGGAAGAGCAGTCAGTACTCTTAACCACTGAGCCATCTCTCCAGTCCTGTCCTTTCTTTTTATTAGTTAACTATTTTATTTATTTACATTTCAAATGTGTCCTTCCTAAGCATGCATCTTGGGGATGGAGAATTGACTCAGCAAGTTTAGAGCATGTACTGCTTTTGCAGAGGGCCTGGGTTTGGCTCAAAGCACCAATACAGTGGCTCACAACCATCAAGACCTAGCTCCAGGGCAACTGACTCCCTTCTGACCTCTGTGGGAAGGATTTAATGTTGCTGACTTTGAGACTTAATTTTACAGTTTTAGATAATGTTAAACTTGCAGACTAGATGGAAGCTCTTTCTTCAGTTTATCTTCAGTAGGGTCTTGTTCTACACCCCAGGCTGACCCCAAATTCCTGATAATTCTTTTTCATCAGCCTTCTAGAGTAGTTGGATTTCAAGTATGATTCACCATGCCTTGGTGAACTAGGGTATTAAAAGAACATTTTGGGTGTCTAGAGAGGGGTTTCATAGTTAAGAGCGCTTATTGGTCTTCCTGAGGATCCAAGTTCAGTTCCCAGACATCACCCACACAGTTCTGGAGGTCTTATGCTCCAGGTCTTATGCTCTTCTGACCTCTGCAGTGATGGGATACATGCATTACACACAGAGACAAATGCAAGCAGAACACACACAAACACATGCACAAGCACACACACAGAAAATAAAGCATTTTTTAAAGGGGGCCATACTTTTGGTGAAATCCTAACATTTATACAAATTGTCATGAATTGAATCTATCCTGAAGTAATTAGAAAGTTAAACACATTCTGATACAATTGGTTATGTGTTTCTTTCCTTTTTTGTACTTGTCATTTTTACTGTTTAATGACAGTATTCCCTCTGTAAAAGGAAGTAAGAGAATGGGGAAGGGAGAAGAAACATTGGCTTTCTTTAATCACTAGGCCAGTCCCAAGCCTCTGGACCAAAATCAAAATCAAATTTCTTCCACTCTATTCCTTGGCCAGCTGGGATATAAAAGGTTTAAGGTACCTGGGTTTTCTTTGTGCTTCATCGTACACTAGAGCCCATCGGTGGAGTTGAGAAACACCTGCATGTACCAGGAAGTCTTTTCAGAAAAAAAAAAACACTGATAGATGTATTTTGATCTCTGAGGCTCCTAATTTTTCTTAATTTATGGTTTGGATGGAAAGGAATGTTCTCCTGTCTAATTTCAAGGCTGATTCTCACTAACCTAGTTCCCTATGTTCCTCTAAAGTCATGGACCATGACTATTTACTGAGATTCTTATAAACTACTTCCTATAAGAGGGCATGGAGTCCTGTTGACCAAAAGCAGCCTGGGATAACTGCATTATCTTTTCCTCCTTCCTACAATGTAGGAACTTCTGTGATCCTTTTCAGATACAACATGTACTGGACCTTGTTGTACCTGAAAAAGTTGTGATTTTTCTTTGCCTTTCTTCAGTCCAAAGCTAAGAAAGAAAAAGAAGGAGGGAGGGGGTATTGAGTTAGCTAAAACACCATCAGCTAGACTTTTAATTCTTAAAGGGGGTAGATGAGGAGGACAAAAGACACAGACACACACACACACACACACTGTACACAAGCAAAACTGCTGGCTTCTCCACTCTGCAGAGACTTCTGAAGAAGAGTTCTTTGAAAGTGGAGCCTCTATATTCAAAGATGACCTGGAGACTTGAATATATAAAGCTCAGCTGAAGCAGCAAAAGTTGGGTCTCTGTTTCACTAGTGCAGGGACTGTTTTGCACCTGGCCTGCTCAAGTGTCCTTAGACCTGTGACCTGAGCTAACTCCTAGCTTCTAGCATGCCTAGCTGAGTCAATGGCCAACTGAAGCAAGTGTGTGGCATCTAGGAGCAAGGTCTCCTGCATCCAAGCATTTTGTGGCTGGCTGGCAGATGGGGAGTAGAAGGAACAGGCCTGGAGCATTGTGCACACCATCTGAAACTTTTCTGAGAAAGAATAGCAGAGGCCTGAACAGGACATTCTGTCTCCTGTGCACCCCACAGTGCAAAGCTACAGAGTGTCCCCACCTGCTTGGTTAAGCCAGCCTTGGCCCAGCTCCTAAAGACTGTACCGGGAGGCAATGTATATGTATTTATATTTATTTTGGTTTTCAGGAATGGTACCCTGTGTAGAATAGATTGCCCCCAAAACCTGGTGATGCTCCTTCCTCGGCCTGCGAAGTGTTGGGATTACAAATTTGAATACCATCCAGTACAGTTTTCACATTTTAATGTGTAATACATGATAGCATAGTTAGTTGAGGAATTTCCCAGGATGGCTTCCCATTTATAAGCTGAATTGGAGCTCCGTTTTGGAAAACACAAACAGAATCCGAAACAGAAGTAATTTGATTTCAAATATTTCACACTCCGTTTCTAAAAAGAGTTGCCTTCAAAAGTTAATTCCTTACGCTTGAATAACCTGGGTGAGAATCCTGATGAGTTGCTGCTATTGGATTTAAACTGGCAGATAACAAGGTTTTCTGTTCACTTTTAGTCTACCCATGGTGCCTATACTGGGTTCTCAAAGTTCCTCACCTGTGCCCGAGGCCCCAAGACTGGGCCTCCAAGGTCCATTGAGTTTTTTTCAGTAAGAGGGGAAAAAAAAATACGTTTTGCCACTTGACCGTGCCATGGAGGTAACCTTGTATCAATTCACTTTTACAGTAGACTAGAAGGAGGATTCCATTGCGATGTCATTCCCCTCCCCCAAGGGTTTCTGTTGGGACTTAAAGCAGACACCAGGAACAGCCTACCCTACCCTGCTATAAGAGCAACACTGGACAAGAAAAGGAACCACTAAAGGACGTGTTTCACAACTGGAGGACACACTGTTTTAAATGAAACTGAGAGGCACAGCTTTTATAACTAACCAAAGAAAGAGCCCAAGTACTCTGACTTAGAACCAAGGAGTCATTGCTCTAAATACTGAGGACCTTTAAAGGCCAGGTGGTCACTGAGCTTGGCCAGTCAGGCATAGGGGGATGAGTGGAAGCTCATAGAATCTTAGAAAGTAGCTTGCACAGAATGGGCACTGTCCACTGTCCGTGTGGATCGAGTTGGTTCATTGAAGAGCACCCAAGAGAATGAGATGGGAACGAACTATAGATAGAAAGAAATGACCCAAGAAAGCAGAATTAAAAATCAAGAGAGTTGCTGGGGTTGGTGAGAGCGCAAAGAAGATGGGACAGAGGGAAGAAAAGTTGCAGGTCTTGGCTACTGTGGCCACATCCCTGAGGAGTCCCGCAACTCCGGTCTTAATGTGGGGATTCCAAAAGACAGCCCTGTCCCTCCCCATACAAGATCCGGAACTGCCGGCAGAGGTTCTGCTACAAGAACTGCTCTGAGACTTTCCTGCGTTCTGCCGTCATGCACCCCACTTGTCACTGTTCGTGTCTATCTTCGTGTCTCTCTGCACTCTTTGTCCCACGTGGGAACGAGGGAAGAGGGAAATCCCTGGGAAACTGCTACTCCTGGAGGGAAGTCTGGGGCTCCCCCACATTCATGATCCTCTGTCTCTGGCACCTAGGACACAAGCTTTCCGCGAGGGAGTCCAGGGGGGAAACACTTGGACTGCATTGCTGTCCTTTGGTCCCCGCCCCCTCTTAGCGTCAGCGCGCCGCGGGCTGCGGGGTTTAAATACGCTCTAGCGGGAGCCCTGGTGCTTCTGCCCGGGAGCGCGGCCGGGCTGGAACCGCCGAGATAGAGGGGAGCGAGCTTGCTGCATCCCCAGGCCGGCGCTGCCCCGCGGCCCATGTCTCCGGGACTCGGGCGCCGCCTTCGCCGCTGCAGCATCCTTGAGCTTCGCCAAAACAGGGTTGATGAGAAACAACTCAGCTGCCTCCGCGGCGGGGAGCCATGAGCTGTCTGGATGTTATGTACCAGGTCTACGGTCCCCCGCAGCCGTATTTCGCAGCCGCCTACACTCCCTACCACCAGGTACGGGTCTGTCCGGATGGGGCGGGAACCGGTGGAACACACACACACACACACACACACACACACACACACACACACACACACACACACGGCTACAAAAGTACCAGTACCTGAAAGGACGCTTGAGCTCCCACAAGCCAGGGGCGACAGACAGGCACCCAAAGATGGGGTGATGCCGGGACCGCGCGCGCTGCGACAGCTATTAACTTATTCTTTTTAGCTGGTGCTTTTTCGGTCTTGAAACAGCAGCACCTACGGCATGCGGATGTTCACCCAGGTTGTTCCCAGATCAGTTAGACTGAATTTTCCTTTTAGAGTCTGGTGCGGGTGCAAAGGGCTTCCCACAAAGCTCACTCAGAGAAATCCGAACTTTGGTCTCGACCATAGAAATAAAAACAAAAAGATCAAAAGACTTCTCCAAGTCTCAGGCGGTCCCAGTCAGGTCTGGCCAAGTAGCTAAGCAACTGTTGGATTCCTTATCAGCTGAAACCCGAAGACTGCACCAGCCTTTTGGTCTGGGTTTTACGGAATTCTAGGGAGCATTATTGCGGTGTAGTTGACCAGCCCCGGGAACTAGCCTTTCTGGGACCCAAGTCGCAGAATCCGACAACTCAAAGTCTCTTTCAAGAGCGCTTAACCCCGCTCCTGCAAACTGCGGAGGTTTCATTCGATTCTGCCTTCTTCTTTCCCTAAGCTGTGTGCCTAGCCAAGCAGTGTTTCCTTCCGTGTCCCTGGCGAAGATCGCAGAAATTAAGGACAGTGTCCCAGGGAAAAAGCGAAAGCACACACACCTGGGGCAGAAGTCTGGACCAGGCTGAAGTATGAGTCTGGTCTTCCTTTTGGAAAACGCTGAACTGTACTGTAACGTTTGCGTTAATACTTTAAACAATTTTGTTTACAAATCTCAATGAAATATGAAGATGATGAAGCGAGTAAAATTTGCCTTAAGTTCTCCTCGCAAACTTTCCAAACTAGAATTTGTAGTCTTAGACTTAGGAATCATTGTAAATGAAGTGGGAATACGGTATTTGGAGTGTGATGATCTTAGAAACTGTTATCTTTTGGCCCCAGCTTCTGAGATCAGCAGCCCTTCCCCACTATGGGACCATCTACTGCAAAGAGAAGACAGTTAGGGTTTGCTAGTTAGACCTTTCTACTCCTGGACCCCAGACCTGTCTTCTATACTAAATGTCACTCTGTAAGACTCTGCCCTTCCTTCAAGGCCATCTCTGCCTTCAGAATGGTTTATCACTATACCCAGTTTGTAGCTCAATTCTAAGACAATGTTCTCAGTAGCTGTGTCTGGTTTTAAAGTTTTAATGATACAGTAGTACATCAAGGTTCAACCTTCTTTCATGCTCCTTTTAATAATTTCTGTCCTAATCATGTTTGAAGATGCTGACAGTATGCTAGTCGCTTGCTAACTTTTCCTTACTTAAATGATGTTTTAAAACTGCAAATACAGAGAATATGCCTGTGGCCCCAGCGCTCAGGAGGCTGAGACAGAAAGATCTTAGTTCAGGACTAGTCTCAGCTACATGGCAAGTTGCAGGTCACCCCATGCTGTATGATACCTTGTGTCAAAACCAATCAAACTAATGAAAACAACTGTCACTAACTTTGGAGATTTTTTTTTGTGGGTGCACTTAACAAAATCTTACTTCCACTTATTAAAAAGATCCTCATTTCCCCAGTTATGATTTTGGAATTCTTTCATGTTTCCTGTGGGACTTCATTTCTGGTTGTAAAATGTAGATTCTGTTTCTCATTGCTGTTTTTCTGTGTCATCTTGGGGATGCTTAACCTTGGAGCAGTGCCTCTGCGCTGAGTTCTCCTGTAGAGGGTAGTTACCTACTTTACGTGGGTGCCCTTACTCTTACAGTCTGTTTTTAAAAAGTGCATTTGCCCTGAGCGAGTCTCTTAAAGTTGAACTCTCGGCTTACAGTCCTTATAGTTGGGTTTGGTTTTTCTCTGTTTGGTGTGGTTTGTTCTCTTGGTTTGATTGGTTGATGATTGATTGTCTTCTGAGGTTTTTCACCCACCCCAACATTTTGAGAGTTTTTCCTGCAGTTAAGCTGCAATTCTGGGGAGAAGGGGTATCAAGTAGGGCAAATTTTCTTTAGGGAATATCGTAGGCAGAGAGGCAATTGTTTTGGCATTGATTGGTGGTTTTATGTGGCAGGCACAAAGCTTAGACAGAGATGGACCATCTCTTGTGAATTGATGTTTAACTCTTTCATTGAACAGAAACTAGCCTACTACTCAAAAATGCAAGAAGCCCAAGAGTGCAGCCCCAGCCCCAGCAGCAGTACCAGCGGGAGCTCCTCATTTTCCAACCAAACCCCAGCCAGTGTCAAAGAAGAGGAGGGCAGCCCAGAGAAAGAGCGTGCGCCTGAAGCTGAGTACATCAACTCCAGATGTGTCCTCTTCACCTACTTCCAGGGTGACATCAGCTCTGTGGTGGATGAACATTTCAGTAGGGCCCTCAGCCAACCTAGCAGCTACACCCCAAGCTGTACCAGCAGCAAAGCACAGAGAAGCTCTGGACCCTGGAGAGGTGAGTAGGACCCCATGGAAAAGAGTAGGTGAAAGGTTATCTGCCTTCCTGCCGTCGACCTCCAGGTAGAGTTGGAGATGGAAGACACAGTAAAGAAGGGAGTGAAAGGCAGCATTGGAAGGGGGCAAGAACCCGGAAGAGGTTTCAAAGGGGAAAAGGTGCATGCTCTTCTTAGGGATGCAGAGGAAAGCAGGGGCCTGAAACAGTGAAGCCAGGACACTGGCCTTGGAATCAGAAGCCATACAATTGGTATGTTGGCTCTACCAGTTCCTAGCAATATGACCTTGGGCAAGTCTCTTAATCTCCTTGAGGTCCATATTTACAGGTCTCTAAAATTAGAATAATACCTGGCCTCCAAGCCCTCCCCAGAGAAAGTTATGAGAGTCAAAACTTGGAATGTTTGTGGATGTTTTTGTGGAAACCTGAAGTTTCCCACACCAGATGGAGCAGAACCTTCACCAACAATCTACAAGGCTCCTTTGCGACTTCTGAAAATTTGCCAATCAAACCTCCCTACAAGTAAAATATGCTTTCCAAATACCTCCTAAAACTAGCCAGACTTTTTTTTGTCAGACTTCAAATATTTATGAAACCTTAAAGCAGAAATTCTTTAAAATGCAAGCCAGTGGCAAAGAAACAAATTCACGAAACAGATCGGTCTTTTTCGATGTTCCCCTCAGACATCTGCTTTAACTATGAACGCAATCTCCCTCTCCTACCAACACTGAGGAAATCATTCATAAGCACTCTTTAGTCTTTGTTGTGTAGCTGAGTTGAGAAGTGACAACTTTGTCTTACAACAGAAAACTAATTTTCATTTGTCATTTGTGCAGGAATGACAGTTGTTATTCCTCCTCGTTATTTCCATAATAATATCTGGCATTTTACACAAGTCCTTCGACGGGATTTTTCCCCCTTTATTCTCTCACTACCTAACTTCTTTTAGGAGGTCATTTGGTCACCGTTCACCATATGATTTCCAAGCCATTTGTTTCAGATCTTCTAGCGTATGGTGTCTATGTTCTCCTCAGAAGAGGTGTTCCATAAAAGGGCTTTGCAGTGAACACTTTTCTCGTTCTCTTCTCTACCCAAGGCAACAAATTTGAGCTAAGAGCCCTTTTCTTATCATGCTACCAAATTTACGGAGTTGACAATGATACTGATGGTTGTTGTTGTTGTTATTGTTATTCCGGTCATCCTAGCTTTGATCAGAACGTTTGTTATTTAAAACTTGTTTTTTTAAGCTGTCTCTGCAAACACCACAGCTGCTCTTTTTATTATACCTCCTTCACTCATCTTGAATTCTCGCAGGAAGGGGAATATTTTCTATTGAATTATTTGATTTATTTACATTCCAAATGCTGCCCCTTTTCCTGGTTCCCCTCCTCGAGTTCTTCACGCCATCCCCTCTCCCCTTTGCTTCTGAGAGGGCACCCACACACCCTCTCTCATTCCCCCACTCCTGCCAGCATCTGGGAAGGGTAATATTTGAAAGAAAGCCTTTAGGGAAAATAAACACCGCTAATAACAGGAGTTGGAAGTCTATCATTGGTCTCACACTCTAGCGGATACCTACCTTGAAGGGGAGTGTGGAGCAAGAAGGATTGAAATGGGAAAGAGGATAGTGTGAGATCTCTAGGCAGCAGACAGAGAGACAAAGGTCTTCTGCTGGATGTAGGGCTGCAGCCTGGAAAGAGGAGGTCCAGTGAGGAGAGGGCAAGCTCTCTATTTCTTAAATCTTCTTCCTCCACCATCAGCTGGCTGATTCAGATATCCTCCTGGTCTCACTTCTCAGTACTCTGGCCTCATTGTCACCCGCAGAAGACTCCTTAGAAGAGCTCCCAGAGACAAAGGCCTTCCCACCCACCCTTGACCCCTAGTCCCCCTCTTGGGTAGGACTGACAAGACCGCCGCCTTGACGCCTTCTCTTGCTTGCCTCCCGCCCCGAGCAGCAGAAGGCACCTTCCCGATGAGCCAGCGCAGCTTCCCCGCCTCTTTCTGGAACAGTGCGTACCAGGCGCCTGTGCCCGCGCCACTGGGCAGTCCTCTGGCCGCCGCACACTCGGAGCTGCCCTTTGCCACCGATCCCTACTCTCCTGCGGCGCTGCACGGCCACCTGCACCAGGGCGCGGCCGACTGGCATCACGCGCACCCCCACCACGCGCACCCGCACCATCCCTATGCGCTGGGCGGCGCCCTGGGAGCACAAGCTTCTGCCTACCCGCGGCCAGCCGTGCACGAGGTCTACGCACCCCACTTCGACCCGCGCTATGGGCCGCTGCTCATGCCCTCAGCCTCTGGCCGTCCCGGCCGCCTGGCTCCTGCCTCAGCACCCGCTCCTGGTAGCCCTCCCTGCGAGCTGGCGGCCAAGGGCGAGCCGGCGGGCGGTGCATGGGCTGCGCCGGGGGGACCCTTCGTGAGCCCCGCGGGGGACGTGGCCCAGAGCCTGGGTCTCGGCGTGGACTCAGGTAAGCGGAGGAGGGAGTGTAGTCTCCCCGCTGCCCCTCCCGCACTGTACCCGACTCTGGGCTAAGCTCCGGGTGCGCCTACCCCGCCCGACTTCCCTTGGGAGACCCCACCCCACCCCAGGACCATGTGGCTGAGAGATTGCATGCCATCATTTGTTTCTACGGGTAGATGTCTCTAGAAGGTAGCACCCTGCCCTAGTCCTGGCTCGGTGGTACAGAGGACTCTTTTTGTTCTTTGAATAAAGTTCAGTGGAAAGATTGTAGTCTGAACTGGTCAGAATTGTAGCCAGTAACCACACGTGACTACTGAGCCTTTGCGGTGTGTGGCTAAGATGAATGGTGATGTGGTCAGACATAATACACACTGGATTTCCAAAACTGAAAAAGAAAATAATGTAAAACCTCACCTCGTTAACATTTTATACTGAGTTTGCATGTTCTATTATGTCCAGGGGGTGCCTATTGGTTATATTGGGTTAAATAAAATGCGCCATTAAAATGCTCCGTTGTGTTGTTTTTTCTTCCCGTGATACCTGCAGTGCCAATGCATTTCATTGCTGCTTCACAGCGCTGATCCAGAGTACCCGGGACTCTGGGGTCTCTTACAGCACCTTAACTGCCAAACTATGTAGGCCTATTTACACGTGTAAAATTTAGACTGGTTTTGATGGTATTGCTAAGGCCCTAGATGGCTGACCTAGAGTTGAACTTCAAACATGTGTATTCGTTCCTGTGAGAACTGGAGAGATCTGGGGGGGGGGGGGATGGTTGCCTTCTTTTTGATTTTTAGAGCAAATGACAAAATATTTAAAATAAACCCAATTATTGGCTAGTCTTTTGCCCTTTCCCCCTTTCTTTGAACGAAGTTTCAACTTCCCTCCGTATGCATTGCTTTTATCTTTCACAGCCTGTAGACGAAGGGTGTGGCTTTCACAAGAAAATGGTGCATTTGTCTTTTTCTTCCTCTCCTTAAATATCCTGTCCCCTCCCTATCAACCCATCTTCTCTTTATTTAATTTTAGGTCTGCAAACTCTGAACCAAAGCAAGCATCTATATGGGTTTTAAACAGACCACTCTCTTTTCTGTAAGTTCCGTTGGTGACAGCCAGAGCTGAGTGGGTTCATAAGGGCTTCTGTCTTCATTTGCAGCTCCTTGCTATTTCCTCAGTGGGACACATCTTCTAAGATGACCTGCTGAGCCTCAGTTTCTCCTCCTGCTTCTATCTTCTGACCAGCAGTCAGGGGACTCAGCAGCTGTGCCTCCCAGTGGAGAAGAGAGCACCGGAAGGCAGAGACTTCAGATTTCCCCCACCTCTTGGGAAAAAAAAACACATTTACAAAAATATTGTCTCAAATTAATGATTTTTGGCTAAAACATTGGAAATGTCTGTGGTGAGTGTGCTTAGCTGGCTGGCGTACTGTAAGGACTCTGAGAGGGAGAGAAAGGGAATCACTGTGGATATTGTTTATGCTGAGATGAATTTGCTACAAAAGCCGTGATAGTCTTTTTGCCCTTTCCCACTTTCCTTGAATGAAGGTTCAACTTCCCTCCCCTCCGTATGCTTAACTACAAAGCTGTATTCTGGGAAATACAAAGATGCCAGACTTCTTCCTCATAGCCCAGACTCGAGCTCCCACCTTGCCCACCCCCTCACCACAGCACCCACTCCAGACAGAAGACACACTCTTTCCTGTGAACCGTGAGCACCGAAGCCTCTGTCTGAATATGAGTGGCAAGTGGCAGATATAGAGCCACCTGCCCAAGTCGTACTGGAATGCAGCTGTTGGAAGACAGCTGTTTAAAACTCCAGAAATACATCGACCAAGGTGGAACTTTGTGGTGTCTGGCAGGACAGTTGTGATTGCGCTGGAAAGATTATATATAACCACGTATATATCACTTCACTTTTACAAAGATCATTTTTTTCTCATGAAAATAAAGAAATTTCGCTTCTCCCTCAATCTCACAAACCCCGCCCCTCTCTTGTCCTCCACTGAAAAAGCAAACAGGAGACAAACCCCTCCCTCCCCGACTGTCTCCATAGGAGGAGCTAGGAATCACAAGGGGAGGAGGAATCAGTCCATGGAGTAGGAAACAAGAACAACATTTCTCTCAATCTCTTCAGTTGTGATTGCTAACTTTTGTGTTGAGATAGGGAAAGGGTCTACGTGGGGCAGAGCTGGAGATAAGGAAGAAGAAACGAACTTTACAGATGCCAATTTGTTATGAGTGTTCTGTGCTTTGTAAAGTGAAAATAAATATTTCCGTTTTAATAGAATAAAATAATCCATAGGATAATGATATGATGTCAGAAATCTTGTGGAGGTGTGTGTGTGTGTGTGTGTGTGAGAGAGAGAGAGAGAGAGAGAGAGAGAGAGAGAGAGAGAGAGAGAGAGATCTATGCAGTCTTTACAAATGACTGCTGAATTCTTGTTCACACTGTTCCATCTCTCACCTTGCCTAGGGATGACAAGTTAGATATGGTTTCGCCATCACCCCACACACCCATGTTTGACAGATGAAGAAACCATGACTGAAAGAAGCTAAGAATTCATTGGTCAGGATTCAGGAAACTAGAAGCAGAGAAACCACATGGTAGACCATTTAGTCTGCTACAGATTTATCATTTTGCAGGAAAGAGTCCCTGCAGTTCTTAAATCCTAGCCTCTAGATGACACAGTCTTTGGTTTGAGGTGTGGGTTTTTTAGACATTGGTTATTTTATATTTTAAAAAGATGAGCCATGAAGCCAAATCAAAAGAGTGAAGATTTTTAAATTGATAGTACTTTTGTTATTGTGGTTGATGCCAGAACTATTTATAATTTTGCCTTAAAGTGCCTAGAGAGATTATCTATATTATGTTCAAATTGTCCTTTGTACATTGATAAGGCATGAATCTCTTATCATTTATTTGGCCATCACTGTAATATGAGAGGCACGTATGGCATAGCTTGGACAATACTCTAAGAAGCCGTGAAAGACGATACTCAGAGCACAAGCCTGTCAGCTGCCCTTCCAACTTTCTCTGTCTTTTAAAAAACTGTGACGTAAATTTGAGCATGAAAATGATGCCATTGTTTTTATGCAGGTAGAGAAATACTGTATGCATCCTGCTGTGATAACTGCTTCTCTTCATTCTTTTTGCAGTTCAGCTGTGAGCTGATTTTCTCCTCTACAGTAGATAGTGAAGGAAGGGAAAGGGGCAGAGAAGGAAAGGAACAGACTCTGAAGAACAGGAAGACCCCTGGGCTTCAAAGGAGCTATACCTGAGCATGATCTAAACGCTATCAAAGGACACTGCCTCTAGACTAACTATTCTGACTGGTGCAGGTCTCTATTCTTCTCCAGGAAAGAGCAGCTGCTTATTAATTCATTTCAGTATTTAACAGCCTTCGCTGCTCTCAGGTTCTTCACACCCAACATAAACAAGGCTTGCAAGAGACTGAGGGTTGGACACTGAAGCAATAACTAAAATTAACTTTGGACTTCTCTGTGGATTTTTTAATCCATGTTCCACTGGCACGGGTCACTGGTAATGCAAGCATAAATATGATGCATGAGGTCCCTGTGTGCTTCTCAGAATCTGCCATTAAATATTCCATAGAAGAAGAAGGCATAGCAGTCCGTTCCTGGCCAGGCACATCCTCTCTATGTATACCCCATTCACTGGCAAAGACTCTTTACCTGTGCTCCATCTACACTAACCTTCCTAAGGGCTGTGGTCACAACCCACAGGAGTATTTCCACAGCCATGAGGTTTGGATTGCTGAAACCACCTAAGCTGCTTCTGACCCGAATATCGGGTTGCTCTTGAGGAGACTCATTCACCGGAACTGGCCTTTGGGACAGTCTTGACCAGCCCATCCAGACTGCTAAGGCAGCCCAGGCTCCAACAACCTGGCAGAGATGATGCTTCTTCTTCACTCTGTTTTATGCCTTCCTAAAGCAGAAGTGCAAGTTGATCTAGATCTACTGTGTAACTAGAGACGAGAACTTTGGAATTAATAACCCTAACCAGCACACTATGAAAACCACCATGTCTCAATGTAAAATAAGAACGTGCATGCTTGTCTCATTAATATTAATAGAGTCCTCCAAAGTTCTAATCATTGCAGAAAGAAATATAAGAAAACAAATTGTGGTGCAACAGAAGTCAGGGATGGAATTTCTGTGCTATTACACCTGCTTGAGGGTCCGAGAAAGGTTAGGTTCACCAGCAATCATGTCTTTGGCATTCTTGTGCATCTCACCCACAGCCTTCCCCCTGCACTTGGCCTGAGCTGAAGAAGAAGTGATGAAAAGGGGAGAGACTGCTGTCCACCACTCAGTAATCCTCCTGCCCATTGCCCTCTGACTGAGAATGCATTCAGCCAGCTAGAGGAACACTAGCCTCTATTCCTCAGCTGAAAAGGAATTGCTAGCCCATCTTCCCTTTGAAGTTCTATTTCAATGTGTGGCATAGTCTGACATGATTGATTCCCAGCCTAGTTGGGAGCTAGTGGGTGACTGAACTCACACTCCCTGGTTTAAAGGCTACCTCTGGCCCCTTGCTCTTAGCGGATGCTGTATTTTCTATGCTATTTTTGTTTCTGAGGAAGAAACTCTTTATTTATGTTATTTTTAATTTCCATTTTGCTTAGATTCAGAAACTGCATTTATGTAAAGGCATCCAAGCATATTCCAGCATAGAAAACAAACAAGTTGCCTTTATTAGGGGCTCAGTGAATTATAGGAATAGGAAAGAGGACAAAAAATGGCTTTACACATCAACATCATTTCAGGAGAATCCATTTTCAACATAATTCATCCAATGAGGTCACAGCATGAGAGAGAAATGGAAAGACCTTTGAAAGACTTTTAAAAAATTGGAAAATAAAGTAAACTTAGAACATCCCTTTAACTCTTTGACTGTTACATACCCACGTGGTTTATATTTGATTATCAAACACTTTGTACCCATGTTCCATTTCTCCTTGCTAGAAAAACCTCACAGAAATATTATGGTCTGAAAAAAAAATTAATGTTCTAGTGAAAATGTTAGTGTTTTTTTTTATTTGAGTTTCAAATGCATGGTAATATACTTTATGAAAGTAACAGATATTTGAGTCAATTGTATATATTTGGGCACTCATGTAACTGTAAAGATTAAATACAAATTCTACAGCAAAAACCTTTGATTGTTTTCCTGATGGGAAGTGTGTCTATGGGAAAGTAAACTTGGCTCAAGAGAATTAACTTCTGAGGTCAATGCCACTCTGCCTGGATGCAGGGCTTGGAGATCACAGCCAGAAACAACTGAGAGTCCTTCTGGGAGACTGCCTTGCCTTTTTAGGTAATGAGGGTCTCTCTGTGTTTAGAGTAACATGATTGACAGCTCCACTCCAGCTCCAATTAGCACTCTATAATTTATTGGCTTCTGCTTTCAGATTATGTGCTAACTTCACAAATATTTCAACCATGGAAACAACAGCTATCAAGTGTCCGTTTCCCAATCCAGCTCATTGGGGCTACAGTGAAACACAAGGAAATAATAGTACAGTTGGTTTGTCAAGAGAGAATTATCATTTGTGTCTGTACCTGTTTGACAGCAAGAGGTCTCTGGTTAAGTCTTAAGTGTGTGTGTGTGTGTGTGTGTGTGTGTGTGTGTGTGTGTGTGTGGTGTGATATGTGGATAAATAGGTTCTTCTTTGAAGGTCCAGGAATACACCTTTTGTATTACCAGACTTCATTTATAGATGATGGGGAAGAGCCAGTTACAGAAACTGGAAATTGTTTGCTCAATCTTTTTTGCTCTTGTGAATATCATGCCTTCTATTACTCACAAATGGCAACTGTAGTAATGATGCTGTCATTGTAATTCCAGACTTTAGGAATATATGTTAATATATAAATTTCTAGCAAGGAGAAATGGTTAAAAAAGAGCTTCCTTTAGCTAAGGCATCCAGACAAATATTTTCACTTTGCTAGAATTTCATTCTCTTCCCTAAACATGTCTTGTATTTTGTTTTATTTTCATTACTTCTTAGGAAACTCTAGCTTTGACGCTTCAAGCTGTGTAAAAGGATTTTTTCTTGAGCCATTCTCTGTTTTTAAACATATTTTGATTCATTTCTCTTACTTTACATATGACTGTTTTGAAGGGTGTGCATGCTTGGTATCCACAGAGGTCAGAAGAGGGTATTGAATCCCCTACAACTAGAGTCATGGGTGCTTGTGAGCCATTATGTATGTGTCGGGGATCAAACCTGGGTCCTCTGTAAGAGCAGTAAGTGCTCTTAACTGATATGCCATTTTTTTTCCAGTCCATTCTTTTCATGATGATTTCTACTTTCTGTCAAAAGCATATAAATGAATATATATACAATTATGCTTACACAAAAGAAATTGATAGTAAAGGTATACTGAATTTTAAAACCAAAATTATTATTTGATTCCTTGTCAATAATTGGGTCACAATAATATTCTAGTTACTAATTAGCAAATTTTATCAACATTTGTGTTGGCATTTATGTATTACACTCTCTGCATTTACCAATAGGAAATGTTTTCATTGACTTTACCATTTGAAATCTTCGTTAGACTACTTCAAACAAAAGTAGTTTTCATTCAAGAGAGAGAAAGGCCAAGGCTCTTAAGCTTTTACGCTAACACTTGGTAGGAATAACACTTATGATTGGAATTGTTGACCAACGCGTCACAAACTCAGTTCTCACACAATAGCCTTGACCTTGTCTTTAAAACCAATTCATCGGCCCAGTGCCAAAAATGATATTACTGAAGAGTGGGCTGGAAAACAAAACCAAGTGACTTTTTGTTATTGCTCCTTACTGTGCTAAATATTGTCGCATTTCTTTTTCTTTCTGCATTTTTCTCAGTTGATAATCCTTCCCAGAAAACAATGGGATAATTTTACTCTGTTATGAATTATCGTCTCCACTGTGCCTGCTATTTTACTGAATTACCTGCTGTCTTTGGAAATATTGCCTAAGGCATGCACTGTCAGGGTAATTCTGCTTGGTTTTCTTGTCAACATCATGATTTTTTTTTTCTCAGACAGTGTTTTCCCTACACTCAGAATGACATTGACAGACACGTTTGGAAAAGAAAGATATTATAAGCATATCATTTGCTTTTCCTTGTTCAAAAATGTCTTTTCAAAACACATTCTTCAGACAAGCAATGGTGGAGTCTTTAATTCCAGCACTTGGGGATAGAAGCAGGTGGATTTCTGAGTTCAAGGCCAGCCTGGTCTACAGAGTGAGTTCCAGGACAGCCAAGGCTACACAGAAAAACCCTGTCTTGAAAAGTAAAATGGAACAAACAAAGCAAAGCACCACATTCTTCACCAAGGCTTTTTAAAAAGTAAAGTAGAAAAGATGAAGAAAATGGTCTATACCCTGAAGAGGAAGTAATATAAGTTTTCTTTTCCCAGTTTTCAGGAGAGTACAACTCACCATCCAATAGTTGAATTATGTTCAAATTGAATTAGCCAGGAAAATCATTCATGATTTTACACTTAACAACTCCAAACTATTTAGTCAATTACCAAAAGTGATAACCCTTTTTTCATTGAAAATGTAGAGTTTGTCACTAGGCATTTAAAGAATCATATTCATTATAAACAGGACTGAAACATTTAAAAACTCACCAAGGAACACTGCTATATCCCCTGTTTTTCTTGAGATATGAAATGTAATAAAAGCAAAAAAAAGGAAAAATGAGCAACAGTTTACAGTTGTGATATACACCTATACCACCAGTTAATATAGATGCTCTATCTTAAGAGAATGAGGCAGAACGCACAGGTGCCACTAAATCTGCGACCCTGCAGGACAGCAACACTAGGAAAACAGTCCATGCTTTTTAATCATCGAGTCCACAGTATATACACTCTCAAATGATGATGTTTCCAAATACATTTTTGTGGGGTTTGAACAAGCATTTAATTTTTATCAGCCCCTTAATCAAAAGGATTTCAAACTCGAACTCGATTACATACGTTCTAACTAGAATAAACTGTAAGGGTGCCCGTGGGCTGAGTGTTTCCCTCCGTTTGTAGAGGGCTTGCCCAGCATACACAGAGCTCTGTGTTCCATTCCCAGCAACAAATAAACTGGGCATGGTGGCACACATCCATGCAATTTCAGCACTTGGGAGATGGAGACAAGAGGATCAGAAAAAAAAATTCAAGAAAATAGGAAAATGTCTTGCATGTTATCTTCTGGTTTCCTGCTCGCTCCTTGGCACTGTCTGGTCCTTCACGTCTGTGGGAATACGCTGTAGATCTTTAAAAGCTATCATCTCCTTGTATTTGATAGGGTGTAAATTCACCATCACATATCACCTCAGACAATAATGTATAGCCCAGAAATCACTAGACTATCAAAACATAATTGTTACAGTTGTCTACTGCCCTGGATGAGAGCAGTATTTCCTTAAATCTCACAGAAGGGTTTTATAAGCTTCCACCTCCCATCATATTAACCAAACAAACAAACAAAAAACCCCATGTCTCACTTATCCACAGCTTGTTTCAAACATTTAAGATTTTCCTCTTCCACAAAGCCCGTTTCCATCCTAGACCACAGCTACCACACCC
The DNA here is from genome assembly GCA_036184795.1 of Tokudaia tokunoshimensis. Taxonomy (NCBI): domain Eukaryota; kingdom Metazoa; phylum Chordata; class Mammalia; order Rodentia; family Muridae; genus Tokudaia; species Tokudaia tokunoshimensis. The sequence goes on along the minus strand of BTHU01000021.1, from coordinate 34,974,282 downwards.
TTGTGGAAACTCCTACCGTCATTCATCTGTGTTGTCTATTTGGCACTTAACTAATGACATCATCTCTAATTCAGGATTTAGGAAGCTGGCTCAGTGCTAGAGTCAGTCTTCTTACTCACTGTTGACTCCTAATGTTTTTTTTTTCTCTAAACTTAATGTTACCACCTTGAGCAAGTACCATCAACTATTGCAAAAAATCAAGCTGTTGCATTAAAATATTCCATTTAATTATGAGCAAACAAATTTTAAAATCTAGCTTGACTTGAGATTTGGGGGACAAGTTTAAAAAAAAAGGAAAAAAAATCTGAAAGGTTGCTTCAGTAAAGAAAACCTTCTTATTGCAAGGAGTTGGGAGAGCCTGTCACACTTGGGAGGAGCCAAATAGTGTCAAATATCATTTTGTCCCATGCAGGCAGACCCTGTGTCTTTTACTCAAAGACTCAGCAATACCTTCTTTTCTTGCATCTTTGTTCTTCCTTCTCTCCAGGATCATTCCCATTTATACAACACAGGCTACAATATTTCCTGTGTTTAAAAAGCCAAAATAACACACACAAGAAAACTTTATTATCTCTCACCCTGTACCAAAATCATTTCCAAATGCATCAAAGCCCCTAATAGACGACTCAAAACTGCCAGAGGAGACATAGGGAAACCACTTCTAAAAAGGAGTCTAATGGTCCCGGAAATAAGGCAGAGAACTGACAGACAAGAGTGCAGGAAATTAAAAGGCTCCTGCACCGTGCAAGAAACCATCACCGGAGGGGGAAGAGGGGCTGCAGAATGGAAGAAAATCTTCACTGACCACATATCTGACAGGGGATGATTATCTGGAATTTATAAAGAATGCCAAACACCGAACAATAAAAACAAAATCATCTGGTCAACAAGTAGGCAAATGAATTGGACATCGGGTCCTCAGATGAAGAAATATCCAATAAATATTTGAAAAAAAGTTACCACACACCTCACAAGATATGGAACCAGCCAAGGTGTTCACCAGCAGATACAGAAAATGTGGTATGTCTATTCCACAGAGTTTTGCTTGGCTGTAAGGAGAAGCAAATCATATCATTTTCAGGAAAGTGAATGGAACTGCACAGATAACATGTTCAATGAAATAAGTCAGATTCAGCAAGATAAATATCCAGTTTCCTCTCATATACAGACTCTCCTCTCTTTCTCTAATAAATAAATAAAATGCAATAAAATGTTACAGATATGAAGTTGCAAAATAAAATATGTGAGAATTAAATCCTCTCTCACGTCTAGAGAGAGAGAGAAATCAAGGTAGAAGTGGAACAGCAAAAGGAAAGGAAAGCTTACGTGGTACACACTGGGTGGTCCAGCAGTGGCTGTGTGCATGCTGGAGGGCTGAGACCACAGAGGCTCATTCCACAAGGACAGGTGCCTCAGCAGCTGAACCCTAGTACTGAGGGCCTGGAAGACTCCTGGAGACTGGCTAGTTTTCAGGCTCCACTGGAAACCCAAAGAAGGTGGACTCTGGTGTCAGTGAAGAATGGTAGCAGCAGTAACCATGCAATAGCTGAACTTGCTAGCAAGGCGCAAAGGCGGGGCAGGCAAAAGCATTCCTGCTTTTCTCTGGACACTTTTTATCTAGTCCACCACCAGAAGGTGCTGCTCACTAAGGTATGAGACCTTCCCCTAGAGTTAATCCCTTCAGGAAACACTCTCTCAGGCATGCCCAGAGGCATGTCTCTTAGTTCATCTCCAACTCAACGTAGTTGACAACCAAGATTAACCATTATGGTATCTAAGGGGTGACAGGTAAGGAGACAAGAAGTCATTACAGTATTGTCTTGGGATCTTGCTGGAAGGGGTCCAGAGAGAGTGGGAGGGGGATACACTGGAGGAATAGGGGTGGGTATGACCAAAACACTAGGGCTGATGAAATGGCTTAGCAGATAAAATCTCTTGCTGCTGAGCCTGATATTGCTGGGACATACATAGAAGGAGAAAAGGAAAGAAACAACTCTCACAAGTTGACCTCTGACCTCCACACATATGCTGTAATATGTGCATGCCCATACATTTACCAAAAAAAAAAAAACCAAATAAATAAATGATATGATAAAACCACAATAGATATAAAATTGTCAAATCTTTTCCCATCTATTTATCCTGTCAAGTTATAGTTCTCAGGCTGGAGAGATGATGGCTCAGTGGTTAAGATCACTGGCTATTCCTCCAGAGGTCCCAAGTTCAATTCCCAGCACCTACATGGTGACTTACAGCCACCTGTAACTCTAGTTCCAGGAGATCTAATGTCCTTTTCCAATCTCCATGGGCACCAGTCACACATACATACTTTGGAGCAAATACTCACAGACTTAGTTAGGGTATGACTAGTTATGCTGTGAAGAGATGTCATGACCATGGCAACTCTTACTCGGGATTGGCTTACAGTTTAAAGGTTTAGTCCATTGTTGTAATGGCAGCAGACAGGCCAGCATGGTGCTAGAGAGATAGCTGCGAGTTCTATATCTGGATCCAAAGGCAGAAGGAAGAGAGAGGAAAACAGGATCTGGTTTGAAACCTCAAGCCCATCCCCAGTGGCACGCTTCCTCCAAGAAGGTCACACCTACTCCAACAAAGCCACACTTCCTAATAGTGCCACTCCCTATGGGTCTATGGGGCCATTTTCTTTTCTTTTTATTAAATTTATTTATCCATTCCCTTTACAAATCAATATCAGCCCTTCCTCTCCTCCCAGTAGTCCTTTCCCCCATTCCCTCTTCCCCTTCTCTTTTGAGAAGGTGTACGGGGGCCATTTTCAATCAAACTTTTACATGCATAGATATTACATAAAAATAAATGATATTTTTAAAAATTATATTTCTCTGAAGAACGCTGCTTAATAGACTTTCACTAAGTAGAGATGTTAAATACCACCTGCCCTATTATGCCCTAGGGCCAATGTACTTTTAAAACCATTTAATAGCCTTTTATTAGCAAATCTCTTTGCTTCTCTACCATCATGCTCAAAGGGGTCCCATGGCTCCTTATGGTCAGGTAGAGCAATCTGGTAACCATCACTACAAGCCTGCATCACGCCCATGGATATTAGTCTGGGATACTGTCTCCTGCCATCAGCTGTGATCTGCAGATGTAGCTAATCACTGAGCACCTTGATGATGCTTGCAGAGTTGTCTCACTTATTAGCACTTCCTGCTATAGCCATAATGTTTTGTGCACTGTGTAAGATTATCTTTGTATTACTCAAATGCTGATGTCTCTGCTCCCATATCTATTGTAACATGGCATTTAATGCTTATTCTAAAAATCTTCTGTCTCAAGTTTGTGTAAACATTGTCCCCAATTTATTCTGTTAATTGTCAATAAAAACTGACCAGCCAATAACTGAGCAGAAGAGACTATAGGGATGGACTTCTGACTTCAGAGAGGGGAGAAGAGAGAAGATGAAGAGAGGATTGCGTAACCGACCAAGGAGAGTGTCCCAGAGATGCCATGAAGCAACACATGAAGCAGACAGAGGCAGATCAATACTAAAAATGCAAGTATCAAAGGGATTTTGGCTGGAAGGTAGCCAGAGTAGCTTAGAGGAGATTAGTAATTGCTGATATTGTGGTGTAAAGCTAATCAAATAAATCTTATAGTTTGTCTCATTCATTTGGGAGCTATCGAGGGATAAAGAGAAACTGACACTTTAAAAATTACTTTAACATCCCAGTAAATTACTGTAGTTGGAGAGGTCTTTGGACTTCACACAACATGCCCATTCCAGCTTCCCTACTCCCCTCAACCCTTTTGTTCCTTCTTCCTTCCCAGAAAGCACAGCATTGGTTGTCATTGGCTCCAGACTTCCAAGGCCACACATGTAGCTCATCTCCTTGGACCTTGGTCCAGGTCATGAAATTCATGTTCAATTCATGGAAAATCTCACCCAGTGAATGAATTTCTGCTTGTACAGTCTTACCATAACCATGCAGTGTAGAACATAATTCTAATGTCCCTTGCCAAATCCTTGCATGACTTGGGTCCTAGAATCCTAACTAGGGGCAACAAGGGAATGAAGAAATGATAGACCCACAGATACATAAACCGGAGAGCTGAGATTGCATGGTCTGGACTCTCCTATGGAAAAGCCACAGCACCCAGGAAGCTCAGCTTATTTTCCTTACATAGCAAAAAGATGAGGTTATTGCTTACAGCTAACCAAGGTGGCACAGTTTTTCCATACAGATAAACAAGGATGCAGGGTTTTTTATAGAGAGCTGAATGAACAAGGAGGCAGGGCTATTATACACAGCCCTACAAGGAAGCAGTTTAGGACTCTCAGGAGGAGCAGTCACTGTAGCAGAGGAGTCTCTTAAGCTGAACATGTGGAGGAGAGAGCTATGGTGGATATTTTCAGCATACAAGGTCAACATATACACACTGACCAGAGGAAGGTTTTGCCTTCCCTCTAAGCCTCACCTGGGGAAGACTTTGCAAGGCCCATTGGTGTAATGTCTTTGACGTGGCTATGCTATGTCAACAGTATATATCCACTCAGGGCTTCCCTTGCTCCCTACAATTCTCTGAAGCGAAAATTCTTGATTTCATTGGAAACTAAGTTGTGTCAAGTGGTGTTTTTCTGGAAGCTCTTATGAGAGGATGTTTTGCTGAAGCAGACCCAAGAGAGGATGTTTTGAGAGGATGTTTTGCTGAGAACAGACACCTAGTGTTTTTCTGGAGACAGTCTGTTAAAAGGGCATGTGGCGTGTTGCTAGAGAGGGCATGTGATATTTGGAAAGAGTATAAGTGTATCCAATGCTCTGGCATGGTTCTCCTTGCTGGTCTTTGTTGGGCTTTGCTGATGTTAGTCTTCACTGACAACACTGGTTCATTGGTGCACCTTCCTTTCTTTGCTGATCTTTGCTTGTTGTGACTTCATAGACAGAAGTGCACCAAAGAACTTCTGGCGGTGTCCTAGCTGCTTCTTGCCACTCCAGCGGACTTGTGCCAATCTGAGTAGAGCCTTGCAGTTTGTTCTTGGTTGAACCACTGCTGATTCCTGTTTGGTGTTTTGCTAGTGGACTAGACTGCTGACAATAAAGATTGGAATCACCCCCAATAAACTGCTTCTTAACAGGTCCACATCCCCCTTGTTCTATTAGCCATCTTCCTCCCATACCTTATAGTGGACTATAAGGGAGGTTGAAGCATTTAAGAACCCTTATTAAAGTAGGTTTTGAAACTTAGATGCCTACAGTTCCCTAGCAACTGCCAGCACATGTTGGATAGCTCTTAGAACTCATTTCTTTAGATGCAGCACATGGTGCATCAAGCTCTGCTGGGATTTAATTGCAGTGTTTCACCTGCAAGTCAGGTGAGTGGGTGGCTGGGAAGGAAGAGGCAGTCCTCTTTCATATCTTATCCTAAAAAGACTGTGCCATTACTTTGGAGAGGGGACTTACACATTCAGAGGGATCAGAAGGGGTCTGATAAGTCAAAGTCTTTGTTACAGGAGGGGGACCCTCCAAATATCCCCACCATTTATTTTAGGATTCTCTCAACAGTCTTCCCATCACTGAGTGTATGACATCTGGAGCCTGTAATGCTGTGGCATACTGTGTTTGCCATCAACTGTTGGTGATTTTTGTTGATTACTTCATCTCCTCCTCTTAGTAGAATGTCAATGTATCCTGTCTGTAGAGACAGAGACATCTCTGTGTTACTTGCTCCCAGAAAATACCTGCTGGACACTCAAAAATTATTCACCGAATGAATAATTGACAGCTGAATGTATATGTCTTCAAAGGAGTGAGAAATTACAGTATATGCATCCTAAGGAATTTTACACAGCCATTAGAGGAAACCTTGTAAACAAAATTAAGAGAGCGCCACAATTACTCTAGATATAAAACTAAGCTCATATGAGAGAGCAAATCTAGAGGGCAGTATGCATGTGTATGTGTATGGAAACATGACATGGTACCTAATTAATATTATGTGTATGTTTCATTTTTATATATGATAAAAATAAGAACCTGGATAGACATACTTCAAAATATGGATTTACACTCATGTTGAAAAGGTGTTTAGCTTCTTACTTCTTCTGTTTGAATACAATGAAACCTGGCAATAGTAGCACAGGTCATTGGGTTCAGGTACCATGTATCCCTGACCAACTTCAAAAAGTAAGCCAACTCAGGGAGAAGGTGTCAGAAAGAAGACAGGGGCTCTTTAATACTTATCCTAAACCATATGGACCACTCTGAGGGCTTGATACTGGAGAAAAACTGAAAATGAACAAAATAAGTTTTCCGGCTTATGTGTTTACCATCACTTCAGGGCTTCTAGACTGTCTCACTTCAAAGCAACCCCAGGGATTGTTCTGAAATGTACCCAACAACATGCTAAACATGGATGCCTATTTTTTCTTACAAAATATGCAGAGGGAAAACAAGAAGCCACTCTATATTCAAGAAAATTGGGATTTATTGATGTAAAATACAGAAACAACCTAAATAACCATAGTTACTAAGAAACAAATGATAAAGACAGCGAGGACAGCAGTAGGCTTGTCCAGAACATTGAATATGAGACGCTCCTGAGGAGGTCGCTTAAGAAACCAAAGGACAGTCAACAAAGAGTAATTCCCACAGGAGAGAACGTTGGAGATGGGGCAGCAGGAAAGGGAATGGGATAGGGAACCAGGCTGCCTCCTAAAGATCCTTCTAAGTAAAACTTTTATTTCTCTTACATTTGTCTGTAGAGGGCACAGGACAACTTGCATGAGTTGGTTGTTTCCTTCCACCATGTGGATCCTGGGGACAGAACTTAGGTCATCAAGCTTCGTGGTGGCCATCACTCTAACCACTAAGCCATCTCACTAGCCCTGTGTAAAGCCTTTTAACTACAGCAACATGTTAGTTTTGTTTAGGTAAACTTTTGTTCAGTTGAGAGAGAGAGAGAGAGAGGAGACACAGAGAGACAGAGAGACAGAGACAGAGAGACAGATATGCTCTCACACACAGGTGTATAAGGATGTCTTCTCCAATTAGTCTCTGTCCTCTTTTGGATGCTTTTAGTTTTCCATTTCTTTGAGACTCCACTGGACCTGTGTAATTCACTGTTTCAATTAGGCTGGCTGTCCAGAAAGCTCTGAGTATCCTCCTGCCTCTGCCTCCAGTGCTGGGGTTACAGGGGCACAGTGCCATCTTAAGCTTTCTCCATGGGTGCTGGGAACCCAAACTCACATCCTCTTGCTTATTTAGGAATCACTTTTCCTACTGAGTACTGTCTCCAGTCCTGTAAGTTATACCTTTCATTTTCAACATACTTAGATTTTTGGAAAAGACTATTTCTTTTCTCTAAACAATTTTAAGTGAAAATTAGATTTACCAAGGCAGCTATTTCATATAAAATGTTCCCACTCACAGCTTATGTGTTTGCAAGGATTGTTTTTTCCCATCTCTAACACTCCCAGTCATACCTTGGAAATGAAACTTTTTTGAAAAGTTTTTCTTCTTCTGTTAGAAAAATTAGTGAATCCTACATTTTAACATGTGCCAATTTTCTCCACTGCGTGTTCTTCTAATTTTTCCAGAATTGATTTTCACTTGTAGAACTCTAATTATGCAACCAACAAATCAATTACATTTCAACAATTATTTTTATCTGTAACAGTTCACATATGTGATTCCCTGCCACTGTTTTATTTTGTATTAAATATCTCTTCCTGTATTATCCTGAATTGAGACCGCTGACTTACGCTGCTCAGCTGAAACAGAGTTGTACTGCCTATTCCCCCACAGATAGCTGTGGACTCTCTACTGTCCAAATTGTGGTGAAAATGTATTAGACAAAAAGTCTAATTTTTTTTTCAGCATCTCAGATACCTTCACATTTCCCAAAACAGAGATCTATGTAGCTGAATGAATGAATCCCAAGTTACAGGCAACAGAAGTTTGATTTCAAAGTTTTTACTGAAAGGGTTTGGAGGCCACAGGGTTGGCAGAGTCCCAGGAAGGACAGGAGGTCATAAGGAAGCAATGAGGTGCAGGTAATACAACGAGTCCCGGCTGTCTGTCCCCACTGTCAAGGCAGATTCTCTCTGCCGTCTCTGCCATCTCTGTGGCCCTGAGCTCCGAGGGAGCTGGCTGGGTGCGTGGTTCAGTGATGGAGGGAGGAATTATGTTGGCCTTGTTGCTACAGGACATTCTGCGGGAGGGAATGTGACCCAGCTCCCACTCAATTCAAGGAAGGGTCTCATGTCCTGAACTGATAAAAGAAAAGATAGTTTTCCATTCCACTAGATGCTTCCAGGGGCAGAGAGGAAATATCCTGTCTTGGTCAAGGGAGAATTGGGTGTGTGGCAAAGTGAACACAAATTCTGTACCTTAATGCTGAAGCTGTCCATCCCCAAACTAGGACACTCATTTCTTTGTTCATGTTCAGTCAGTCTCCTAGGTAAGTTCTCCGCCTCCAGGCAAGTTAATGATTTTCCAAGATGGAAGCAGATTTATGATCTTCCATCGTAGTTTTTAGTACATGTTACAATCAGCAGGTAGCCTATAAACAGCAACCAAAGAACACATAGGCTAGGAACATAGGTGTAGCTACCGCACCACTCAAGGCCTAAGACGTAAACGTGTAACTGTAAAGGCAACTGTAATGGTTGTTCCCAAGCAAAGTGTTTTCCTGAGCATTGTTTCACTTGTTCTTATGTAGTTGTTTATTATTCTATGCAGGCGATAAAAATTACAATGTTTGAATTAAAAGTGTATAATCACATATGATTTTAAGGATAATTTACTCTAGATTTTTTTAATAAAAAATATGTCTGACAAAAAATAATGATGTGTGAGTGCGAACGCATGTGTGCGAGGTTCTGGAAACAGCCACAGGGTTCATTCATGCTAGTCAAATGCTCTTCGCTGAGCTATATCCCAGTCCCTTCTCCCCAATAATCCTTACATCAGTTGTCATGGTGGCATAAAAATCACAAGACTGGCTGGAGAGTAGGGTCAGCGCTTAGGTGAGCTGTCCGTTCTTCCGGGGGACACAGGTCAGTTCCCATCACCCACTGTGGCAGCTCACAGCCATCTGTAACTCCAGTTCTAGGAGCTCCAACAGTCCCTTCCGGCAGGCAAATGCTCAGACACACAAAATAACAAATAGATTAAAAATCATTTTTTAAATCACAAGATAATTTTTATGCCACCTAAAGACCACAAAATGTCAAACTTTCAAGATCCAGAGATTTTCATGGTCCCATTTTTACTATGCCTAAAGCTATTCATCCAAGCTTCCAAAATACAAAAGGTTTTACAGTGATGATTAAAGGAAATATTTTATTGGAATAATAGCATGACAGATGATGCACTCAGGTTGCTCCCTCCTGTATGTGTCTCTTATTGCTCCCTGCATCCTCTTTAAGGTAATCTGCAGTTCAGGTGGTCCTCAGCAGACTCCCACTCCACCCCCATTCACAGCCTTGCAGAACCTGTTCCTGTCACTAACCATTTGGCAAAGATGTTTTTACTGCACCCTAAACAGCAAAGTGGGAGGTACTCTGAAGTAAAGGGCTCCAGAGAAAAGGGAAGTGATGTTTTCTTCCCAGACTTAGAATTTGTCCTGGGATTTCCACATACACCAAGATTCCTCTGATAATCCACTGAAGGTTAGGTCACTGGAAAAGAGCATGCCGAATGAAACCAAATGGCTCTTGGAACCAAGATCAGAACTTAGGAACTTCGCTGTGTCAAGTCAAAGTCAAATGCCACCACAACTTTATTCTTTCCTGCAAGTAACTTAACACTATGTTGATCTCAGCGCTGTATTTCCTACGAGACACTATTATTCAGACACATCTCCATGTTCACTGTGAGCAAGACAGGCATAATTCAGTCCTTCAGACTGGCCAGGAGAGCCGTAAGCCACCTGTGGTTCCTGGCAGAAATCTTTGTCTGCCTGTGATTGCTTCTTGTCTTTCTTCAGATCACATGACCCAGATTCCTTAGAGCATAGACGACCCTCATAACTTCCTTCATCTTGGCTACATTTTGTGGCAAGTACCAAATAATTTAATCCTTCTTGGTTCTTGGTTTCTATCAAGGCAACCGGCATTGTGTCATCTGAATTCAAAGTTACCATTTCATCATCTTCACCTATGAGAGAATACAGAAGTTATTGCAGTGTCTGCCTAACTTCTTTTGTTTATAATAACAATATATTATTATATGTATATGAACCAGGATATATATATATTTTTATATTATAATTATATATATTATATATAATTTGCTTGGCAGTATCTTATGCGGACAGCTAAATGTATGTGTATATGAATATATATCTATATGAACCTGGATATATATTATATATATATATATAATATATATATAATTTGCTTGGCAGTATCTTATACAGACAGCTAAATGTTAGGAACACAAAAGTAAATAGCACCTGCTCCCTGTCCTTTAGTCTACGGCATTCTAGAAGAGAAGTGGACATGTCACTGTAGGTGCATAAAAGACTATATAAAATGCTGTGATACTGCAGACAAGAGAAATGGGTGAAGCAGGTCATAAAGGTTAGGAACCCCATGCCAGGCATTGCATGTTAAGATAAAGCATAAGACATACAGTCTACCAGAACTAAGGCATGCACTGCTTATCTGTAATACAGAGTTGGTGCTCTTTAGAATTTGCATTCAGATGGAAAGGAATGGACAATGAACCAGTAGACTGTGGAGAGCAGTGAGCAGAGAAAGGGCCTAGAGAAAGAAAAACAGCATGTGAATGAGCTACCATTTTAACTAGCGGTCACAAAGTACCCATGAATGAGGTAAGATTCTAGCAGACATACAGATTAAGTAGGAACAATGTCCATAGTTCTTCCATTATGTTTTGCGTGGTTTTTTTTTCTTTTTTGCCACAGTGCAAGAGGTTGAACGTAGGGCCTTAATCATGCTACCCCGAGTCATCTACCACTAAAGTCCGTCCCTGTTGTTCTGTAAGCTTTTGAGACAGGGTTGCCTGAGTTCCCCAGGCAAGACTTGAACTCACAGCCCTTCTGCATCAGCCTCCTCCAAAATTCAAGGGTAATGGGGCTGTGCCACTAGGCCTGCATCCTCCTTTTGCCCCGTATCGGCTCAGCTGCATGGTTATTCTAAGAGCATTGAAAAGAGACACCAGAGCAAGACTTGAGAGGCAGGAGTGCACTCAGTGAGGTAACAGTAGGAATCTTCTACAGTGCACACAAGGGAAAGAGAGCACACCTGGATAAGTTAGGCGGCAAAGTAAAGGAGGAGGATGGTGACATGCAGTGTATTAGTAGTTATGTTGATTATTGTTCAAGTTAACCTCTATAGAGCCCTTATGCACTGAGCAACATTCTAAGCCGTAGTCATGTGTTAACTCATTTTTTCCCTATTGATTAGGTAGTGCTATTGTCTGCATTTAACAGATGAGGTAGATAAGGCACGGAGGAGTTCGATGATATACTTAAGACCATCCAGCTAGAATGAGTTTGTGTCCTGTTGTGTCTCTCTGAAGGGTGGGTTGAATTTCCATGCTGTGTGAGAAGCAACGAGAACAGTGGACTCTTCATGAGATACCAAGTTTGTCTAATATCTAAACTCTAAATACCAAGGAACAACCCAATTTCTACTAACTGTGGGTATTGCCAGTATGTACTACAGACCTAAAAAACCTTGCTATCTATAATAATAGGAGTAGAAATCATCAATAAATAATATATTTAGCATTGAGTCATACAGTAGTTCCAACGGAGTTGCTCTTCATTAAGATAATCTTAAAGGGCTTAGAGAAATCATATGGGTTACCCTACAGTTTGCACCTCCCACTCCTATTAGCTGCTTCGCTGACATCCATTTACTCCATTCAGCAGTGTATTGGAGTACTTCCACCAAGCATACCTTTAATTTTGCTTTAAAGAGTTTGAAGGAATAAAAATAATCATTTATGTGAAACAAATAAATTTCTTTTCTGCAAATTATACTTCTGTGTGCCTAAGAAAAAACCATTAACTACATACTTCTTTGGTTCAGAGTGCTGGCAGTGATATTTAGTAACTTGACCCTGGCAAGCTTTTAGCAATTAATACATCTTGTTGCATAAAGAGCTCTGGAGAGATGGTGGTGATGGGAAAGGTTGTTTTGATACTTCTTTTTCAAAAAGTATTCACTACAAAACCTACAGATCAAAGCTAAGGCAGATATTCTGAACAAAGGTTGCAGGCATCCAGGAACCTCTTTGGAAGGGAAATATTAAAATAAAGACTTCCGAGTAAGACAGGGTATTTAGAGTCGAGACATATGCCGGCTGACTGGCTATGTTTAGAACAGCACAGGGCATTGCGATTTGTTTCCTGTAGAACTCTTTGAGCTGGTGAGGTGATGTTTACACAAATGTTGGGATGAAGTCACTGGGATATTTTTACTAGGTGCCCAGATATGTTACTAATTTCTCTCTCTCTCTCTCTCTCTCTCTCTCTCTCTCTCTCTCTCTCTCTCTCTCTCTCTCTCTCTCTCTCTCTCTCCCTCCCTCTCTCCCTCTCTCCCTCCCTCCCTCCCTCCCTCCCTCTCTCCCTCTCTCCCTCTCTCCCTCTCTCCCTCTCACCTCCTCTTCCAACCTCCTTCTCCCCCATTAAGTCAGTAGGACCAGAGCCTAGACATGGAATTACTGCTATTATTGCAGTAATCCTACAATGCTTCATTTTTGAAAAATGGAAAAAGTCCTTCCGGTGACTTTCTTGGTTTTTTATATGTCCCCCACATCATAACAAAAACAGACACCTTCAATGGTGTGTTAAATATGCTCATTTGTCTGCAAAGCAACAAATTATTTCTCTCATATTATAAATAATGATTACATTTAGTTTGCCTTACAAAAACTGTTTCAGCATTTATATCTTTGTAAATATTCAAGCCTCACTATTCATTGTGTTTCTTTTCTCATTCCTGCCTCTTTTCTTCAATCATAGTCTTGGGCATCAAAGATTCTAGTGGCTCCCAACTCCTTTCCATTCCTTAACTTCAAACAGCAGAAAAATGATTTTTCTTTTACTGCAGTTAGATTTCTATCAGACCAGATTACTCTTTAAATCATTATAGTTTGATTGTTAAAGATTCCTAACTCATTATTCCACATGCTTTTGCCCACTGTCTACTTTTCTGATTTTATTAATGATATTTATTTGTTTTGTTTTGTTTTGTTTTTATGGAAACAGGGTCTCACTATTTGTCCCTGGCTTTCCTGGAACCCTCTATGTAGATGCAGCTGTCTTTGAATTTGTGACAAGATCTTTGCCTACTGAGTGCTGGGATTTTAGGCATGGGCCACTACATTGGACTTTATTGCTCATATTTAGAATTCCAATCTTCTCTGACAACACCTAGTATCCAAATCTATTGGGTATAATCAAACCAAAATGGTGCATGATTTCTTGTCAGCAGTCAGAATAAGCTCTTTTGTTCTTCCTGGATGTACTTCCCTTTATTGTGGCATAACTCAGAGTGTGTGTGAAGATACACTGATGTCAGTGTCATTTCCTTCATCCCTTAGCCTCACAAGTTAACTGTTAATAGGTCTACGGAAATTTCTAGAAGAGCCTTAGAAAAAGATAACCTCTCAGGCCTGCTGGAGCATCCTCTGTGTTTTGTTTGTTTTTTGTTTTTGTTTTTTTTATAAAATACAGTTAATATACCAGGTAGGAAAGATTCCATGAGTAAAAACATGAATTTTTAAAATATATTGCAAGTAGAGCCCAGCACACTTGTAATCTTCGCACTCTTGAGGAGCGTCGAGAAGGTTCATAATTCAAACTTGTGGTGGTTTTAGTAAAAATGGCCACCATAGGTCCATAGGGAGTGGCGCTTTTAGGAGGTGTGGGTTTGTTAGAGTAAGCATGGCTTTGTTGAAGGAGGTGTGTCTCTAGGGGTTGGGCTTTGAGGTCTCAAGCCTCGTGTGACAGTTCCCTTCTTGCTGCCTTCAGATCTGATATCGACTTTTAGCTACTTTATCAGCACCATATACGCCTGCATACTGCCATCATCCCACCATGATGACAATGAACTAAACCTTTGAACTGCAAGCCAGACCCAATTAAGTAAAAGTTTTATAAGGGTTGCCGTGGTCATGGTGTCTCTTCATAGCAATAGAAATCCTTTAATTAGGGTTTAATGAGGATGACAAAAGCCATCCTCAGTTACAATGTGAATGTGAGGCCAGCTTGGGTTTTATAAGGCCCTATCTCAAAAAATTAGAATAATTAAATAAATAATAAAATACAGATCAACTGTAAGTTCTGGAAGAGTGGTTATTTCTGTAGAATTCACCCACTCCTTCCTTCACTAGTGCTCATTGTACTTTGGGTTTCCATGACAACACTACCTTGGGGTTTTCCTCTTCCTTTTCTGTTATCTCCTTTCCATGCCCACCAACTTGTGGTGCCAGTCCCTCATATTCATGTATACCAAACTACATATTTTCTGGAAAACATACAAATAGAAAGATATTCATTAAAGTAATTAGAATGGTTGCTTGGTAGGAGGTGGGGGTGGGGAATGGAGGAAGTAGAACCAGAGAAGACTATGGAGACAAACCAACTAAAGAGATAAACAAAATAAGGCAGAAGCCCTGCAGAGGCCAATGATGACAATGTGCCATAAACAGAGAGTCTGTAATTATCTAAACTCAACTCTGCAGTTGAAATACAACTGGTGAAGGGTAGGGAGGCCATGAACAGATTGAAGGGAAATAGCCTAACATGCGAATTCTCCTTTTTACTACCTTAGACAAGCATGATCTCTTTCTTTAATTTTAATACACAATACAAAGCATTTTCCAAAGAGGTACATAACTAACAGCATAATGATGATGCCATCATATTATTATTACTACCTACCCTAAAGTAACTGCTGTGTAGTTCCATTGTAACCTTGGGAGAAACACTGTAACACTGGGGAGAAAAATTCTGCAGAAGAAACTCACCTTCAAAGCCTTTGTTGATGACCCCACCGGCAGGAGCTGCTTCTCCACAGTGAGAAACATTGTTTAAGGAAACATTTCTGAATAACTGAAGCTGGTCTTGAATGGTATGGAAAGTGGGTCTTTGGTCAGGTTCTTGAGCCCAGCATTGGGACATTAAATTCCACCTGGACATGTGGGTAAAGATGGGAAAGTACATGATGACTGAAGGTAGCTACTGATAGTCCAGGGAAGGACATGATAGACAGTCAGAGTTGTATCCAGCTCCCCATGTTTAATACAAATGTTGACATTATCTCAGTGGTAGTCAGTCTAAGGTAACAGATAGGCATATAGATGCTCAGGAATGTTTACTCATCAGATCAAGGAAAAACGATTGAAGAAGCAGAGGGTTTGGTTTTTTAACTTCACAGAACAATGTAACATCTAAGGTCTACATAGATGTCCAGTAGCAGAGAGAAGGAACACAGATTTGAGCTCGGGGCTATTCTTCATACACTTCAAAGATTAATTCAGACACTTTCAGTTTGCCAGACATACATAGGTTGACTGAATTGCCTTGCTCAGAACTCAATGTATCCATTGACTCATAGTAGATTTATTAGTCACTTGTTTTACATGAGCATAACATTTGGAGCTAGAGTTTCCAGAAGTATGGCTCCTGTCTTCGTAGGTGACTTGAAAAGGGGTAGTGGTGAAAAACAGTGACAGTTTATCACCCTGCAACTCAAATGAATGGGGGCATGGTAGGTAACTCTCTAAAAATTGTCTCTAATTAGATCTTTTACAGGGTTCTCATCTAAAAGAAGATAATAACTTCATTTAAGATAGTGTACTCTATGATCTAGCTCAATTTACCACTCTAAAACATCTTTTAAAATAATGGTCACACTTTTCTATAGTAACTTAACTTGTCTCATTTCTGGGCTAGTCCCACACCCTGCACCTTTCTTTCCAAATAGTATCAGGGTATCTGCCAGGGAAGAAAGATGTGTGCGTATTGCTGTGTAGTGGCACCATGAGCAATCCTTCCTAACGTCCAGGGCTAACCATCCTCCCTTTATGCATCCACAACTACAGACTCTCTGGTAGCTCTGCTGGGTCATGGGGATCTTCCCCCTTGAGCAGGATGTCTGTTGTCTCTAGCCTCAGGCTTCTCTATGACTCTGCCATATCTTGGAACTATAGACAAATATCAGGAAAACCACACTTCTTTCTGCTGGATCCCCACATGAGTCTACCTGTCTAAATATCTAACTCTGAACAAAGAGTTCACAGCATATGGGAAGCAAAGGAAGTTTGGAACTGCAAACTTGATTTTCTCTGTCTGATACACCATTCTACCTTCTTAACTAGGATCAGTCTCCCCGTGTCAAAATGGGGGATCATTTGCTCAATGTTCTCTGGGTCATTCCTGACCTTGAAGTGCTGTGAAGTTCTCCTCTTCCCACATTAGTCCAAAATTTACGAGCAATGAGGTTTCTGCTCATTCCTTTAACAGTGTAATGGTTAACACTGTTTCAGTGGCTCAGACTGGTATTTTATATGTTGATAAGAGGCTAAGGGACTCTAGTCAGTCTCCATCATTGGTTTTCTGAGCTACAAACTTTTCAAACATTTAATTATTTTTGAGAATTTCATGCATGACTACCATGTATACACTATTTCCATCCCTTCCCCCAGCTCCTCCCTTGCTCCCCACTCCTTCTCGACAATTTTATAACCTTTTTTTAAAAATTTTTATTTTAAATGTAAATGTATTTTATTATATACAATAAAATTTTATTATATACAATACACTTTTAATTATTATTTAAAAATTTTATTGTTACACACATGTATATACACATATACCTATGAAGTTGATTTAGCATTGTGTGTGTGTGTGTACATGTGTTTAGGGCTGACCATTTGAGTCTGAAGTACTCATCACTGGAAAAAGCTGATGCTCCCTCACCAGCTACTGATTCCTAGAGCTCTTCATCTAGGGTTAGGACCTTAGAAAAGTTTCCAGCCCATGTTCACAAACCAAATTGAGCAGTTCCTGTTTAGGCAAGGATATTGTTAAAATACTACATGGTTACATTGTTAAAGATATTACATGGTTACAACTTCCTTGTCATTTCTAGAAAACACTATGACCAAGTACATGCTTTCTTTTCTCTTTTCTCTTTTTGATTTTCAGAAATATGAAGCAAATTAAGGATGAACAGAGGAATAGATAAATAAATATAAACTGGGAAATATTTGAAAGTATTAGCACCACCACATCAATAGAAAATATATATAATTCAAATTGTGTTATGTGCTTCAAAAAGTACATAAGAAAGTAAACGCATGTTCAAATAGATGGGAGTATTTCTGGTGAGTTCCTCACAGACAACTCTTCTCCATAGATGCCATTTAAGCCTGTGAACTTGTAGGGAAAGTACATACTAGTCATTGGAGCAGGGTATGTGCAGAAGTCAGGCAGTACAAGATGGTATATGCAAAGTCCTAAACTTGGAAAGAGCTTGGCACATTTTAAAATCTGAAAGAAGGCCAGAATGGCTGAAGTGAAATTGTGGAGCCCCCGGGGGGGGAGGGGGTATGAAACACCATTAGAAGGGGAAGCAGGACCCTGCAGTTTTCAAAAACCAAGAAAGGAGCTATTGGAGGTCTTAAAATACACACACTGTACCTTTAAAGGGCCATTCCAGCTGACAGATGGTGATTGGATTATACAGGGGCCAAGCAGAAACTACTGACTAAGAAACATTATAATTTGGACTGAGTCATTGATAATGCAACTGGAAAAGAATTATATTCAAGCACTAGAGGACAATTACCCACAAATCACCACAGGTATTGTATTTGAGTATTAATTTTAGGAACTATAATTCAGTCGAATGCATTATAATAAAAACTCCACTTGAATTTATTTCATTTCTAGACATGTAGGTCAAGTCCACATTAATGCTAAGTGTCAGGGTATTGTGAGAAAACAACATAGGATGTTCTCTTTGGACCATTCTGGTGCCTTCGAGGGATGGATAGTCTGGCTACAGAATGCCAGACTTAGCTTTATTTTTATTATGTTAGAATCATATCTGAGAAAAAACTGAACAACGAAATCTATCACCTCCTCTTTTATAATCTGTGCCTTGAAGGTGCTGAGCTGACCCATTGATTTCACAGATAGACCATTACAGATAAGATTATACTTGATACCAATTTGTGGATCCTAAGACATAATTAAAACACAATCTGGATAGCTAATCTAGACATTTTCTTAAGAATTAAAGTGAGAAAATGAAGTAATTCTGGGAATAGAAATGATTGCCTAGATACTGACAAAATATGTCAAGCCGTCTCTCTTTGTGACAAAGTTTTAGCTTATCTGCAACCTACTTAGTGGACACTACTTGGAGGTGTGGAAGGAAGAGGAAGAGGAGAGAAGAGAGTGAAGGCAGCCATCCCCAGGGCTGACACTTAACTGGCCCATCACCCACACACCTACTCTGCCCTCCAGAAGTGGTGCCTCTTGTTTTATCTATATAATTTCGTTACGTAGATATGCTTAATGATTTTATCTAGGAAGGCTTTTAACTTGCCTTAGTCATCACTCTTAACCTTCTAGATGCCAAAACAAGATATACAAAGGCCGTCTGTCCTGGGAGGCAGAGACAGACACAGACTAAAGGAGAGAGGAATTACATAAAGCTGCAACATCTAAAAGTAAATAATGTAAGCTCTCGAATAGCAATAAACTGGTAAGGGGATGAAATGAAGAGGCTTTTAAGAATTTAATAATCCTAAGAAAGCTTTACTCGGGTCTTTCAAGTAAATTAGCAATTACAGCTGTGGCTAGGGGTGTCTTCCAATGTTCACATCAGTGCTTAGTACTGTACATTGCACACCTCTAAAGGCACAGTAACAAATACCCAAATGCATTATCCTAGATCCATTTGCTATTTCTTGAGGTTTTTTTTAAATTTGTGTGGGATGCTTGTTCTAATTCTAGGAGAGTACCTGCTATACTTGGAATAATTAATTTGGCTAAGTACTGGGCTTCAAATCCCTCCACTCACTAGTGTGACCCTTTGATCTTCTTTACATCTTTGCTTTTGTTTTGTTTTGTTCTAAAATAGCATGAGACTCGTTAGCTGTGTTCAGTATTATTCTTCATGCATATTAAAGTCCTTAGATTCATGAAGCCATTGAAGTTTGAGAGAGGAAAATGTCAGCATCTTTTATATTTAAGCAGGCAAGTGTCTGTAACTATTTAAATAAGACACATAAAATACAAACTTCAAGAATCCTTCTTTTCATTGTGTCCAATCCCAGAGAGATTTAGACTTGAGCTGAATATTTTTTAAGAGTCAAAATAATGTTACAACTCTACAACCTGCCATTGTTATGTCCTACATCTGAGGGTCTCTGCAACAAGTCTGTCACTGTGATGTGTCCTTCCCAGAGCCCCAGAAATCTCTTGCTTACAGCAGAGTTTCCCTTTGATCCTATTTCTTCACAGGACTGGTGTGGTGGTTATTCACAGTAAACTCTGGAGAGAACACCATTGACTGGGCTTTCCTCTGTACATCTGAGCCTCCAAACAGAATACAGGAATGCTCTGAACTCCACATTCCAGCAATAGCTGAGGCGAGCAGGGTATCAGAGCTCATCTGCCCCAGGAATTATCCAGGTGCTGAGTATTTAAAGAGTGGGTGAGTGGAAGGTGCAACGTGGCTCAGCACAGACTTTTAGCCTCTAAGCTAGACCTGTGATCTCAGAGACGCACTTCAAATAAAACTTAGTTCCTCCTGGGCTCCAAGAAGAGTAGTTAATCTTTATCGTGACAACTTAAGGCCATGGCCAGATTGAATGGCACAAGGGCTCTACTTCCCAGTACAGCTTGTTTCCGTGGCAGCTCTGAACTCTTCCCAGGGTTTTGCAAAGTCATGAAGTTGGAAATATTCCTTGCTTTTTAAATGATGTTCAAATTAATTTCAAAACCACCAATGAGGAATCTGGTTTTAGGAGAGTATATATAAAAAAGTACATTAACACTCAATGGTATTTTTGGAGGGCTTTTTTTGTTCGTTTTACTTTTTCCTATAATGCTTTCTTTGACCTTTTCTTCTTACCCTACAAATCTTTTGCCAATATATGATGGTGTCTATGAGATTTCTATATTTGCAGTGTGTGTGCCTTTGTGTCTATTTGTGTCTCTTATGCTTTTCTTTGAAGGCTACTTCATGTGCATTTGTTTTGGCCTGTTCAGTTTAGTTTGTTTTTATTTTGTCTTATTTCATTATTGCATCTTTTAGATGTCTCTTTGTTTCTAATGAGAGAAATCAAAAAAAGATATGGATTTGGGTGGGTGGGGAGTTGGAAATAATCTGGGAGTAGTTGGGGAAGGAGAAACATAACCAGAATATATCATATGAAAAAGAGTCTGTTTCTGATTTTAGAAAAGGAAAAATATAGGTCAATAATGCATTCTACTGAGAATACACGAAATGTTATCCTTTCCTCAGACTCCTAATAAGAACATTCTAGTACTTCTTCCCCCTGAATTTTAATACATTTGAATATTGTAAAATCTGAGATACAACAGATCACTTTTCCTCAGCTCCATCATCCAAAAGTAAGTGAACACAGGAAAAAAGTATAATTCAATAATTTATTTCTTAAAAGCCTATCCAAAAGTATTTCATGTGAAAAGACACAATTATAAGAGCATAAGGAACACATTGTGTAATTAACATTTTAGAATGAATTTCTGAGTGTTTGAGATATGAGTAAGAGGTAGAAAATAGTGATTAGTTTTCCAACTGTGTAATTAAAATTTATTGCATGTTTGGTCATACTCATTTCCTCCCCTCTACACCTAAATCAAACGTCTGGTATAATTTCTGTAAGTTAAAGATTTTTTCCATTTTCTCCCAAAAGACTCAGGATTCAGTTTAAGGTGCTGCTATCAAATGTGGCCAAGTGTGTATATGTCTGAAAGGTTTAAAGGCTGGATCAGCAACTTGTGATAAATTATATCTTTTAGGTGGAAGATTGAAATAATGCAGAAACATTCCCCAGTACAACAGCCAACCAAGGTGCCCAGCTCTTAATCATTCTTTGGCTCAGGTCTAAATAGTCCTCGAAATAACACAGCAGAGTCAAGGCAGTGCCACCATGGTGTGCATCCGCATACTGCTAATTCCTTTTGCATTTGTCTGTACCACACAGTTTAGCACTTTATTATGTGCTGGCTGGCCATCTCACTGCTGCCTCTACCATCTCATCCAGAGTACATTCCAAGATGCACAAGAGCTGTGGCCCTGGCATAAAGACCTCTGTACACACGTTTGGCTCAGCACTATATGTGTAATACTTCCTCATTATTTGTTGGGGTTGTTTGTTTGTTTATAAACCTTTTGAGTAAAACACCACTTGGAAAAAGTTACAAGGCTTGATATTTCTGTTGATATTGTCTATGGAAAGTGAATATGTATTCAGCATAGCTCAATTATCTTTCTTTTGTAAGTAAGCTCAAATCACTCACATTTAAGGGGCTACTATTAGAACTCAATAGCGGCCAGGATTAGTTTGATCAAGTTACTGTTTGGTACAACATTATATTATAGTTGTGTGTTACTGTATATCACAGTAATTTGGGTTAAGTGCATAAGCAAATCTGTCTACACAATTTTTAGCAATACTATATCCCATTGATCAGTATAAGCTATATCAAAAAGCAATTGAACTTTTAACTAATATATTTTTATGTAATGCACTATTTTAAGGCAAAGATTAAAATAGTATCCAAATGCTGGGCAGTGGTGGCGCATGCCTTTAATCCCAGCAATTGGAAGGCAGAGGCAGGAGGATTTCTGAGTTCAAAGCCAGCCTGGTCTACAGAGTGAGTTCCAGGACAGCCAGGACTATACAGAGAAACCCTGTCTCGAAAAACTAAACAAAACAAAACAAAAAGATTGTATCCAAATAAAAAAAAAGACTCTCAAAGTAAATTGAAAAAGTACACACACACACACACACACACACACACACACACACACACACACACACATGCACACACATGGGGAGAGAGATATTTATTTAAATTTACTTACTATGACTACAAATATAATCTACCCTCCAAAAATTTGTATTGAAGTAAAATACAGCACGTATATATTTTTAAAAAGCCATAATGTATTGAGTAAATTAAATCCCACCCTCAGTTTATATTTTATGTGGGATGTACAAATATATAAATCCCAGGTTTTCTTTTAACAAGCCATAACCGTGAGCCCTAAGACTGCATGTGCACATGTTTCTGTTTTGGGGGGTGCTTATGTTAACATAATTAACTTACAGATCATCAGGACAATTTCTTGGTGGCTCCAGTCTCCCTCCTGCTTGCACATAGTTTAAAACATCAAGGTTGGAATGCGCTGGATAAGGTTGATGACCAAGAGTTAAAATCTCCCAAACCAAAATTCCAAAGGACCTAGGATGTTAAAGGGTTCTCTTTAATTATATTTATTACAAACATCAGGTTTACAGTAGCTTCTCCAACATCATTATTCCTGGGGCTACAGGGGCCACTTTGTGACTGACATTATTGGCCTTATAAAAAGCAAATAGGAGACTTAAAAGGAGGTTGATACTAAGAAAAAGTAGAACAAGAAAGACACTGTTAATGGACCACATTTCAAAGATGATAAAAAGGCTTGGGGTTGTGGCACACACACACACACACAAAGAGCCAGACATCCATACAGCACACGTGCACATGTCCACAGAGATACAAGCACACAAAAGCACATGCGGAGAGGCATGGAGGTGAGCAAGAGAGCTTGTCACCACATCCTCACCCAACCCTGAATTTGAAGAAGATAAAATGATGGCAATCACAGAGAAGACAGTCATAAATGAAAACAGATTACTGAGGATAAAGTTTCTCCTATACAATTTCTCCTGTGGCTTAAAATTCACTGAACAAATCTACAAACTTTTTAGCAACTCAAATCGAAAGCTAGGAACCAACAAGCAAAACTCAAATAATCAAGACCAGACTTTCCCAGTGCCCTACATGTTTTCATGATCCTGACTTCAAGACTATTCATAAACTGGTGATGACATCTCCCCTGCAGGACGGACGTATTGGGGGCACATGAACATTATTGATAATACCATTTCTGCCAATATAGACACCTTTTAATATGCTATAGCTGCAAATATATATACACCCTTGGTGAATAGCAAAATACTTGAAAAAAAATGAGTCTATTTCATGTAGAATTTTAAGATCGATGATGAAAGAACTGAGAGAGGGGTGCAAAGGATCCAAGATCCATAATAGTTATCCTAGACCACTAGCCTCAGGTGAGTCACTAAACCTCCCTACACACACACATATACACATATCAAAGAGGAGAGAGAGAGAGAGAGAGAGAGAGAGAGAGAGAGAGAGAGAGAGAGAGAGAGAGAGAGAGCTCCCTACACACACATATACACATATCAGAGGGGAGAGAGAGACTAAATATAGTTTACAAACAAAAGGAAAATTAGGTAGACATCCTGATATTTAACAGGGTTTGCCTCTGTTTCTCTGTGTCCTATTTAGCTCACCATACATCCGACTGAGAAGTGAAGATTCCATCCATCAAGCTCTCAGGAGCCATCCACCGAACAGGAAGCAGGCCTTCCCCTCTCTTTCTATAATAATCATTTTTATAGATTTCCCTTGCCAATCCAAAGTCACCAATCTTGACTATCCGAGGACTGGTATAGTCTTTCACTGATACAAGGCAATTCCGAGCCGCCAGATCCCTAAAGTAGAAGTTACATTTAATAATGATAAACAAATATTTCAGAGATCATACAAGGCTAGAAGGTCTGGAAGGAAGGGAAACAGCTGATGATTAATATTGATTGACAATTTGATAAGATCCAGAATCACTTAGGTAATAGATCTCTGGGCATGTCTGTAAGGGAGTTTCCATATTGGGTTAGTTGAGGGGAAGAATCCCACTGTAATTTTGGAGAGCTGTAGGGTACGGTCCCAGATTAAATAAAAAACAGAAAGCCACGTAAGGACCAGCATTCATTTTCCTCCACTTCCTGAGTACTTCATGGTTGTCACGTGACTACCCAATAACCTACCCAATATCCAGAATCTCACAGTACCTGTGAATGAAGTGCATCTGCTCCAAGTAGACACAGCCTTTTGAAATATCTACACACAGCTCTACAAGGTCAATCAAGGTGAGTGAAGGACCATGAAACTGGAAGAGACAGAGGAAACATTATATATACTTTTCTGCCTGTCACAAAGACCATACACATATGTATGAAAATATATGAATACATATGCATATATGAGTATGTACACTAGTATATGATGTGCTAAAGGAATTTTGTTATGGTTACAGGAACTCAAGAGGAAAACATACAAACATACATGGTAGCAAACTATATTTGTAAATTTGAAATCTAGTTCTGCCATCGATAGGTGAGTTTTCTTATTAGTCACTTTTCTTGTATGAAAAATGGGTCTAGTACAACGGACTTTTCAAGATTTAAAATAAGGCATATAATATTGCTAACATACAGTAAGTACTTAATAAATAAATTGTATCTGATCTTATAGAATTATCAATAAAGTATTAAAAATAATAACCCATGATGGCTAGATTAATGATTGGTTTAATGCCTTTTGATTTTTTTAGTCAGGACAATAGGATTGTTCTTCATAAGAACCCCCCCGTGTAATTTGTTAATAATATTATCTTTCTAGTTACTTTTTTATATATAAGAGCCAGCACAAATATAGACAGGCTTATACTCATTGCAGGGAATTCCAGTGGAAAACAAAAACCAGTCAAAATTTTTATTAGTAGCATATGGAGAAAATTCAAAGTTGCTGCCTAGAGGCCATAGTCATACATTGAGCCTTTCCATATCCCTGCAATTACCTTGGTGCAGACCTTTATCATCCCTAATCTGATGCATCCAAAGACTTCTCATGTGTCCAGCCTCTTGTCTTTTCATTAACTCCCTGGTTGTGCCTCACTTCCTATAGAACCGATTATCAGATGTTGGGCACAGCCTCATGGCGGCCCCAGGCTGCACCAAACTCTCTATATGCCCATTAATTTCCCCTTTGCTTTTCCTCTCAGAAGCTGCACTTTAGTGTTTTCAACGATTTGCTCTTCCTTACATCTGCTCTGTGTTTTTGAATCCTCCTCTTTTCTCCAATCTATTCTTTCCTCACTAGAAAAGACCCTTATTCTTGATAGTGCCCACATCCTTCACTGAGCGTCTCAATGACTCCCAACCGATCCTACAATCTGTCAAAAGGTGCTGTCAAGTGCTGCCCCACTGCTCTGCTCATATCACAAAAGTGGAGGTCATCTTCACATTCTAGGACAGAATACCACCGTGGCCCCATGCCTCTTCTCTACCCATGGCTGATTCACCAACTATATCCTGCTGTTCTAAAGGAATCCTTATTTGGATTACAAAAGCTCAAGAGGAAAATACACAAATACTATATCTGTAGATTTGAAATATAATTCTCCTACTAATTCCTTGAATTTGCTTAAATTAATTAAGAAGACAATTTTCTTATATGTAAAATGAATTTAGTATCAAGATTGAAAATAAGATATGTAATAAAGCTTATTTATAGCAAGCTCTTAATAATACTCCTTCTAAATCGGGTCCACTAGATACTTATGTCACGGCCTATATCTGAATCCTGTCAAATATCCTGACTGCCTGACTAACTATTGTGTGAACAGAACCCTATAGGCAAACCCCACTTTACTCATAAACACTTTATGACTCTCTTAAAGTTCTTGTTGGTTACAAGCACCCTTCTAATACAATTTCCATGAAGCTGCCTGCCTGAATCCCTAATCATGTCTTTTATCCCTTATAACATGTTGGGATACCCCTCACCCCATATTTAACCCCCTTAACATTGGATGCTACCATCACCTGTCACTTGTATCTTGCTGAACTCTCTAGTGATATTAAAACTCAATCAAGGTTTATCCCTACAAATGCTAATTATTCAATGAGGGAATGCTTGTCACTCTTACATCTCCTGCCTTGATTTTATCCAAAATATACTAAGTCTTCCAGGTAGTGAATAGATAGCTACCTCAGCTTTTCCCAACTAGAAATTACACTCCATCCTCCATGGTCCAGCAATGTATTCCATGCTAATTGATTTTTCTGTTTTCTCCCTTATATGAATGACATAGAAAGACACAGACAATGTACAACTATGGCCTACCTGCAAGGACTTTGAAATTTTCCATATGTTATTTATTAATAAAAATGCCATGTGAAAATTTCCTTTAGAGTAAAAGTCACAATCTCCGCTGTTCTACCATTACAACCCAAAGGGAAGTTGACAAATTTGACTGCATTTGGAAAGCATAATGTTTTACTTTTACATAATTTTTTTCATGTTTTTCCATCTCAGTATCATCCTAGAACACCAAAACTTAGGAGTGTTTAATTCAATGTTTCAGTTCGTGGGTAAGAGAGCTGACTGTCCCAAAGTGAAAAACTAAGCAACCATTTCTGGGCCTTGCTGCTGTTAATATTTATGCTGTCATCCCAGCAAAACATCAGAGACAAGAAAGTTATCCATGCTGCTGATTCTAGCACAGTGCTTCTGAGAACTCCTGGATGGAGATTATTAGTCACAAGGGAATAAGCACAAAAAGATGAAACATGTGTAGTATGGTCATATGGGACACAGCACCCAACAGCGTCTTATCTTCCATAGTAAAGTAGGATAAGTCCCAGGATAGCAAACCATGGCTATCCTGGAGCAAACACCAGCACTGGCTACAGGGAGGAAGTGTTCAAGAGATAAACTGAAGTGCTCAGTTATCATTCTAAGTTACAATTCCACCAGAGAGTAAATAGAAAAAGCAAATGATGAGGAAAACATCAGACAGTGCTTATGAAGTAGCCCATAGATGAGGAAAATGAAATAAAGCCCTCCAATCATAAAACTTGGCATGCTCAGTTGCATTTAATGATGAAACCTCATACAGATGTAAACCCAGACACTGAGAAGTAGGAAAGTCCAGTTACCATTGGATAACAAGGAAAAATCCCTCCTGTGTGATGGTAGGAGCGGTGAGGCAGGTGTGTGCGGAAATCTGTGTTAAAGTCTCTTCCATTTTAGAAAGTGCACAGATTTCCCTTCAAAATGAAAAGACGCTAGGTACCAGCATACGCAGAGCATTGGAGAAAACAGGCAAATACCGAAAGACATCTGTAGGCTTGCAAGTGTGTATGAGATTGTGCACAGCCTCCTGGTTTTTACATTATTCCCCTTGCTACAAACTCTGCTTAGCCATACAGTGCTCAAAAGAGAAAACATGTATTTTACATCTATAGCTTTAAATTTCAGTGCCCTGCCTCTTGTCTTCTCATCCAAGGTGTAAAGTAGGATCCTGCAGGAAGGTCATTTCCTGGCTTCATCCAGCATGCCAGAGTAGTTCCTGGATCCACAGTGTGCCAAGCACTGGAAACAGGATGGTCCTCTTGGTGAAGAGGACAGACCTGGAGAGCGGGGGTTGTAGGGGTGAATGTCTGAGGGAGAGGAACAAACAGGACACTAGGTAGATGGAATGAGAACGGATGCATAAGGTGAAGAGTTTTGCTTCACCCAAAATAAGTTTTAGATGCTGTTGGAAGACACCAAGAAACAAAAGTTCTGAATCAACAGGACTGGTGCATGCATGAAGTCACAGAGACCACGGCAGCATGCACAGGGCTCACATGGATCTGCATCAGATGGAGACTCTAGAGCTGAAAGGGGAAGTAGACATATGCCTCTATCCCTAACCCAGACGTTATCTCCAATTGATAACCACTTGAAAATGAACGTTTTCTTCATGGGAACCTCATTGGGGAAACAGACTAACAGCAAGTGGCCGAGAGAAAATGGGCAGCAGAAAGCAGCCAACCTCTACAGAGGTCATACACATCTTCGGAAGCTCTTTGTCTCATATTGTCTTCTCAGGGATTTTATTTTATTTTATCTTAATTTTTATTTCATCTATACATTTTTATTACTTTTTACACTACAGATCATTTGCATATAGAATTTTTTAAAACGGGATTCCTGAATGTGGGTCTCTGAATGATTCTTGTGCCATTGGCGGATGGAGGGTAGGCATGGTTGATAGGAACTTTTTCCTTCTGTTTTTTTTTTCTCCAGTTCTGGACTGATAGTTGTTTTATCTCATTATATTATGTTATAATCCCTTAGAAGCCTGTTTGTTTTCTAATGAGACACAGAAAGGGAGTGGATCTGGCAGAAGGGCGTAAGGGAAGAAGTGGGGTCATAGAGGGAGGGGAAACTATAATCAGGATATACAACGTGAGGAAAAAAAATCTACTTTCAATAAAAGGAGGAAAATGAGCAAAAAGAAAATCTGAATAACTCTGTCATCCTGAAGATGACCTGATCCCAGCAAGACCAAGGTCAGCAGATCCATCCGAAGGCAAAGGTTAGTAGACTTTAAGATTGGAAATAAATTTTGGGGATAAACAGAGAAATTCCACGTAATTTCTATGCTGGGGATAGGGGTGCCCTTCTGTTTATAAGAGGTTTGTTTTCTCCTTAAGTACTAAAACCAGGCTCAGGTATTAACTCAGGGTTTTAATTATCCTAATCTAACATGAAGAAAACATGCACTTTCTATAGCAGTCTTCAAAGCTTCTCCCACCTAAAGCTACTGTTCATTGAACTTGAAGAAAATCAACAGGAAGTACTAGCGATTTGCTTTAGGAAGCCAATACCGCCTACCTACCGTTGTCCCCCGAGCTTTGCGCAGATAGCTTAGAAGGTCTCCCCCTTCCATCAGTTCCAGAATAATGTACTGGGGTTCACTCAGCAGACAGACTCCCAGCTGCTTCAGAATGTTGGGGTGATTAAACTTGCTGGAAGGTGAAACACACAAGCCAGATGACATGTCAGTGATAGCGGTCCTAGCTGGGGGCTTCATGGAACAAAGCAGTTCTTTACCCAGAGCGTCCTTTCAAAGCCCTTGATGGCTATGTCCTGTGTGCTGGTCTTAAAGAGGGAACATAGCAACCCCTAGTGGCCAGTGCATCTGAGTAGAATAGAAGGGGTTTTAGAAGAAATAATGTTTCTCACTATATGGGTTTTATGATAGGGAAAAAAAGCAATTTTGACGAATATCCTTCTTCAAGAGCCAGGTGCCATCACAATGATGTCAAATGACCCTTCCCTTTCAGGGAAACAACTGAGATCCTCAGGTTTGGGCCTCTGGGTTGTGAAGACACCAGAGGGAGTAAAGCCCAGTCTAACTAGAGGACCCAGCTTGACTTCCCATGAGCCTCTCTGCCTGCTGCTTCTCCTTAAGATGTCCTTGAGTAGTTCTCATGACTGTCGCCTGCTGGAACCTTGTTGACCAGTTCTAGGCAAGACATATTCTTGCTAATATCAGAATATATGAAAGAACATTCTTCCTGGGTCTGGTTGACCCGTTATCCCTCATTAAGTATAGTCACATTGAAAAGGAAAAGAGCTTCAGAATTTACCTGCAGAATACACTCTTAATTGAAGATGAGAGACAGGAGGACCGTTTGCCTGAGAACTGCCTAACCAGGTTCTGAAGATTGGCTTCTATGGATGTGTTTCCTTTCAAAGTTTTTTTTTGTTTTGTTTTTTGTTTTTTTTTTTTTTGTCCACATATATTTTCAGGATGATCTGGTCGTTACTGAGTCATTTGTGGTGTTAAAAATTCAAAGAGAGCTGGGCGGTGGTGGCACATGCCTTTAATCCCAGCACTTGGGAGGCAGAGGCAGGTGGATTTCTGAGTGCCAGGCCAGCCTGGTCTACAGAGTGAGTTCCAGGACAGCCAGGGCTATACAGAGAAACCCTGTCTTGAAAAAAAAAAAACAAAAACAAAAACAAAAAAACAAAATCCAAAGACAAAGAATATCTTTCCATCCATAGTTGTCAGAGAAAATCACTTCATGAACTATGCCAAACCTCATCAGGTGTGCCTCCTTCAGGAACTCAATCTTCTCCTGGTCTGTTGAGCCCTTCTTCAAGGTCTGTGAGAAATGGAGGCGAGTCAGAAATCAGACACTGGGAGCCCAGTGGATTAGAGGAGACAGGGTTTTGTGCTATTGTGTTTTGTTGCTTGTTTCGTCTTCTTTATCGTTTTTGTGGTTGTTTTTGTTTTCTTATGCTTTGCTTTTGATTTTGTTTTTGCAATATCTACTCTGCTATCTCGAACTAAATAACAGAGTATGCACATGTTATCTGTTCTCACCTGTTGATACTGTGTGTGTCCTCTAAACCTACCACTATTGCTACTGTTTAATCAAGACTATCTAAGTAAACTAGATAAGGGGTTGAGTAACAGTTATGCAAGGTCCCTCTAAAAAAATGAATGTTTCTTATTTTGTGGGATTCTTAATTACTATATTATCTATTTATTTTATGTATATGGCTCTTGCCTATAGGTATGTTGATACAGTACAAGTGCACAGTGCCTATGGAATTCAGAAGAGATCATCGAATCCCCTGAGATTAGAGTGATAAATGGTTGTGAGCTGCCGTATGAGTTCTGATCACCAAATCCAAATCTCCTAGAAGAGTAGCCAGCGCTCTTAAAGGTTGAGCCCTCTCTTCATATATAGAACTTTAGAAAAAATGTAAAGACACACTAATTTGGGTATCAATGGGTCAGCATATTTTCAGAATTTCTTCTCAGTATCTGCTTTTCCACTTTACTTGAAATCATTCCCTTGTTCTTTCCTGTTACTGGTCAATAAATGTAAGTTAATTGTGAGAATCTATTCTAAACGTCTCCAATATCTCTGTCACAAGTCACGGGAGGGCAGCCTGAGTTGGTTCTTCAATCTCTTTGTCATAAATCATGGGAGGCCAACCTGGGCTAGTTCGTCAATCTCTCTGCCAGAAGTCACTGGAGGCCCGCCTGGTTAGCTCTTCAGTCTCTCTGCCATAAATTACAGGAGGTCAGCCTGAGCTGGTTCTCCAATCTCTTTGCCATTAAGTTTAAGTTCCAGGCAACAAAACAAAAGAGAGAAACTAGTGTGGTGGAGAAGTTTATAGAAAACTTTCCCCTTCCTGAACAATACATATAAAGTATCCTACCTCCTCTCCCTGGTCCTAATGAAGAGGTGACACCTTCCTAATTCTTGGCACTCACACTGTCATTAAGAGGCAACAAGCAAGAATAAAGTGGAAACGGATTTCAGAAATGGCACAAGTGCTGGCCAGTAGTCATCTCAGCATGTAAGAAAATAAATATGTATTTAATAGACTCTGACCAGAGGAAGTTAAAGGAATTTTCAAGCTTATAATTTGGAAATGGAGATAATTTTACCAACATAGTTTGGCCATCCTTAAAGCAGAAATCTCTATTAAGTAGTGACCATGATATTTAATTATATGCGATTGTTCAGCACTCTATTAAAAGGAAATGTTACCAAAATATAAAAGTATATGTAGTATTTACCTAAAAATGCATCAAATATTTGGTGGCAACCACAGCCTGTGAGCAGGTGCAGACTGTAACCTATGTCTATATCAGCCTCTATGTTTTGTCAACTATGTCCATACAACGTGGAGACTGAGACCAGCCTCTATGCTCTTAAAGGGTTGGGAAAATCAGAAAGAGAATACTATTTCATGACATAGGAAATTCAGATGTCAATGGTTATAAGTAAAACTTAGTGGAAAAACTCATTTGTTTACATATTTACTAAAGTTGATTGAGCTCCAGGGTCAGAATTCAGCTGCAACAGAGATGACATGGCTGGCAAATTTGAGAAAGTATTCCAAGTCCTAGCCTGATTCCTTGAGAACGTAATGTAGAGTATTTCATGTGAAATATATTCTTATTGTTTTGAGATGCTACCTCATGCAGCTCAGACTGGACTCTGAATCTATATGAAGCAAACATGACCATGAACTTCTTCATTCATGGTCCTTCTATTGCTCCTTCGTTTGTATTGTTAGGAATACAGGCATGCATAACACACCTTGTTTTATGCAGTGCAGGGGATCAAACTCAGTGCTTTTAAAGTAATAGGCAAGAACTCTACAAATCGAGCCCTCTCTCAGAGTATTCTCAATGAGAAATCAAACTCTGCCAGGTCTACCTAATTAATGACCTTAGTAGTAACATAACATTTAAATATATTCTCCCTTTTAAAAGCCTATGTAAGAAGTGGGGAAAATTAGCTTTTGTAGCTAATGACAGGTTTCTGCATTCTGACACACTTCTTTACATTTTGTCTTATTTTTCAAATGTTCATTTATTTTATTTATGTATGTGCATGTATCTATTGTCTGCTTGTATGTATATGTACTACATGTGTACCTGGTGCCATTGGAGGTCAGAAGAGGGTATTGGGATCCCTTGGACCAGAAGTTACAGATGGATAGTTGTAACCACCATATAGGTTCTGGGAACAAACGTCAAGTCCTCTGTAAGAACAAGCCCTCTTAACTAGTGAGCCCGCTCTCCAACCCCAGATTTACCCTATATTTTTAGTTGACATACTATTTGTAGGATTTATGTGTCCATTGAGTAATGGACAAATCCAGGTTACTAGCATGTTTATCACCTTAAACTGTTCTCACGTTTTTATTAGTAAGTATATGGAAATTCTGTTGTGAGACACACAACACATCTTGACAACTGTGCTAGAAGACTTCTTTTTAACCAGTAGCTCTGAATGTTTATGTAGTCATACCTATGACAGGGTCTGGTGACCTGCATTACCTTCACTGCCACCTTGATTTCTCCACTTCCCACTCCTAGGATGTCTGCAGCCGTGCCTTCATACACTTCTCCAAAAGCTCCACTTCCCAACAAAAGACGAAGACTCAGCTGTTCCCGAGGGAAGGCAGGAAGATGTTCAATCTCCTCTTGGGTTGGAAGAGTACTGTAAAAAAAAAAGCAGTATGTTTTTATTTGAAAGAGGTGGAGATATCTCAGTGCTTGGCGGCACTGCACATTCTAATAGGGTAATGAGGAATTCTGTGCTCCAACACTTTCCTACTCTATCAACTTCTACACTGAGCATGTCACTTTACTGGACACTGACATTTCTATAGAAACATGAAGGTGAAGGCTACCCCAAGGCTTCTATTGCAGCTGCTCCTCTCAAAACGTGGAGTTTTAAAATGCTCTAGGTTGCAGATCCATGTAAAAGCTACTACAGATGAAGAAAATAGCAATAGAAGGAGCTGGGCCCTGAAGTATTCACTTCATCTGTCTCACATACCTGCTCTCGTGCCAAACAGGATTTACTATGACCAAAAAGTCAGCTCCTCCACCACCACTTTAGCCTTCAAAAGTCCAGTCTTCACCTGGGAAGATTGTGGTGTTGGTACTTAATCTAAATTAGGTATGCGTTGAGTTTTTTGTTTGTTTTGTTTTGTTTTGCAAGAATCCTTTTTTTAAGTGATTTATTTATTTTTATTTTTATTTTATGTGTATTGATTGATGTTTTGCAAGCATGTATGCCTGTGAGAGGGTGTCTGGTCCCCTGGAACTAGAGTTACAGAGAGTTATAAGCTGGCTTATAAGTGCTGGGAATTGAACTCTGGTCCTCTGGAAGGGCAACCGATGCTCTTAACTACTGAACCATCTCTGCAGGCCCAGGGAGAAACAAATTTATCAGATACACAGTGTTTTCTAAAAATAACAAAAAAAAAAAAACCACCTCTGAAGAGCTGATTTGTTTCATGTCTGTATCTACTTTAAATTCTGTTTTGCGGGGTACCCTCTCAGAGGAGAAGAGGAAGGAGGATGGGGGAAGAAGTCTGAAAGGGGGATCAGGAGGGGGACAGCATCTGGGATACAAATAAATAAAAGAATTGCTTAATAAAAATAAATAAATCCCGTTTTGTAGATTTCAGAAAGCAAAACCTATGACCATAGGATTCTTCTTACAGAGAGTATGACATAATATCTCATGCAAAGAAATATTTATTTTCCTTAATTATGATGAAGGTTTTAAACTCATCTCTCTCTTTTTTTTTAATCAAATTCTTTTTTATTTATTTTCTATATTTTTTTATTTACATTCCCAATGATTTCCCCTTGTCCTGGTTCCTCCCTCCCTGAAAGTCCCATAAGCCCTCTTTCCTCCCCCTGTTCCCCATTCAACCCCCTCTTGCTTCTCTGTCCTGGTATTCCCCTACATCCTCTTAAAGAGACACTGTGAGTGATTATCATACAGCTTCTTTGCTGGAATAATAAGATACATGCAATTTTTAGAATTTTCTTCCTTCCTCAGTCTCTATTGCCAGTTCAATTAACTACATTACCACTCATTCTTTTCACAATAATTTATCCATCTTAAGTTGGTTTTTGAATCACAAAATTAAACAAGGGAAGGCAATGGATTTGTCTCTATTTTTCTTATAGGATAACCATGTAGTTCACCATTTTGTCCCAAGTCACATTTGAGACTAGAAGCAAATGTTACTGACAATGACGCCCGAAACTCCCTGGAAAATGTGGGAATATGTGGCCACCCTTGTTACTGGGCCTATGTGATCCAAGAAGATGGCCTGGGCCACATACTGTACTGCATAGCAGGCGTTGGCCAGTCCCACACCAGCCGCCAGACCTCGAAGCTCAGTCAACTCTTTGTCGCTGTCGTTGAGAACTGAGAGGCCTTCCTTGGAAGCTTTGTGATTTTTCAAGCTTCTAAGCCAGACTACAAAGAAAACAGACAATTTATTAAGCAAAATATTGCTTTTTCTCCCTTAAGAAATGTTAGTGTGCTTTAACACACATGTGTGTCTAAACACTGTTGGTAGAATACTAGTTTGATTTTAAAATATTCCTGTAATGAAAAATTTTAAATTAAACCTGGGTAAAATTCTATACAGAAGCCACACAAGTCTTATACTTTTAATCACAGAATTAACTATATTACTTAAAACTACAAATAAACTTTGAAGTGTATCATTAGAATGTACTTCTCAAATGATTTTGAATGTAAATAAAAAAACTTAGAAAAACAAAAAAAAATAAATAAATAAAAAAGAAAGAAAACAGAAGACAAGAAAAAAAAAGAATATACTTCTCAAAATTACCTGTAAGTTAGAACCAAACTAAGTTTTAAAACTTGCAAAATAACTATGAATGAAACACACCTGTGCATCCAGACATTGCCATCCCACTCCAGTAGATCTGAAGAAACACTTCCAACACAATGGTACAGTTAAAATGTGTTCAATTTCTCTCTTCTCAGCCTTTTGGCTAAGATCAAGTGTAAAACATCTTCAATGTGATGTGTAAGGCAGAAATGTATATGTCAGAGCTGGGGAGATGACTCAGCAAAAAAAAACACTCGCTGCACAAGCACGGGGACCTAGATTTGGATACCCAGCACCCAGTTAAATGCTGAGAATGTAGCACACATCTATAACCCCAGTGTTGGAGGCAGAGGCCAGAGACAGGCAGATCTTGGGGACCTGCTAGATACTGCTAGCCTAGCTAATCAGTGATCTCCAGCTTCAGTGACAGACTGTCTCAAAAAACAAAGTGGATGGAGATAGAAAAAGACTTTTGACATTGACCCCTGGCCTCCACACATACATGCACATGTGCACACACACACACACATGTACACTCACATGAATATGCACATGTGTACACTCACATGCTCACATATGTACATGCACACACATAAGCACACATGCACATATGCAGACACATGAAACACATATACCCTTTTTAAATGCTTAGCTTTCCGAGAGTTGGGTGGCCTCCTCAAAATGAAAGCTCAGCTCTGTTCAAAGTAGTCTCTGATAGTTTTTCACCGCAATGCAGAGACAGAAATCCATACAAAAGAATATATCTCTGTTGTTCATATACATATGTGAAAACTTCCATAATAAAGAGCAGCATTGGTCCTGTCGACTTGTAGAACCAAGGGTGATTTGTATTCCCCCTTTCCACATCATGCTCAGTTTTTACAATGATAAAAAAATTCTTTGATAAAGATTAAAATACAATTATGTCAGTAAGACTACCTATTTGTGTTGTATTGATACAGGCAGCAAAATCAGTAAAAAAAATGCTTTGGAAATGGATTATTAAAATTTGAATTTTTGCATGGGATGCCCACCTAGAATCTGAGGACTTGGGAGGTTGAGGCAGCAGGAGCACAAAGTCCAGACCAGCCTATTCTACATGTTAGTCAGCTCTGCTTCCCACCCCAAAATCAATTTTAAAAAGTCAACCTTTTGTCATAGTTCCTTGCATATCTGAGACAATAGAGTTTTACTCGAGTGGCATTCCATCTAGGGGGACTGCACAGGAGGGCTTCCAGCACCTTTAACAAAGCACTTTTCTAAGCATCACACACTCTCATCCAGGCATCCTCATTGAGAGACACAGCCTCATTCTTCTGCTAATCTGCTCGTCTCTTGCCAAAAATCCTAAAAGTCCAACTGTAGCTGTCAGTGCTCCTCCATGTCACTGTAATGCACATCTCATGTCACAACATCCTGATGCATCTCCTCAAACACGCATGTCTTACTTTAACGCACATCTCATATCACAACATCCTGATGCATCTTCTCAAACACGCATGTCTTACTTTCATTATTAAAGGACAAGCTCCTTTGTTTCAATTTTACAGAGCCCTCAGCACAATGCAATTCCTAAAGAATTGTAATTTTTCATTATTTTAATAACTTAGTCTTTGCTCATGCACTCACACATCCCTACTGGTAATACCATACATGCCACCAACAAAAGGAAAAACTAAATTAGCTTAGCTCTACCCAAAGTCCACAAATTCCATACAA
Organism: Tokudaia tokunoshimensis; assembly: GCA_036184795.1. Lineage (NCBI taxonomy): Eukaryota > Metazoa > Chordata > Mammalia > Rodentia > Muridae > Tokudaia > Tokudaia tokunoshimensis. The sequence continues at coordinate 34,937,436 of BTHU01000021.1, read as the reverse complement.
AATAAAGACCTTCACATCCGGAGAATGTCAGAGATCTGTGAGATGTCTCGAAAGCACACAAAACATTGAAATGATCTCATCTTCACCCACTAGAGCCATGGGCTCAAGCAGTGGTGACAGAGAAATAAGCAAGGAAAGGTGAGATGAAGTTTTCCTTGTGTAACATGCCTCCCAGCAGAAAGCAGACGCGCCTATAAACCAACTGCCAAATATACCACAGTCAGACATGAGACTCTGGAGGCTTCAGCTGTGCTGTATGCAGACTCCCTGGAACCACAAGTTAAAATCCGAGCAGACTCTGCACAAAAGATTAGCTACCCCTCTTAACTGAAGGAGTCATATGTGTTATCAGGGTGGATATTTTTTTCCAAGTTTGAAGCAAGCATTCATACTGGCCAGATTGATGGACTCTGTAGCCAGGTCCATCTCTGGGCTCCCACTCAGAAAATGGTTGGGTGGATTTTTCTTTAAATGAAATCTCAGTTCAGGTTCAAAGTGTTATCTGAGGCCGTTTACCTCCAATCACTCTGGAGAAAAAATAATGACTGGGAAAATTAATCAAATAGTAGCTTGCTTTATTTATTTATTTATTTATTTATCTATTTATTTATTTCTTTAGAAAGAGAGAATTCAACCTTTTATTTGTAACTTTTCCTTTGCCTTTCCCTTGTAACTTTCTCTAATAAACACAATAAGCCACAGCTTTCTGAATATGTGCTAGATTTTCTTTTCTGGTATCATACCCTTTCTGTAATTCTGTGCAGGGGAGCACTCTCAGTATCAACAGTAGAAGGAAAGTTCATGTATCTTATTATCCAAAACGAAGAGATGTGGGCAATTGAGCAAATGTGATGTGTCAACCTTTATTATACAACAGGAATAAGCCAGAATGTATGATCTGAATGGTGATATCCCTCCAGGCCCAACTTTTCATGATCTATTTTGAATTTTCTGTGTTTTTATTATAATTAAAATAAGCATTAAAAAGTGGGAGAGCTTTAAGGAATAGCAACGTATCAACACAAATTGTAAGAAACAGATATCTGACCTAACTCTGCTGCTTTTCGATCTTTTGTAAATAAACAGGGATTTGAAGTAAGTCTATCAGTCATCAGAAAGCAAGAGTGAGTCCTACAGGCCAGAAATGGGTCTCCTGTGAGAGGCCCCATTCATTCCAAACTGAGCTGTCTGCTTGCGGACCAAAGCTATCCCAACTAGTGACTCACACTGGCTTCCCATTAATCCTACACTGTCTTTGTATCTATGGTTACTTTTATTTATATTATAACCTACAAGTCACAGAACACTTGAAACAAATGCTGTTTCACAGCAAGCTAAAATAGAGTGTCTTCACGAATAGTTGTATCTCAAGTATATATTGTATATTCTGATGTATTAGCCATGAGATAGTTGCCCCATGGTGTGTTCTGTGTCCAGAATATTCTTCAAATGCACATGTTAAAGCCTAGACCTCAGTTTGACATCTTTGGGATACAGACATTAGGGCCTAATAGAAGGATTTCTTGTATGGGGAACATGCTCTTGGAGGTGATGATGGTGGGACCCCAGCTCCTTTCTCTTTCTCTTCTGTTCATAGCTGTGAGATGTGGGCATTGCTACATCACACTCCTGCCATCAGGGGCTGTCACACACCCAAAGCAACAAGGATACTTGATCATTAACCAACACCTTCAAAACTGTGAGCCAAAATTAACCTTTATGTGAAAGAAAACTAACACATCCCTTGATCAAAAAAAAAAAAATCATAGAAGTTAGTGGCTATGAAAAGACAGCCAAGGACAATGCTGTGAACTTTATGAACTTATTTAATAAGGTTATGTTTCATGTAGTAAATTAGATAAACTAAAAGATAAATCAGTCAGTATGATCTAATAAACAATTTATTACCTGCTTGTAAAATCTGTGATACTCACCAAAGGTCAGTGGGACTGTAGCAACCAGAAATATCCCAACTATGATGGTAAGTATAAAACTTGTTTCTGTTATCCAAAAACCATCTAAAAATAGAAGTTTGAAAAGAAATTAATTCCTGCAAAAAACCAAATTTTCCTATTTATTCACAAGTGCATGCACACACACACACACACACACACACACACACACACACACACACACCACATGCCAGCAGGAGCCTGCTCCTCTGAAGTTTCTATGAGCTGGTTCTTTAGCAGTTGGCAGTTTGAAATCAACAATGTTGAGAGTCTGTACCCAGCAGCAATCAAAGTCTCTGCTTCCCCATTTCTGTCACTGTCATCTCACTGAATCACAGCCATCCAATTTACTTTACGATGACAAACAACAACAACAACACCCAAACATGTATGATCCATTTAAGGGATTTGGGACAAAGAAATCCTTATCTTCATATTAAAAGTAGCCAATAAGTATTATTTTCCATTAGCTCTCCAAATCTGTTTCATTCCATAGCCACTAATCTAAGGAATACCAACATGAAAATGTGGTTGAGGAACTTTGGTGGTATGCTGTTTACAATTGTAACAAGCATACAGGCCTAGCTTGGTAAACCCCAGCCTATGGGACAAACCTGGCTGTAGCATTTTAAAACTTCCCATGAGCTAAGAATACATTTTACATTTAAAAAAAAATGTAGAAGAAAGAAAAGGGAGGAAGTGAAAAGAAGAGGAAGAGGAGGAGGAGAAAGAAGGGCAGCTACAGAGAGCTGATGTAACTTGCAAAACCTAAACCTTTTACTCTTCAAGTCTTTTCAAAAATTGTCTAGCCAAGACTGACTATAAATATGTGTAATGGCAGTTTTATCTTCTAATTTTATGTGTATAAATGTTCTGTATTCATGTATGTATGTGTACCGTGTGCATGATGATTCTGTGGAGGCCAGAAGATGACATCAAATCCCCGGGGAATCTGGAGTTACAGATGGCTATGAGCCACCATTTGCATTCTGAGAATCAAACCCAGGTCCTCTGCAAGAGCAAGGGCTCTAAACTGCTGAGCAAGCTCTCCTGGACATTTTACATTTTTTATATTGCATTTATTTACTTAAGTGTTTGTGTATATGTGTTGTATGTATGTATATATACATGTACTTGCCTGCCAGAACACAAATTTGGAGGTCAGCAAACTGTTTCTGGGAAATGATTTTCTTCTATTATGGAGATTTCAGGGAGCAGATTCAAACCGTCAGACTTAGCAGCAAGTGCCTGTACCGACTGAGTCGTCTTGATGGCCCAAAATGATTGATGCTTTATGTGAAATGTATGTGTAAAATGCAAATAACTTATTTTTGCCTTCGGTATATCAATTATGCAGGACAGGGGTCTCATTTAAGTTAGGCCTTAAAGTGACTAGAAGGGGGATGAGAGAAAGTGATGATTGGGTTACAAGATCATAATATATGTTTGTATGAAACTGTCACAGTGAGTTTTTGCTCCAGTGTCCAGGTAGTTGGGGAAGCCAGGCTCGGAGACAGACAGGCATAATATCGCTTCGGTCTCAGGCAGCTTGTGTGTAACCTGCTCCAAGAACTGGGCAGATCTGCAGTAACCAGAGCGCCAGCTCTGCTGTGGGACTTCTGCTTGGCAGAGGGCCCCTCCCCCCCCCCGCACTGGGCGGGAGTCTACCAGCTTCCCTTTGGCGACCTCTGTTCCTGGATCTGCCACACTGAGGAGACAGGTACCCAGGTTCTCCCCAATATAACATCGCTTGGCTCACAGCCTGTTGGGTCTTCCATCTGCTCCCAAGAACTGGACAGCGCTGTGGTTGTCTGGGCGCCAGCTCTGCTATGGGCCATCCTCCCTGCTGGGTGACCTGCGCCGCCTCCAAGAGAGTGCAGAGTGCACTCTGCCATCTTTGCTCGAGTGTCCAGGTAGTTGGGACAGCCAGGCTCGGAGACAGTCAGGCATAATATTGCTTCAGTCTTAGGAAGCTTGTGTGTAACCTGCTCCAAGAGCTGGGCAGGTCTGCAGTAATCGACGCGCCAGCCCTGCTCTGGGACTTCTGCCCTGCAGAGGGACGCTCTGTCGCCCCCCCCCCCCGGAGAAATCACACACCCCTGCACAGGGCGGGAGTCTACCAGCCTCCCTTTGGCAACCTCTGCTCCGGGAATTCACTAAGCTGAGCCTTTGGATGTGCAGGAACTCCCCAATATAACATCATTTGGGGCAAGGCACATCAGGGCTCCAAAGTCACTCAGGAGCAGGGCAGACCCCAGAAATCGGTGCCAGGGGAATCCTGGTAATCCAGGGGGGCCAGAAATAGCTTTGTAGGCTCACAGGAGGTCCAACCAACAGCCAGTGACAGCAGGACCAACTAACACCAGAGGTAACCAGATGGCAAAAGGCAAATGTAGGAACGTTATTAACAGAAATCAAAGTAATATGGCACCATCCGAACCCAACTCTCCAACAGCAGCAAGTCCTGGATACCCCACCACACCCGAAAGACAAGATCTGGATATAAAATCACTTCTCATGATGCTATTAGAGGATCACAAGAAGGACACAAATAAATCTAATAAAGAATTACAGGAGACCATGAATCAAGGGTTAGAAGCCCTTACAAAGGAAACACAAAAATCGCTTAGAGAAATGCAGGAGAACATGGATCAAAAGATGGAGGCCCACTAGGAGACAACACAAAAATCGCTTAAAGAAATGAATCAACGGTTAGATGCACTTTCAAAAGAATCACAAAAATTGAATAAAGAAATGCAGAAGAATATGGGTCAACAGAAGGATGCCCATAGGGAAGCAACACAAAAAGTGCTTAAAGAAATGAATCAACGGATAGATGCCCTTACAAAGGAAACACGGAAACTGCTTAAAGAAATGCAGGAGGCGATGGATCAACAGATGGAAGCCCATGAGGAGGAAACACAAAAATCGCTTAGAGAAATACAGGAGAACTTGGGTCAACAGGCAGAAATCCTGAAAGAGGTAATGCAAAAATACCTTAAAGAAATACAGGAAAATACAAACAAACAAGTGAAGGATCTCAGCAAATCCATCCAGGATCTAAAAAAGGAAGTAGAAACAACTAAGAAATCACAAAGGGAGACAACTTTGGAGATAGAAAACCTTGGGAAGAAATCAGGAGTCATAGATGCAAACATCAACAGTAGAATACAAGAGATGGAAGAAAGAATCTCAGGAGCTGAAGATACCATAGAAAGCATCAACTCAACAGTCAAAGAAAATGCAAAATGCAAAAAACGTGTAACCCAAAACATCCAGGAAATCCAGGACACAATGAGAAGACCAAACCTAAGGGTTATAGGTATAGATGAGAGTGAAGATTTGCAACTTAAAGGGCCAGTAAACATCTTCAACAAAATTATGGAGGAAAACTTCCCTAACCTAAAGAGAGAGATGCCGATGAACGTACAAGAAGCCTACAGAACTCCAAACAGACTGGACCAGAACAGAAATACCTCCCGTCAAATAATAATCAAAACATCAACTGTATTAAACAAAGAAAGAATATTAAAAGCAGTAAGAGAAAAGGGCCAAGTAACATACAAAGGAAGACCTATCTGAATCACATCAGACTTCTCTCCAGAGACTATGAAAGCCGGAAGATCCTGGGCAGATCTCATGCAGACACTAAGAGAGCACAAATGCCAGCCTAGACTACTATACCCAGCAAAACTCTCAATCACCATAGATGGAGAGACCAAGATATTCTATGATAAAACCAAATTTTTCACAATATCTTTCCACAAACCCAGCCCTGCAAAGGATAATAGGTGGAAACCGCCAATACAAGGAGAGAAATAACACCCTGGAAAAAATGAGATAGTAACCTTCTTGCATCAAATCCGAAAGTAGATAACCACTCAAACATAAAGATAGCGTCAAGAATGGCAGGTGGTAGCCGGGCGGTGGTGGCGCACGCCTTTAATCCCAGCACTTGGGAGGCAGAGGCAGGAGGATTTCTGAGTTCGAGGCCAGTCTGGTCTACAGAGTGAGTTCCAGGACAGCCAGGGCTACACAGAGAAACCCTGTCTCAAAAAACCAAAAAAAAAAAAAGAATGGCAGGTGGCAATAATCACTATGCCTTAATCTCTCTTAATATCAATGGTCTCAATTCCCCAATAAAAAGACATAGACTAACAGACTGGATACGTAAACAGGACCCAGCATTTTGCTGCATGCAGGAAACGCACCTCAGTGTCAAAGACAAACACTACCTTAGAGTAAAAGGCTGGAAAACAATTTTACAAGCAAATGGTCCCAAGAAACGAGCCGGAGTAGCCATCCTAATATCAGATAAAATTGACTTCCAACCTAAAGTCATCAAAAAAGACACAGAAGGACACTACATACTGATCAAGGGAAAAATCCACCATCAAGAACTCTCAATTCTGAATATCTATGCTCCAAATGCAAGGGCACACTCATTCATAAAAGAAACTTTACTAAAGCTCAAAGCACACATCGCACCTCACATAATAATAGTGCGTGACTTCAACACCCCGCTCTCTGAAATGGATCGTTCAGGAAAGCAGAAACTAAACAGGGACACAGTGAATCTAATTGAAGCCTTGGACCAAATGGAACTAACAGATATATAGAGAACATTTCATCCTAGAGCTAAAGAATACATCTTCTTCTCAGCACCTCAAGGTACCTTCTCCAAAATCGACCATATAATTGGTCACAAATCAGATCTCAACAGATATAAGAAGATAGAACTAATCCCATGCCTCTTATCAGATCACTATGGAATAAGGGTGGTCTTCAATGGCAACAAAAACAACAGAAAACCCACATACACATGGAGGCTGAACAATGCTCTACTCAGTGAAAACTTGGTCAAGGTGGAAATAAAGAAAGAAATCAAAGACTTCTTGAAATTTAATGAAAATGAGGGCACAACATACCCTAATTTATGGGACAAAATGAAAGCACTGCTAAGAGGAAAATTCATAGCCCTGAGTGCCACCAAAAAGAAACGGGAGACAGCATACACTAGCAGCTTAATGGCACACCTGAAATCCCTGGAACAAAAAGAAGCAAATACACCAAAGAGGAGTAGAAGGCAGGAAATCATCAAACTCAGGGCTGAAATCAATCAAGTAGAAAAAAATAAAACCATACAAAGAATCAACAAAACAAGGAGTTGGTTCTTTGAGAAAATCAACAAGATAGATAAACCCTTAGCCAGACAAACTAAAGGGCACAGAGACAGTATCCAAATTAATAAAATCAGAAACGAAAAGGGAGAGATAACAACAGAAACTGAGGAAATTCAAAAAATCATCAGATCCTACTACAAAAGCCTGTATTCAACACAACTAGAAAATCTGGAGGAAATGGACAATTTCCTTGACAGATACCAAATACCAAAATTAAATCAGGATCAAATAGACCATCTAAACCGTCCTATAACCCCTGAAGAAATAGAAGTCACCATTGGAAGTCTTCCAACCAAAAAAAGCACAGGTCCAGATGGTTTTAGTGCAGAATTCTATCAGACCTTCAAAGAAGACCTAACACCAATACTCTTCAAACTGTTCCACAAAATAGAAACAGAAGGAACACTACCCAACTTGTTCTATGAAGCCACAATTACACTAATACCAAAAGCACACAAAGATGCGACAAAGAAAGAGAATCTCAGGCCAATCTCTCTTATGAATATCGATGCAAAAATACTCAATAAAATTCTTGCCAACCGAATCCAAGAACACATCAAAACGATCATTCACCACAATCAAGTAGGCTTCATCCCAGGGATGCAGGGATGGTTCAATATAAGGAAATCCATCAATGTAATCCACTATATAAACAATCTCAAAGAAAAAAAACACATGGTCATCTCATTAGATGCTGAGAAAGCATTTGACAAAATTCAGCATCCTTTCATGCTAAAGGTCTTGGAAAGATCAGGAATTCGAGGCCCATATCTAAACATAGTAAAAGCAATTTACAGCAAACCGGTAGCCAACATCAATCTGAATGGAGAGAAACTTGAAGCAATCCCACTGAAATCAGGGACTAGACAAGGCTGCCCTCTCTCTCCATATCTTTTCAATATAGTACTTGAAGTTCTAGCTAGAGCAATTAGACAACAAAAGGAGGTCAAAGGGATACAAATTGGAAAGGAAGAAGTCAAACTATCACTATTTGCAGACGATATGATAGTATACTTAAGCGACCCAAAGAACTCCACCAGAGAACTCCTACAGCTGATAAACAACTTCAGCAATGTGGCCGGATAAAAAATCAACTCAAGCAAGTCAGTAGCCTTCTTATACTCAAAGGATAAGCAGGCTGAGAAAGAAGTAAGAGAAATGATACCCTTCACGATAGCCACAAACCATATAAAGTATCTTGGTGTGACTCTAACCAAACAAGTGAAAGATCTGTATGACAAGAACTTCAAGTCTCTGAAGAAAGAAATTGAAGAAAACCTCAGAAGATGGAAAAATCTGCCATGCTCATGGATTGGTAGGATTAATATAGTAAAAATGACCATCTTGCCAAAAGCAATATACAGATTCAATGCAATCCCCATCAAAATCCCAACTCAATTCTTCATAGAGTTAGAAAGAGCAATTCAAAAATTCATCTGGAATAACAGAAAACCCAGGATAGCTAAAACTATTCTCAAGAGTAAAAGAACCTCTGGGGGAATCAGTATCCCGGACCTCAAGCTGTACTACAGAGCAATAGTGTTAAAAACTGCATGGTATTGGCACAGTAACAGACATGTAGATCAATGGAACAGAATTGAAGACCCAGAAATGAATCCACACTCCTATGGTCACTTGATCTTTGACAAAGGAGCTAAAACCATCCAGTGGAAAAAAGATAGCCTTTTCAACAAATGGTGCTGGCTCAACTGGAGGTCACCATGCAGAAGAATGCAAATTGACCCATCCTTATCTCCTTGCACTAAGCTCAATTCTAAGTGGATCAAAGATCTCCACATAAAACCAGACACACTGAAACTTATAGAAGGGAAACTAGGGAAGAACCTTGAACATATGGGTACAGGGGAGAATTTCCTGAACAGAACTCCAATAGCTTATGCTCTAAGATCAAGAATAGACAAATGGGACCTCATTAAATTACAAAGTTTTTGCAAGGCAAAAGACACTGTCAAAAAGACAAAGCGGCAACCAACTAACTGGGAAATGATCTTTACCAACCTTACATCCGACAGAGGGCTAATATCCAATATATACAAAAAACTCAAGAAGTTAAATTCCAGAGAGGCAAGTAACCCTATTAAAAAATGGGGTACAGAGCTACACAAAGAGTTCTCACCTGAAGTATATCTAATGGCTGAGAAGCACCTAAAGAGATGTTCATCATCCTTAGTCATTAGGGAAATGCAAATCAAAACAACCCTAAGATTCCCTCTCACACCAGTCAGGATGGCTAAGATCAAAAACACAGGAGACAGCAGTTGTTGGCGAGGATGTGGAGAAAGAGGAACACTCCTCCACTGCTGGTGGAATTGCAGGCTGGTACAACCACTCTGGAAAGCAGTCTGGCGGTTCCTCCGAAAACTGGGCATGACACTCCCGGAGGATCCGGCTATACCTCTCCTGGGCATATACCCAGAGACTTTACCTGCATGCAATAAGGACACATGCTCCACTATGTTCATAGCAGCCTTATTTATAATAGCCAGAAGCTGGAAAGAACCCAGATGTCCCTCAACGGAGGAATGGATTCAGACGATGTGGTATATTTACACAGTGGAATACTACTCTGCAATTAAAATCAATGAATTCATGAAATTCCTAGGCAAATGGTCAGATCTTGAAAATATCATCCTTAGTGAGGTAACCCAATCACAAAAGAACACACATGGTATGCAGTCACTGATAAGGGGATATTGACCCAGAATCTCGGAATACCCTAGACACAATCCGCATATCAATAGATTTCTAAAAAGATGGAAGGAGAGACCCCTGGTCCTGGAAAGACTGGATGTAGGGGAATGCCAGGACAGAGTAACGAGAGGGGTTTGAATGGAGAAAAGAGGGAGGGAAGGGGGCTTATGGCACTTTCGGGGAGGGAGGAAACGGGAAAGGGGAAGTGATTTGGAATGTAAATTAAAAAAATAAAATAAAATAAATAATAAAAAAAATTTCATCTGGAATAACAGAAAACCCAGGATAGCTAAAACTATTCTCAAGAGTAAAAGAACCTCTGGGGGAATCAGTATCCCGGACCTCAAGCTGTACTACAGAGCAATAGTGTTAAAAATCGCATGGTGTTGGTACAGTGACAGGCATGTCGATCAATGGAACAGAATTGAAGACCCAGAAATGAATCCACACTCCTATGGTCACTTGATCTTTGACAAAGGAGCTAAAACCATCCAGTGGAAAAAAGATAGCCTTTTCAACAAATGGTGCTGGCTCAACTGGAGGTCAACATGCAGAAGTATGCAAATTGACCCATTCTTATCTCCTTGCACTAAGCTCAATTCCAAGTGGATCAAGGACCTCCACATAAAACCAGACACACTGAAACTAATAGAAAGGAAACTAGGGAAGAACCTTGAACATATGGGCACAGGGGAGAATTTCCTGAATAGAACTCCAATAGCTTATGCTCTAACATCAAGAATTGACAAATGGGATCTCATTAAATTACAAAGTTTTTGCAAGGCAAAAGACACTGTCAAAAAGACAAAGCGGCAACCAACTAACTGGGAAATGATCTTTACCAACCCTACATCCGACAGAGGGCTAATATCCAATATATACAAAGAACTCAAGAAGTTAAACTCCAGAGAGGCAAGTAACCCTATTAAAAATGGGGTACAGAGCTAAACAAAGAGTTCTCACCTGAAGAATATCTAATGACTGAGAAGCACCTAAAGAGATGTTTATCATCCTTAGTCATTAGGGAAATGCAAATCAAAACAACCCTGAGATTCCATCTCACACCAGTCAGAATGGCTAAGATCAAAAACACAGGAGACAGTAGTTGTTGGCGAGGATGTGGAGAAAGAGGAACACTCCTCCACTGCTGGTGGAATTGCAAGCTGGTACAACCACTCTGGAAAGCAGTCTGGCGGCTCCTCAAAAAACTGGGCATGACACTCCCGGAGGATCCGGCTATACCACTCCTGGGCATATACCCAGAGACTTTACCTGCATGCAATAAGGACACATGCTCCACTATGTTCATAGCAGTCTTATTTATAATAGCCAGAAGCTGGAAAGTACCCAGATGTCCCTCAACGGAGGAATGGATTCAGAAGATGTGGTATATTTACACAATGGAATACTACTCTGCAATTAAAAATAATGGATTCACAAAATTCCTAGGCAAATGGTCAGAACTTGAAAATATCATCCTTAGTGAGGTAACCCAATCACAAAAGAACACACATGATATGCAGTCACTGATAAGGGGATATTAACCCAGAATCTCGGAATACCCTAGACACAATTCGCATATCAATAGATTTCCAAGAAGATGGGAGGAGAGACCCCTGGTCCTGGAAAGACTGGATTTAGGGGAATGCCAAGACAGAGAAGCGAGAGGGGGTTGAATGGGGAAAAGAGGGAGGGAAGGGGGTTTATGGGACTTTCGGGGAGGGAGGAAATGGGAAAGGGGAAATGATTTTGAATGTAAATAAAAAAACTTAGAAAATAAAATTTAAAAAAAAGTTCAATACTTTCAGCCTATTATATATTGCTATAATTAAGAAATACAGCAAGAAAAATGGTTAAAGATATAACAGGAAAGACTTCAAATGCTAAATAAAACTTGTCATCACAGATCCTTTATGTCTAAAAAAAAAAAGAAAATGTCACAGTGAAACTTTATTAGTATTCATAATTAACATATGCTAATAAGAACCTAAAGGTATGCCTGAGGTGGTGGCACATGCATTTAATTCCAGCACTCAGGAGGCGGAGGCAGTCCTTCTGAACTCTGTGAATTCAAGGCCAGCTTGGTCTACAGAGTGAGTTCCAGGTCAGCCAGGACTGCACAAAGAAACCCTGTATCGAGGGGGGAGGTAGGGGGGTGGAGAGGATCTTACAATAAAATCAATAAATGAAATAAGAGAGGTTAAATTCTTTGCTGTTAGTGCTGAAAATGTAACCAATGATAGAGTGCTTACTTTGAATGTGCAAAGTCCAGGGTTCAGTTCCCAAAGTGTGTGTGTGTGTGTGTGTGTGTGTGTGTGTGTGTGTGTGTGTGTGTGCGTGTGCGTGCGCGCACACATGTGCTCGAGCACATGCACAGAAAAACTTCCACCAGCCAGATGAGTGCAGACCACATCATTAGAATCAACTTCTATTGAAGAATCAAATTCAAATCACAGTGCTACTTTGTACACATGTCAAATAAACTGAGAATCAGTTCAAGAATGCAATGGAAGTATGAAAAGTCACTCTTAGAATGAACGTGATAAGAAAGTGAAGACATAAAGATTCTAGAGATACTGTACATGAATAAAGATCAAGATGCAGTCTATTCATAAAAAGAATCATTTAACCAGTACCAGAGGTATAAAGGAAACCCCAGGTAAGGCATTCATGGGAGGTGTAAGCTGGCTTTTGTGGCTGAAGGAAATACAAGGCAAAAGACCTAATGAAAAAGCTTCATCACAGGTACAAATGCTAGGAACATGAACCACATAGGGGTGGGGGCAGGTCCTAGGAGGCTTCACATGCCCCAGTGAAATCAGTAAGTGGAGCTAATTCACATCACTCAAAGATAGGCTAAGAATCCATCTTGTGCATGAGCTGAAATGTCAGCAGTGTGATTAAGCTGAGAGCACAGACAAGAAAGGATGTCTTGAATCAAGAAAGCCAATGTGGAAATAGAGATGTGAGACTTGATCAGTGAGAAATTAAGATGACGGGCCAGCAAGCTGGGTCATCGGGTAAAGGTGCTTGCCACCAAGTCTAACAATTGGAGTTTGATCCCTGTGGCCCACACAGGAAGAGAGAACCAACTCTTGAAAGTTGTTCTCTACCTGCACATACATTACTATGGCTGGCAAATGTCCACACATGCACACAAGTGAAGAAATAAATGGAATTTTTTAAAAAGAGGAATTGACATCAATTGCAGTCAATTGAAGTTGTTGACTAGAGAGAGAGAGAAATCAACTGTGTCACTGAAGTCTCCAGCCTATAAGTCCCGATTTGTTTTGTTGTCTGCTTGGCACACCCAAGAAGAGGGTCCTCCGATTAAAGAATTGCCTCACTCAGATGTCCATGGGTATGTCTGTGGGGTCATTTTTTTTATTTCTGATGAATGGAGGTACCAACAACCTCAGGCAGCCAGACCCAGAATTCATAGGGAAAATAGCCAGATGTGAGCTCAGAGGCAAGCAATCCATCCAGCTGCTGTTCTATGTAGTTTTTGTTTCAGTTCCCCCCTTGAGTTCCTGATTCACCTTCCCTTGCTTGTGGACCTGAGTCCTATAACCTAACTATAAACTCTTATATCCCCAAGCTGACTATGGTCAGGGTTTTTTTTCTACATAGATGTTAAGAAATACAATGCATAAGCTAATGTAGGATGTGATGAAACAGATAGATAAGAAGAAAGACACAGAGTCGTTCTAAGTATCTCAGGTAAAAGAGAGCAGTAGAAAGGAGATACTGCATATGGCCAAAAAGACAGAGGGCAGATAATAGACAATCTTGGAAGTCTGTGTAAGAGTATGGAATTGGGGTGGTAGATGGTCAGGAGTGGCCACCTACTACTGAGAAGTAATAAGACAAGAATGATGTTTTAAAGCTAGGCATGGTGGCAGATGACTTTCATTCCAGCTCTCAGGAGTTCAAGACCAGCCTGGTCTACAAAGTGAGTTCCTGGACAGCTAGAGCTGTTATGCAGAAAAACACCATCTCAATAAAACCAAAAGAAATCAAAACAAAACAATGGAATTTTAAGAAATATACCAGATAAACTGAACCATTCAGTAGCTTGTATGGTTGGTTATTCATCCACCTTATCTGTTCATATATGTTGCTAATATTAAGTACGTATCTTTCTTTGGCACTAAATATTTGTGTAATAAATTAGTATACAGACAGATATGTTAACATACCTTCTACTAATGTAATATCTTCACTGATTTCACTATATTCTCCAAATCCAATTTCATTTGCAGCTACTGCTCTAAACTGAAATGTTCCTTTTAGTTTTTTTGACCTCCATGTGCAAATGCTACTGCAGGACCCATTAAACACCACTTTCCACCTTAAACTCTGGTTCTGTGAATCGTTTGAAATGCCTTTTCTGCAAAAGAAACAGTAGACTAGTAGACACAGACAGTACATAAAACAATATGGCGTTATTTCTAGTCACTTATTATACACTTGACCCTTGACCTTACCTCTGCTGCATCCTTTGCTGCAGAATAAAGCATGTTTATTAAAGTCTTAGTGATTCATGAGCAAGCCAGCTAAACCCACAAAAAGAGAAAGTCGGTGACCCCCATTCCTACTGTTTAAAATACAGGAAATTGCTAATCTCCAAACTCATAATTACTTCACAGTTTTTAGATCAAAAATTTGCACTTTTTCCTTATCTTTTCTACATGTATATGTGGTGTATACAGCCCTGCATGATTGTCCAGACCATAGGAAGACATTGAGTGTCCTACCCTATCATTTTCTGTCTTATTCCCTTGTGGCAGGGTCTGTCACTAAACCTGACAGTAGACTGGTAGCCAGCAAGCCCCAGTGAAGCTGCCTCCACCTGTCATAGGGACAGTATTATAGGCATGTACACAGCCACACCTGGCTTTTTATGTGGGGTCTGGGGATTCAAACTTAAGTCCTTATGTTTTCTCAGTAAGTACTCTTATCCACTGAGTCATCTTCCTAGTCTTTTTGTTTGTTTGGTTGGTTGGTTGTTTAGTTGTTTGGTTAGTTACTTGGTTGGTTGGTTGGTTGGTTGGTTGGCTGGTTGGTTGGTTGGTTGGCTGGGTTTTTTAAACAGAGCTATTTCTGCAGCCAGGATGTCCTTGAACATATGTCCTTCAGTCCTTGCCTTCTGAGTTCTTGGATTACAGGTGTGAATGCCATACTTGGCTTATATATTTTTTAATTTTTCAGTCTCCTGTGTTTTCAGTCTCTTGTAATCTACTTATGCCATATTTAGATAAAATGTAGAATTTAAAAGTGAAAGGACAGTAATACCTAATAAGTTGGTGTATAGACAGTTCAGCCTCCAAAATTATCAGTATGTATGAGTGGAGGTGGGGATAAAACAAGTGTAGAGTCTAGAGTATCCTTTCTCAAGATATGACTTAGAGATAATCATATGACAACAGTTCCTTCTGTCTTATAGTGTCGATATTATAATACCAATAACGGAGCTCCATGGCAAGGGTATGCAAGCTATTTAGGTAAAAATTACACATTTAAGGTCTTACTGAGGGGAGCACACTGAGGAGCCACAGCAAGGATAAAGTCATGGCCTAGAAGTTATACACCATTAGAGTCAAAGACCACCAAGGTAGCTCTTAAACATTTTTTACTATGTGTGAAAAAACAGTGACAAAGTATTTCTTGAAAATTGTAACTAAAAATGTAGCCCAAAGAATTTCCTAACATTAGCAGGAAATTTTCTGAGGTTCTGGGGATGCCAGAGTAAAGACCAAGCAAAAATAGACCTAAAGCTCAAGTTGCCAGGACTATAATTATGGAAGTGACTTCTGTCCTTGGAGCCTCTTAAAGATGGCTTCATAGTCCCGTGAGGGGAGTGTCCTTGGAATTTGGATTTCTCCCCTAGAGCTGGCAAAAGGTCAGTCCTTCTGGGCCAGTTCCCTCACTGAACTCTGCAAACTGGCTGGGTCTGAGGGTACATGTGCTTCTCAGCTGCTGGTTTTAGGCGACAGCGTATTTTCAGTCTTAGGAAACACACTCATCTGTTGACATCAGACAGAAAAGCCCACAGACCTGTTGACTTCATATCGTCTCAGCAGTCTCCCTCGTTTCAGACTCTGAAAAAGGAATACCTATCTTTCTGCCACTTTTCACCTGAGAGAATCCAACTTTGCTAAAACAAAATTTATCAGTTTACATGCGCTCATTGTCTGACACCAAACGTCAACCCAGTAGCCCAGCTTCTTAAGCAGAGTGGATATTAAGTAAATATCAGTTGCATAAACTCTGTGGGAGCAGTTTCTGTGATGTTTGAATTAGCAGTTACAGATTTCTGAGAGTGACATGGTGTGTTTTGTAATTAAGAATGCGAAGACAGAGAAGCGAGAGGGGGTTGAATGGGGAACAGAGGGAGGGAAGGGGGCTTATGGGACTTTTGGGGAGGGAGGAAACGGGAAAGGGGAAATGATTTTGAATGTAAATAAAAAAAATTAGAAAATAAAAAAAGAAGGTCAAGGCTGACTTTAGGAAACGAGCAAAGAACACCACGGAACACACGGAACACACCACGAAACACACCACGAAACACACCACGGAACACACCACGGAACACACCACGAAACACACCACGGAACACACCACGGAACACACCACGGAACACACCACGGAACACACCACGGAACACACCACGAAACACACCACGGAACACACCACGGAACACACCACGGAACACACCACGGAACACACCACGGAACACACCACGGAACACACGAAACACACGGAACACACGAAACACACGGAACACACGGAACACACGGAACACACGAAACACACGAAACACACGAAACACACGGAACACACGGAACACACGGAACACACGGAACACACGAAACACACGGAACACACGGAACAAACAAAACACACGGAACACACAAAACACACGAAACACACGGAACAGACGGAACACACGGAACACACCACGAAACACACCACGGAACACACCACGGAACACACGGAACACATGAAACACACGGAACACACGAAACACACGGAACACACGAAACACACGAAACACACGGAACACACGGAACACACGAAACACACGAAACACACGGAACACACGGAACACACGGAACACACGGAACACACCACGAAACACACCACGGAACACACCACGAAACACACCACGGAACACACGGAACACACGGAACACACGGAACACACGAAACACACGGAACACACGAAACACACGGAACACACGAAACACACGGACCACACGGAACACACAGAACACACGGAACACACGGAACACACGGAATACACGGAACACACGAAACACACGGAACACACGGAACACACGGAACACACGAAACACACGGAACACACGAAACACACGGAACACATGAAACACACGAAACACACGGAACACACGGAACACATGGAACACACGGAACACACGGAATACACGGAACACACGGAACACACGGAATACACGGAACACACGGAACACACGGAATACACGGAACACACGGAACACACGAAACACACGGAACACACGGAACACATGAAACACACGAAACACACGGAACACACGGAACACACGAAACACACGAAACACACGGAACACACGGAACACACGGAACACACGGAACACACGAAAATACATGAAGATTCATTTTCTGTATAAATGAACTTGGACAGAATCATTGCTTTTGACCACCCTGCAGCTGACTGCTTAGTTCTTGTGGCACATAAGACCCCGGTTGATACATATCTGACCTCAAGGGCACAAATTGTCACATACCTGACCTCAAGGGTGTAGTACATCAATCTGCTCCCATTATCTTCAGCTTTTTCCCACTGGATTGAATTTTTACTCCCTTCTAGTAATTTAGGAATACCTGGTTTGCTTGGGACTCCAGCTTTATTGGGGATAAAGAGAGAATTGACTGATGCATTAGAAGTACAAAATATTTTGCATTAGTTATCTTTCTCTGGAATATGCTGAAGATGATAAATGCTTTAAAGAAATATCCTGATAGAAAGGCTCTCTCTCTCTCTATCTCTCTCTCTCTCTCTCTCTCTGTGTGTGTGTGTGTGTGTGTGTGTGTGTGTGTGTGTGTATACATATGCTTATTTATATGGAAGCCAGAGGTCAACCTCAAGTTTTGATCTTCAGTTACCACCCACATTACCGTTTTGAGAGATTCACTCATTGGTGTGGTGCTCATTCACTGGGCTAGGCTGGCTGCTCAAGGAGTCCCAGAGATATCTACCTGCCACAGCACCGGGAATACAAATGCTCTACCACATCCACATGTTTGGTACGCATTCTGGGAACTGAACCCAGATCCTCACACTTACCTGGCAAGCACTTTACTGCTAGCGCTATCTCCCTAGGCCTGAAGTACGTATTTTTATGTGAATATCTGAACCTTCATTAATGATGGGTTGGCTACTTAGTGGGAACACTAATCATATCTCTTATCTAGACACAAAATAAGTGATACAGATTTTAAAACAGTCATACGTTTGGAACCTTTGCCCTCTACTTTTCCAGGAATCAACCTGGAGTTATTGTGTTCAGAATCTTAACCAAATAGAATTGTAAGGCTTGGCTTGGTTTGATTTTGTTTGTTTGTTTAAGATTTATTTATTTTATGTATTTGAGTGCGCTATAACTGTCTTCAGACACACCAAAAGAGGGCATCAGATCCCATTACAGATGGTTGGGAGCCACCATGTTGTTGCTGGAAATTGAACTCAGGACCTCTAGAGGAGCGTCCAGTGTTCTAACCACTGAGCTTTCTCTCCAGCCCCATTGTTTCTTCATTTTAGCATTTAGACTATAAAATTTATTTTGTATGTATTTCTTGAGCATACAGTTACTCTATTTTATATAGTTCTTTCTGCAAAACAATAGCTAGAGAGGATATCAGAAAACTGAAAGAAATAGTTTTGCCCATCTCAGGATCCTACAAAACTTAGCCAGTATATTCTTGCTCCTTCCTGTAATGATTTCTGGCTCTTCGGTTTATTCACCTATGTTACAGACATAGTAATGACTCTCAGGTAAACAGTTGAGGGCCAATAGAAATGACTTAGAGGTTAAGGGCACTTGCTAGTCATGTAGAGGATCCAATTTCTGTTTCCAGTATCCATGTGGTGACTCGTAGCCATCTGTAACTACAGTTCTAGGAGACCCTACACCCTCTTCTGTGTAACATTTGAACCTGTTAAGGCCACTAGATACACAGTCAGGTATATATATATATATATATATATATATATATATATATATATATATAAATGCATATATATATACTCAGACAAAACACTAACATACATAAATGAAAAATAGATAAAATTTTTCTAAAAAAATGTGTGCTTCTAGAATGTTATTGGTGGAATTGAGAGATGAGAAAAGAGCAGAGATGTTTGCATTACATATATATGCTAATATATTAGCTAATAATACATGCTAATAATATATGCTAATACATACCTTTTGTCTTGAAGCTCTCTGGAATTGAGGAGCTATTTTCTCCTGTCGTATAGACCACCACCACTCGAATGTTATAAGGAGTGTAAGGCTGTAGATCTGTGATGTTACAGACATAAACTGGACCTTGGTTGCATGAAGTTTTGACATGGTAAAACTCATTATATTTCCACTAGAAAAAGAAGCACAACTAAGATTTTTATTCTTTTCAGAAACTCTTGAAGATAGAACATGATTAACCCTTAAATAAATTTATTTACATTAAAAGTAAGAACTTCTTTATTCTGTTTAGTTCCAATCATTACCCTCATCACACATAGCCCCCTTGTTTCTTATGTCAGGTTATAATTAGATGAAGGGCCCTTTTAACTGAAGTGCAAGTTGGAGCATCCCTAAATCTGTTCAATGGGGAAGATTCGGAGCTGAGACATGCTGCTCTCCCTAGGTGCGGACACTCATGTTAAGGCAGCATGTCTAAGAGCAAAAGTCACAGTGGAGGAACAAGGATGGACTCATACAAAGAGAGCCTCAATTCCAGGGACTTGTTTATTTTAAACTCATCACCTTATAATTTTGATTCTCGATTGAAGTCCATCAACAAGCCAAAACATTTGGGACTTTCCTCTAATGCTGTCTTCAGATATGTGATGGCCATACTTTATACACATTCCCAGGAATCTGAAGTCCTCCAGAAAGGGAAACTCTGGACCACAATACACTGATCCTCTGCAGACTAGACATTAAGTACAGGAAATCTCTGTTCCATTCCACTTTACATATCTGATAGTCTTTCAGCCCCACTAAGTGAAGCTTCTTTCTTCTCTGTATGAAATTACTTTTTAAAAATCTTTCTATTTGAGACTCCTATGGAAGAGTTAGAGGAAAGACTGAAGGAGCTAAAGGGGATGGCAACCCCACAGAAAAACTAGCAGTATTGCGAT
The DNA here is from genome assembly GCA_036184795.1 of Tokudaia tokunoshimensis. Classification (NCBI taxonomy): domain Eukaryota; kingdom Metazoa; phylum Chordata; class Mammalia; order Rodentia; family Muridae; genus Tokudaia; species Tokudaia tokunoshimensis. The sequence continues at coordinate 34,917,164 of BTHU01000021.1, read as the reverse complement.
CAACCTGGACCCGTTGGAATTCACAGAGACTAAGCCACCAACCAAAGAGCATACATGGGCTGATCCATGAGCCCCCCCCACATACACACACATACATATGTAGCAGAGGACTGCCATGTCTGTTCCCAGTGGGAGAGGATGCTCCTGATCCTGTAGAGACTTGATGACCCAGGGAAGGGGATGTGGAGACAGGGGAAGCACCCTCTCAGAGGCAAAGGGGAGGGGGTGAAAAACTCTGGGAGAGAGGACCAGAGGGGGCAACATTTGGAACGTAAATAAATAAAATAATTAATTTTAAAAAATCTTTGTATTTAGGTCCTTAAAAATCATCACTTGACAATATCGAGTGGGTTTTTGATGCTCTTTTGTTGCTTTTTGCTTTTATTTACAAATAGGAAAGACAAAGGCTGTGGCATTTTGTCAACAGTTCTTAATGTCTTTTCCTTGGTAGTGTTTCTGAAGGTCAGTTTCCATAAATAACATTTCTTCTGCATCTCCTTTTTCATTCAGCCCTCATGAAGTCATATCATATCATCAAATAGGCACTTTACACTAGTTTCTACTAAAGTTAGGAATATCTTCTATTGCAGTTTCAGGAGGTAGACCACCATGTTCCAAAAAAAAAAATGGAGGGCTGGAGAGGAGAGGGAATAAAATAGTAAGCTGCAGAAATGTTATTCAAGGCACTGCCTGCACCAAACTCATGAATATGTTAATCCCACTGACATAATGAAATGGCTTAATGAAGCAGACCATTCAATGCAATATGCTTTCAAATGGAATGTGTGTGTGTGTGTGTGTGTGTGTGTGTGTGTGTGTGTGTGTAAGAGGGAGGGAAAGGTGAAGAAGGAGAGTGAACAGGGTCGAGAAAGGGGAGGAGGAAGGGAGGGAGGGAGAGAGAAGGAGATTTTACTTCCAGCTAAAATCTTTAACTAGTTAGGTCCTGCCTTCTTAATGATATGGTATATAAATTACCTTTAGTGATGGGTATAGGGGACTCAGCAGTCTACAGTATCAGCAGGGCTCCTAAAATGCAGGTGAGATGGTTACTGAGAGCACTTGCTGGAAAACTGGCAGCTGACTGGCCTCACTAGAGTAGTGAATGTTCTGGGCAGACCACCAACTTGGCAGCTCTAGTGGGCTATCCCAGAAAAAAATCACAAGGAGTTGTAACCAGCCCCTTGTTTCCCCAGCTAACAAGGGCAGGGGTGAAGGCTATCCCGGAGAGATTAAATGGCTGTCTGTGCAGTTTTGGAGAGTGTCTAGCCTATAGTATCTTATAGATCAAAACTTCAGAAATAAATAATTTCAGCAGAAAAAAAATGAAGGAGAAAAATGTAATTTAATAAACTTCTTTGAAAACAAGTCAAAGTAAAATTATTTTCCCCTAATCTTAAATGGAATATGTTCTGCTTATATACACTTTTTAGATAATTTTAAAAATCTATGTAATTCAGGATACAGATTTAAAAAAAAAAATAACGTGGGTCCTGGGGGTGTAGCTAAGTTGGTAAAGGGCCTACAACCTTTTTTTTTTACACTGAAACTGTTTTAATGATTTGCCTATTTGAAATGGTGACCTTATAAAAATAAGGCTCCACTGGAGAGATTGGAGTATTGTTCTCTCTTGGACTTACTATGTAAGTTTAATGCAGTTCAGTGTAAAGTCGAGGGAAATGGGATGCTATTGTTGTTTCTCGGATAGGGAAAGAAGTGAAAGATAATGATGCACTGGTGCCTCCCCAATATCACAGTCCAGATGTGGTTGTGTACCCCTTAATCCTAGCATGCAGAAGGTGGAACAGAAGGAAGAATCAGAAGTTCGAGGTCAAAGTTTATCTTCGGCTATATAAAAATTCGAGGACAGTGTAGGCTGGATAAGACCTTGGCTCAAAACAAACAAATAAATCTTCAGCTTATGTTCTGCAGACATGGAAATTGTGTCATATAACCAAATTTTACCATGTTGTTCTTCCACTTATAAAGAAAAGTTTAATTAAAAGGGATCTCTATCTCCCCTCACTGTTCATCCTCCGAGAGTCTCAATGTGGATTTATGGAGTCATTGCCAGCAATCTTGTCATTAAGAAACAAGTTCAAGTTACTCAAAAGGGATGGAGCTTCTAGCTGGAGGACATCTATACACTGTTCAGAGGCAGAGCCTTCCATCCCTCTCCTGTACCTGTACTACAAATGGTTGCATATACAGAGAGGACTACTATCAGCTTCATGATATAGTTTTTCGAAAGCAGAGTCTTGCTGTGTACAGTCCAGGATAGTCTCAAACTCATGATCCTCCTACCTCCTCCTTCCACATGCTGTACTTAAAAGTGAGTATTACCACATACTCAAGTAGCCTCATGGTTTTGTCAATGTGGCCCATGATGGATCTGTACTGTAAATAAAAAAAAATGGTGGACAAAGAAAGTGTAGCAGTGAACTCACTTCCTCGAAGTCATGAGGACTGGACCAAAAGGGCCCTGTCTGCTGTCCTCCCCAGACTTTGAGGAATGGGATAGTTGATTTAATGACTCATGCTTCTTCAGTGAACATCACCCAAGTAGGACTGTTATAGGGGTGTGTCAGCCCTGGGATTCTTCTTTGCAGAAGAATGACTCATTTGCAGATGACATATGATTATAGAATCTATCTCAGTCTGTGTCTTCTCATCAAGACAATGAGGTACCTACCTATTGTTATCCCTCGCATCTTCTTCAATCTGAGAAGTAACACTAGCATCCTTTCCCCTTGACTTTACACTGAACTGCATTAAGCTTATCTAAGTAAGTCCAAAAGAGAACAATCCTCCAATCTCTCCAATTTAGCCTTATTTTTTAAAGACATCATTTCAAATAGGTAAGTCATTAAAACAGTTTCAATATAAAAAAATAAAAAGCTACATACTCAATATTCAATACTTGATCCTCTATTTCCTCACTCTTATCCAAAAAGAGCAAAATTACAAAAATATATCTTATATAGTACATTTTAAGAACTTACAAAGAAAAAAGGGACCGTGAGATAAGAGGAAGAGACTTTAAGGAAACACTGGAATGGATGTGACATAAAAGCAGAGGAGACTACTGTTGGAAAGAGGAAGGGACAAAAGACAAACACGGAGGGCAATAGAGGGGGGTGCATAAGAACAAGATCACTGTCAACACTTGAGCACAGATGGGGAAGGGACACTTGGGATCCCTCTCCTAGCTGATGAGCTATTCATAATTAATGGCTGCTTGGGGAAAGGAGTTGTTTTTCTTCAAGGGTAGAGAGACAGGTAAGTTGACCATGATCCAGTAAATAGCTCCACAACATGTACAAGAAAGCAACTCTGCTTAAACTCAGCAGGTTACTAAGATAAACATGAAAGTAGGAGAAGGATGTTTTGGAAAGGGGATTTTCAGAAGCAGGGGTAAGAGAGAGGAGTGGCAGAGAGATGAGGTCAAAATAGAAAAATCCACGTATGAAATTGTCAAGAGGAGGTGGGAGGAGGTAAGAGAGGGGAATGGTGTGAATGCTATCAAAATATGTAAGTCATGTATTAAATTATTAAATAATCAGTGAAATTTTTGTTTTAAAAGAAATAAATGTGCAAAAAGGGAACAATTTGACTTTTTTTTTAAAAAAGTGAGATCTCTACAGTTCTAATTTGCTTTAATCAACTCCAAAACAAGGCAGTCTTAGACAGTCTTTACATAAACCTGTAACGATGCAGACATGTGCACAGCTAAACATTTGGTAAGAATGGCAAAGAGCAATTACAGAATCTTAATAACCTATTCTTGGTGTACCTCTGTGAAAGCCAGCGTGGATTTCCCGTACAGGGTCCGGCTAACTGGCATCTTAAACATCAGTTTGGGTGTTGATTTTATAAATCATGAAGGATATTGAATAAAGAAATATTTTAAACTTTTTATGTCTTCACAGTAAACTGTTTAGGAATAAAGTGGCTTCACACTTCATTCTCTTCTGTTGCTGTACCCTAATTAAATGTTGAAAGCACACTTCCAAACCAGGTTTTGGCTTTTTGCTTGTTGGTTTATTATATTTATTATAGAAAATACCCAATTGTTTTGGATTTTAAAGGTGAAAACATATAAATCAAGGTTGTTAATAATTAATGTTTTATTTAATATAAAATTAGTCAGAAGACTTACACGGCTCTTATAATTTTATGTATAGGGATGGTTGGCCTGAATCTATGTCCATACATCATGTATGTTCCTGGTTCTCTTCAAAGGCTGAAAGACGGAATCAGATGCCCTGGGACAGTTGCAAGTAGCCATGCGGGAACTGAATTGGGTCTTCTGGAATAATAGTCAGTGCTCTTAAGTCCTGAGCTATATCCCCAGCCCCTATCTGAGTCTTCTGAAAGTCAAATTTTTATTATAATTATTTAATGTTGGAGGCAGTGGGAGTGGAGATACACATGTGCCAAGACTTGTGTCTAGAGATCAGAGGAAAATTTGTGAGAACAGGTTCTCTCTTCTTTGCGGGTCCCATGGATCAAACTTAAGACCTCAGAATTGACAATAAACACCTTTACCCTTGAACCAGACTGCCATCCCTTCAAAGCAAACTGAGCTTTGGATGCTATTTTGGACAGAACTTTACCTGGATAATTTACTGCTTCTCATGACAATCTGAGCCAATAAATGTTGGCAAGCACTGTTGATTTATATAAGAGAACATTCTAGTCATACAAAAAAATCTTTCCAGCTTATTGCAGATCATAAAGCAAGGATTTGCATCAAAAGTCTACCTTCTGGAGTTCAAACCAAAATCTGGTGAGGTTAGCGTTAGACGGAGCCTTCCAATCTAACTGCAGACTAGTGTTCTCTGGAACCAAGGCAGAAGGTTTCTCCGGTGTGTCAAACATGTTGACACTGACAGGATGACTCTCAGTACACCACATTTCCTCGGGGTGACAGGCCAGGACCTTTTTGTTAAAATAAGTGAATGAATAAATACATACATACATACATACATAAGAAAAAGCATCTTAGCCTTCTCAGAACATGACCTTGAATATGACAATTAGAAGTGCCCAGGACAGGGCAACAAAAAGAGGGAAGGACGTGGGAGGGAGAGAGGAGGGACAGGGAAAAAAGGCGAGCAGGATCAGGTATGAGAAGAGACAGGAGAGAAGTCCAGAGGGTCAGGAGAATAAGTAGAAATATGTAGCAGTAGGAGGTGGAGAATGAGGGTGGGGTGTGGGGTGGGGAACCACTAGAAAGTCCCAGACAACAGGGAAGAGGTTCCCAGGACCCAATGGGGATTATATTAGCTGAAATACCCGACAAAGGGGAGACAGAACCTGAAGAGATCACCTCCAGTAGATAGGCATGGCCCCCAGTTGAGGGATGGGGCCACCCACCTATCTCAAAATTTTTAACCCAGAATTGTCCCTGTCTAAAGGAAATACAGGGACAAAAATGGAGCAGACTGAAGGAAAGGCTATCCACAGACCACCCCACCTTGGGATCCATTCCATGTTCAGACACCAAACCCAGATACTATTGCTGATGCCAAGAAGTGCTCACATACTGGAGCCTGGCATGGCTGACCTCTGAGAGGATCTGCAAGCATCTGACTAAGACAGACAAAGATATTTACAGTCAACCATTGGACTGAGCCTGGGACCCCAATGGAAGAGTTGGGGGAAGGACAAAAGGAGCTGAAGAAGATTGCAACCCCTTAGTAAGGACAATATCAACTAACCAGACCCCCTGAGATCAATCAAAGAGTATACATGGATGGGCCCATGGCTATAACTACATAGCAGAGGATAGCCTTATCTGGCATCAATGGGAGGGGAGGCCCTTGGTCCTGTGGAGGCTTGATGCCCCAGCATTGGGGAATGCTAGAGGGGTGAGGTGGGAGTGGATGGGTGAGCCCCTGCTTAGAGGCAAAGCGGGGGGAGTGGGATGAGGAGTTTGTGGAGGGAAGACCTGGAAGGAGGACAACATTTAAAATGTAAATAAATAAAATAACCAATTAATAAAAATAAAAAGTGTCCAGGACATTCAATACCTTCAGCACATAAAGTTGTCCACCAGATAGTTTAGTGACAAGTAGAGAAAGACTGGCATTTGGAAATTCACGCTGTCTTAGAGGAGTCTCAGGAATTGGAGCCAGGTATGACATAACCAGCTGATAGCGGACTGACTCTTTGGGTCCATTTGGCTTATGCGATTCTGTCCAAAATACATGGAGACTGGTGTCTGACAGCACTGTTGCGTTGATATGACAAACTGCCCCGGGCACTGAAATAAATAGCATCGAAGGATAAGGGACATTGCAACAGCGCTAGGTGGTGGAAAGAAGCAAGAGAGTCAGTTGAGGAACAGTGCTGTCATATGAGCAGAACAAGTTACAAAGGTCCAAAGGAAACTTGGCCACTTACATAATGGGAACTGAGCAGGCTGCCTGAAAAGATGTTGTCTATTTTTGCCTAATGACCCAATCATTCTCTGACCCCAGCTCAAGTCTACAGGCGGTGGTGAACTATGAAATTCGAGAAAGCTTTGTGACAACCATCAAAAACAGCTGAAAGAAATTTCCAGCCTTTGGATTCTCAATCTACTATTTCGAAGACTGTGAGGCTGCATTATTTTAAGCCCCAGGGCACTGGGCACATTTCACATTAAATCTTCGTTTTCCTATCCTCCGCATGAGCAGAGACCTCTGATTACATGGGAGGAGAGTGACACTGCATGGCAGGACCAAAGCATGTGCTTCTTGGTCGAGCTACATTTTGATGTCTTACCTTCTAGTTTCTTTGTGCTTTGCTGGACTCAGTCCTGTCAAGAGTTAGAGCCAGAGTCAAGTCTCTAAAGTGTTTTCCCAGAGTTCACAGTTCTTATTGAACTTTAAGCACCCCCATAATGGTGATTACTTAGAATTCAGATAAAACATACAGACATGAGCATCACACATACTATAGAATTCCACATTAGAAACCCACAGCAGCCCATAACTCACCTCCACTTTTAGTTTTTCCTTGAATCTCTTTTCCCAGAGGTAAATGTTCTAAAGGCTCTGAATAATAGTTCTTCACAGCTATCCGAATCACATACGTTGAAAATGGCTGCAGGCCTTCAATCCGAGCTACATTCTCCTGTGATTCCTGTTGTTGAATTTGTCATTAAGTATTCAATTCTTGTATTTCATACAAATGACCGGAAACAGTTATTCCGGACTGTCCGTGATACTACTATCTTAATCTAACAGACTTGACTTGTTTACTGTCTCCATGAATTAGTGACAGATGATTAGCAGGCAATTCTCGGCAAATGTGGAATGAGACACCACGTGGGGCAGTGAGAACCCAAAGAGAAACAGCATTTCAGTCTCATTACCTCACAATGTGGGATTGTCAGTTTGCAAACTTATGTGAACATAATGAAAGATCAAATACATGCAGTTAAACATTCTCAGAACTCTAGTCTAATGGACTGAACGACATCCCGGAGGCTCTGTTTCTCAATGCTGCCTGTGCTTAAAAACCCTCCAAGAAGGTTTCTGAGCATGTGCTTTGGCACTACTCTTAGCGATCCTGACTGAGTGGTCATGTGTGAAGCCAAGGTTAAGAGTACTTGACTTAAACTTGTCTTAATCAATTTACAGACAGAAAACTATAGTTGGTCTAATACCAAAAATGTCCTGCACTATAACATAGATTATTCAGCATAATGTACACTTTATGTCAGCACACAGTATCTATTGCCTAAAGCTGATGATCAGTTTACCTTCTTTAAATTGGTAAATAAAACAATTACAAACAAAAATACCGAACGCAGATTAATGACCAAATGGCAACCAAATGCACCAGTATTGAAGTAAATAGTGGCAATTGATTCATCCAAGAAATAGCTACATCCAAGCATGGTGATATATGCCTATAATGTCATATATTACACCAGAGGTAAGGCATCCCACAGTAAATGCACGGCCAACCTGGGCTATGGGGCTAGTTTCCTGACAGGACTATACAGTAAAATGATGTCTCAGAGAGACAGAGAAAAACAATGAGTGCACTGTCTACTGCATGTCAACTATTCCACACAACTAGGGAAACAATGACAGACAACAAGCAAATGGAGTCCATAGATCACATATCACAACACACAGAACAAGTAGACAAAAATATAATTTATATTTTATATTAGATAAAGGACACAAAATAGTCACATTCTCCCTGCCTGATTCAATCCCTGGCTCTTCCATTTAATGGCTAGGTTATAGGAACAGGCTCTATCATTCTCAGGGACAATTAGGGAGAAGAATAAACTTTGTTCTCTCAGGACCTGCATAAACAGTTACTATGACAACCCATGGTTAATGTTAATAAGTTTCCCTAATGTTTATCTTACTCCCAGACAAGAAGGCTAGAAACCAATATGCTTCGATCAGTCATGGGCTAGAAGAAGTTTTAAAACAAAACTTAGAGTATCTTTGTTGGAACACATGGTTGAAAGGTTTACATAAAGTAAGAGCATCTTTTTTTTTTTTTTTTTGGTTTTTCGAGACAGGGTTTCTCTGTGTAGCCTTGGTTGTCCTGGAACTCACTTTGTAGACCAGGCTGGCCTCGAACTCAGAAATCCTCCTGCCTCTGCCTCCCAAGTGCTGGGATTAAAGGCGTGCGCCATCACCGCCCGGCTTAAGTAAGAGCATCTTATAAAGACAAAAGCAACCAGCTCCAGGCTTACCAGCACTCTGTGTTTCCTGTCAGAGCTGTTTGCCCAATTAGCTTCCGTATAGTAAACCAGATATGTTGAAGTAGGGCTGGTAATACCATGCCACGTGAGGTTTGTCTTGACTGGAGGTAATTTGATTGTGAGGCTGGTGTTGGTGGCATTCAATATAGTTGCTTCTACTATATCTGAAGCTAGAGACAGATATGCTTTATCTAAAATAATAAGAAAAAAAGAAGGAATAGTAGGTTTATCTAACAAGGGTAATAGCAAATGTTAGAAACAAATTTGTGGAGTACACAGAACTTTACATTGAAATGATGAATATGAAATGCTTTTGATAGTGTAGCTACTTTGAGACCCTGGCTTTGGCACACTATCCTGGATCCTCCCCATTGTGCTCCTCCTTCTCTCTACACTCACATATGTCTGATGTTTAGGATAGCATACCCAGAGGAAACTCATTTTCCGAAGTTCAATTGCACAATCTTGGTATGTGTCTACTCTGTGAAGTCTCCAAAGTGGCATTTGCCTCACTGACAATGAAGGGCAAATATTCTGTAAGACATCCCTGACCCTCACTGCCTCCCTGTCCAATATTCAGCCACCATATCACAAGGGGCAGGAGCAATCTTGTCAGAACTTACTAGAAGACATCCTAGCAAAGTTTGAGGTTAGTTGGCATGGTGGCACATGCCTGTAATAATAGCACTTAGGAGGCAGAGACTCAAGGGTTTGATGCTAACATTTGTGTATGACATGTTATTGCACTCTTAAATTCACTGTAGCTGTGACCACCTGCATAGGATCACCACAAAATGTGACAGGTTGACACCCTGTCATTAAAGTTGGAAAGGCTCATAGAGTCTCTATAAAGATTTATATACAAATAATGGTTGGTGAGAAAGAGACATTTTCTTTGTTGATAGGGACACTGATAAATATATGTGCTTCTATAAACAAATTCTGGTGCATACGACTGTAAATAACGCTAATGAAATCCATTGGTTTACAAAAAAATAAAAAACAGGTAAGTAGAAAAATAAGTTATGGGGTCTGGCAAGATGGTGTAATGGGTAAGGGCACTTCCTACAAACCTGTCAATCTGAGTTGGATCCCCTAAATCCACAGTAGAAAAGAACGAACTCCTAAGAATTGTCCCCTGACCTCTACAGATCATCATGCATGTCATCATCATGACAAACATGCACCTACATACACACACACACACACACACACACACACAGTAAATAAGAAACTTTTTAAAATTATATGAAATAGTAGAAGGATGGCCAGATAAAGAGGAAGAATATTAGCAAGAGTGAAAGACTAGGAGAAGGAAATGGGTAGGTATGATCAAAGTATGTTATATACGTGTATGAAAATGCCATAATGCAACCCATTGCTATGCACAATTAATATATGCTAATAAATACATTAAAATAAAAAAGAGCTTGAGGTCAACTTAGACAATATAATGGGTTCAAGACTAACTTCGAGTACCTAGACAGGCCATGTGTCAAACAAGCACCAAAAAAAATGTAGGAAAAACAGAACTCAAGGTCCTAATGACATGACAGAGTACCTATGTGTAACACCCAACCAGACATGTCATACCCTGAACAAAATGAGGGAGCAGAAGCCACATAGACTACAGTGGTAATAGGAAGGGATGTGTGCTCTAGCCCATGCAGTGGCACACCACAATGAAGGCTTCCTTTCTCCTAGTTTGTGGCTGCTACTGTGAGAAAACATTGGTCAAAAGCAATTTGTGAAATGGAAGAGCTTTATTTCAGCTTACAGCTTACAGTTCACCATCAAGAGAAACCAAAGCAGAAACATGGAGGCAGGACTTGAAAGCAAACTCCGTGTATTAATACTGCTTAACGGCTTGAGCCTCGTGGGTAGCTCAATCTACTTTCTTGTATAGCCCAGGACCACCTGCCCAGGGGTAGTACTTCCCACAGTGGGCTAAACTTTTCTACATCACTGATAGATAAAATACTCCACAGACACGGTCACCACTCAGTCTTATGGAGGCAATTCCTCAATTGAGGTTCCTTCTTCTCAGTGACATTTTGTTAAGTTGACATAAACTAACCAGCAGAATTGACCTCTTGTCAAGTTGACAGCCTTTTTTGGAGGGGACTACAGGGATATTTTGGAGATTTGGCCTAGAAAAGGCTGCCAATTTCTGTATTAGTTTGCTATCTGTTGCTGTAATAAAACACCTATTAAAAAACAATTTTGAGGGGAAAAGGGGATTTATTTATTTATGCTTTACAGACTTTATAATCTGGTACTGAGGGAATCCAAGTCAGGAACTGAACACAGGAACCTGGAAGCAGGAACTGGCACTGAGGCCATGTAGAAACCCTGCTTACTTGTTTGCTCCTCATACCTTGCTCAGCCTCTGTTCTTATACAGTCCAGGACCACCCACCCAGGGGAGGATCACCTATAGTGGGCCTGGCCCTCCTGCATCAATCATCAATAAAGAAAATGCTCAATAGGTACATCCACAAGCCAATCTGATCGAGGCAGTTCCTCAAGATTAAAGCTTTCTCATTCTGGGTGACTCTAATATGGGTCAGGTTGACCACCACATCACTGATGCCTCTAAAATCACGTTTCTATCATGTGCAGCTTACTGTAATTCTGATCCACTCGCCTGATAAGTACTATGTAAATCGTCTTCTAAAACACATCATTGTTTTGCAAAGTGCCAACCACTGTAAATGTCATTTTATCTGAAACTTAACAACTCTATACCCACTCCTTGGCCAATTGTCTACTGGAGTTTACAATTACATCTCCTGTCTTGTCTCTTGACTCTCTGCAAAGTTACACTTTATTCTGCTCACATTGCACAGTCTGAAAACTATCTAGGTTTCTACCTGTCTGCACCTGGGTGCAGGCTCCCTTCACAGTCTGGAATGATCTTCATGCATCATATCTCCGGGGAAACCCTGACCATGCCCTAATACATGGGAGAGCATTATTTCTGTGTCCCCATCACAGACCTACCTTCTTCCACCATGACACGAGACACATTAATTTTTAGTTTGATGCTTTATTGCTTATCCACCAGTAGAATGTGAGGCTTTGGAATCTCAGACTGGGCTTGCCCAGAGTTCCAGAAGAGAGGGTGACATGTTTTAGCTACAGGCTTTACTAATTGGTGTTTCCAAACTATAAATGCATCCCTTGCATCTAACAAGAAACTTAGGAGAGGAATGTCTAAGCAACAAATACTTAATTGAGCCCACTCCTCCACTTCCTTGAGAAGGTAACTCCAGTTCTTCTACAGAGTTGAGTTATCTAATTCACAAATATTTACATATCGTTCTACTTCCTCATGCACCACATTTCAAATGAATGTTATCTATTATCATAGATCATAAGCTATTGGTAAATGACCCTAATGTGGAGATTCCAGTTATAGATCCAAAATTAGCAAAGCGTGCTCAGCTAGACCTACACCTTTGATTCCTGAGAAAGGGGAGAGCACAAAGAACCCGTGATTCTAACTTTGAGGACGCTGGGAAGGCCTGAGGATTTGGAGAAAGATAATTTTGCTAATGATACAGAATGAGCCACTCTTCCGTTACATGGTGCTATTCATTTGTGCTGTTTCTGGTCTAAATAAACAATGGGATCCTTATATTAGGAAAAATGGGGCAAAAAAATTCACTCAAAAAGTAATGTTATTTGTTTTTATTCAACTAATATGGTGGATATATTGAGATGTTGGAAATGTCATTTGGTACAGAAGGAAAGATTTCACTCCCCGTCCACACCCCTTATCTCTCTTCCATTGTTCCATTTTTCAATTCCCTTACATTTTGAAGATGTTTCTCAGGAGCAAAGAAACTAGTAATTGCATAAAGTCTCCAGCAGATGGAGGTAAAGCACTCGTTCCAAATGGACCTACAGCTTGGTAAAGGGGAAGCTTCCTTCCACACTAATGATAGCATCTTAGATTGTAATGAGTTTCTGTAATAAAAACTCATGCTATTCTTAGAACCTTTTCTGTTACATATGTGTTGGGGCTGTTATTCAACATCAAACAGAGACTGCATCTTGTTTTCATTCCTTTTTTCCCCCTGATACACATTGGTTGCTTTATTTCCTTGTTTAACCACAAACTTACATTGTATTATTTATTATTATTTGCTACAATTTGCTCTTCTGCTTGACTTACAAAGCCCAACTATGTAATTCAGAACATGTAAACTATCATGCAGACAAAATTTAATTTTTTGAATATTTCATTGTTTTGGTGGAGTCCTTAATTGAGTTATTTTACTAACTGCTCACATATTTATATCCACTTTTCCATTAGTTTATTTATTTATTCACTTTACATTCCAATCGTAGGCCTCCAAACCCCGATCAAGTGGCCACTTCTTGTAACCAGGCAGAACTTCCAGTGGAGGGTGGACACCAATTGATCCACAAACCTTCAACCCCAAATTTATCCTGCCTACAGGATGTGAAGGGATAAAGATGGAACTGAGATTGAGGAAATGACCAATCAATGACCGGTCCAACTTGAGACCCATCCCATGGGAGAGAGCCAATCCTTGACACTATTAATGATATTCTACAGTGCTTGCAGGCAAAGGCCTAGCATTTTCTTTTCTTAATCGACATTTTTTTCTAGTGTAGTTTGGGGTTCACAGTAAAATTGATATGAAGTTGGAGATCTCTCCCATATATGTCCCAATAAATGCATAGACTCCCTCATTACCAATAACCCCCCCCCAAAGCACCATCTGATTTACAGTCAATGAGCCTACTGGAAAATGTTATTACCTAAAGGGCATAGTTTATATCAGGCTTCTTTGTTGTGCTGTATGTTTGATGATTTAGAAAATGTCTTATGGCATGATCCCACTCTTACGGTTATCCTATAGAGGCATTTCACTACCTTAAACACACTCTGGACTCTACCTACATATTCCTTTTCCCCTCAACCCCTAGTGACCACTGATTCCATTACGACCTATCTGATCTAGTTTGCTTCTTAGTTGCTATGAAAAATGATTACCAAAACCAACTTGGAAAAGAAAGGGTTATTTGGTTTCAAGGGTGTACCCTGTTATTTGGGGGAAGCCACAGCAGGAACTGAAGCAAGAGACTGAAAAAGGACACTGCTTGTTGCCTTGCTTCCTCTGGCTTGCTCTCCTGCTTTCTTCTTCTGCCCAGACCCACATGCCTAGGGCTAGTGTCACCCACAGTGGGCTGGACCTTCCTACATCAAATAGCAGCTAAGAACATGCTGAGAAACAGAAAAGGGGTGGGTCCAGATGGTAGACAAAAGTAGAGGGAGGGGAAATCATAATCAGGATATATTATATGAGAAAAAACTATTTTCAATAAAAGAAGAAAAAGATGATGACTCACAGGCCAGTCTGATGGAAATAATTCCCCAATGAATGTTCTTTCTTCCCGGGTGACTCTAGTTGGTGTCAAGTTGGCAAAACCAAGCAACATACTGTGGTTGTGATTTCTGCATTTGCAGAATGTCATGCAGTTGTAATCATATAATAGGTGAAGTGATCTTTTCAGTTTGGTTTCTTTCATTGCCTTTTATGCACATCTTTTTACAATTTCACGGCTCCTTTCTTTTTTTCATCCAAATATAAACCATTAGCTTTATTAGTTCACCATTAGCTAATTTTTGTGTTGATTAAAAGGTTTTTTTCTAGCTTAACTTGTTAGAAATATTCTCCTTTCACCATTACATTACTTTTATCCCTCTGTTAAAGATTTCCTTGATTGTATTTATGGGGGTCTGTTTCTAAGCTGTCTAGTTACACTATTGTTTATTTAGCTATATTCACTGTCTTTTGATGCCTTAGGGCCTTGAAAACTATAACTTTGTCGAAAGTGTTCAGGTTAGTTCATACTTATTGACATTACACGTTTCCTTTGATTTTATGTTAGTTTCTTTTTTTTAATCTTCATATAAACATTACAATGTGATTCTCAATATCCACAAGATCATTTCCTGGATGCTGAAAGACTGCATTGAACTGACAGATAAAATTAGGGAGAAGTGGCATCTTGGTTTCATATCCATGAATGTAGTCTGTGTGGACATTTACTTCACTTTCTTTTTAGTACTCCCACCAGAATTTGGTAGAGTTCATCATATATGGTTTGTATGTATTTTCTTAGACTTATATACGAGTACTTCATTTGGGGAGATGATAATACAAAGAGTCTTATTTTATTGCAAATTTGACATGTTTGTCGCTGAAAAAATTTAAATTTGCAGCATTCCACAGACTTGCCAGATCATTTGCTAGTTTTGGAAGAAATGTTTTCATCAGCTTTACCAGATTTTCTATGTAATTGATCATGTCATCTGTAGCTGAACACTGTGTTATTTCTCCCTCCTCATTCAATGTGCTCTTCATTTCCTATCCAGGCTGAAAGACAAGTGTGGTAGCTATAAAAACATATACACACACTTATAAACACACACACACACACACACACACACACACACAAGCATAATGAAATCACTGTTACTATTAATGTCAACAACCTTACATTTAGAACGACTAAGAAAAATAATCATTCTTGTTTTCCTACACTATTTACTTCTCTGAAACTCCTACATCATAACATAGATCTGAGCTTCTGACCCAAGTCATTTTCCTTCATTATAAAGAAGTTCTTTTAACATTTCTTACAAGGCAGTCTATTTAATCTATGTAATGCATGATACATAGTAGATCAATAAACACAGTACTTGACCTTGTAAGAGAGTGGAGATGTTATGCATTGTGTTTGACACTACTGAAAGGCCTAAACCAGAAATAAGAGATAGAGGACAAGTGGACAGAACAGGTCACAGGCTACCACGTCTAATGTTGTCCACTGCAGACCAAGCTGTGTGCATTTGTGAGTCAAGGTAAACAGCAGGCAGGCGTGACAGAATGTGGGGTGGAAGTGAGGGCCTAATACAGAGACTGGAGGGACAGACAGCCTTGGAAGGGAACAAGTATGTTGTGTGGACAACTCTGTTACCTGGAAAAGGCTGCAGGGCTGAACTGTAAGCCAAGATATGCTTACTCCCAGAGGCCTTCACCTGGGAGAGGATAGCCCCGTTTCTCTTCTTCGCTTGATATATTTGTGTGTCATCCTTTGTTGTCATGATCCAATATATAAACTCCCCATCCACTGTTAAGCTAATGATTCTTTTTCCTGGAGATTCAAAACACAAAGAAAAAATTAAAAGATAAAGAATTCAACAAAATAACATAAAATTAGGCACCTTGAGTTTTCTGCTCTAAAAATATATGAAGTTACTTTTTAGCTAAGAAAGCTGCTGTTTTAAACCTTTCAACATTAAAAAACAAAACGTGTTTTATGCCATTTGGCTCAACAATGTTTTCTCACCTTTTTTGGACCCAGTGAAGTCAAAGTAAACATTGGCACTGCCAGTTCCTTCGGTCTGGACCGTGATCAAATTATTTAATAGCTTATATTAGTTGACTGATGACCTTTCAGTGACTCACCTGCCTCTGCCTCTGCCTCTGCCTCTGCCTCTGCCTCTGCCTCTGCCTCTGCCTCTGCCTCTGCCTCTGCCTCTGCCTCTGCCTCTGCCTCTGCCTCCCATCATGCCACTGCAGATTACAGATGTGTGTCACTGCACACTAGAAACCCAAGTTCAGGTCTTCATGCTTGCAAAAAAAAAAAAAGTTCTACAGTTTGATCAGTTTATCCAAACCTGCAATAATCCTCCATTTTTAGTTGTTTTGCTTTTTTGTTTGTTTGTTTTGTGATCTCTTATGGTATATACATATATGCATGCATTTATGCTTCTATATGTATGCACAAGTGTGAACACATATGTATGCATGCATTTGTGTGCATATGCAGAGGCTAGAGGGTTTTTTTCTATTTTCTATGGGTTTCCTTTTAGTAACTAGCCTATCTTTAGACTGGTCAAATTCAATGAGGATTAAGATTATAATTTGGTTTTTCTTTTGTTTTATTTTTGTCTGGTTTGTTGTTGTTGTTGTTGTTGTTGTTGTTGTTGTTGTTGTTGTTTTATACAGGATTTTTCTGTGTAGTCCTGGCTGACTGTTTTGGACTCACTATGTAGACCAGGCTGTCCTCAAACTCACAGAGATCTGACTGACTCTGCCTCTCAAGTATCAGGATTAAAGCATGTGCCACTGTGCCAAGCTAAGATTATAATTTTTATTGGTATTTGTGCGATCAAAATGTATAAACCCAGAGTTTATCAATCCTCCTAGATATAGAAAATATCCTGACTCCACCTCTTGATTACTGGGGTTACAGATGTGCATCACCACCTGCTTTTTATGTGGATACTAGTGATTCAAACTCAGGTCCTCATTTATATACAGCAAGTGTTTTACTAACTGAACCATCTCCCTCACCCCTACAAGCCCTTTCTAATGGATAAGAGAGGCCGCTGTTATAAATGAGGATATACATGATGGAGATATAGCTCAGCTGAGATTGCCTAGCACACACCACTGGATTTGATAGCCAACACTTCATAAAACTAAACCTGGTGACACACATCTGTAATCCAAGCTCTTGGGAAGTAGAGGAAGGAGATCAGAAGTTCAAAAGCATCCTTCGCTATTGAGTGAATTTCTGGCCACCCTGGGTTACATGGAACCTATCAAAAAGAAGAAGAGAAGATATGAATACATCAGCACATTACCAGGGATAGCAGGTACCATGATGGCTTTCCAACACTGACATCCTTCCAGATCCATGGCCCAGATCTCTTGCCTTTTGGTAAAGTATATCCATGGTCTGTCTGGGTCAGAGGTGTCCACAGTCATTGCCCCACTTAACTCAGATTCTGTCACCTTACAAGAACATTGGCTCCTTCCATGCTGGTTTGAGGCCATGGGTTGTAGAACGTGATGCAAGGTCTGATTGCTAATATTGCAGTAGAACATCCGATGGCCCAGATCTGAAACTTCTGTCCAATACAAGCGACTATTAGGAAGAGGGAGAACATCCCTTTAATTTAATGAAGAAAAACATGTCACTTCAAATATTACTTTCTAATGAAGATCAACCATGCATAATAATGAGAAGACAAGTGGAGCCTTGGGATTAAGCATGTCCCAAACATCAAATAACCTTCCTTCTGAAATAGAGAAGGTCGCAGGAAGTTCAACACTGTGTTGCCCAGTGTTTTTTAAAAAACAAAAACCAACAAATAATGTGGTATGGCCAAAGCCCTCGGCTCTAATCACGTTAGACTTGTAGCTTGAGTACCTTCAGTGCCCATTAATGCCTATAAATTCTAAACTTACTTTCATATTTCCAGTATGCCTTTTCCACCCTCTGTTTCTGTTTCTTCTTTAAATATGTATTATTTTATTACAAATTAAAAAACAAAACAAAACAAAGAAAACACAACATCTTAAAAAGATATTTTTTTACTAGCAGTAAAAATTCCTATTAAGTTTGTTTTGCTACCATAAGAAATTAAAGAAACTGTTAAATATTTAGAAGCATTCAACATCAAGAGCTTTAAATCTAACTGTACACTGTAGCCCCTTAAAAGCTATGAGCTCTTTTTTGTAAAAAGTTCATCACTATACAAAAATCTGTACAATTTTTATACTGAAGCAAATATTGAGCTGCACTCAAATTTCACATTATCAAAATAGTTGCCTGATCACACACATTTCCACACATTTTAGAGCAGCCATTTATTCTTTTTTTTTTCCAAGACAGGGTTTCTCTGTGTAGCCCTGGCTGTTCTGGAACTCACCCTGTAGACCAGGCTGGCTTCAAACTCAGAAATCTACCTGCCTCTGCCTCCCAAGTGCTAGGATTAAAGGCATGTGCCACCACTGACTGCCCGGCCCATTTATTCTTTATCCTCATCTTACTCCTCCTTATCCTCATCTTCTTCCTTATCTTTGTCATCCTCCTCCTCCTCCTCCTCTTCCTCCTCCTCCTCCTCCTCCTCCTCCTCCTCCTCCTCCTCCTTCTCTTCCCCTTCCTCCTCATCATCATCTGATTCATTCTTCTTCTTTGAGCCTGTTGGCCTACCAGGAGTTCACCTTTGTCCTTGGCAGGGTTTGCATCAATATCCTTTTCATACTTCTTTAGTTTATCTACTTTCTGCTCATGCAGTTGTTTATCTTTAGCAGATTATTCAGACCACATCCCACCCAGTTTCTTTGCAGTATCTCCAATAAATAGTGGGTACTGTCTTTTGATCCTTGGTCAATATTCAGAGCAAAACCAGAAGAAAACAAATGATGGTCCTTTGGGAGCATTAAGATCTTTTTTTCTTTCCTTTCTTAACACCATTAGGAGGAATGTAATTCTTCATTTCCCTGTCATAATGAGCTTTGTTGCTCTTGGCCAGATCTTCAAACTTTGACTTTTCCTTTGCAGACATGGTCTTCCATTTCTCCTGGAATTTCTTTGAGAACTCAGTGAAGTTGACCAAGGAGTTGGGGTGCTTCTTGTACTCCTCCAGTAGATGTGCATGAAGAAGGCTTACGAGGACATTTTGTCCCACATCTTGTTGGTGTCTCTTTTGCCCATGCTGGTGGCACAGCATCTACCTGGTGCAAGCTCTTCCCTCCGAGCCTAACAGAGATAACTTCTTTCCCCAAGCTCCAGTAAGAACTGGCATCTACTTCTGTTTCTTAATACCAATAAACAGCTTAGTATCAAAATAGTCCATTCCACACTTGTGCTACAATTAAAAAGATCCTTTCAAAGCTGGAAAAAAATTGATACTCAGTTGCTTAATAATAT
The DNA here is from genome assembly GCA_036184795.1 of Tokudaia tokunoshimensis. NCBI lineage: Eukaryota > Metazoa > Chordata > Mammalia > Rodentia > Muridae > Tokudaia > Tokudaia tokunoshimensis. Next base: position 34,897,676 of record BTHU01000021.1, on the reverse strand, counting down.
AGTCTTAAGAAGACATGAACTGTAGTCTTATGAAGATATGAACTTTATGAAGATAGACTAACCCAGAAGAACTTTCACTGGGCCACAGCTGCTGGCCTCCTCGGCAGCTCATCCTGTCTTGGTCACATCTACATCTTGTCTTTACTACCTGCCACTGTTATAAAATTCATGGACATAAAAATTTTTATGGCTTTGCTTTTGCTAAATAGCCTGAGGGTTAGTCAAATTTTCAACATGCATTAAGATTATAGTCTTAACTGTTAGTTGTGGGATCAAAATGTGTACGTTAGAGATTAAGCCTGGAGTCTAGATGAGAATTCTCTCTCTGAGCCTTACTTCTTATTCTTATTTTCTACATTTTGAGTTAGGGAGTCTCACTAAATCACTGTGGTTGGCCTTGAACCCACAATGTTCCTGCCTCTGACTTCTGAGTAATTAGAATGATACATATGGACCATCAATCTTGGCTCAGAATTATTTATTATAACTTAATGCATCTCCAAACCATGTAATCCCAGCACCCAGGAGCTAAAACAGGAAGATGGGGAAGGAATTCTGGTCATCAAAGGGAGTTCTGAGCTACACAGCCAGCTCAATGTCAATATGCACTATATGATACCCTCTACAAAACAAAATGTAAGCCTCTTAGTTTACTATTGTCAGCTTCTAATATTAAGCAAAGACATTACATTAAAATCTATATCTCTTTCATTGCAATAAAGGTGCTCATACCTTAAGAGGGGATATATAGAGAAAGAAATTATTGTTGTATGTCCTTTGCAAGTCTTCACCTCCCTGGGAGATTTCACCTTGTGTTCAAGGTCAACATCAAATATCTGTGTTCCATTTTGTGATGCTTTCAGAGCAAAGTAGATGTGCCTTGCAATCCAATCAACAGCAATAACTGTGATGTCAGAAACCAGCATATCCTGGAAAAGCTTAACATGGGAAGGCAGGCAAGAGGAGTGGTTATCCATTTGCACACTTCCTTAACTGTTCATATCATTACTCATTGAACCTGTCTGTAACCCCAAGCCTCACCCATTCTATGTTGTGACAACTATACCACACACCATTTCTCACACTGTATATCGCTCCTAGATTATTTTAGTCACTTGGCTTCAGCTCCGATCTGAAGACCAGGGCTAAAACCCCTCATCTTCAGATATAATGTTTTTTCAGTTAGGGACTCAAATATCAAACTGGCTAATGAAAATCTCCAAGTGAGGTACTCCAAAAATAAGGACCAATCGCCCTACTTCAAACCTCTTTTTCTCTTGCACACTGTATAGTTAAAGATGCCCAATTTAACACGAGGAGTCATTCTGCACACATGTGGTTCCCCCTTCATTTTCTCCTCATATCACTATATGGGGATCTAGTCTCTTTAGGAATCCCTCTCCAGCTTGGTATCTCGTTTCTCACCTCCTTGACTGTCACCTAACTCCTGGATATCTATGACACCCACTGCTGAAAGAGAGAGCATTCTTAAAGATAATTTGAAGCTGGAGGTAGTAGTGCATATCAGCAAGGCCAGCTCTCAACAGGTGGAAGAAAGCGAATCAGAAGTTCAATAGCAGTTTCAGCTACATTGTTAATTTGAAGCCACCCTGTTCTATGTGAGACTCTATCTCAAAACAAGAACGTATAAGAAAATAAATTTTAAACGTTTTTTTAAAAACACAATTTGACCAGTAAGTGACTCACTGAATGTCTTTAATAGCCCACTCTTAGCTTCTAGATTGACACCTGATCATTATCCCACCCATCCTCCCTGCTTTATTACCCTAACCCACACCTCTACTCCAGATTCCCTCTCCTGACAACTCCCAGGCATGTTGTGGCTCCCTGTTCCCCTGCCTTTGCTCTGGAGCTCCTTCTGCTGCTTTTCCTCCACCTTTTCCTGGCTCATCTTTATGCAAAACAGATTTCTGCTATCTACAGAATACCACCTTAACCTGAGCTGTGATTCCACTATACCTTGCCCTCTGCATAGCAGTTACACTACTATCTCTTTGATATTAATTCATATTTATGAATGACCACCACAGATCAGATGCTGTGCTTGACACCTGACCGTTAATTAACACTTGATGTCTTAATTGATCTCCTCGTTTGATCTCCATGGGAACCCAAAGATCAGATACCACTTAGAGAGTCAATACATTAGGGCCTCAGCTCTCCTAAGCAGTATAGGTATACATAAGTCTTGTGAAATCAGATTCTAAAGCACAGCACCTTAGTCACTGTGCAGTACTGCCTCTTAGGGTTAGAGTAACCATAGGCCAGTTTTGTGAAGAGCAAGGACTGTGATGTTTTGTCTCCCGGTAGAGTTCCAATCTAGAAGGTCCACCCCCACCCCCCTACCCCCAAGCCCATGTGATAAAGATATAGTCCAAACCTTGCAGCTATTGGGAAGAGGTAAGCCTTTAGGGGGGTGCTTTGTGAGGAATCTTGGGGTCACTGGCTATGGGTCTGTGGAATCCTGGTCTCTTTCTTTCTGTCCTCTCTTGAATGAGAGATGAGCAGCTGAACTGCCCAGGGCACTATGTACCATGACGTACATCCTCATTGCATGCTCAAAGTGACAAGGTCAAAGGATTATAGATGAAGCTTCTAAAACAGAGTCAAAAGAAACCTTTCTCTTTTCTCTTTAGGTTGATTCTCTCAGATACGTGTTCTAAAAGAAGCTATCATCCTCAGTAGCCCCAGAAGTAAAAACAGATCCTTAAACCCAATAACCAGTCTTGACTGACACAGGCACAGACCCTCTCTGTATTTATGTATGACTAAATGACCACACATTTAGTTGCTATTTCAATCATTCTAGTCTTGAAGGCTCTCCCGTTGGCCAACCATTTTAATTACATCCTTTACTTCAAAGGAATCACAAAGGGGAATACCTTGGATCTGGAATGATTGTTCAAATTCAGAAGGAAGAGTGAGTCTCCTTGAGCGAAATACCCCATTTCATCATCTGCTGTGTACCCCACTGTGCTGATGTCTTCCTCCGGAGAAAAGGTCCACACAACTTGATTTTGATCCATGTCTAGAAACATGATCTTATTGCCGAGAAGAGATAGGAGATATGGACATGGCTTGATTTCTACAAGTGAAAAATAAACAGTACACACAAGAAACAAGCTTCATGTTAGAAATCACCTGCCATGTTGAAAATCCATGGGCCACTTCAGGTTCGTCTAACACATCACACTCAACAAAAACTCTTAGGACCTCTGATCCTAAGTTTCTTCAAACTACTTTAGTGTGGGGAAAAAAGTATTTTATCTGACTTTAACTTTAAATCCAGAGCTGCCATTCCTACTCCTAAACATACCAATCAAAAATGTATACATTCAAATCATCATTTACAGATTTTTAGATAACAAATACCTGATGTTTTAGACATCACTATATCAGAAAATGGCCCTGGCCCTTTGGATGTGAAGACTCGAACCTAAAGAATAAAAAAGGGAGGAAAAAATTAAAAATATATTCATAGATGCTCTCATTAGCAGTAAATTCTGTGACTGATAAATTACACAATATTCATTGTATACACTTAATATGCATTATAAATAGTTTGAAGTCATTATTAGCATCTAAGTATGTTGTAATAAATAACTGAGGGATAAAATATTGGCCTGTACCCACAGTGGGTTTTCTGATGTAAAAAAGTGAAGAATGGTAAATATCTCCATTGTGTGGGAAAGGGCTGGGCAATTATTATGTAACACAGGTGTGCTCATGTACTGATTAATTTGATTGTGTCAATCATTCCCCAATACTGACACAACTAGTGCCTAGCCGTCACACCTGGAACTAATCAATAGTCGTTACACCTGAAACATATACATGTTTACACATCAATTAAGTATTTTTAAATAGATACAAGTTATTCAACTGTTTCCAAGATCAGATTATATAAAATAGTTAACAGACATAAAACCTTATGAATTATGATAAGCTAAACTGACTATACTTCCTAAAAGGAGGCTTAGAAGGAGAAAATAATCAAGCCTCCTTATATTTGAAAGCAAGTATGCATTTCACATATATTCTATTTGGATCCATATAGCTACTGTAGGAATAGAGACTTGATCAGGGTTATTTCGCATATCTTTGCCTAGTCATAAAGCCTTGGGACTCAGCTGACAGACCCAGGGATCAATTGTAATAATAAGTACAAAATAATCAATCATGGTAGGTCGCCTACAAGTACTCAAACGCAATACTCTGCGTGCAAGACTGTTGTCAAAACACCTTTACCTAAGCTGTGCTCTTTGCCCTATGTACTTCTGACCACTTGATTTCTCTGCTCACAGTGGAATTAAATTATTAACAACATAGGAATTCTTTTTTGTTTGAGTTTGCTTTGGTTTTTGGTTTGTTGAGACAGGATTTCTCTTTGTAGTCCTTCACTTTGTAGATCAAACTTGCCTTGGACTCAACAGAGATCCCTCTTCCTCTGCCTCCCAAGTGCTGAGGTTAAAGATATGGACCACCACCACCAGGCCAAGATAGGAAGTCTTAGTCTAGTCTTTTAATTAGCCACCCATTATTACAGTATTAAAATTCATATCACAGCGCTAGAAAGATGGCTCTGCCATTAAACTCTAGACTCCCAACAAAAAAAAAATCAAGATTATAAAACCCAGGAGCTGGGAAGACATTGAAGAGCAATTATTGCTCTTTCAGGGACCCAAATTCAGTTCCCAGTACTCACAAGGGGACTCCCAACTACCTGTAACTCCTGCCCCTGGGATCCAGTGTCTCTGGCATCTATAGGCACCTCCACATACATGTACATATGTACATGCAGAAATGAAAGGACATGTTTTGAAATAATGACAATAAATTCTAAAAATCAAAAAGGTGTCTATCCCTGCTTTCTCTCTCATTACCTGGAAGGCAACAGTATACCCAGGACTCATGGCCTCAAGTTGAAATGACATTACTGGGGGTGTAACACTGGCAGACATCCAATCTTCAGTTGATCTATTTGTGTCACTTTGTTTAGATATATGATAGAAGATTTCAAATTTGGTTAGCACTCCATTTTCATGCTTAGGTTTATTCCACCTGAATTCTACCACAACTTCATTCTTCTTGGTGTATTTTCCACTTGACAACACAAATATTCTGGGGTTCTCTGGTGCTGATGGAACTGAAAAGTAGACACAAAGATAGACAGGGCAGATACATCATAAGGCTGCATTTTATGGACATCTTGGCAAAAAACATTTCTCATTTCAGAAAATTAAAGTTCATTGCTCTCATTCTTAAGGCTCTGCTTACAGTAATAATGTACAGTTTTCTTCAGAAGCCCATCTTGATATTTCCACAAGTCTTTATGATGTCCTTACATCCTATCCAAAGATATCCTTATACCCTATCCAATGTCCTCTTACTACTATTCAAGTTCATCTTTCCCAAAACTTTCCCTAAGAAAGTACAACATCCACTCTCATCCTGATAGAGCAACTTAACTAATGTTAGCTATTAGGAGGAGAAGCAACAATTATAACTGCCCTTCACCCAGTTCAGGAGGTAAACTATAGTATATATGGGTTCTGCCCTTCATTATGCTAACCCTAAAGGAAGCAGAAACTAGTGCAAATGGCTGACAGATATCCCAAGAGTATGGCTTAGCCATCCCATTCTTAGATATGCTAGAATTGAACCAAGCCATGCATTCCCAGGTCTTTCCATACCAAATGTCCCTCTTCTGACTTGAAAGTCCTTGGCAAGGTCTCACACCTTCTCCATTTCTGGTTTCATTGCTTCCTAATGTCCCTCAGTCACACCTCTATTCTATCTGCAGTTCCTTTTAGACTATATATCTCTTATCATATGATACTTTGAGGTAGTTTGGATAGCAATAGTTCTGATAAGCTTATATACTTGAATGTTTAGAAGAATTAGCAGGTGTGGCCTTGTTAAAATCCATGTAGTGTTGTTGAAGAAAGTGTGTCACTGGGAGTGGTGGCCTTTGAGGTTTCAAAAGCCCATGCCAGGCCCAGGGTGTCTCTCTCCCTGATGCCCATGGATCAGGATATGAAGCTCTCAGATTCAGGCCTATGCCTGCCTGTGGGCCACCATGCTCCCTGCTGTGATGGTAATGAACTAACAGTAACTGAAAGCTATCTCTTCTCACACCATCTCTGACAACCCAGCTAAAGTTTCTGCACTGAAAGACCTTTGCAGCAACATCAACTCATGTACATCCCCCTCTTCTAGGAATACTTGAGGTATGTTGACAGAGTTGACGATTTTATAACATTGTTTGACTGCTACAGGCCATGCTTCTCAATTTGGTTATCATGTCCTCGTTTCTATTATACTAGAAGCAGATATATTCATTTCCACACTCCATAAAAACAAACTATTCTTATTCCTTACTTAAGAGCTCCCCAAATCTAGTACTGAAGTGGCATGTAAGTGCTTAATAGAGATCAGTGAGCCTGAGTAATTGTTTGCTATGTCGCAAATATTCTGAGGTTTCAGCCAAATCCCTTTATTCTTCCTCACTGCTCTCAATATCTGTCAGATGTCATAGGCCCCTATGGGATCCCCTCAGGGATACAATCAAGTTCATGTCCACAGAACTGCACTACCAAATCTGGAAGCCCAAGACAATATTGAAGCCTACCTTGATCCAAATGCTACCTGGGGCAGAACATTGCCCATCTTCCACTATGTTCCTGTCATAAGATTCATTGATTAAATATTATTGAATAAATTGTGTCATAAAAAGTTCACTTCTAAGTGGATCTCTCTGTCTACTGAGATCTTACTGCTTGCTGGATCCTCTACCAGAAGTTTACAGAAGCTAAATTAGTATGATACAATCACTAACCAATATTTGCCAAAAATGTCTTCAGTGAGATTGACGAAATTCCGGTAAAAACTCTGGATTAGGTTCCTGCCTCTAAGCAGTTATTTCACACAAGTCTCTAGTAGGCTTCCTTTCTCACTTCATAGACAAGATTAAACGCCTGCCTTTTGTACCATAGAGCGGTGTGGGGATCAAGCATAGGTGGTAATAAACTTTTAATATAAGTATGGTGCCTATAAATATGCTTGGCATACTTCAAAGTGATATCATCTGTGAGGATAAGACCGGCATTCTTTTTTGAAAATATATTTCCAAGAATCACAAAATCTGGATGCGGGTTACTTATGCTCAGAACCCTGAGTTGCCAGCATTGTTAATACCTGCTGCTCTTCAGAGTTCTTTCACCTAGGAAGATGCTTCATAGATGCTCCTGAAACATGTTTTTGCCTCTTAAATATTACCAAAGTACAGTAAAATAGTTTGTAATCTTTCAACTATTCATCTTTGGAATACCTTTGAGGGTTTATTTTGATTTTACTATTCTAATCTCCAAGAAGTCATTGAAAGATTATTGATTAGTATACACTTCTATAAAAGTAAAAGTTATTTTAACTAGTATTGACTATCCATTCTAGAAGAACAAAAGGAGGCAAAGAAAAAAAATGTGTCTTATTATTGTTTTAGTTTTCTTTTTAAATTTACCTGATTCAGGTGCACGAAATGATAGAGATGTTTTTTGACCCTTTCCCCAGTAGGTATAAGGCGTGACAGAAAGATTAAATAAGGCATAGGGCTCCAGCCCTTCCACAGTAAAAACAGGTAAAGACTGTTGTTCAATAGCCAGGAACTAAAATACAAGCACAAAACTCTTTTAGAGAAAAAAATTATTAACTTTTGTACCCATAACTAACAAAAATTTCTAAATTTTGGTTTACTTCTGAAATCAAGACTTGAATCTTGAACATGCAATTTTTGATCATTGTTATGGTTCTGAGATAAACCAGTTGAACACAAGTCATAACTGTAATTGCACAGAGCAGAAATTGCTGCACATGTGCTCTCATGGGTGTTCGCATGTGTTCTTGTTGGGGTATGCTTAGTAACCACATGCTGTGGTGTGCTTGGCTAAGTGTACACATCACATGTACACAGCTACATGATGAGGAAGGTCCTTTTGGAAATAGCACCAAACCAGCAACATACCTTAGAATGAGTGCTGAATTCCACACTGTAGAAAACTATGCCCCAGTCCACCGCAGGGGGCTCATTCCACAGGATTTGGAAACTTGAAGTGTGTCCTTCAATTCGAAATGAAGATTCCTGGACAGAATCTGGGATAACCTTGGGAGTAGAGGAAAAGTTTCCTGTGGAATGAAAATGAAAGAAATGGTAAGAAAAATAAGCACAGAATCATGGAAACCCAGCAGAAATTACTAATATCTAGAATCAAAACCAGGCTTGGTGGTGCATTCCTGCAATCTCACCAGAAGGTGGAAGCAGAGGGGCTGAAGTTTAAATAAGAACTTTAAGGACAGTCTCAGCTACAAAATGACTCCTAGGTCAATCTTGGCTACACAAGACCTTGTCTCCAAACAAACAAATAAATGTCAAATGTTTCTATTCTTTTTAAACTATCTCTAAAATTGTTTTTTTAATTTTCATGGGCTATAATTTTAAGATTAAATTTGCTATGTACAAATAGAAATACTAAAGCCAGGCAATGGTGACGCATGCCTTTAATCCTGGCACTTGGGAGGCAGAGGCAGGCGGATTTCTGAGTTCAAGGCCAGCCTGGTCTACAAAGTAAGTTCCAGGACAGCCAGGCCTACACAGAGAAACCCTGTCTCAAAAAAACAAAATAAAACAAAACAAATAGAAATACTAATTTTTTTCTTAAGAGTTATGTTGAAAGAGGGAGAGAATCTATCGAAATATCTATTAAAGAGAAGCATGAAAGTAATAGGTATGGATAAAATATTGTACCTGGCAGAGGCTTGAGAGACGTCTGTATAATCGTAAACTGATTGAATTTCGCTGGCTCTGAAACAGACACACTGGTTCTCTGACCTATTTCCTGTGCTGTAATGATCCTAAAGCCATTGATCCAGAAGAGTCTACCACTGTAGTACATCAGTGCATTCTGGGAAATTTCAGAAGTACTCCAGGCTGCAAACTCTGTGATGGTAGAATCCCCACCACTGTTAAAACATAATACCAATGAATGTGCATCTGGACTGAGAGGGAGGACTAGGAGATACAAGCACTCATGAAATTATGTGCTTCTAAATAAATGAACACATAAGCAAAAAAGAAATTTGCAACAACTTTCAACATGTTTACTTACTTTCATATTAAATTGATTTTTGATTTTTTTCTTAAATTACCAAACTTAAACCAAATTTTCTTATTACTATTAATTATATATAAACACATATGTATGTATATATTACAAGAATATACAAAAGTTTCAGGCTTGAACAAATCCTTGTGGTTTGGGTAACACTAGCATCACAACTTAAATTGTCTACATGTAGTTTTTCTTATGCTTCCATAACACTTGCAGTCACAGAAGAAAGACCTAGTGCTAAGTTCTTGAAGGCCTTGGGAAAAAGTTGTCATCTAGAAAGAAAGCCACAAAAAATGGTAAAGAAAAAAATGGCTATTTGTTCAAAAGATTCAATGAGGCAGAGGTCTCGGAGTTACCAAGGACTTACGACAACCCAAAACTGGAGACAGCACAATTACAAGTTTTTGGTTTTGTTTTTGTTTTTTAAAGAAAGTCTATTGGAGGAGGTTGGAAAAGCAGTTAACCAATGACTAAAGAATTTGTGGGAGTTTATTCAGGATGAATGGCTCCACTTTAACATTTATAAGAACCCCAATCCACAGATACACAAAACAGTCACTGGCCTGGGAGAGCATCCTTCTGATCTACCTAATAACTTTACTCAGTCATCTCACCTGAAATCTAGTTCACATAAAACCACCACCACCAACAAAAGCCTGCAAGCCTGTGTGATTGCCTCTTTGTGAATGAATGAATTTGCTATTGGTATAGGTTGATACTTAAGCAGAAAGTAAGCCTGAATACAAAGAACTGAATCACTCATTTAACTGTTTATGAAAATGATCATAACACCAAAAATTCTGTGTATAGATGAAGCCTATCTCCTTTCATCAGGGCTTTCTCAGGAAATAAAAAGACATATTTATGAAGGCAGAGCATTCTCTTTGAGAATTCCAGGGATCATCTTACCTCCATCCTCGAAGAACAGCTGTGTACAGATGAATGCACTGATTGTCCTGCACCAGCCAGTACAGAAGCCCATCACTGAGGTCCAGTGTTAGAGCAATAACCTGAACAGAAAATAAGACAAGAAAGTAAGCCAGGCCTGAGGACATAGCTCAGTTGTACAGTACTTGCCTAGCATATTTGAAAACATCTGTTCAATCCGCCATTCTGCAAAAATAAAAAGAAAGTGAATCAAACACATATTAAAATATACCTTTGTGAATAGGTCAGACTTTAACTATAGACTTCTTCTTAACATCTTTTGAGTAATATACTCAGGGATTTTCACCTTCACTAAATATCAAATCATATAAATATTCTTTATGGAAATATACATATATTTCCTAAAATTCTTTTCAAGATGGGAATACCAGGTATTCAGTTTTATGCACTTAGTGATTCTCAAAGTGTGGTTCTCAGCTGAGCAGCACCCCAAAACTTCCAAAGAGTACAGTTGCCAACCCATTCCTGAGCTGCTTAGTTTGAAATAAAATTTGCATCAAGCCTTGCCCAAAAGGAGCTGTAACTTTAGACTCTTTAGTCACACAGGGGAGTGATTTTCGTTGTTGCTTAAACCAGTTGTTCTCTGTGCACTGGTCCTGCCAGGAGAGAGCTGGTCTCCCAGAAGTGCTCTCATTCCCAAGTTCGGGGGTATGCTTTCCACTTTCTCTCCAATAACTGTCCAGAGCAAGACCTGCTAGGAGCACACACAGGGCACAGGAACAGTGGAGCAGCTGGAACAGGATCTTTCGATCTCCATCTGCACCTGGGAACTGGGGCTGTTCCACAGCCTGCTATACACAAGTCTAGCCAGAAGAGGTCCAGGTCTCCCAGGAGTGCTGACACAGGCTTACAGGCCCACAGCAAGGACATGCTTCAGCCAGAGACAACAAGACCAGCTAACACCAGACATAACCAGATGGTGAAAGGCAAGCCGAAGAACCTTACCATCAGAAACCAAGGCTACTTGGCATCATTGGAATCCAGTTCTCCCACCACAGCAAGTCCTGCATACCCCAACATACCAGAAGAGCAAGATTTGCATTTAAAATCACATCTCATGATGCTGATAGAGGATGTTAAGAAGGACATAAATAAATCTTATAAAGAAATACAAGAGAACACAGGTAAACAGGCAGAAGCCCTTAAAGAGGAAACACAAAAATCCCTTAAAGAATTATAGGAAGACACAAACAAACGGGTGAAGAAATTGAACCAAACCATCCAGGATCTGAAAATGGAAGTAGAAACAATTAAAAAAACAATCACAAAGGGAGAAAACTCTGGGGTTAGAAAACCTAGGAAAGATATCAGGAGTCATATATACAAGCATCACCAACAGAATTTAAGAGATAGAAGACAGAATCTCAGGTACAGAAGATACTATAGAAAACATTGACACAAGAGTCAAAGAAAATGAAAAATGCAAAAATCTCCTAGCCCAAAACATCCAGGAAATCCAGGACACACTGAAAAGACCAAACCTAGGAATAAAAGGTATAGAAGAGAGTGAAGATTCCCAACTTAAACAGCCAGTAAATGTCTTAACAAAATTATAGAAGAAAACTTCCCTAACCTAAAGATATAGATAGCTATGAACATACAAGAAGCCTACAGAACTCCAAATAGATTGGACCAGAAAAGAAATTCCTCCTGTCACATAATAATCAAAACACCAAATTCACAAAACAAAGAAAGAATATTAAAAGTAGCAAAGAGAAAAGGTCAAGTAACATATAAAGGCAGACCTATCAGAACTACATCAGATTTCTCACCAGAGACTATAAAATCCAGAAGATTCTGGGCAGATGTCATACAGACCCTAAGAGAACACAAATGCCAGCCCATTCTAAAATATCCAGCAAAACTCTCAGTTACCATAGATAAAGAAACCAAGATATTCCATGACAAAAACAAATTTACACAATATCTTTCCAAAAATTCAGCCCTTCAAAGGATAATAAGTGGAAAACTCCAACACAAGGAGGGAAATTACTCCCTAGAAAAAGCAAGAAAATAATCTTCTAACAAACCAAAAAGAAGATAACCAGATAAATCAGATACACCTCAAAAAACAAAATAACAGGAAACAAAAAATCACTTTTCCTTCATATCTCTTAACATCCATGGACTCAATTCCCCCCAAAAAAAGACATAGATTAACAGACTGGATGCATAAACAGGACCCAACATTTTGCTGCATACAAGAAACTCACCACAGTGACAAAGACGACACTAACTCAAAGTAAAAGGCTGGAAAACAATTTTCCAAGCAAATGATCACAGCAAACAAATTGGAGTAGCCATTCTAATATCAAATAAAATCAACTTTCAACCTAAAGTTATCAAAAAAGATAAGTAAGGACACTTCATATTGGTCAAAGGAAAAATCTACAAAGAATTCTCAATTCTGAACATCTATGCTCCAAATGCAAGGGCACCCACATTCATAAAAGAAGCTTTACTAAAGCTCAAAACACACATTGCACCTCACACAATAATAGTGGAAAACTTCAACACCCTACTCTCAACAATGAACAGATCATGGAAACAGAAATTAAACAGAGAAACATTGAAACTAACAGAAGTTAAGAAAAAAATGGATTTATCAGATATCTATAGAACATTTTATCCTAAAACAAAAGAATATACCTTCTTCTCAGCACCTAACAGTATCTTCTTGAAGTTTACCATATAATCTGTCACAAAACAGGCCTCAACAGATAAAAAATATTGAAATAATTCCATGCATCCTATCAGATCACAATGGACTAAGGCTGGTCTTCAATAACAACAAAAATAATAGAGAGCCCACATACATGTGGAAGCTGAACAACACTCTACTCAATGATAACTTGGTCAAGGAAGAAATAAGAAAGAAATTAAAGACTTTTTAAAGTGTAATGAAAATAAAGGTACAACATACCCAAACTTATGAGACTCAGTTAAAGGAGTGCTAAGAGGAAAACTCATAGCCCTGAGTGCCTCCAAAAAGAAAATAGAGAGAGCATACACTAGCAGCTTGACAGCACATCTGAAAGCTCTAGAACAAAAAGAAGCAAATACACTTAAGAGAAGTAGATGGCAGGAAATAATCAAATTCAGGGCTGAAATCAACCAAGTAGAAACAAAAAGAACTATACAAAAGATCAACAAAACTAGGAGTTGGTTCTTTGAGAAAATCAACAAGATAGATAAACCCTTAGCCAGAGGAATCAGAGGATACAGAGACAGTATACAAATTAACATAATCACAAATGAAAAGGGAGACATAACAACAGGAACAGAGGAAAAGAGTATATTCAACAAAACAGGAAAATATGGATAATATTTCATCAAATGGACAATTTTCTAGACGAATACCAGGTACCAAAGTTAAATCAGGATCAGATAAATAATCTTAAACAGTACCATAACCCCTAATGAAATAGAAGCAGTCCTTAATAGTCTCCCAACCAAAACAAGGCCAGAACCAGATGGGTTTACTGCAGAGTTCTATAAGACCTTCAAAGAAGACCTAATACTAATACTAATACTCTTCAAAGTATTCCACAAAATAGAAACAGAAGGAACACTACCCAATTCCTTCTAGCTACAATTACTCTGATACCTAAACCACACAAAGACCCAACAAAAGAAAAAGAACTTCAGACCAATTTCCCTTATGTGTATCAATGCAAAAAATACTCAATAAAATTCTCACAAACCCAATCCAAGAACACATCAAAATGATCATCTATCATGATCAAGTAGGCTTCATCCCAGGGATGCAGGGATGGTTCATGCATCAATGTAATCCATTATATAAACAAACTCAAAGGAAAAAAAAACACATTATCATTTCATTAGATGCTGAGAAATCATTTGACAAAATCCAACACCCCTTCATAATAAAAGTCTTAGAAAGGTCAGGAATTCAAGGCCCATTCCTAAACATAGTAAAAGCAACATACAGCAAACCAGGAGCCAACATCAAACTAAATGGAGAGAAACTTGAAGCAATCCCACTAAAGTCAGGGATGAGACAAGGCTGCCCTCTCTATATATATCTTTTCAATATAGTACTTGAAGTTCTAGCTAGAGCAATTTGACAACAAAAGGAGGTCAAAGGGGTACAAATTGGAAAGGAAGAAGTCAAATTATCACTATTTGCAGATGATATGATAGTATACTTAGGCAGCCCAAAAAACTCTACCAGAGAACACCTGCAGCTGATAAACAACTTCATCAAAGTGGCCGGATATAAAATTGACTCAATCAAATCAGTAGCCTTCCTATACTCAAAGGATAAACAAGCTAAGAAAGAAATTAGGAAAATGACTCCCTTCACAATAGTCACAAAAATTATAAAGTACCTTGGTGTGACTCTAACCAAACAAGTGAAAGGTCTGTATGACAAGAGCTTCAAGTCTCTGAAGAAAGAAATCAAAGAAGATCTCAGAAGATGGAAAGATCTTCCATGCTCACGGATTGGCAGCATTAATATAGTAAAAATGGCCATCTTGCTGAAAGCAATATACAGATTCAATGCAATCCCCATCAAAATTCCAACTCAATTACTCATAGAGTTACAAAAAGCAATTTTTAAATTCATCTGGAATAACAAAAAACCCAGGATAGTGAAAAATATTTATTCTCAACAATAAAAGAACTTCTGGTGGAATCATCGTCCCTAACCTCAAGCTGTACTACAGAGCAATCGTGATAAAAACAGCATCGTATTGGTGCAATGCCAGGCAGGTAGATCAATGGAATAGAATTGAAGATCCAGAAATGAACCCACACACCTATGCTCACTTGGTCTTTGACAAAGGAGCTAAAAACATCCAGTGAAAAAAAGACAACATTTTCAACAAATGGTGCTGATTCAAAATGGAGATTAGCATGTAGAAGAATGCAAATCAATTCATTCTTATCTCCTTATACAAAGCTCAAGTACAAGTGGGTCAAGGACCTACACATAAAACCAGATACACTGAAATTAATAGAAAAGATAGTGGAGAAGAGCTTTGAGCACATGGGCACAGGGGAAAATTTCCTAAACAGAACAGCAATAGCTTATGCTCTAAGATCAAGAATTGGCAAATGGGACCTCATAAAATTGCAAAGCGTCTTTAAGGCAAAGGACACTGTTAATAGGACAAAACTGTGACCAACAAATTGGGAAAAGATCTTTGCCAATCCTACATAAGATAGAGGATTAATATCCAATATATACAAAGAACTCAAGAAGTAAGACACCAGAGAATCAAATAACCCTATTTAAAAATGGGGTACAGGGCGACCTCTGTTCCGGGATCTACGGCACTGAGGAGACAGGTACCCAGGTTCCGCCCCAATATAACATCGCTTGGGACACGGGCTGTTGGGACTTCCATTTGCTCCCAAGAAGGGGAGAGTGCTGTGGTCATCTGGGCGCCAGCTCTGCTGTGGGCCATGCCCCCTGCAGGGTGTCCTGCACCACCGAGAGAGTGCAGAGTGCACTCTGCCATCTTTGCTCCAGTGTACAGGTAGTTGGGACCGCCAGGCTCGGAGACAGACAGGCATAATATCGCTTCGGTCTCAGGCAGCTTGTGTGTAACCTGCTCCAAGAGCTAGGCAGATATGCAGTAACAAGCGCGCCAGCTCTGCTGTGGGACTTCTGCCTTGCAGAGGGACCCCCCCCCACCCTGCAATGGGCGGGAGCCTACCAGCTTCCCTTTGGTGACCTCTGTTCCGGGATCTGACGCACTGAGGAGACAGGTACCCAGGTTCCTCCCAATATAACATCGCTTGGGACACAGCCTGTTGGGGCTTCCATCTGCTCCCAAGAACTGGACAGCGCTGTGGTCGTCTGGGCGCCAGCTCTGCTGTGGGCCATCCCCCCTGCAGGGTGACCTGCGCTGCTGAGAGAGTGCAAAGTGCACTCCTCCATCTTTGCTCCAGTGTCCAGGTAGTTGGGACCACCAGGCTCGGAGACAGACAGGCATAATTTGGCTTGAGCCTCAGGCAACTTGTGTATAACCTGCTCCAAGAGCTGGGTAGGTCTGCAGTAATTGACGCACCAGCCCTGCTGTGGGACTTCTGCCCTGCAGAGGGACGCCCCCTCACCCCCTGCCCCGAGAAATCACACACCCCTGCACAGGGTGGGAGCCTAACAGCCTCCCTTTGGTGACGTCTGCTCCGGGAATCCACTACGCTGAGCCTTTGGATGTGCAGGAACTCCCCAATATAACTTGGGGCAAGGCACATCAGGGCTCCAAAGTTACTCAGGAGCAGGGCAGGCCCCAGAAATCAGTGCCAGGGGAATCTCTGTAATCCAGGGGGGCCAGAAATAGCTTTGTAGTCTCATAGGAGGTCCAACCAACAGCCAGTGACAGCAAGACCAACTAACACCAGAGGTAACCAGATGGCAAAAGGCAAACGTAGGAACGTTATTAACAGAAATCAAAGTAATATGGCACCATCCGAACCCAACTCTCCAACAGCAGCAAGTCCTGGATACCCCACCACACCCGAAAGACAAGATCTGGATTTAAAATCACTTCTCATGATGCTATTAGAGGATCACAAGAAGGACACAGATAAATCTCATAAAGAATTACAGGAGACCATGAATCAAGGGTTAGAAGCCCTTACAAAGGAAACACAAAAATCGCTTAGAGAAATGCAGGAGAACATGGATCAACAGATGGAGGCCCACAAGGAGACAACACAAAAATCGCTTAAAGAAATGAATCAACAGGTAGATGCACTTTCAAAGGAATCACAAAAATTGCATAAAGAAATCCAGAAGAATATGGGTCAACAGATGGATGGCCATAGGGAGGCAACACAAAAAGTGCTTAAAGAAATGAATCAACGGATAGATGCCCTTACAAAGGAAACACGAGAACTGCTTAAAGAAATGCAGGAGTCGATGGATCAACAGATGGAAGCCCATGAGGAGGAAACACAAAAATCGCTTAGAGAAATACAGGAGAACTTGGGTCAACAGGCAGAAATCCTGAAAGAGGTAATGCAAAAATACCTTAAAGAAATACAGGAAAATACAAACAAACAAGTGAAGGATCTCAGCAAATCCATCCAGGATCTAAAAAAGGAAGTAGAAACAACTAAGAAATCACAAAGGGAGACAACTTTGGAGATAGAAAACCTTGGGAAGAATTCAGGAGTCATAGATGCAAACATCAACAATAGAATACAAGAGATGGAAGAAAGAATCTCAGGTGCTGAAGATACCATAGAAAGCATCGACTCAACAGTCAAAGAAAATGCAAAATGCAAAAAATGTGTAACCCAAAACATCCAGGAAATCCAGGACACAATGAGAAGACCAAACCTAAGGGTTATAGGTACAGATGAGAGTGAAGATTTGCAACTTAAAGGGCCAGTAAACATCTTCAACAAAATTATGGAGGAAAACATCCCTAACCTAAAGAGCGAGATGCCGATGAACGTACAAGAAGCCTACAGAACTCCAAACAGACTGGACCAGAACAGAAATACCTCCCGTCACATAATAATCAAAACATCAAATGTATTAAACAAAGAAAGAATATTAAAAGCAGTAAGAGAAAAGGGCCAAGTAACATACAAAGGAAGACCTATCCGAATCACTTCACACTTCTCTCCAGAGACTATGAAAGCCAGAAGATCCTGGGCAGATCTCATGCAGACACTAAGAGAACACAAATGCCAGCCTAGACTACTCTACCCAGCAAAACTCTCAATCACCATAGATGGAGAGACCAAGATATTCCATGATAAAACCAAATTTTCACAATATCTTTCCACAAACCCAGCCTTGCAAAGGAAAATAGGTGGAAACCGCCAATACAAGGAGAGAAACAACACCCAGAAAAAAATGAGATAGTAACCTTCTTGCATCAAACCCGAAAATAGATAACCACTCAAACATAAAGATAGTGTCAAGAATGGCAGGTGGCAATAATCACTATGCCTTAATCTCTCTTAATATCAATGGTCTCAATTCCCCAATAAAAAGACATAGACTAGCAGACTGGATACGTAAACAGGACCCAGCATTTTGCTGCATGCAGGAAACGCACCTCAGTGTCAAACACAAACACTACCTCAGAGTAAAAGGCTGGAAAACAATTTTACAAGCAAATGGTCCCAAGAAACGAGCCGGAGTAGCCATCCTAATATCAGATAAAATTGACTTCCAACCTAAAGTCATCAAAAAAGACACAGAAGGACACCACATACTGATCAAGGGAAAAATCCACCAACAAGAACTCTCAATTCTGAATATCTATGCTCCAAATGCAAGGGCACCCTCATTCGTAAAAGAAACTTTACTAAAGCTCAAAGCACACATCGCACCTCACACAATAATAGTGGGTGACTTCAACACCCCGCTCTCTGAAATGGATCGTTCAGGAAAGCAGAAACTAAACAGGGACACAGTGAATCTAATTGAAGCCTTGGACCAAATGGAACTAACAGATATATAGAGAACATTTTATCCTAGAGCTAAAGAATACACCTTCTTCTCAGCACCTCATGGTACCTTCTCCAAAATTGACCATATAATTGGTCACAAATCAGACCTCAACAGATATAAGACGATAGAACTAATCCCATGCCTCCTATCAGATCACAATGGAATAAGGGTGGTCTTCAATGGCAACAAAAACAACAGAAAACCCACATACACATGGAGGCTGAACAATGCTCTACTCAATGATAACTTGGTCAAGGTGGAAATAAAGAAAGAAATCAAAGACTTCTTGAAATTTAATGAAAATGAAGGCACAACATACCCTAATTTATGGGACAAAATGAAAGCAGTGCTAAGAGGAAAATTCATAGCCCTGAGTGCCGCCAAAAAGAAACGGGAGACAGCATACACTAGCAGCTTAATGGCACACCTGAAATCCCTGGAACAAAAAGAAGCAAATACACCAAAGAGGAGTACAAGGCAGGAAATCATCAAACTCAGGGCTGAAATCAATCAAGTAGAAACAAATAAAACCATACAAAGAATCAACAAAACAAGGAGTTGGTTCTTTGAGAAAATCAGCAAGAGAGATGAGCCCTTAGCCAGACTAACCAGAGGGCACAGAGACAGTATCCAAACTAATAAAATCAGAAACGAAAAGGGAGAGATAACAACAGAAACTGAGGAAATTCAAAAAATCATCAGATCCTACTACAAAAGCCTGTATTCAACACAACTAGAAAATCTGGAGGAAATGGACAATTTCCTTGACAGATACCAAATACCAAAATTAAATCAGGATCAAATAGACCATCTAAACCGTCCTATAACCCCTGAAGAAATAGAAGTCGTCATTGGAAGTCTTCCAACCAAATAAAGCACAGGTCCAGATGGTTTTAGTGCAGAATTCTATCAGACCTTCAAAGAAGACCTAACACCAATACTCTTCAAACTGTTCCACAAAATAGAAACAGAAGGAACACTACCCAACTCGTTCTATGAAGCCACAATTACACTAATACCAAAAGCACACAAAGATCCAACAAAGAAAGAGAATCTCAAGCCAATCTCTCTTATGAATATCGATGCAAAAATACTCAATAAAATTCTTGCCAACCGAATCCAAGAACACATCAAAACGATCATTCACCACGATCAAGTAGGCTTCATCCCAGGGATGCAGGGATGGTACAATATAAGGAAATCCATCAATGTAACCCACTATATAAACAATCTCAAAAAAAAAGACACATGGTCATTTCATCAGATGCTGAGAAAACATTTGACAAAATTCAGCATCCTTTCATGCTAAAGGTCTTGGAAAGATCAGGAATTCAAGGCCCATATTTAAACATAGTAAAAGCAATTTACAGCAAACCGGTAGCCAACAACAATCTGAATGGAGAGAAACTTGAAGCAATCCCACTGAAATCAGGGACTAGACAAGGCTGCCCTCTCTCTCCATATCTTTTCAATATAGTACTTGAAGTTCTAGCTAGAGCAATGAGACAACAAAAGGAGGTCAAAGGGATACAAATTGGAAAGGAAGAAGTCAAACTATCACTATTTGCAGACGATATGATAGTATACTTAATCGACCCAAAGAACTCCACCAGAGAACTCCTACAGCTGATAAACGACTTCAGCAAAGTGGCCGGATATAAAATCAACTCAAGCAAGTCAGTAGCCTTCCTATACTCAAAGGATAAGCAGGCTGAGAAAGAAGTAAGAGAAATGATACCCTTCACGATAGCCACAAACCATATAGAGTATCTTGGTGTGACTCTAACCAAACAAGTGAAAGATCTGTATGACAAGAACTTCAAGTCTCTGAAGAAAGAAATTGAAGAAGACCTCAGAAGATGGAAAAATCTGCCATGCTCATGGATTGGCAGGATTAATATAGTAAAAATGACCATCTTGCCAAAAGCAATATACAGATTCAATGCAATCCCCATCAAAATCCCAACTCAATTCTTCATAGAGTTAGAAAGAGCAATTCAAAAATTCATCTGGAATAACAGAAAACCCAGGATAGCTAAAACTATTCTCAAGAGTAAAAGAACCTCTGGAGGAAACAGTATCCCGGACCTCAAGCTGTACTACAGAGCAATAGTGTTAAAAACCACATGGTATTGGTACAGTGACAAGCATGTAGTCAATGGAACAGAATTGAAACCCAGAAATGAATCCACACTCCTATGGTCACTTGATCTTTGACAAAGGAGCTAAAACCATCCAGTGGAAAAAAGATAGCCTTTTCAACAAATGGTGCAGAAGAATGCAAATTGACCCATTCTTATCTCCTTGCACTAAGCTCAATTCCAAGTGGATCAAGGACCTCCACATAAAACCAGACACACTGAAACTAACAGAAAGGAAACTAGGGAAGAACCTTGAACATATGGGCACAGGGGAGAATTTCCTGAATAGAACTAGCTTATGCTCTAAGATCAAGAATTGACACATGGGACCTCATTAAATTACAAAGTTTTTGCAAGGCAAAAGACACTGTCAAAAAGACAAAGCGGCAACCAACTAACTGGGAAATGATCTTTACCAACTCTACATCCCACAGAGGGCTAATCTACAATATATACAAAGAACTCAAGAAGTTAGACTCCAGAGAGGCAAGTAACCCTATTTAAAAATGGGGTACAGAGCTAAACAAAGAGTTCTCACCTGAAGAATATCTAATGGCTGAGAAGCACCTAAAGAGATGTTTATCATTCTTAGTCATTAGGGAAATGCAAATCAAAACAACCCTGAGATTCCATCTCACACCAGTCAGAATGGCTAAGATCAAAAACACAGGAGACAGCAGTTGTTGGCGAGGATGTGGAGAAAGAGGAACACTCCTCCACTGCTGGTGGGATTGCAAGCTGGTACAACCACTCTGGAAAGCAGTCTGGTGGTTCCTCAGAAAACTGGGCATGACACTCCCGGAGGATCCTGTTATGCCACTCCTGGTCGTATACCCAGAGGCTTTACCTGCATGCAATAAGGACACATGCTCCACTATGTTCATAGCAGCCTTATTTATAATAGCCAGAAGCTGGAAAGAACCCAGATGTCCCTCAACAGAGGAATGGATTCAGAAGATGTGGTATATTTACACAATGGAATACTACTCTGCAATTAAAAACAATGAATTCACGAAATTCCTAGGCAAATGGTCAGAACTTGAAAATATCATCCTTAGTGAGGTAACCCAATCACAAAAGAACACACATGGTATGCAGTCACTGATAAGGGGATATTAACCCAGAATCTCGGAATACCCTAGACACAATTCACATATCAATAGATTTCCAAGAAGATGGAAGGAGAGACCCCTGGTCCTGGAAAGACTGGATGTAGGGGAATGCCAGGACATAGAAGCGAGAGGGAGTTGAATGGGGAAAAGAGGGAGGGAAGGGGGCTTATGGGACTTTCGGGGAGGGAGGAAATGGGAAAGGGGAAATGATTTTGAATGTAAATAAAAAAACTTGGAAAAAAAAGAAAATAACATATGAATAAGAAAAAAAAATAAAAATGGGGTACAAAGCTAAACAAAGAATTCTCAACTGAGGAATACTAAATGGCTGAGATGCACCTAAAGCAATGTTCTACATCCATAGTAATCAAGGAAATGCAAATCAGAACAACCCTGAGATTCCACCTCACACCAGTCAGAATAACTAAGATCAAGAACTCAGGTAATAGCAGATGCTGGTAAGGATGTGGAGAAAGAGAAACACTCCTCCACTGTTTGTGGGATTGCAAGCTGCTACAACCACTCTGGAAATCAGTTTGGTGCTTCCTCAGAAAATTGGACATAATACTACCTGAGGTCTTATCTATAACACTCCTGGGCATATACCCAGAAGATGCTCCAACATGTAATAAGGACACATGCTGCACTATGTTCATAGCAGCCTTATTTATAATAGTCAAAAGCTGAAAAGAACCCAGATGTTCCTTAACAGAGGAATGGATACAGAAAATGTTGTGCATTTACACAATGGAGTACTACTCAGCTATTAAAAACAATGACTTCATGAAATTCTTAGGCAAATGGATGGAAGTAGAAAATATCATCCTGAGTGAGGTAATCCAGTCACAAAAGAACACACATGGTATGTACTCACTGACAAGTGGATATTAGCTAGAAGCTTGGAATACCCAAGATATAATTCACAGACTACATGAAGCCCAAGAAGAAGGACGAGCAAAATGTGGATACATCGGTGCTTCTTAGAAGGAGAAACAGAATACCCATAGGAGGAGATACAAGACAAAGTGTGGAGCAGAGACTGAAGGAAAGGCTTTCTAGAGACTACCCCACCTGGGGATTCATTCCATATACAGTTACCAAACCCAGACACTATTGTGGATGCCACAAGTTCTTGCTGACAGTAGCCTGATATAGCTGTCTCCTGAGAGGCTCTGCTAGTGCCTGACAAATACAGAGGTGGATGCTCTCAGCCAACCATTGGAGTGACCACAGGGTCCCCAATGGAGGAGCTGAAGAAAGGACCCAAGAAGCTGAAGGGATTTGCAGTCCCATAGGAGGAACAACAATATGAACCAACCAGTAGCCCCAGAGCTTCCAGGGACTAAACCGTCAACCAAAGAGTACACATGGAGGGACCCATGGCTCCAACTGCATATGTAGCAGAAGATAGCCTTGTTGGACATCAAAGGGAAGAGAGGCCTTTGGTCCTGTGAAGGCTCATTGCCCCAGTGTAGTGGAATGCCAGGACAGGAAAGCAGGAGTGGGTGGGTTAGTGAGCAGGAGGAGGAGAGATGGGATAGGGGGTTTTTGGAGGGGAAACGAGGAAAAGGGATAACATTTGAAATGTCAATAAAGAAAATATCTAATTTATTAAAGAAAATAAGAATGTTTTAAAAGCTAATAAATGCTTACCAAAAAAAAAGCAATTTTATCTCAATTACTAGGCTGTGTCCTATCATGCTATGATCCCTGGAGGTGACACTGAATCTCAAGGATGCTTTAAAACTCCCCCACATAATTCCAGTTTGCCACAAGGGTCAGATGACTATAATCCCAGTACTCTGGAAGTGGAGACCAGAAGAGCAGGAGTCAAGGACAGCCTCCACTACAAAGAGAGTTGAAGGCTATGTGAGACTCTATTCCTTCTCCAAAAAAAATAAAAACAACTAATGTATTTTCTGTTGATTGCATCTAAAAATATTCTGACACTGTTTATAAACACTGTATACACGCAGTGTTCATTTTATAATTAGATAAACAAGTCATTTCTAGGTAAAATGTGAAAACTACCCATTATTACTTTTTCTTTGCCTTCTTATTGAAGGCAAACATCTTAGTTTCATATCTGTCTAGGTTGGCCCTGAGAAAATACTGTTTGTTCTAGGAAATAGAGTGCATGGGTCAGAAGAAACTATTGAAGAGATCTTTCTGCTGTTTGTTGCTTTCTTTGGCTTTTATAGATGTGTTTCAAATAGCTGAGAATAGAGGAGGTGCCCATAGCTTACATAGATGCCCAGAGGCATCAGAAAGAGTTAAAATGATGACTTCATCCTTAGCAAGATACAACAGTTCTTAAATAAATAAATAAATAAATAAATAAATAAATAAATAAAACAAAGACACAGCAGCTCTAAAGAGTGATGAGAGCCGGGTGTGATGGAAAGAAACATGATCCCAGTGCTTGGGGAGTGAAAGTAGGATTAACAGGAGTTTAAGGCCAGTCTGACAACCATTAATAAATAGCAAATAAAACGGAGGGGAGGAAAGATGGAAACTAGCAATGGTCAAAGGGAAACAGAGGAGGAAGGGAGAAGCCAGAAAAGAAAAGGAGAAATCATGAATCACTGGAAACCTTAAAAGAATGCAATAAGATGTCCAAGAACTAAAAAAACACTTCCTGACAGTTTGCCCTTTTACAAAGGAAGCATCACAAAGTACCTGACCAGAGGACCTTCACTTGTCATGCAACCACAGTCCATTCTGTCTGCCACAAAATATTGATTCCTTCTCTAGGTCAAGAGCACTTTCCAGGTTTTAAAATTGAGTCCTGCTTTTGCTTCCTGCTGCTTCCAGATGTATTGGGTTGTTGTTGTTTTTTTTTTCAGTTAACCTGAAATCATGTCGTGTGTGTGTGTGTGTGTGTGTGTGTGTGTGTGTGTGTGTGTGTGTGTGCGTGTGTGTGCGCGCGCGCGTGTGTGCGTGTGTGTGCAGTACATGTTATGTGTGCATGTGCACACGTGTGTGTTTGTTGGCCAGATGTCAATGTTGGGTGCCTTCTCCAGTCTCTGTCTATCTTATTTTTCTTAGATAGGGTCTCTCACCGCACCTGCAGCTCATCCTCTGGCTAGACTGACTGGCCAGCCAGCCCCAGGGTCTGCTCGTCTGTGCCTTCCACTAGTGCTAGAGGTACAGCCACATGCCTCTGTGCCAGGCTCTGCCTGTGGTGCTGAGGTGAAGCTCAATTTCAGCTCTTCGTTTGGCTCTTTATAATATACTAGAGATTTAAACATACTAGAGATTTCTAAACTATAAAACACTCACTCAAGTAGGAATGAGTGGGGATTGACAGGGGTGTGAGAGAAATAAATAAAGGATGAGTTGGAGTACATTGTATACATGTATTAACATTAAAACGCTGCCCAATGTGAACCCACTTAGGATAAGGCAAACTACAAAAATTTCTGTTTTATATCTGAACTGAGTAATTAATCAGTTCTGACCCCCAAATAAGATGTAGGGAAATGCCGGTCATACGGTGATCTTATTCTAACAGTGATCTTATTCTAATTCTACCTCAACTAAAGTAAGTGGCAGCAGCCCTGTCATTACTATAGAATGACCACTTAGTGTCATTAAATAATTGCATCCTATTTTTATTTTTACTTTGTCACCTTTTTCCCAGAGAGCCAGGGCTGAGCCTGGAGTACAAGAGAACTTTCTCCATTGAGTCTGGTACTTTCAACTGAGTAGAGTGTCGTCCAATACAGATAGCCACCAACTGAATCCACGGCCATGTCATTCACCAACAGCTTCACGTGAGTCACAATGTCCGTGTGTCCTGTCAACACAGACTGCCTTTGGATCTAGAAAACATGACAATATTGCCAGATAATTCTTTTCAAATGGCATCATTATTTCCAACCATTAGTGAGTTCTCTCCCTCATTCATATGATCATTTACTCATTCAACCACAGATAGTCAGCATTCTGCCGTACTGTCTAAGCCTTGGAAAACTATAGCAGACATGGCAACGTATCTCCATAGAACTGGTTTATTTTCATGCCTAAGAGAAGTAAGTTGAGTTAAAACATTCAGTTTTCATAATTATATATCCAGTCAGAATACCTATGAATTCCTTCTTATTTTTTCAGGGTCTCTCTAGGTAGCCATGGCAAGCCTAGATCTCATTCATACCAGTCTGGCCTTGAACTCTGAGATCCATCTGGCTTTGGGATGGCATCTATGTGGGATTAAAGCCATGTACCACATGACAGAGACAATTTTGATTGGGGCTGGGAATGGAACTCAGTGGAAGGGCATTGTCCAGCATGTACTAGGCTCTCTATATGCCCATGAACCAGCAGAGAGAGAGAGAGAGAGAGAGAGAGAGAGAGAGAGAGAGAGAGAGAGAGAGAGAAGAGGGAGAGGGAGAATTTTCTTAAACTGAGAGGGATATACATGTCTTTATAGAGGATGAGCCTTCTCCTTGCTCCTCCTTTCTACATATTTTCCTGATTTTAATTCTTATAACTATTGAGTACTATTACATGCCAGGCGCTGTACTTTTTTATTCTTAAAATATTAGTTCCCAGGCCTAGACAAATGGCTCGATCCCATGCAAGTCACTGAAATGGGCAAGCATTTACTTTAGAGCACCTAAGATTCCAGGCTCTGACTTACCACATATGTCTTCCCAGCCCAGTAGAGAAAGTGACCCAGCCATTCAAAGGCCAAAGCACCAGCTCCTACGATGCTCGGTATGTGATAATTCTCTGAGATCTCCATCCCATTCAGAGGCCGCACATAAACATTACCTTTTGTGTCGCTGTAGTAGAGGCTGTTGTTGTACCAATCCATATCTCGAAACAAAGACACACAAACAACACTTACCTCCAGATGTGCTAATAGAAGTGGGATGAGTCAACCACCCTGATGCCTGTAAACTGTAGTATGGACATAGCTATTGGTGAGAACTTATGGGTGTGTCAAGCATATTTCAGTAAAGGCTGGTTGTAGTGGTGCAGTCAGACCCTTAAGCCTCGCACTTAGAAAGTGGAGGCAGTTAGATGGCTGCATATTTGACAGCCTGCTCTATATAGCATGTCCCAAGCCAACCAGGGCGTCATGGTAAGAAGCTGTCTCGCACACGCTAAAAAGACTATTTCAGTAAAATGAGCCCCAAATCTCAACCCCTTGAACCTGGAAGAGGAACACAAGTACACAGAACATCTGTCTGATGCTGTCTGAGATGCTTTGTGACCTAACCCCCGAAATGGTGATGGCAAATAAGAAAATTGTCCTTTTCTTAGATCCCATGAGACTGTCTGTTCTGTCTAAGGCCTCAAAGATCAGAGGGAACCAAGTTTGCAAACAACTCCAGGTCACACTCTTTCCTCTAGGGTCACGCTGACCTTCTTAGTCCAGCTCCCTTGGGTGGAAATGCTGTTGTCAGCTTAAGGACCAAGTCAAGCTATAAAACAAGTAGGTAACTATAGAAGAGATCATCTGCAGGCAAGATGACTGTCTAAAGTGGTGGCTTTAGAAAGACCACTTCTAGCAACAGTGCCGTGTGGCAACCTCAGAGTCCTCCTAGTCAACAGTTTTTTTCCCAACACTGTTTAAAATGCTGTGCAGCAATCTTCCTGATCTAGTCTTGTAACAAAGCCACAGTAAATCATTTAAGAAAAACTGTCTTAGCAGAACAAGACAGGTGGTTCCTGAGGGACAATATTGATACATTGAAACTCATGAGCACCAGTCAAAGCCCTTCTGAAGCAGACACAATAAACCTAAGAACCTAAGAACAACACTTTCTTAACAACAGCACTGGCAAAATCCTCCTGTCATGGTTGCCCTGGTATCCAGAACTCTGATCTTTCTTTGCAGAGTCACCTGACAAGGCATGGAGGAGGAACCTACACATGGGTAAGAGAGAGTGTCTACCTGACACGTTTCCTACATCAGAGGACAGGAATTCTCCTGGGCCAAAACTACTGAGTGGTTTGCTCCAGAGTCCATCTTCTTTCACCGCCATGATGAATGGTGGCTCAGTAGCTATATGGTAAAATAAAAAGAAATTAATAAAAAATATCACATAAAGCATACTTTTTTAAAAGGCAGGGTTTCTCTATGTAGCACCAGGCTGGCATCAAACTCAGAGAGATCTGCTTGCCTCTGCTTCCCATGTGCTGTGACTAAAACTGTGTGCCAACACACCCAACTATAGCATACATTTTTAAAACATAGAATATCAATATTTTGAGAAAAGATTACAGAATAACATAAGCAATTACATCTGTTTAGTAGAATCATCTATCCTGTTACATGTTATTCTTATTTTTACATAAATATTTGAAATGTAATATAAAGAGGGATACATACTCATGCTACCTCTACAAGAGTGACTCACAGAGCCATACCAGAGACCTGTGGTCACACCACTTTCACCAGAGCCACCCTCCCTACCCACCGTGACTTTTTTCTATTATCTTGTTCTGAGAATCCAGAAGCAACTATGATGAATACACATACACATACACATACACATATACATGTATGCTACCATTTCTTCCAGCCAAGATTGTGAAATTTGGTGTTACTCATAGATCTTTCAACTTCTCCAAGACCTAATAGAAAACTAAACTAAGAAGAAAACAATGAAGACGAAAATGAGATTTCTTCATATATGTCTTGAAGTATATAAGATATCAGGTAAGAAACTCAAATATTCACAATGGTTTATTTGATTCCCTGATCTCAGACTGAAAATTCATCCTCAAGAGATCAACACTGCTCATTCTTATCTCTTGATAACATTTGAAGCAAGAAACTGTAAAGGACACTCAGGTCAAGCCTTTTATTGTTCAGATCACCTCCTAGACCCATAACATCTTCTTACCTGGTACCAAGGTGGTGCCCACTGAGGGTTCTGACCAGGGGCCTGGGCCTTTAGGAGAACTTGCTCTCACAGAAACCGTGTACTTTGTAGAACTCTGCAGTTTGGGTACATTAAGCATGGTCCTGCTTATGTTCAAGAAAACTTGAGTGATTTCAAGAATTTCCTGGGAGGAAACTTTGACCTCATAAGTCCAGTTCTGCCAGGCGGAAGGACCTAAAGAGTTAAATAATGTCATTGTCCAGAATGGTACCATGAGGACAGATCAAGGAAGTCTCAAAAACTAGTCAGTAACCTACCTCAAATGCAGAGCAATTAGTAGTCATGCTTGTTCTACTAACTGGGTCAGTGTGAGGGTACAGGCGACGGTCGTGCCCATTCCTCCCTGGCCACTCACTTAGCTTTATGGAAGGAGACAGTATTTCCAGCAAGGCTGTGAGAGTGCACTTTTAAAAACAGTTTTTGATTGGAACCATGTGTACCCCTTGATTGCTGGTTTAGTCCCTGGGAGGAGTGGTCCTTGGTCAGGTGAAGGCTAAATAGATGCCCCAAAAAGGGAAAATTGAGGGGGAGGGAGGTGGGAGTGGGTCAGATGGAGGGGCATATACTTGGAGGCAGGGGGTGGGAGGAGGGGTTGGGGGATTTGGGGGAGGGGGAAACTGGGAAAGGTTTTACCACTTGAAATGTAAATGAAGATTATATTCAATTATATATATATATATATATATATATATATATATATATATATATAAACAGTTTTGAGTTTGGATTTCACCATGTAGCCCAGGCTTGCCTTGAGTGTATAAATCTTCCTGCCTCAACCTCTCAAAGGCTAAGATTATAAATATGTGCCACCATCCCCTGCTGAGACTGTCACTCTACATGTTAGAGAGATTCTCAATAACACTACCAGGTATAACCAGGCTCTTAATTTAAAAACAAAAACTCTAACAAGAGGTAAAATCAACTTGGGACGGGGATATAACCTGCCAATTCATTCTCAATGTGTGTGTGAAAGATCAGGAGGAGGAGGTATATCCTCATATATCCTAAGCTAGTGTCAAACTTCCTGCATAGCTGAAGATGACCTTGACCTTGAACTTCTAACTCTCCTAGTTCTACCTCCTGAATTTCTGGTGTGTACCACCACATCATTGCTGGGGATTGAACTCAGAGCTTGGTGTGTGGTAGGCAAGCACTCCATCAACTGAACTACATCTCCAGGCCTCATTCTCAACTATTTTTTTGGAGGTACGTAGCAAATAGGCATAATCAGTTTGTTATAAAGTAAAAAAAAAAATGTTAAAGTTTACTAAATATTACTGCCTGATGGATCAGAGGCTGGCAAAAGGTGGTCCACAGGGCAAAGGTGCTCACTGCCTATTTCAGTCAGCAAAGTTATGCTCAAATACAGCTTCAGCTATCCATTTATGGATGGTCTATAGCTGCTTCCACAGTAACACAGAGTTCAGCAGTGATGACAGAGACCATCTGTTCACAAAGCTGAAATCTCTTACCCTTTGTGGTGGTCTGAATGAAAATGGCTCCCATAGGCTTCTACAGACTAAACCACCAACCAAAAGCACACATGGGCTAGACCTAGCCCTATGTGCACGTGCACACACACACACACACACACACACAGTAGATGTGCAACTTGGTCTTTATGTGGGTTTCCCAATAACTGGAGCAGGGCTGTCTCTGATTCTGTTGCTTGCCTGTGAATTCTGTCCCCTACTGGGCTGCCTTGTGGGAAAGGATGTGCTTAGTCCTGCAGTGACTTAATATGCCAGAGTGGGTTCTTACCCAAAGGGGGCCTTCCCCTTCTCAGACAAGAAGAAGAAGAGGTAGGAAAGGGGCTGTAGGGGGGCAACTGGGAGGGGGGCTGTGATCAGGATGTAAAATGAATAAATAAGTAAATTAATAGAAAAAAATGAAAATGTCTTCCCATAGTCTCAGAGGGATTAGCATTGTTGGAGGTGTGGCCTTATTGGAGGAAGTGTGTCACTAGGGTGGACTTTGAGATTTCATAAGCTCAAACCAGGCCTAGTGACTCACTGTCTCTTCCTGCTGCCTTGCCCATCTGGATATAGAACTATCAACTACCTCTCTAGCAACAAATCTACCTGTACACCACCATGCTACCCACCATGATGATAATGCACTAAACCTCTGAATGATAAGTCAGTCTCAATTAAACATTTCCTTTATAAGAGTCGCTACGGTCATGATGTCTATTTACAGTAATAAACTCCTAACTAAGATACCCTTTTTATCCTAAAATGTTCCAGAGCCTATTTGCTTCCTATCATATGTATTCTGCCTATTCAGAGATGGAGAGTCAAGTTTAGAAAGCTTTGAGAAAATGGCTGAAATTCATGCAAGCCCCAAGCCTGAGTCTGTATCCACCTGGCTAGTCGCCAAACTAGAAAGTCAGTACATCTCATATGTCCAAAAGTGGATGGGCTATTCTTTTGTGGTCTAACCATGGAGTATAAAGACCCTCCTACTACAAGTCTAACAATAAATGCAAGATAAGTGCTCACTGGCTCCTATGGCGAGAGCAGGAGGCTTCCACTGAATAAGGGCCTCTCGAGAACCAAACAGCACTGAGACCTCCTGTGGATGTCCTGGCAGAGGGTATGACTGGATGGAGGAGCCAAAGATGACCAAGTTACCAAACCCGAATTCTTCTATGTGACTCAGGTCACATCCCACGATGAACTCATTGAAAGACAGGGAGTCCTGCTGAAAAATCGCCTTGCCATCTGTGATGAGGAAGTCATTGTTTTCACAAGCAAAGCTCTTCACATTCACAAGGGGGACCCAAGGCAGGACCTGGTGGAAAGCAGAGCCATCCAGAAACGTTGACATGAAGACTTGCATGGTGTCATTGAAGTAAATGATCCGCTTGGATTGTGGCTTTACTGCAAAGTCCTTTAATGTGCCACTCTCCACAATATGCACAGCTTTGGTGTCCCTGCCAGACGGCAAAGGGAGATTGACTCTGTAAATGCCGTCTCTCAGGAGATAAAAGACATACCTGAGAGAGAGAGGGGAAAAAAAGCCTGATCTAAATCAGCACAAGGATAGCTTTATGACCTTCCAGGCTAATTGCTGTACTCGACCAGTACCATGAATCCTAGGACTTCCCAAGGGGCAAAATGATGACAGTCAAAGCTGGACATATGCCCTACTGATTACAATCAGAAGTTGAGAACTCCATCCTGTTTTATGATGCTCCATCTTTTAGTCCTTATACAGGATTTTCAGAAGAATCAAAATTAGGACTAAAAAGTACCTCTAAAGGTTTTAGAGGTAAGCATATTATGTGAAAATCACATACCTAGAGCTGGGGAGATGGCCAAGTGAGTCAAGTACTTTCCAGGTAAGCATGAAGAGCTGAATATGGATCCCCAGAAGCCATGTGAAAGTCAACCTCAGCTGAGCACATCGGAAACTCCAGTGACAGTGGGGATGTAAATCCTGGAGGCTCATTGGCAAACAGCCTACCAGAAAATGCCAAGCTGTGCGTTCAGTGAGAGACCCTGTCTCACAAAACAGAATGTGATAGAAGAGGGCACCCAGCTTTGACCTTTAGTCACCATGTGTACACAAACAGACACACACACACACACACATTTATAAACACATTTCCTCTAGACTATCCAAATTCTTAAGTCAAATTCTATCAATAAATTTTCTCATGCATTGACAATGATAAAGAAAAAAAAAGAAAAACCACTTAAGCCATTTGTATTTTGCTACAACTGACAGAACTACTTTGTATCTGAAGTGTTCTAAACTTTTGACAGTATCTGTCTATGAGTCAGGCAAATCAAGTGTTCCACTTTGTAAACAGTAAAGAAGTACCCAAGGAGTACTGACCAAAGATGCTGAGCAGGCCCACCCAACTATCAAGAGAAAGAAGCCAACAGAAGAATTAAAGATGCATATCCAAAGGGGTAAAGAGATGTCTCACTAGTTAGGAACACTCTCTGCTCTTTCTTGTACCCTATAAGGGTACAAGAGGGTACAGGCTTGCAACAGCCTGTAACTCCAGGGGATTTCAAGCCCATAACCTCTGAAGGCACCTGTACTCAAAGTACTCAAACGCACATGCATGTACACACATGAAAATAAAATAAATACATTTTGAAGATGTATATCCTATGTGAGGTCTATCCTCAAAGCAATGAGCAGGTAATCTTTTAACATGAAAAAAGAAAAGACATGGCTCAATATTTAACAGAAAATCAAACAACAACATGAAATTTTAACCAATGGGGCTAGAAAGATGGTTCAGCAGTTAAGATTACTTGCTGCTCTTCTAGAGGACCTGGGTTCGATTCTAAGCACCCACATAGTTACCATAGATAACTTCAGGCCTAAGAGATATGACACCCTTCATCTGGCCTCCTCAAAATAACAGACATATAATTGGTGCACAGACACATAGGTAAGCAAAACACTCATACATAGAAAATAACCATTTTTTAATTTAACTGGTACATAAAATCATTAATTGATAGTTGATTTAGAATTTGTGATCATGAAAATAGATGCTAGTGAGTTCATACAGTTTAATACATCTTATCATAACCTAACATCTTGTTACATTCCAACTTGCATCACAACTATTAAGCCATTTTTTCTTCTCATTACTCAGTCCACTCTTATTCCTCTTACTGATCTTCCCAAACCTTTAAAACTGTGCCCACATTCCAGCCTAATGTAAAACCCTGAGATATAAATTCACTTTGAGATATAAGTCCAGGTTGTTCGCCTCAACTGAGAATGGTAGTGGACAAACAGACTGGCTCTTGATTGTCTACCTTATGAAATTCAAAAAAATTGTTATATGTATCTGGAGAAACTTAAAAGAAAAGCAGTCTGGGTTAAGGAAGCACAGTCCTTCAACTGTGACAGGGAAGAAAGCAGAGCTTCAACCTGGATCGCTACAGGAAGAGGAAAGAAAGGCAGGAAGAAGAAAGAAGAGTGAGAAGAAACCAGAAGTGGGACAGGGATGCAAAGGGTGGAATGTAGAGATAGGTCAAGATTCATGTCAAGTTGAAACTCCTCAAGGGTATGATGCAGTGCAAAACTAACTGCATGAAGGACAACACCGTGAATGCCAGGACAGCTGCAACCACTGCACATGTTACATCTCCTATAAGACCACAAACGTGATGAAAGGTACATGCTGATTTTTATAGAAACTGTCCTGTCCAGGTAGAAGATCAGAAGGCAGCAGATCCTATCCTGGTTGGTTGCAAAGCAGCTTAGATGATTACTGGACCAACTTGTGTCCCAACTTCCCTGTCTAGCAAAAGGACCTACCTCAGGATAAAATGATTATTGGGAGAAAGAGCCTAGAAAAAAGTTAAATACAAATGAATTAGTATAAATCCTAATTATCATGATCATTTCAGATCATGCTTCAAAATCTAAGCACAAATCCATGTTTTTCTAATGGGAAATGGGGGCCACTGATTATCTCACTGTGCTGTCCTAGGAAGGCTGACTTGGTGAGTGAAGTTCATTATCCACAGAATGACTTATGTTCTGTAACTACCAATAACAACAGAACATTTCATACATTCAATATGCTCTTAGACCCTTACAAATGGAAGAAATCAGAACTGGACTAGACGATACTGGGTGCGTTCAGGTGGTACGAAATAATAATTGAACTTTTCATTTAAAACTTGAAACTGACTTTCCAAAGAAACCATAAGTTTCTACTTTACATGATCAATCATCAACATTATCATCAATTATCATCAATCATCAATCCTCAATCATAATCAATCCTCACTGATTATCAATACCACAGTTAAAAATCAGGAGTGCCAGAAGAAAACAGAATATTCTTCAAGACATGAGTAGGGAAGAACTTTCTAAACAGGATAGGAACTAGTCCCAAGTATCAGTAGACAGGATTACATGGTTTTAAAGTGTATGCACAGCAAAGTATACTATCAACAAAGCAAGTTGACACACCACAGAATGGACGAAAATCTTAACCAGTCACATTTCAGAAAAGGGGATAAAATCAAGAATTTACAAAGAATTGCAGAAACCAAATACCAAGGAAATAGAACTGCCAATCAATAAATAGGCCAATGACTTCAATAGATAATTTTCAAAAGAAGCACAAATGGCCAATAACTATTTTCAAAAGTGTCTAGCATCTCTAGTCGTGAGGGAAATGCAAATTACAACTACTTTGCGATGTCACCTTACCACAGTCTGAATGGCTGTCATCAAAAAATCTGACAACAAATGCTGAAGAAGGTATGCAAAAAGAGGAACACTTACTCAGTGGGCAAGCAAATTAGTACAGTCATTAAGGAAATCAGTTTACATTTACAATTTTAAAGTTTAAAACAGATGCACCATATAATCCAGTTATTCCACTTCTGGGCATATATCCCAGAGAACCCCAAAGTCTACCATAGAGATTGTTGTGCCTGTGTTTATTCCTGTACTGCTTGTCATAGCAAGGAAATGAAATCAATCTAGAATGGATAATAAAATATGGGACACATACCAAATGGAATATTTTTAACATTATTCAGTAATAATATTAAGTTGTAAAGAAAAATGAAACCATGAAATTTGTAGGAAAATGGATGAGTATAGAAACTGAGTTACCCAAACCCAGACAGGAAAACACCACCTGTTCTCCCTCATATGTGGATCCTAGCCTATTGTGTACATGCATATGCATAAACAGCTGTAAGAGTAGGTGTAGTTTAACATTTAGAAAGGAGCCTAAGAAAGGGCAGCATCATGATATGAGGGAAGATGAAGTGCAGCCAAAAGGACACATGGATCACACATGTATAATTTTTTCTAGTTTCAAATCTGGCATAGTGTTGGAAGGTGATCTGTGCACAAGCAGCCTGGTTCTCAGGTAGAGCAAAGACTTTGAACCCCGGGACACAGTAGGGGGTGGCTTCCACCTACAACCTTGTGGGTGGAGCTTCCACCTGCATGGGACAGGAGGAGTTCAGTCACTGCCCCCTGGACACTGACTCCTGCTGCAGTTGCAGCCCCCCAGGAGAGACATGTGGCTATCAGTCACATAGTTGCAGCACCAAGCCTTCCCCACATGTAAATAAGGTTTCCCCAAGCTCTCAATCCAAGCCAATGAGAAGTACCTGCTGCCAAACCCCAGAGCATCCCCAAATTGTATATAAATCCTATCCTGAATCCTATAGAATAATAAAGGGTGTTTGAGGATTACTCTGTCATCTGGGAAATTCTGTCACAAAGAGCTGTAACACACGGGAAGAGGTTCTCTCTCCCAAAACACAGCCGGCCTCTCCATTGCAACCTTCCCCAGCTAGGTGGCTTTCATCAGCCTCAGACCAGATCAGGCTTGGAGAAGCATGGGCAATCAAGATGATAGCAGCGACAGCAGCGGCAACAGCAGCAAGACGGTGGGAGCTGCTTCCCTGCCTTCCCCCTCTACCAGAACCCTCGCACCCACTTCCGGCAGGGCCTCTGCATGGAGGCCCACAGCATAGCTTTCCTTTTTGTGCTGGATAAGCAAATAAAGATGTGGTTAAAATGGTCAGATCTTGAAAATATCATCCTTAGTGAGGTAACCCAATCACAAAAGAACACACATGGTATGCAGTCACTGATAAGGGGATATTGACCCAGAATCTCGGAATACCCTAGACACAATCCGCATATCAATAGATTTCTAAGAAGATGGAAGGAGAGACCCCTGGTCCTGGAAAGACTGGATGTAGGGGAACGCCAGGACAGAGTAACGAGAGGGGGTTGAATGGAGAAAAGAGGGAGGGAAGGGGGCTTATGGGACTTTCGGGGAGGGAGGAAACGGGAAAGGGGAAGTGATTTGGAATGTAAATTAAAAAATTAAAATAAAATAAATAATAATAATAATAATAAAAAAGATGTGGTTAATAGTGGAAGTATAAGGAGAGACCCCTGGTCCTGGAAGGACTGGATGTAGGGGAATGCCAGGACAGAGAAGTGAGAGGGGGTTGAATGGGGAACAGAGGGAGGGAAGGGGGCTTATGGGACTTTGGGGGAGGGAGGAAATGGGAAAGGGGAAATCATTTGGAATATAAATAAAAAAACTTAGAAAAAAAATAGTGGAAGTATAAAACCCTTCATGAAGCTCCACTACTCAGAATAGCCATCCTAACTTTATAGTTCAGAGCAAGGTAGAGACTGGTGCTGGGCAAGTGTTTGAGTGGTTGGTTACCTTGATCTAACTGTATGATGTTTTATTTGTAGACTTATTGCAATATAATACATTCATTACAATAAAGTGTTTATTTTTATTGGAAGGTTGATTGTGGTGGTGTATGCCTTTAACTCTAACAGTCTAGAGGCAGATGGGAGCAGGTATCCAGGAGGCTAGCTTGGCCTATACAATGAGTACCTGCCCATCCAGGGCTACATTGAGAACCTGTCTCAAAAAATATTATTTAAAAATATCTAGAAAGTCTACAGGGTTTATCCTATAATGCAGTGTTTTGGGGAGTTATTTCTTTGGTTTGGTTTGGTTTAAAAATCTATAATTTGGGTTAGAGATATGGCTCACTTAGTAAGTTGCTTATCTAGCATGCATGAAGGCCTGAGTTCAATACCCAGTCCCTCATGTACCTAGGCATCATGGTCCACACATGGAATCTCAGAACTAGGGAGATGGAGGTAGGACAATCAGAAGCTCAAAAATTTTTTATAATTCAGGAATTAAAACCTAAAACAAAACAAAATAAATTTCTGGGGATAGAGAGATTGCTCAGTGGGTAAATGTACTTGCTGCCCAGGGACCTTTGTTTGAATAGCCAAAACCCAAATAAAGCCTGCGGCAGAAAATAACTATGTTCCTAAGACAAGATGGGGAAGAAAGCCTTGAGAATCCCTAGAGGTTCCCAGGCCAGCTGGTGAACAAAGAACAGGATGCTTGTCTGATTGAGGACTAACACTAGAAGTTGTCATCTGACCTCCACACATGTGCTTGCCATGGCATGCATTCATCATGAGCACACACACACACACACACACACACACACACACTCACACACACACACACACACACACTCACACACACACACTCACACACACACACACACTCACACACACACACACACACACACACACACACACTCACAAGCATACACACAGAACACACACACAAGAAATTTCTAAAGTTTTCAAGAATATGGGCAGGAAAGCTTGACTTTAACAGTGAGCAACCTTTTTCTGAGAATGTCAGCGTAAGAAAAAAATATGCTCTGTAGGTTTTATTTCATTCAAAACAAAAGCCAATTTATTCCCACAATAAAGAAAAATTCATAATCTTACACTGGACATGCTTATTAGTAAAGAGTTTGCTATTATTTAGTCATATTTAATAAATGACCCCCAAAATAGCCTTCTATATTTTTGCCAAAGCACACTCATGAACGTTTAACATAAAGTATCTTCATTTCATTCTCAGGTTGACACAGCTTGTTGTTGAAAAGTAATGAGACAGACTTGCTTGCTGGGGAATCTCACTGCAGCTGAGCAGCACGGCTGGGCCCAAATGTGTAGGGAGTTTGTTTGTTTGTTTGCTTGTTTACTGCCTGTTTCATTTTTCAACATCAGAGAAAAGGAGTCTTATACTTGACATGTGTACTTGTTCTCAACCATCAAATCCTATCACATGAGGATGGGTGCTTAGCAGCCTACTTACTTAGTCAGCCATTTGATAGATGTCAGAACCAGAGCAGGAGATGAAAAAGAGCTGTATGGCTCAGCTACAGAGGCACATAATGAAGTAGCTTCCCATAGTGGCTGTTAAAGAGAGCTATGAGCTACTGATTCCCATCATAGAGTCAAATCTTGGACTAGAGTCATGGTCCCAAGGTCTCTAAGAAAAGGTCATTAACATGTAATTGTAGTTTGCTCTAGAAGAGGAAGCAACCAAATTTGAACACAATTTTAATTCAATTAACCTAAAATGAGGCACTCAAATGGACTTATTAGGTGTTATAGTGCTCTGATCACAAGAAAGATTCCCAGAGATTTTTGCCAGTGGAAGAGAACTCATGTTTACAAGGCTAATACTTACCCATTATAGGAATCAACCACAACTTTCTGAGGTGCAATAACAGAGAACGGAGTAATTTCCTCAAAATTGGAGCAATTCTCTAAGTCACAGACATATACCTAGCAAACAAAAAAATATACCAATAGGATTAATGTCTGGCTACACTCATCGTAGCCAACAAGTATTCCTGAGCAGTTCAGTGCTTGGAATTGGAATTGTGACGATAGCTATGGACTTTTTAATTTTTTTAAAAAAGCATTTAAAGGGTAATTTAATTGGTGCATAGCTGTAATTCCAGAGCTGAGGAGGCTAAGGCAGGAATATCATGGATAATGGGCCAACTATACAAAAATACTCAGTATGAAAAAAAAACAAAAGGAACATTGCATCTTATGTCCTGATCTGCTTATTCTATTAGTGCCAATAATATATATGTTTTCCTTGTTTAATAGAGGTACTCAATTATTTTTAAAACTTCTGTTGGATACTACAAGCTTGTGAACTTCAAGTAGAGTGGTTGCCTTTGTTCACTGCAATAAACATACACTTATAAAATGAAAGCTGGAAACACGGGGAGAGTATCTTCTCAAAAATTCCAGTACTGACATATTTTCAGAGACCTACAAAAATAAATCCAGGTTACCATATAATTAAAGATGCTTGCAGGGGACTTTACGTATGATGGACAGTCTCACACAGGGATAACAAGTAGATAAATTATCATTAATAAAACTTGTAACCATGAAAAGCCACAAATAATGGTGACTTAATAGTAGACCAGAACTGGCTCCCACTATGTCAAAGGTAGACCATTTTGTAAATTAAGCCCATTATTCATTGTTAATCTAGGATCTGAAGTCAGTAATCAGTGAGACAAACCTGTGGTTACCATCAGATATGCTTCTTAGTATTGATAACTAGTCATATTCCCTCTGACTAACCAGTTTATCCATGATGAAATACATCCTTTGGTAAAGCCAGTCTATGGAGATAGAAGAGACTAGACCTGAACCTTGGTAAAAAATTCTCAGGTCAGACACATCAGACATGTTGGCAGCCCCCTTCATCCATATGATGGTTCCTTCTGAGAAATAAACCACTTGCTGCTGAGCATTGATTGATATTCCTAGAAGAGCCAAGCAAACACATTCATGTGGTTAAACTTAGAATGAAGCAAACTTGTCTTTAATATTTGTTAAAGTCAAATAGAAGTTCTTATAATTTAAAAATAGTCTTTTAAATTCTTCTAGTACATACAACTTATATGTACAAATATGTTGGGTATTTTCATACTGTCAATAAAAATACTAGAAGAATTCAGAATCGTATACCCACAAATATTCAAGAGAGTAAATTCTAGAAACACTGGAAAACTTTGAGGTAAAGCAGACTTGATGAAGGGCTGTTTGTTTTGTGCAGAAGTTCTCCAAAGCCTCAGTCAGACATGTTTAAGACACAAAAGCATTTTCAGATATTATTTTATTGTTTGGGAGTTTCATAAATGTCTTCGGATCAAATCTATCCCCCTTTCACTCCCCTTTAATTCTTCCTCTACCCCAACCACTCTTCCCTTATGTATTCTTTTTACAAGCCCTCTTTGTCTACATAGTGTTGCTAGTATACGCATGGGTATGAAGCCACCTCAGAATATGAGCAGCTTCTCAGGGGTCATGGAATAACAGTTACTCGACATCTCCCAACAGCCAGCAGTTTTCAATAGCTCCTCTCACAGGATCTTTTGAACCTTCCCACATCCATGTTGGAATTTTTTGTGTGTGTGTGCCTTGATCTTGCATAGGTCTCAGGCATTTGGTCACATTCACTGAGTTCATACACACAACTGCTTAATCATATTTAGAGAACAGTTTCCCTATAGTCACTCTGTAGTATGCTTTGCCCATTTTGGCACTATGAAAGCTATCCAGAAAGGATAAAGCTTCCAGGTTCGTACCCAGTCTGATTTCTCCAAGTTCTATCACTAAAGTAGGGGTGTCTTCAGGAACTGTGACTTCTATCAAGTTCTGGAGGATAAATCATGAGCATTGGCAATATCCTATAATGTTTCAGGGATCTATAGGATCCCAAAGATCAACAACTCAGAAACAAGTGAATCATACCTAGCTCTGGGGTCCAAGGGCAACTTTTAATATTCCTCTGTTCCAGAAGTTTTCTTCCAGAAATTCCACATATTTTTTTCATAGTAAAGAGACATGATTCTGTTAGACTGACCTGTAATATTATGATGTATAGCATCTGACCAAAGGCAATGTGCTTCATCTACTAAGTACTTCAAAGACCTCTTTCGTAGAGAAGTTTTTCTGGATAAAAAGAGCCATTGTTCTTCTTCTTGAACTGAAAAAAAAAAGCATGATTTATAGGCAGACTGACCAACCATACACAAAACAACACAGAAAGTTTTAGTACTTCTACACAAGGAAGATAGCACTTGTCTTAGAAGACTGACTAAATTTTCTGGAGTTACTTTAGAGGTATTGCAACCATGGCATAATCTTCATAAATCCATGACTGGGGTTAGGAAATACCTTGACAGTCAAGTAGGACTATGTGATCACATCATGTAACGTATTACACCATTTAAACATCCTTGTTCCAATAGAAGTTAAATCATTATCCCTAGTCAGGATAATTTTCTTAGTAGGTGTAATCCAGCCTCAATCAAAGGTGGTTGTTAAATAATTCAAGCTATGTTGAAGATGTTGCCTTCAATTTTTCTCCTTTTCAAGCAGGAGAAAAGTCTTGAAATAAAATTTGAAGGCTACAGAACTCTGATATCCTGTTCAGCTGGAAACCAATGCAAGGCCTATGGGTGATAGACACTTTCCCGACAATTAACAAATGGTAAGCAATAATCACACAGCAACCTTAACCTTGCTCTATATTTAACCTTTCCTTTGGGCATGCTTCATGCATGACAGGAATACATCTCTTTTCCTAGAGTCTAGGAACAGCCAAAAAATATTGGCTGATAATAAATGACATCTGATACCACTGGCATAGTTGTATACAGATTGGAGCAAGCGTTAGTCAAGTCAGCAGACAGAGTTCTGGTGAAAGTAGAGAACAGACTAAAGGAATTTTGAGTCCTTGAGTTAGACAAGACTCTAAGTCATTTCTACCAAAAATTGTCTAGTGCTTCTTAGAAAGCATTTGCTCCTATAAGTACCAGTAGTTTCAGTCTCTCAAGATTTAAAAACAATAACCAAAAAGGAATATGTACAAAAACATAAATCCACACACCAAATTTTCAAAAAGTTAATATTTAAATTCTTAATGTTTATCTATACTTAAAACTTTAAAGCAGGCTGGAAAATTATCTGATGTAACAATACACATGTGAAGCAATGTCAAGATAAGAAAGTTTATATGTAACTAAATTTGTAAATGCAAATTACCATAACTATTGATTTAAACTAAAACAAAGAATTTGAAACCATCTTTCTTAAAATGCTTACTTTAGTCATTCTATTTTTCAAAATCTCAAAATTCTAATATCAACTGTCTATCTAACCTATTTGTCAAGTATTAAGAATAATGTAAAATTAAAAATTATCAGGTACCAAAAGAAGCACATGCATGAAGTCAAGGGATCTTGAGGTCTTCCATATGACCTCTGAACTCTGACCTTTACCCCAGTCAACATTTATCCGTATGTAACAAAAAGGAGCACCGTAGACCATACCTGCTGGGGATGGAGTGGTAATTATAGATTCTGTTTCTGGCCCCTCACCAACTTCATTGACTGCTGCAATAGAAAACCTATTCCAAAAACAATTTGGAGAGATGTGTTTCACATGGCATGTTGTGAACATGAGATAAATATAGGGGCAACAGAGATTCTGTTTAACGATCCTGTGGGAGTGCATAGATGTAGTTACTCAGTGCCACTGCTCATTGCCAGAGACCACAGAGACCACCAATCAAACCCTTGTTTGCATTCCCCCATGGGACATTTCAGGGTCACTGAGGTCAAAAGCTGAACTCTGCTATCTGCATGACCTCCATTTCTCCCCTTGTTTAAAGAAGTTTTAGTAAATTCCAGAGAGGCTAACAATAATAAAATAATCTTCAGTGGTTAATAAACAATACCACTAACAGGATTTTACCTCCTCATTATTTCATGTTTGATTAAATAAACAAATTAGAGCCATGGTATACATGTTATTATTGCCTCATATTTGTAAGGGTCCTCTGATATATTGAAGACATTTGTGCTTAGAATTGTGTGATCTAATACACATGCAAATTTGAGGAAAAGTACAACTTCAACACAATGAAATGGAGTCAGTGGCATGTTTCTAAATACACTTAACTGATTTTTAGCCAGATTTCTTAAATCATCATCATGACTGCCTTAAGGCTGGTGTTGTTTCTCTGTTTATCTCTTACCTGTAGGTGGTGTTTGGAAGAGTAGAATAAAACTGGAAACTGGTTCTCTGTGTCCCTGAATCTAATTTTTGATTTTTACTGATCAGCCTTAAATTATAACCCAAAATAGGTCCACCTGGGAAATAGGGTGGAGCCCAGCTGACCTCTACAGTGTCAGGGCTTGAGCTTTCAATGTTCATGATGAAAGGCGCAGTTTCTGGAACTGGAGAGATAATGAGAGACATGGTGAGGATACAAAGTGTAGATTGCTATGCTCTTAGACTAGAATAATGAAAAAAAATGTTTTCAAAGTTTGACAGAAATAAGATCTTTTGATTAATACTGAAAATGTGACCAAGGGATGGGAGTTAGAAATTTTCAGCTGGAATTCTTGCTCTCTTAATCATACTGAACTACATTAAGACTCTTGCATTTCCTCAATTTTAACTTATAAAATAATACAACATCAGAGAGTCAAATAGAAGCTATCTTCTAGACAAAGAGCTGTCAGAAACCTCTGGAGATCTAAACAAATGGTGAGAGGGAAGATGAGAATTAGAAGATGAGAATCGGGCTGATGAGATGATGGCTCAGCTGCTAAGAGCACTGGCTGCTATTCCAGAGGTCCTGAGTTCAATTCCCAGCAACCACATGGTGGCTCACAACCATCTTTAATGAGATCTGATACCCTCTTCTGGTGTCTGAAGACAGCTACAGTTACAGTATATTCATTTATATAAAATAAACAAAAAAATCTGAAGAAGAAGAAGAAGAGAATCTGCACAAAACAGAGTCAATAATTATCACAAGATGACCAAGGCAAGTCATGGGGCTTTTTCCTCCATGAACTATGGCCTGACTAGTTCCAGATGAAAAATGTGCTTCAGATAAACAGGAATTAGAATAATCTACTTCTCTTGTACTACTATCTGCCCTGACAATCCTTTACAGCCCTCCAAAGTCCCTGAAAGCCCCAGCTGAAAGCC
Source organism: Tokudaia tokunoshimensis (assembly GCA_036184795.1). NCBI lineage: Eukaryota > Metazoa > Chordata > Mammalia > Rodentia > Muridae > Tokudaia > Tokudaia tokunoshimensis. Next base: position 34,853,531 of record BTHU01000021.1, on the reverse strand, counting down.
TCACTCACACCCCACCCTTGCTGTGGATGAAGGGAACATGAGTTAAAGGTTGAATCATTTACTCACAGAATCTACATGCTTCTAAAAGAAAGACCAAAAAATGATTTGCCAGCCAAACTCTGTTCCATGTCACCACTACTAATTATACTTTATCCCCATGGAATATTCTTGTATTTGCTCTCTCCACAAAATGGTGTTTTAAGGTCTTTGATCTTGAGTAGAGTTCTCTCCTTCTGAACACTTTTGGCAAATGTTCTGCCCATCATTGGTGAATTAGAGGTATCAGAAGTGAGACAGTTTATCCATCGCACTGGATTGTCTTTAGAAGACCTTTCCATAAATTTCATAGCCTTCCTCTGATACAATCCCTCCCAAACTCTCACACTTATCATTAGCAGACACAAATATCTTTGTGTTTCTCCTTACCTCTATGGGCTCAGTCACCTGTGTCAAGAGGAAAAAAAGAAACAACCTCCCACCGAATTAGAATCAGGGTGTCAACAGCATCTCATTAGAGTCAACATCCAGATATGATCTGCTCCACTTCAAGCAAGTTAAAAACCAAACACAGCAAGATAGATTAGTTATCCAAATGTATCTCTCTCTCTCTCTCTCTCTCTCTCTCTCTCTCTCTCTCTCACACACACACACACACACACACACACACACACTGTTTCTTTTTTTTTTTTTTTTTTCGAGACAGGGTTTCTCTGTATAGCTCTGGCTGTCCTGGAACTCACTCTGTAGACCAGGCTGGCCTCGAACTCAGAAATCCGCCTGCCTCTGCCTCCCAAGTGCTGGGATTAAAGGCGTGCGCCACCACTGCCCGGCTCACTGTTTCTTTAGAAAGTAATAATCTGTCTTATAAACACTCCTTTTGTTTGGGGATAAGGCTTTCTTTGGAATAGTCCAAAGAAAAAGGGCACTAATACCAACTAAAATCATGTAATTCTTATGGCCAAAGAGAATATAAGGCAATAGGTATGAACATAAGTATCTTGAGTATCACTGTGACTTCTTCATCATAAGGTATAACTAGAGCTGGCAACCTGATAAAATTAGTTGGGAACCTATCTCCTTCCTTGGTGAGTGTCCTTTCTTTGATAATTATGTCTCAGAGATTCTGTGACCACCTCTACTGATTATTCTCTGACATTTCCTCTTAGAACCTAAGGTCAGATACTGGACTAGGGCCATGCTTGAAATGCTGAAGATTCAGTAAAACATACAGATCCTCCTTTGCCCCAGCAGTGAGTGTTTCATACATTCCAACACACTGACATATTTGCTGTTTCCAGATCTGTCACAGCAATAGTCTACTCTCTAATATCAATTTCTGTCTTAGTATGGGTTTTTATTAAAACCCCAAAACACTGATAAAGACAGTGGCCAATAGTATTTTGCAGAAGAACTGGCTTATTTTGGCTTACAGTTACAGTCCATCACAAAGGGGAATCAGGCTAGGAACCCAAGTCAGAAACTTTAGGCATGAACTGAAGCATGGAAGTGCTGCTTACTGGCTTGCTCCCCTTGGCTTATTCAGCCTGCTTTCTTATACAATCCAGGACTATTCACCCAGGGGTGGCATCAGCCACAGTGGGCTGGGCCCTCCCACATCAATCATTAATCAAGAAAATGCTACCACAGGCCAATCTAATGAACACAGTTCTTCAATTAAGGTTCCTCTTCCTAGTAATTCTAGTTCGTATCAAGTTAACAAAAACTAACCAGTACCCCTCATGTGTTTAGTCATGACCACATTTCCCTTTGAAGAAAATATGAACTCAACAAGACCAGGGACCATTGTTCTGATCACTAAAGAGTTGTAAATGTTGCGGGGCACACAGAAGAGCTCAATGACCAAATGGAATACCAAAGGACTCAATTTCTTTCATTGCTTAAAACAGAAACAAATGAAACCAAAGCTTCAAAATAATGTCCTTATGTCACAAGTGACATACATATGCCTACCTCCATAAGGATGAGTCCTGTAACTGGGACTTGGCGGGGAATAAAGATGCAGCTGGGCTGTGAAGATCCAAACCACTCGAAAAATATATTCCGTGAATGGATGCAGGGATCCCACTGTGTATGAGAGCTTGGACACAGTCTAGATCCAGAAGAGATAAAAGTCAACATTTGTCCAATCACCATGCCCCATTGGGACATGGAGTTCAAGTTAATTCATGGAAGACAAGTGTGCCATTGGAGATGGGGCTACCCAGACCCTTCTGGGTGTGAAACAGACAAGGAGCTGAGCTTTCAAACATCAGTCGACATTACTCACACCAGCTTCCCCTTCTCAAAATTAGAAAGCTGAGGTTTCAGTTATTCAGCACTTACCCTAAGGATTTACTTGACTATTCCCATGTTACTATATTTGTTATCTTGGGTGAATTTTTTTCTGAACTTGCTCATGCTTTCCTGAAAGTGACCATCCTGAAAGGCTACCATACTCTACATTTCTAAATTAAAACACACCCCTGTGAGAATCTCTCTCTTGCCCTTCGCCCTAGCTAGAATCCCTTTTAAAGGCAGGGCAGATAATGATCAATAGCATCAGTGGTTCTATGATGTTCTGCTGAAGGAATTATATTTGCAAATGTATACTTTTTCTAGAGTAGCAGAGACTAAGTTTCACTTAATCTAACCACAATTCTTGACCTGTGCTAGAATGCATTAATGTCAATAAAGTCATTTTCTTTATCCACAGGAGATATCCCCCCCCCCCAATGGAAGCTTGCAGCTCCGGATAGTACCAAATCATACATACAGGCACCATAATACCAGTATTGTGACAGTCAATCCAATAACCTTCACAGAGGTGGTCTAATCAATGGTATAGAGTATGGATACATTGAGCCAAAAGATGACTGACTTTCTAATGTGATAGAGCAAGATGACCTCATATTTCATCGTGCTTCTCATTATCAGGTGATTTTCAACTTCTCTCATTTTAGTGGTGGTTAGTGGCATGGGTGGGCTTTAGTTTATTGTTGTAGTTGTTCGCTTGCTTGCTTGCTTGCATTGCCTTTGTTTTTTGGTTTTAGTTAGTGTTTAATTTGAAGTTCAGGCTAGCCTGAAACTTTCTACCTAGCCCAGATTGGCCTCAAACTCACAATCCTCAGCCTACCAAGTGATGGGTGTATACCCCTATTCCACTACAACTGGCCTCAATTTTTTTTTTCAAATAATTTTCCATCTAAACATTTTAAGAAATTGCGCACAGGCAACTGATACTTTGCAAACCAAAACCAAAGGTGAGAAAGCCACGATGTTTTAGGGCTTTGAATGATTTAGGAACAAAATGTCTTTCTTTAGATAAGGAAGTCATTTTGCATACCTCTGTGTAAGTCCAGCTTCCTGAAAGTTGGGCATATTTCCATTGAATGATGTATTTTACTCCAGAGATGTTGGCAGGGTTCCATCGTAATATCACACCATGACTTCCAATGGAGGATGCAAAGGGTGCTGTAGGAAGCTCTGTGCTTTCTGGGAAGGAAACAACATTTCAGTCACTATTCACTCCTGTGGATGGGTGTGCCTGTTCTGTCCAGGTCTCTCCTGCTCAATAACGCACCTGAGCAATAAATTATATTCAAGGTAGTCTTTCTCTTTTTATCACAGGCACGAAACAGTGTTCTGAGACTGACCAGACTTCTTTTGGGGCCCCATTTACTTACAGACAGACATAGGTATGTGGACAATAAAACAGCCTTTACCTCGTCTTGACTCATCATTCAAGCCATATTGCGCAGATTGGAAGCAGATGAGAAATTTAAGCAAAAAGTTGATTATCTTATATTCTGGAAAAATGTATGTAACTAAGCTGCTAATATAATTATAAAATATTTTTAAAAAGTTGTGAATCAGATTTATACCCTTTATCATTCTGACATTCTTGGTTTTAGTAAATTTTTCCATGGTTCTTTAGAATAAATGAATTATCTGACCATTTGCTCTATTAAACATTGTGATTCCAGAACTGTGTGTGCCCTAACAACTTAGCAGATTCTTGAAACAGTGGCACATTAGCCAGACCTGGTGGCTCATAGCTATAATCTCAGCAATCAGGAAGTTCAGGCAGGTTGATGGTTGCAAGTCTAAGGCCCAGCCACACGATGAGTTTCAGTCCAGCCTAAGCTACAGGTGAGTCTTCTCTTAGAACAAACAACAAGGCAGTGAAGGGAGTTTTCCGACATGGCATAGAAGGTAAGGGTGCTCGATTGCTGCTGAGTTAGACGAGCCTAGTTCAATTCACAGCACGTGAACAATGAAAGGAGAGAATCAGCTCCTACAAGTTGTTCTCTAATCTCCACAAGCATGCTAGGGCACAAATACACACACAACATAGGGACTGAAGAGATGGCTCATTGATTAGAAACACTTGATAATCTTGCAGAGGACCTGAGTTCAGTTCCCAGTACCCAAGTCTAATGGCTCACAACTAGGCGTAACTCCACCACCAGAGAATCTGACCTTTATTCATGTGCACAACTTCACACATGGACACACGTGTATGCACATAATTAAAAATAATAAATCTTTTTAAAATTAAAATAAATAAATGTAGTTGAGAAAGTTTAAATAGCACACATTTTAAAGGGCCAAATTACATATTTATTTCAACCTTAAATAAAAGTTACTGTGTGTTAATGGCAATCATGTGCCCCTTGAACTCCTCATAACTTCTCTGATGTGGGTAATCTAATTAAGTATTGCCATAATCAAGTCCTGTCTTGCGCTTAGTTTTTTCTGAAAGTTTTTGTTACATTAGATATCACCCAAAGTCTCAACCTTATTAACTATGACATCACAGAAAGAGTACAGTGGAATCTACTGTTATGCCATGAACCACGCCTGAGTAGCAGAGTCAACAACATGTAGTAGATGTTCACTCACCCTGCATCCCTCAGGACTAAAACTATCCTGTAACCCTCTTGAGGGTGCTTTGATGTCCTAGGGCATTATATTTCTGTAATGTCTTGGGGTGCTTCTGTGTACCATTTGGAAATCACAAATACAGATTTTATCTATAGTTAACCTTCACAGCAAAGATGAAAACAATGTCACAGCCCTACCCCTTTACAGAAATGCAGAAAATTTTCTGTTTCTTCTGTTTATGAGACACTAAAGGGCAGAGTATATTGGGACAGTAAGCAACACTCTCCTCCTAACTCCCAATAGCCAGTGGGGCAAACACAAGCCTCTGAGAGAAAAATGACAGGTTATGGAGCACCAGGCTTGACTTACCAAAGTTCTGGCCCTGCAGACATCATTGGATTATCAATGCATTTGGTACAAAGCCACTTATGTAGACACACACAAGCACAAACACAAGTCTCCCACCCATTCCAAATCCAGCCCTGGGAGACATAGCTTCTATACACTCACAAATTCCTACAGTCTTTTCTGAGTTACACCCACATGGTAAGTTCTTTATTGAATAACTATTAGCGGAACAAAAGGTATTTCACATTAAATAAAATATCCTAATACCTTCAGTTCATCAAAACAGCAGTCTTCCTTGATATCAAGTCTGTTTGGTATATAAAGCCCTCATTAGGATAACAGGGATTGGGCTGGGCATGTAGCTCATCAATAGAGTGCTTGTCTACCATGCACGAAAACCTGCAGTTTGATCCCAAGAACCCCATGAAACTGAGTACAGTGGTACATTATTCCCAAGAGGATAGAAGTAGAGGAAGGAGAATTAGGAGTTTAAGGTCTCCCTTAGCTACAGATTAAACCCAAGACCATTTGGGCACAGAGAGTCTGTCTTAACTACATGGATGGATGGATGATAGATAGATAGATAGATAGATAGATAGATAGATAGATAGATAGATAGATAGATAATACACCTACCGATGTTGAAGACAAAGTACTGCCTTAAGTGTCAATCATGTTTCACATTTCCTGTATTTTATCTACAAGAGGCTACTGGCTCTTCATCAGCATGGCCTTAGTATTTGAAGTGACAGGACATTTTCATATACAAATATTGGCGGAGATAGATTTTGGTTTTTGAGACAGGATGCCACTCTGCAGCCCAGGCTGACCTTAAACTTGCTGCAGTCATTCTACCTCAGCCAGCCTTCTGGGTGTTGACACTATAGGTGAAAGCCATACAAGTCTCACAGACAAATATTTTCTATGCTATTGAGGTGCAGGAGTGTAGGTATTTTGACAGGTGCTCCTTAGCCTTAGTCCCAGATGGCAGAGATTATCCGTAGTGTTTTCTTACCCAGCACTTCCTCTTCATAGCTACCCTCTGCGTTGCTGCAGCCGACCTCACAGGACTCCCTCTGTGGAAGACAGGTGGCATGGGACAGTTCAACCTTGGGGCCATTTTTGCTAATAAGCTTCAACTAAAATCAGGAACCTAAATGACTTCTCTAACTTTATAAGTGAGGCGAGGTGGCACACGGCTATAATCCTAGCCCTTTCCAGGTAGAGGCAGGAATTCAAAGCCATCCTTAGCTACTCAAAAAGTTTACGGGAACCTATGCTATATAAGAATCTGTCTCAAACACAGAGAAAGAAAGAATGAGAAAGAGCGCAAGCATTTAAGATGCACAGTGGTTCTGGAGGGTTTTAGTAATTTCCAAAATTGTGTCATCATTGACACAATGTGATTTTAGAACATTTCCTCTTTGCAAGAAGAAACTCTGCAGAGTGCCTTATATATTTTAATTTGTTCTGTTTCATTTTGCTTAAGATGACTCCTGATCTACTGAATTCATCCCGTGGCCCTGCCATCATATAGTTTGGGGAAATCAAAACAAAACAAAAACAAACAAACAAAAAACAATGAACTTAATAATCCAGTTTTATTTTTACTATCTTGGTCAAAGTTTTGATGATCTGGAAAACTAAAATTCCAGCCCAAGATAATGCATTTAATTTTCTATTAGTAGTATTTTCCCTATTATTCTTAGAATTAAAAATTGACTACCAATTATACAATACTCAACATTCTAATGGATATCTTCATACCAATGCTGACTTTTAAGGTCTCCAACAGCTTAATGATAATGGACACTTTATCTCATTAAATCAAAAAAGGAGGGTACATATTTGAGGACCCAAATTGCCCACAACTTGAGATGATTCACCCTTGGCTACAGAGAAAAGAAACCCATAGGGGAAAAGCACACATCATAAAACTCCAGAGAGGCTGTGCTCAATCTTCCTGGTATCCTCCAGTTTATAATTGCAATACCAGGAACAGCCTGCTGTCATCTCAGGATGATGGTAAAATCCATAGCACAATGCACCTGCCCTGGAAAGAAGAGCTGTAACATGCAAATATTAACTTGAAGATGTTTGAACTGTGCGCTGAAAGGAAGTAGGGCCTGATAAGCCTGGGTTTGCTTAGTTAAGGATTAATTCAAATATGGCGTTTTGGGCTTGGAATGTTTAACTTTAAGGTTCAGTTATTTGTCACATCCCCTTTGGAGATTTGAGTAAAGCCCATTTAGCATAGCTACCCAGTGTGAAGAAAGTTCAAACCAATGGGCAACAGAAGCATTTTATAGAATGAACATTTTTCTTCCAAGAAACAAGGGACTTGATTTAGAAATGTATATTACTTGGAAATACAGGCCATTCTGGTAAAAAGGAAATTGTGACCCTGTTTTTCCTGTATATTTTTTTCCAGGGGATATATAAAATAAACCTTCCATCCATCAATCTGAGAGTTTAAACATTATCTTGAGCGGAGGTAAAACTGTCAGCAGTGGGGCCCCACTCAGAAAGGCAAAGCAACATCAACCTTTATGAGGGCAGCCAGCATTTCCCAAGCCTAAGGTGTCTGGGGCCAACATAGAGCTGGATGCTTCAAAGCAGTTCACACTGCCCGGAACTAAGCCGGAGCTTCCAGACCATGCTCAGTCTTCCTAATGATGTGACCCCTTAATTCAGTTCCTCATGTGATAGTGACCCTCCCCAACCACACAAAATTATTTCATTGTTACTTCATAAGTGTAACTTTGCTGTTATGAATCATAATATAAATATCTGATATGCAAGATATCTGATATGTCTCACGGGTTGAGAATCACTGATTTTGTACCGATCTATTTCAGGATACTGGACTGCCAACACTCTTCTGCCCAAGGACTTGATCCACCTGCCATATTTGAATCTATCCTCACTATCATTTTCCCACAGTAGTGAGACCATCTTTATTATTCCTTGGCTTCCCAGGCTGGCTCATAGGCTGCATGCACCTTTCCTAATTTTCTTAGCACAAGGCAGAAACACCCCTCTAACCTCCATATGAATTGCAATATTCTTTTCTAAAAGATCTTTCATTCACTCAAGAATATTTATTGAATCTCTATTCTGTCCCAAGTATTGTTCTCGACTATAGGAGCATGGAAGCAAACAACATAGTTCCCTACCTTTGTGGAATTTACATTGTCTTAGGAAGGGATGTAAAATAAATGAATGACAAGTTTAAAGCAAATACCTTGGATAATGACAAAGGAATGTAGCTGAGCGTGGTAGTGCTGGTCTGTGTCAGGGCAACAGGAACAAGAAAGAAGATCAAAACCACAGGGTGTAACTAGGAAACTTCCTTTAGTGTGATCAGCCGGAACAGTACAGAGGTGACTCTCAACTAAGAATTGAGCAATCAGAAAGAGCAGGGATTGTGATGATGTTTGTGGGTTAGATAAACCTCCAGTTGCAGGAAGGGCAGCCGCCTACAGTTAAAGAAGAGTTGAAGCCATTGTGTCTGGCACAGAGAACATGGGGAAAGGGACTCAGGTTGGGTTGGACAGGGGGGCAGTAAGGCAGTCAAATGCAATAAGAAGCTACAAAAAGGCTTCCAGAAATAAGGAAGTCTGCATTTACCCTCCATCAAAAGGTTAAGATGCTATCATAGATACAGTTTATGTTTTAAATGATTGAGAATGTTGCAGCTCACTTGGCAGCGTCATTTTCTAAGTTCTATTCTGCAAAGTTATCATTTCTAAGCTTTACCTCCAAAGACTACATAATACAAACCTCCTGTGTGGGAAACATCTGTGATGAAAGTGCTTGACTCCCAAAAGGTATGGATAACTGAATTAAAACTCTCATGGAGAAAAAGAATAACATTATATAAGCATGGACCACCAGGAAGCACAATGATTGATATGCGAGCCTCTCCTTGGGGTCCCTGACTGGCACAGTCCTCCTGATGGCTGTCATTTAACAGGAATGCTGCTTTAATCATATATAAGGTTCTGAGGAAATTTGTTTTTTCCATCTCATTTGGGAAGATCCTCATCTGTTCACCTTTGGGACAAATTTCTCACTCTGTTTCATGTCAATTAAACCCTAGCCCTACCCACTGGCAGGGAAAGTCACTGCAATACTGCATAACAACTGACTATTGAGTATTCAAAGCCTCAATGTATAGCTTTACTTCCTGTTAAAAAGGAATATTTATGCCTTGATGTTTATTCATGAGTAATCATGCACATCCCACTGCAGTCAAGATAGCAGTTTCAGCTCTAGATTCAAGGCATCTAAACCGAGCATAACAATGCTTCTATTATTTTATTCACTTGTTTGCTTATTTATTCACTGTGGTGGAAGTTTATGCCATGGCCTACGTGTAAAGATCAGGGGACAATTTATAAGAGTCAATTCTCTCCTTTCACCAAGTGGTTTTCTGGTATCAAACTCAAGTCATGAGATTTGGCAGCAAGTTCCTTTACTCACTGAGCAATCTTATCATCCCATAACCAGGTTTAAAACTGAAAAATAATAGCACTTCTTTACAGATAAACAGAGGAAAATTCTATTCAAAGCGTTGGCACCAGATTTTGACTAATACAAGGAATGGTATTAAAGCATTCTCTTTGAGGGGTTTTTTTTTTTCTGTTCTTTAGTTTTATTCTTGGATTGGGTGATCCTCCTGCCTCTACCTTCTAGGTGTATATAATATAGATGTACATCACCACACCTGGCCTAACAGATCTCATGTAATGTAAATATGTTTGGCAGAGCACTCTGTGGTTGGAGAAAGATGGCTCAGTGATTTAAGGAGTTTGTGGCAAAGCAGACAAGCTCATTTCCATCCCAAGAATCCACACGGCAGAAGGAGAGAATGACCCCGAAAATTGTCCTCTGATTTCCACACACATGCATGAACACATCCACTGATCCAACACAAGCAATAAATAAATAAATAAATAAATAAATAAATAAATAAATAAATAAATAAATGTAAAAAATGTTTTAAGAAAATTCTCTCAGCAGATATATCCCAGAGTGCATTCTTCTATTCTTTCTTCCCTGTCAGACCCAGTCTCCCCTTTGTTCAGCACTGGAAATTATAATCTTCTATATTAGATTGAAGTTACAGTTTGCCCTTGTTCTTGGGTCATAAATTTCTGTATACTTTGCAAATTTGGCCAACTGAGCAGCAAAAATATTTGTAATTGCATCTTAGCCAAGTTGTGTACATATACTTAAAGTGTGCATATACTTCTTTCGTCTTAATTTCAAAAACAGTACAGCCTAAAAAACTATTTAAACTGAACATGGTGGCACAGGCCCATAACACCATTGGCAGTAGAGGCAGGAAGCCCAGGATACACTGTTATCCTTAGCTACAGAGAGTGTTTGAGGTCAGCCTTGCCTACATGAGATATTGTTTCAGAAGTGTGGAAGAGAGGGAGGGAAGGTATGAGCTATTTCTATTGTATTAACTATTAAAAATGAAATACGGTTGATTTAATGACGTAGATATGTACATAGGCCATAATTCATGTACTACTGCATGTTCAATGAGGGATTTGAATATGAAAGAATTTGTGAATTTTGAGAGTTACTGGAACCAGTTCCCTTTGGGCATTGAGAGATGACTTTATATACATATAGATGTGTGTGTGTGTATATGTGTGTGCATATATATTTATATATGTATATATACATATATGAATTTGTATGTATGCACATGCATATCAATAAAAACATATAAACATACAGATATAGAAAATAGCAAATGTCTGTGCTAAACAGGATTAGACCCCCCCATTAGACCCTTCCCATAGAAAGAAATAAACAAATAAATAATTAAATTTGTGACTGAAAATTTCTTTATCTTCCTTTAGTAGCCTTTTGCAGTCTAAGAATACAGACTTGGGTTTGAACATATTTGCAAGTGATTGTGAACTCACCTCACAAATGGTGGCGTAGGTATCATTCTGCACAAAAAAAAAAAAAGAAAGAAAGAAAAGTTATGTAAAGTTCTGAAAGCCACAGGTAACTTTAGTAAGTCAGCTGTTCATTTCGTCCAACAGAATCTTTTTCCAACAGTATTAATCAACAGTAAGACTAACAAATAGGAGTTCATGTGGGCATGTTGTCACATGACTACAATCCCAGCATTTGAGGCTGATGCAGGAGGGACTCAAATTTAGCATATGGAGACCTTACCGAGAGAGAGAGAGAGAGAGAGAGAGAGAGAGAGAGAGAGAGAGAGAGAGAGAGGGGGGGGGGGAGTATAGGTAAGCTAGTGTGTTAATAGCTCAAAAAAAAGTATAATGTTTGCATCACTAGGAATCTACTAGAAAACTCTCAGCATACTGGAAGGCAGATGTAGCTCAAGGGAGACAGACTGAATTGAAAGCCATCAATAGCTCAAGCTAACAAAGCCAGCGGGTTCCTCTGTCCTTGTTGGTTGGTAGAGCCCTAGATGATTGCCTGGAAACAAACAGTATTCCCACTCATGCACTCAGCAAGAGTTAGTACCTACTGTGTGTTCCACTCCTGTCAGTGAAGGAGACATGGTCTAAAAATGATGGAGTGATTTCTACTCTGGAGGAACTCACATGGTGGTATAAATTACATTAAACACATAGCTAAACATAACTAGACAAATAAGTTGCAAATTGTAATGATTTGTAAGAATAACTCAGACCAGATGACAAATGAGCCCCTTTTGCAAAATTATATTCTGTAATTCACAAAGTTACAAGTGGGAATGCACATAAATAAGTTTTATAACTGAGGTTGGCAAGACAAGAAAAAATATGCTAGTGTATAAGTGGAGAATTAGTCTTTAAAGAGACTCAAAATGTTTGTTTCCCAGTCTGGGTTCAAATACCAAGACATTCTCCTGCTTCTGTCTTTGGAGTGACTGGATCACAGATCTGGGTTGCTAAAACCAACTTTAATATCCTTTTAAAATGCCATAGGTATAATTTGAAAAAGATATTAGGAGGCTGGGTATGGTTCCATTGGTAGTTTCCTGACTCAGGTTCAATCTCTAGTAACCACATAGCTGATGCGGTGGAACATGACTGTAATCCCAGCACTCTGGAGGTAGATCAGAAACTTAAGGTCATCCCTAGCTACATAGGAGTTTGAGGCCAGCCTGGGCTACATAAAACCCTGTCTTTAAAATATGTAACAATGAGTAATACTTACACACTTTAAAGCACACTTTTCCTGATCTACAGAGTTCCAAAACTGACATCCTTGGATGCACTACAAGAGATGAAGCACAGGTGTGAATGAAGAAATGAGACCTTTTTATCCCTTGAAAGTCCATAGCAATGAAAAGTACCATCTTGTATCTTGGAAATAGAACTCTACCGAAAATGCTAAGGCCCCTCAAGGATTTGAGTGAGACTTTTAATCAGAGCTGCATATCTGCAGACAGACCAGAGCACAGTGTGGCTCACTGCAAGCTGGCAGGGAAGTAGAGTGAAGCTAAGCCCTAGGCAGATGAGACCCCAAGAACACCCAACACCCTGTTCACTGGGTAGATGGCAGCAGGTAAAGTCCAGGGGTGCAAAACATGAAGCATACCATGGACCTCCATCTGTGCCCCTACAACCACTACAAGACTCAAAACCAGGGATTACAACAAGGCAAACTGTCAAAACGACTAGGTAGACAATTTCTGAATCTGTTAAATTCTGGCTGTTTTTACCCCAGAGCTGCTCTCAAATGTCATCTCATGGCTGTCCTGGTCTCCTGTTGCACAGATGGCTCATGGCTCCCACCTTCTCTATGCCATGCACTCTCTCATTAGACACCTGCACCTGAGCCCCCACAGAGTCAGCATGTGACACAGAGTCCCTCACATCTGCACACACTCCCATTTGCATGTTGGTGTTGCCTAAATCAGGATCCCGGATACATTTTCTTTCTCTAAACTATCTGTCTTATAGAATCAAATATTTAACTAAAGGGCTAGAGAAATGATTCCATGGTTGAGAGCATTTACTGTTCTTGCAGAAGGTTTAGGTTCAGTTCCCAGTGCCCGCCTACAGGAGTTAGTTTTTTCCTTCCAACCATGCTGGTCTAGGGAATTGAACTCAGCTGGTCAAGTTAGTGGCCGGCACCTATTCCCACCGAGACATCTCCAATTAAGATTTACATCATTCTCCTATATACAGCAAAATCATGTGAAATCTCCTCAGAGGAAATAGGAAAAAGGAAAAAGTGGAGAAAAGTCTAAAAATCTTTGTACCAGAAAGCTCTTCTTCTTTTAGTCTGAAGGTCTGACAGGCAAGTGAGGTATGCTTTAGTCCTGTGTGTGACCTCTTATCTGCCCCATGATAACAACACTATTATGTTTTCTATTCATGGTTTTATGTATGTGTCTGAAAGGTTTGTAGTTTCTTCAAACACAGGTCCCAGTTGTAAACTTCTTCTGCCTAGCCCAGTGCCTGCCACATACACATGTTGAGACAATAAACATTTGTTGCTTATAAGTGAATCTACATGCAGAAAAGTAATAAAGTCACAAAACATAATTGCTGAAAGACAACAAGAACTGTATAGCCCAACCTTTTATCATCAAATGCTAAAATATGAAGTAATTTATCCCAAGTCACCCAGCTGTGTGGGCAAAACTCATAAATCTGTATTAGTCCTTTGCTTTTTTTTCTGTTTCAACACATTTCATTTTTAATGAATTCTATAATTCAGGCCTCTCACTGTTTTCAATAGAACTTTTTTCACCAAAGATGAGTAAATGAGACTTTAGCATTTACTCTTATTGTAATAAAACAGACCAATATTCCTTTTATTTTAACCAACACAAACTGAAAGTTCTTGACAGCAGGAGTAATTTACTCACCGCCTCACTCAGGTTGTATGGCGTGCCACTGTCAAGCTGCCTGCCCTGCAGTGAAGAAGGAAAAATAAACACAATCAACACCATCAGTACAATCAATATCATCAATACCCCACCAATGGACCATTACACTTTTTTAAAAATCTTCCTGAAATGATGCTCTTCTCATTGTTTCCCAATGCTAGAGTGACTTGCCAAGCGTTTTCCTGTCATCTAATCTGGAGCAAATTACGTATGTAGTACCTAGAAATTCTGCAGCCATCTGCAAGGACAGGCATGAGAGCATGGATCTGAAAGGATAACAAGGTGTCATGGTGAGTTAAGTGGACCTGTGGATTAGGTCTCCTGAATTAGAAAAAGAACTATCTTCAATTTTCCTTCTTTTTTTATTACCCAGTAACTATGGGTTACTGAGTAATTCCACAAATTTGGAATGTCATATTTAATAAAACATAAATTACCAGATAGGTGGTGATGGTGTATGCCTTTAATTCCAGCACTTGGGAGGCAAAGCCAAGTAGATCTGAGTTTGAGACCAGCATGGTTTACAAAATAAGTTCCAGAACAGCCAGGGCTACACAGAGAAACCCTGCCTTGACAAAAAAACAAACAAAACAAACACGATTTCTCTCTTCCTTTCTCACATATTTGAAATTCTTAAGACGGCATGGGGCTGGAGAGATGACTCCACAGTTAAGAGTACTGGCTGTTTCAGAAAACATGGGGTTCAATTCAAGCACCTACATGGTAGCTCACAACCACCTGTGACTCCAGATCCTCGGAATCTGATGCCCTCTTCTGGCTTCTGCAGGCACTAGGCATGCACACGATGCAAAGACAAATATACCGGCAGAACATTCATACACATATAATAATAATAATAATAATAATAATAATAATAATAATAATAATAATAATAATAAATAAAAGGTAAAAAAAAAAGAAAGGGGGGCTGGAGAGATGACTCAGAGGTTCAGAGCACTGACTGCTCTTCCAGAGGTCCTGAGTTCAAATCCCAGCAACCACATGGTGGCTCACAACCATCTGTAATGAGATATGATGTCCTCTTCTGGTGTGTCTAAAGACAGCTACAGTGTACTTAGATATAATAAATAAATAAATCTTCTTTAAAAAATAGGAAAGGAAAGGAAAGGAAGGAAGGAAGGAAGGAAGGAAGGAAGAAAAGAGAAAGAAAGGAAGGGGCATTTGTTGGGGCTAGAGAGACAGCTCAGTGGCTAAGACTGCCATGTATACAGAGGGCTTGAATTTAGTTCCTAGCACCCACATCTGGCTGCTCACTACCACCTATAATTCCATCCTCATGGGACCTAATATCTTCTTCTTGCCTCCACAGATACTTGCATCCATGTGCAGGTGCCCACACAAAGACATTCACACACATACAAATAATTTAAAATAACATATTTTTTAAAAAGTTTTTGTTTCATTGTGTTTTATTGTCCTGGTTTTGGAAATAGGGTCTCATGTAGCACAGGATGGCCTCCAAAAGAGTATATTGGGTCAAAACATGATTGTGCTTAGTTGTTTTGGGTTTTTGGTTTTGGTTTTGGTTTGGTTTGGTTTAGTTTGGTTTAGTTTGGTTTGATATGGTCTTTGCTACATGTGAAGACATTGTTGGCAGCTATAATTGTCACTGCTGGCCTGGATACACAGGTACCCTATGTGAGACGGACATAAATAAATGCATTAGCAACCCCTTCCAATTTTCCGGGAAATGTGCTGAGCAAGCTTTTTAGACACATTGTTGGTCTTCCTTCCTGTTTTAATTACCCTGGAGTCTCAGTCTATGTTTGTATCTGTCAGCCTAGATTACATACAGGAGCCTAGTGTGAGAGGCGCCACCCAGCAGCTGACCAAAACAGATGCAGAGACCCACAGCCAAACATTAGACAGAGCTCTGGAAGTCTTGTGGAAGTTGGAGGAAGGAATGAGGAGGGGGTGGTGGCAGATAAGGACTCCAAATAAGACCAACAGAATCAACTATACTGGATACTTGAGGCTCCCAGAGACTAAATCAACAACCAAAGAGCATACAAGAGCTAGAGATTGCCTCCTCCCCCACATATGTAGCAGAAGTGCAGCTTGGTCTTCGTGCAAGTTCCCCAACAACCCGAGTGGGGCTTACCCTAATTCTGTTGCCTGCCTGTGTATCCTGCTTCCCTAACTGGGCTGTCTTGTCTGGCCTCAGATGGGGAGGAAGTCCTGCAGTGATTTGAGATGCCAGGGTGGGTTGGTTTCCCCAGGAGGGAACTCCCCCTTCTCAGAGGTGAAGAGGAGAGGGATGAAGGGAGGCTCTTGGGAGGGGGAACTGGGAGGAAAGAGGGGCTGTGGTCTGGATATAAAGTGAATAAATAAATACATAAATAAGGAAAAAGGCAACAAAGAATGAATTGTCAACTTTATCCTTACTCCTTAGTTTTAGATTTGGATTATTTTCCATTTTACTGGCCAATCTATTTCTACATGAAAACAAACTATGCAAATTTCTAGATGTTGCACAGAATTTGGGGATTACTCCATCATCTTATTAAGATTTGTTTTTTACTATTTTAAATTATGTCGGGGGAGGGGATTCTAGTGTGCACTTGAGTACAGGTGCTAACAGGCTAGAGGAATCAGATTTCCCTGGTGCTGGAGTTAGAGGTAGTTGTGAGCCCCCCAACCTGGGTTTAGGCTGGGTTAGAGCCTGGGTTAGAGCCTAGATTAAGATCTAGGCCTCTGCAAGGCCAGTGCATATGGTTAACCACTAAGAAGTCTCTCCTGCGTGCACCCTAACCCACTTATCTTGTTTTTGTTGTTTTTAAATGTTTTATGTTGACATACAAAAAAGATATTGATATTTGCACAAGATTTTTTAAACAGCGCAGCCTCCTGAAGCTTGTGTTTTCTAATAGTCTTTAGTTGGTTCCTGGTTAGTAAATTTTAAACTGTATCACTATTATTCTCTAATTCATCAAAACTATAAAACTACAGTACAATAGGTGAGTAATTTTCAGCTGTCTAGTGATCAAACCATTGACACGTCAGCATACTGCAATGTCCGCGAGAGCACTGGTCACATCATTGTTGACCTTGTTGAGTTTCCAGCTACAACCGCTGCAGAGTTGGGGTTACACAGATTTCCAGGAAGTATACTAAATAGAACTGGCACTGCTAAGTCCTGACCTTAGTCCTCAGTTATTAAATCATTTCTAAAACTGAGAAAATTGTGAGGAAAACTAAGCCTTTCATTTTCTGCTGTGCCCTGGGGATCTACAACAAAATGCACTTCTACAACTTAATATGAATTTTGGGGGAGGGTTATTTTTTAAGTGATTGATTGATTGATTGATTGATTGATTGATTGATTGAGTCTATTTTATAAACCATTTCATAATATTAATAGTCTTGAGATGATTCACTATTTTTTTCTGGAGCACATGGCATCTAGAATTCAAATATAAGGCCATTAATGTATTGAGCTCACACATAGAGTCTCTCAGTCAACACAAATTCCCCTCCTCTCAAGCACAGAACTCAGGCTTGTTCTTTCCCCAACAATTCTAACATTATTTTCTGTGGTTGGCTTGTTGTGGTTACTGTCTTTCTTACTCTGTAGACCAGTCTATCCTGGAGCTCACTCTGTAGCCCAGGCTGGCTTCAAGCCTGTCCTGATTGTGCATCTGCCTCCTGACTGCCGGGGTTATAGGCATGGATCACCATGCTTGACTTAATCCTTACATTCTTTTATTCAAGAATGTGTTTCCTGTTTAAATAAAAAACAGAAACTGCCTTAATATCAGTCACTTAACAAAATCCTGATATCAAAGATGTTCTTCACAGCAAATGTACACCTTAAAAAGGACAGCGAGGAATACTACTGTGAGTATCTCATGCCTCACGGTGGCTAATTTGTCCATCCACCTACTGCTGCCCCTCCCAAACCTGAGTGGGAGGCTCAGCTCAGAACACTTTATTACATTTACTGGTCAAACCAGCAGACTGTGTCTCTTGCAATGGCCACCTCAGGGGCTGTACCCTCCTCTGTAGGTGGTGAACGGAAGGCAGCTCAACAAAGGAACTGACTGTCTGTTTGGGCTGCCAAACCCTGAGGGCATGGAGCCCACACACAGAGAACAACCAACGATAAGGAGAACGAGAAGACTAGTTTTGAAAAATAGTGAAAATCAGTTTCAAGAGTAAGGAAATGTACATCCTTCAGTATTCTTAATAGAGTTATCTAAACATGTTAAAGAGCTTATTTCCAAAGACCTTAAGGATATAAGGGAAATCCATAATATAAGGTGAAATGAAATGGTTGTATGTAAAATTATAAATATGTTTAAGCCAGCCATAGTAGCTTGCTACTGTAATTCTAATCTTGGGCAGGCTGGAACATGAGGATTGCCAGGAGTTTGGGGCCAACTGTGACTACAAAGTGAACCTCTGTCTCAAAAAAAATTATATATACACACAACATACATATCAAGATATGTTTGAGAAAAATATCAAGGGTTAACAGTAGAACTGCCGGTCATCCTTCATTCTTTCCTCTTTATTATATAAATAGTATGTTGTGTGTATGTGTGTGTGTGTGTGTGTGTGTGTTGCCACATATCCATTGACTTATCAGGAAGTGAATGAAGAGGTCTCTTTTAGGGCAGAAGACCATATTCTCCTACAACTTCTTCAGGCTAGGCTGGCATGACATTCCTATCCCCGCTGCCTCAGCCTGCCTCACAGTACCTTTGCAAGTTTGTAGCATAACTGCAAAAAAAAGCCAAAACAAACATGACTGCATCCAAAACAATGAGATCTTGGCTAAGACTTCTGTAAACTCTTTCTAAATTGCTACTATCTATAGTTTGCCTGGGCAACAATCTACTGCTTTTCTTATAGTAAAATGTATGTGTGTAACACCTTTTTCTAATCTGCCAGAGAACTCTACCTCCAAGATGTTAGCTTAAAAATGAGTATAGTGTTAGACACTTTGTTACTTTATAATAAGGGTACAAAATGACAGACTTAATCTATCATGCTATTTAATCCTTAGATAGGAACAATGCATATCTTCCTGGCTACAGCCCTTGGTTTTTCAAGTTAATTTGTGAATACAAAATACAAAGATTAAAATAAACGTTAATGGTTGTTTTAAGCACACCGAAGTCACTATTGAGGCAATGTCATACAATACATACAAAAAGGACAACAATAAGAAAGAAAAAGTGTACATGTCAAAACTGATTAGTCAAACCTGATGAATTCTTAGGGAGAAATAAAGAGACATAAATAATCCTGTCTTTTGACACAAAATGTTGTACCTAGTCTCAGCACCTGCTTCCTAGTCAGCAATCCATCCATAATACAATCACCATTTACTGGGAAATAGAAAGTTCAAAGTGTACCAAAAGCCTATTTTATATTTTAAACAAATATTAACATTTTATAGTAAATTACTAAGTAGAATATTTTACAGTTTGTAAAATCTTATTCCATTTAAGATCTCCAATCCCCCCAAAAAATCTAGAACTTGATAACAATTAAATAAAATATTCTTCCTTATATTTTGAAGCTATATATTTCTCCTACCTTGGGGGGGGGAGGGGACAGTAAGCAGCTTTCTTTGAGACCTTGTCATGAAAAGAAAATGAACCTCTCAGTTACAAGTGAGATTCGTGTTCTAATCTCTGCAAAGACAAAAAGTCGGTGAAACTTACCAAGTTAGTTACACAGGACGTTAGGCAGCTGCTCAGAACTGTACCCTGCACCACAGAAATCCATATGCACCCAAGGACCACACAGTTCACAGGTTTCAGGGTGAGCCAGCAGATATTCTTCATCCTCAGGAGAGCTGGCTTCCTACACGACTGGTGTCCTCATATCTCCATCTTGCTTTAAGAATTCTTTAGGCTTCATACTTCACTCGCAAGTGTGATTAGTGGGTTTTCTGTTTTCTTTTCCAATGTTAGAATATTGTTCTCTTTTAAAAGAATATTGAGGCCTGTTAGTTTAGCCCTTTGGATCTTAGATAGTTCGGAACGTCACAGCAAGGCTATTTTATAGTTTAGCTTCCTTTTGCTCCCATAATGAAAGACGTCCCCTGGCTAAAGGTTAGAGCATGGAAAAACTCTTCACATGCAAACTTAACAGCAGAAACTTCGATTGCTTCCCAGCGAGCCAGGCCACACAATCCTGACGCAGAACACTTAGGTCGGTCCGCCACTGCACCTCTTTGCGGTTGACTGAGCTATGCAGGAAATTGGGTTTTGACTATGCATGCTTAGCAAACCGTGGTATCTCATAGTTATTTTAAAAAACTGGAAGCCTTAATAGTAAGCAATGAGCTAGAGAAGAAAATAGGAATGCTCTGAAACCAGTTTTTCTTTTCTTTCTTTCTTTTTTTTTCTTTTTTAAGAGCAAAAGAAGCTGAAAACTATTAGAAATGTTCTCTGAGGGCAAATTCAAGACAAGGAAGTTTGTTAAAAAAAAAAACTCTCAGAATTTTACTACATATTAACTAAAATACAGCCTTGTCAGGTCTATTGAGACAGAAACCAAGCACCATAGAAATCTAAGATACTTAAAAGCATAGCACCTTAGAAGAAAATATGGTACAGAATCTCCATGGGTCTATTACCCAGACAAAGTTCATGTGAAGCTACAACAACGAATTTAAAATCTCCGAGCTACAGGATCATTCTGAATAGATTAACTCTGGTTTCTCTACCCCATTCCGCATCCCACAGATGGAGTTTTCTATGCCTAGGTTAGCCTTCAAGTCTCTATATAGTTGAGGATAACTTTGAACTCTGCTCCTTCTTCCTCTTTCATATTGTTTTTAAGATTTATTTATTATGTAGTACTATTCCTGCATGCACACCTGAGTGTCAGAAGAGGGCACCAGATCTTATTAGTTGATGGTTATGAGCCACCATGTCGTTGCTGGGAACTGAACTGAGGATCTCTGGAAGAGCCATCCCCTTAACCTCTGGGCCATCTCTCCTCCTCCTCGTCCTCCTCCTCCTCCTCCACCACCACCCTTCTTGTTGTTGTTGTTCTTGTTGTTGTTGCTGCTGCTGTTGTTGTTCTTGTTGTTGTTGCTGCTGCTGCTGTTGTTGTTGTTGTTCTTCTTCTTCTTCTTCTTTTCTCTTGTTCTTCTTGTTCTTCTTGTTGTTGTTGTTCTCCTCCTCCTCCTCCTCGTCCTCCTCCTCCTCCTCCACCACCACCACCCTTCTTGTTGTTGTTGTTCTTGTTGTTGCTGCTGCTGCTGTTGTTCTTGTTGTTGTTGTTGCTGCTGCTGTTGTTGTTGTTCTTGTTGTTGCTGCTGCTGCTGTTGTTGTTGTTGTTGCTGCTGCTGTTGTTGTTGTTGCTGCTGCTGCTGTTGTTGTTGTTGTTCTTCTTCTTCTTCTTCTTCTTCTTTTCTCTTGTTCTTCTTGTTCTTCTTGTTGTTGTTGTTCTCCTCCTCCTCCTCCTCCTCCTCCTCCTTCTCCTTCTTTGTTTCTTTGTTTGAGACAGAGCCTTACTATGTAGCTCTAACTCATCTGGAACTCACCAAGCTGGCCTCAAACTCAGAAAGATCCACCTGCCATTTTTTCTCAAATGTTGAGATTAGAGGCATGCATACACCATGTCCAGTCTAACCTTGAATTTTTTCTTGGTTTTTCAAGACAGGGTTTCTCTGTGCAGACCTCCCTGTCCTGAAACTCATTTTGTAGACTAACCTGGCCTTAAACCCAGATATACACTTGCCTCTGCTTCCCAAGTGCTGGGACAAAAGGCATGCTCCACCACACCCAGCTCCAACCTTGAGTTTTTAATTCTCCTGCCTCCATATTTCAAGTGTGTGGTAGTGGTTTTATTATCATTATTAATGTTATTCGTATATTTAATATATGTGTGCCTGTCTATAAGTACACATGTGCCACAGTGAGTGTGTGGAGATCAGAGAACAACTGTGGTAATTGCTTCTCTCCTTCAACCACTCAGGTTCCAGGGGTTGAACTCAGGTCATCAGACTTCACAGTAAGTTCTTTTACTCACTGTGCCATCCTACCAACCCAGTAATGCTCTCTTTAACAACAATCTGAAGTGCCAAATGAGCTGCCTTCTTGTCTTCAATCAACAATAGCAAATATCATTTAATCTTTAGCCCAGGATCCAGGTTCTCAGTGACACAGACATGAGGGTTTGTCTGCAGTTGCATGTCTTTTTGGTAAATGTTAACACTGACTGCAATAAAACATGAATGGATATCGACTGACCCCATATTTAACCCCAAAAATTTTTCTTTCTTAAAAATCTTCCCCTGCTGCCCACATGTTCTTTGTTAGTCTGCTGTGTTTTCAGAAATACAGAGTAAAGAATAGAATATATAGCTACTCTGTTTCTTAATCATAGGAATCTGAACATCTTTCTGTAGAAAATAATTTTTCTCCTCTTACAAATTAAAATCGTAATCTTTATTTTGTGGCAGACACAGAGAGAAGGCTCAGGGGTTAATAGTACCTGATGCTCTTGTAAAGGTTCTGTTCGCAGCTCCCTTGCAATGTCTCAAACCATTGGTAACTCCAGTTTTATAGGATCTGATGCCCTCTTCTGGTCTCCATGGGCACTGCATACATGTGGTGCACATACATGCAGGTAGGCAAAATATTCATACAATGAAATTAAAATATATAAATCCTTAATTTTCTTCACTTGGACCACCCCTGCCTTTTTTTTTGATAGCATAAACAACAATTGTAACTTTTACTTCACTAACAGAATAGGTCACCAAATGTGGCCTGAAAACTTAAGACATTCATTTATTGAACTAGGAGTGGGGTATGAAAACTGCTGTAATTTGAAGATTGCATGTTTGCTCTAGGTTTTGTAATCTTTTAGCACATAAATTAATGAGAGTGTAAGGACATGTGTGTTTAAAGATATCTGCTGCATTTTATTCACATCAAGAAAAATCAGCCGGGCGTGGTGATACTGGCTATAATTTCAGCACTTGGGAAGCTGGGGCAGAGAACTATTGCCTCGAATTCTGTGACACCTTGTGCTACACAGTGAGTACAAGACTAAGCAGAGATACGTAACCAGGAACAAGAGGAGGAAAAGGAGGAGGAGGAGGAGAAGAGAAAAGAAGAAAGGAAAAATAAGCATGGTGACACTGTTCCATAATCACAGATCTAAGGATTTGGAGGCAGAAAGATCAGGAATTCAATGCTAGCTTTGACTGCATGGTGACTTTGAGGCCAACTGGGCTACATCAAACCCTGTCTCAATATATGTGTGTGTGTGTGTGTGTGTGTGTGTGTGGTGGTCAATTTATATATATATATATATATGGAGCTGGGCAGTGATAGCGCATACCTTTAATCCCAGCATTAGGGTGATAGGGACAGGTGGACCTCTGAGGTTGAGACTAGACTGGTCTACAAGTTCTAAGACAGCAGACAGCAAGTGTTACACAGAGAAACATGTCTTTAAAAACGTGTGTGTGTGTGTGTGTGTGTGTGTGTGAAATCATGAGCTGTTCAGTCTTTAGAAATCATGCAGTCACATTTGCTGCATTCTACTAGTTACCAGAGTTACAAACATGCCCAGATTCTGGAAGAGAGAAACTATGCCCTGTCTTACTGATATGAAAGAGACAAGATTCCAGAAAAACCTAAGTTAGCAATTATCGTTCTACTTCCAGAAAATACAATTGGCCACCACAAAAGTAGTCATCATTTTCATTTCAATTACACACAGAAAGCAGTTCTCCAATAACACATTTCCAATGTCAATTATCATAATATATGTGAATAACCAAGAAGGGAGCGTGAAATCTTGCCTCATTCATAATTGTTTAATTTTGTAGCATGAACATTTATTACAGACTCAAAAACTAAACTAAAAAGCATTGATTTACAAGATAGGGGTGGTATCACATGCCTCCAATTCTAACGTTTGAGAGGTAGATACAAGACAATCCCAGGTTCAAGGTCACCCTCAACTCCACTCTTATAAATCCCACCCCTCATTACCATCTCCCCTTCACCCCAGAGAAAGGGAAGTTCCCCCTTGGTTACCACCCCTCCCTGGGACACCCAGGTCAAGCATAACTAAGCACAACCTCTCCACTGAGGCCCAACCAGGTAGTCAAGTAGGAGAAGGGATCCAATGGGAGGTAACTGAGTCAGAGACAGCCTCTGCTCCAGTTGTTAGGGACCCACATGAGGATACGCTACATATCTACTACAAATGTGTAGGGGGCCTAGGTCCAGCCCCTGCATGCCCTTCGGTTGGTGCTTCAGTCTCTGTAAGCCCCCATGGGTCCAGGTTAGTTGACTCTGTATGTCTTCTTGACCCATAAGTCTAGATCAGTTCTATACCCCACTCTTCCTCAAGACTTCCCAAGCTCCACCTGATGTTCAACTGTGGGCCCTTGTATCTGTTTCAGTGGAGCCTCTCAGAGGACAGTTGTGCTAGGCTCCTGTCTGCAAGCATAACAGAACATCATTAATAGTGTCAGGGGTTGGGTCTTGTCCATGGGATGGGTCTCTACTTGGGCCAGCCTTTCCATAGTCTCTGCTTCATCTTTGTCCCTGTGCTGCTTGTGGGCAAGACAAATTTTGGGTTAAAAGTTTTGTGGGTGGGTTGTTGTCCTTATTCCTTCACTGGGAGTCCTGCTTAGCTACAGGAGGTGGCTACATCAGGCTCCATATCCCCCACTGACAGGAGTCTCAGCTAGAGTCACCTTTATGAACTCCCTGGAGTCTCTCTCATCCCAGGTCTCTGGCACATCCTAGAAATCTGCTCCACATTTGCCACCAATTTCCATTCACTCTCCCAGACTTCTCTCATGGCTCTCCCTACACCAGATACCCCTTCGCACCCACCCTATCCTGTTCCCATTCCCATTCCCTCTCCTACCCAGTTCCCTTCCTCCACCTACCTCCAATATCTATTTTATTTCCCTCTGAGTGAGATTCAAGCAGCCTCCCTTGGGCCTTCTTTCTTGTTTAGCTTCTTTGGATCTGTAGAATATAGTGCGGTTATCCTGTACTTTATGGCTAATATCTACTTATAAGTGAGTACATACCATGCATGTTCTTTTGCCTGCAAAATTCTTGATGTCCTTGCTTTTAATAGCTGAGGAATATCTCATTGTCTAGATGAGCGACATTTTCTTTATCCACTCTTCAGCTGAAAGACATCTGGATACTTTCCAGTTTTTGACTATTACAAGGTAAGCTACTATAAACATAGCTGAGCAATTGTCCTTGTGGTATGGTGGAGCATATTTTGGGTATGTGCCTAGGAGTGGCATGGGTGGGTCTTGAGGTACAACTATTCCTAATTTTCTGAGAAACCACCAACCTGATTTCCAGAGTGGTTGTACAAATTTTCACTCCCATACTCTCGCCAGCATCAGCCAGCACTTGAGTTTTTGATCTTAGTCAATCTGATGGGTGTGAGGTGGAACCTCAGAGTCATTCTTCATTCACCCATTCACCTTTTTATGAGGCCTAACCACATGTCTACATAAATATGCTAACACATTTGTTAAAATTGATGAAGTATTCCCATTATAGTTATCATTTCTGAAAAAAAAATTGTAGCATCGATGTTCAGTTTTTAATGAACCCGGAGATAGTTCTCAAAGTTCAAATGCGGGCAGTAGAACACCGTGTCAGTTGGTGTCATGTACTTTATTCCACTTGTCCCCTGCTTTACCTCTGTTGGTTGCTCAAATAAAAACATAGCATTGCTTTCTTCAGCTATTTATAGTTAGAGACGGGATCTCAATACTCACATACTTTCATGAGAGCCCTTATACCACTTAGAAAAGCACCAGCCAATGAGAGCGACGTGCTGTATTGTGCAGTCCTAAAGCCTTTGCCATGATACAAGTCCTGTACATAGAAGAACTAGGACACCAACCAGATTTAGAAAAGACTTGCCTGTCTTTCTTCAGTCCCTTTATCCGAACTTGCCACCATTTGCCAGGGTTGTTTGAGACAAAGCTTCAATTCAGTCCTCATAGAAACAATGAAATTTCACAATGCACAATGCTTGCAAAACCCTTCTACTACAGAACAATGCAATGTTTACTTTCCTGTTTAAAGACTCTTCTTATAGATTAGGTTAGTTCACAGGCAACAGAACAAATGTAGGCCAGAGCAAAGCCAGAGGATCTGGATTCTAGCCACAGCATTGTTAAGAAAGTTGGCTAGTCAGCTTGTTAAATGTCTGGGGCCAGATGTAAACTGCCTTGGAGCATCTATTACAGTTCCTATTTTTAAAGTTTTTCTTTTAATTTTTTTAATTAGATATTTTCTTTTTCTTTATTTACATTCCAAATGTTAACACCTTTCCTGGTTTTCCCTCCAAAATCCCCCTATCCCATTTCCCCTCCCCCTAATTCTATGACAACATTCACCCACCCACCCACTTCCCTGCCTGCCATTCCCCTACACTGGGGCATAGAGCCTTCACAGGACCAAGGGCCTCTCCTCCCATTGATGTCCAACAAGGCCATCCTTTGCTACATATGCAGTTGGAGCCATGGGTTGCTCCATGGGTACTCTTTGGTTGGTGGTTTAGTCCCTGGAAGCTCTAGGGGGTCTGATTGGTTGATATTGTTGTTCCTCCTGTGGGGTTGCAAACCCTTTCAGCTTCTTCAGTCCTTTCTCTAACTCCTCCACTATAGACCCCGTGCTCAGTCCAATGGTTGATTGTGAGCATCTACCTCTGTATTTGTCAGGCTCTGGAAGAGCCTCTCAGAAGACAACTATATCAGGCTCCTGTCAGCAAAGCACTTCTTGGCATCCACAATAGTGTCTAGGTTTGGTAACTGTATATGGGATGGATCGCCAGGTAGGGTAGTCTCTGGATGGCCTTTCCTTCTGTCTCTGTTCTACACTTTGTCTCCATATATCCTCCCGTGGGTTTTTTGTTCCCCCTTCTAAGAAGGACCGAAGTATCCACACTTGGTCTTCCTTCTTCTTGAGCTTCATGTGGTCTGTGAACTGTATCTTGGGTATTCCGAGCTTTGGGGCTAATATCCACTTATCAGTGAGTGAATACCATGTGTGTTCTTTTGTGATTGGGTTACCTCACTCAGGATGATATTTTCTAATTCCACGCATTTGCCTAGGAATTTCATGAGATCATTGTTTTTAATAGCTGAGTAGTACTCCATTGTGTAAATGTACCATGTTTTCTATAGCCATTCCTCTGTTGAAGGACATCTAGATTCTTTCTGTCTTCTGGCTATTATAAATAAGGCTGCTATGAACGTAGTGGAGCATATGTCCTTATTATATGTGGGAGTATCTTTTGGGTGCTCCCAAATACCCAGGAGTGGTATAGCTGGATCCTCAGGTAATACTATGTTCAATTTTCTGAGTAACCACCCGACTGATTTCCAGAGTGGTTGTACCAACTTCCAGTCCCACCAACAATAGAGAAACGTTCCTCTTTCTCCACATCCTGGTCAGCATCTGCTGTCACCTGAGTTTTTGATCTTAGCCATTCTGACTGGTGTGAGGTGGAATCTCAGTGTTGTTTTGATTTGCATTTCCCTGATAACTGAGGATGTTGAACATTTCTTTAGGTGTTTCTCATCCATTTGATATTCCTCATTTTGAGAATTCTTTTTTTAGCTCTGTATCTCATTTTTTAATAGGGTTATTTGGTTCTCATGGAGAGAGAGAAGGTCTGCAATGGAGATTTTACAAAGATATGACTTCTTGATTTTTATATAACTAAGTTTAATTCCTTTCTTCTGAAATATACTCATAACTCACAGTGGTTCTAGTGGTTTTGTGAGTTCTAGGTCGACACAGAGTTTTTGGTTTGTTTGAGTCAGGATCTCATATAGCACAGGCCACAAGTTCAGTGCAAGCAAGGTTTACATAGCAAGATCCAAGCCTGGCAAGGCTACCATAGCCTGACTTTCATTGTAAATAGTATTAGTGAACAATAAGTGAACATTTAATGTTGGGAGTAGGGATGCAGCTTCTTTGGTAGGGTTTTATATAGTATATATGGGACCCTGGGTTCTATATGTACAGCACCACATACACTGGGTGTGATGGGATGTGTGAGCATGCACATGTAGACACAATGTTTTATAGTTCTGTATATAAATAAACTATTTGGCCTAGAGTTTACATTCAAAGAAGAAAATCTCTCTCAATCTCTTCTCTCTCTCTCTCTCTCTCTCTCTCTCTCTCTCTCTCTCTCTCTCTCTCTCTCTCTCTCTCTCTCTCTCTGGATCTCACATAGCCAATGCTGGCCTCTAATTCTCTTTGTAACTGAAGATGACCTTGAACTTCTGATCCTCTTTTCCTTACCTCCTGAGTTCTTAGTGTACCCTCACACCTAGTTTGTGTGTTGCTGTGACTTTGTGCATGCTACATGCTGAACTACATCTGCAAACCCAAAAGATTCTTTTATTATACATATTTAATTCTTCTAGAGAGATAATGGATCATTTTTGAAAATCTATACTGGCCTGTAACAGGGCAGATGAAAAATGGAAGTGGATGTTGGTTGAGTAGAGGTTGTGATCTTAGTAAAGAAATCCTGGAATTATAGAGGACCATAGAGTTTGACATGGGAATTTGCCAATCTCTGAAATCAAAATGGAAAGAAAAATCAAAACAGAAAATGACTCATTCAACAAATATATTTTGTAAACCCTACAACTGTCACTTTTTGTGTCAGAGGTTAAGTTTCTATACTTTATTATATAGTTTTAGATATTTCACAATGTAGTAAAATATTACACACACACACACACACACACACACACACACACACAAAACGAGGTGTAGTCATCCAAGCCTTTGATCTCAACACTCTGAAAACAGATGCAGGTGGATGTTTGTGAGTTCAAGTCCTGCAAAGGATAGATAGTGTCTCAAAAAGAAAAAATAAGCGTGTGTGTGTGTGTGTGTGTGTGTGTGTGTGTGTGTGTGTACATATAAGTGTGTTTGCCCACATTCTAAAGTCAATTATTTTCTCTTGACTTGTTTCTCTATCACAGGATGAGTCCTAATTAAACATCAGAAGCACAGGATCTTACTTATTGGTAAACTTGGGTTCAGATACTGTCTTAGTCAGGGTTTCTATTCCTGCACAAACATCATGACCAAGAAGCAAGTTGGAGAGGAAAGGGTTTATTCAGCTTACACCTTCCACATTGCTGTTTATCACCAAAGGAAGTCAGGACTGGTACTCAAGCAGGTCAGGAAGCAGGAGATGATGCAGAGGCCATGGAGGGATGTTTCTTACTGGCTTGCTTACCCTGGCTTGCTCAGCTTGCTCTCTTATAGAACCCAAGACTACCAGCCCAGAGATGGTACCACCCACAAGGGGCCCTCCCCTCTTGATCACTAATTGAGAAAATGCCCCACAGCTGAATCTCATGGAGGCACTACCCAACTGAAGCTCCTTTCTCTGTGATAACTCCAGCCTGTGTCAAGTTGACACACAAAACTAGCCAGTACAATTGACACCTTGTCAACTTGACACACAAATACATCACTATTAAGCCTCAACCCTTACTTTCTTATTCATCCCCAAGATCTAAATAACTTGAAAAGACCCACAGTCTTTACATATTAAAAGTTCAATCCCTTTAAAATGTCCAATATCATTCAAAATTCAAAGTTTTTTAAAAATTCAAAGTCTCTTAACTGTGGGCTCCACTAAAATACTTTCTTCCTTCAAGAGGGAAAAATATCAGGGCACAGTCATAATCAAAAGCAAAATTCAAACTCCAGTGGTTGAATGTCTGGGATCCAACTCACGATCTTCCGGGCTCCTCCAAGGGCTTGGGTCACTTCTCCAGCTCTGTCCTTTGTAGCACACACCTTGTCTTCTAGGCTCCAGCTGCCTGTACCCCACTGCTGCTGCTGTTCTTGGTGGTCATCTCATGGCACTGGCATCTCCAAAAAACTGCTGTCTTGTGCTGTAACTAGGCTTCATCAATAACCCCTCATAGGCTCTCTTCATGGTGCCAAGCCTCAACTCCGTTGCATGACCCCTTCAGTCCTGGGCCATCAATTGCAACGGAGGCTGCACCTTCACCAGTGGCCTTCCACGGCCTCTCACAGTGCCAAGCCTCAGCTGCTCTTCATGACCCCTTCATGCCTTCAAAACCAGTACCACCTGGGTGACTCTTACACAGTACCAAGTCCAGTCACAGCACAAAGTACAACCTTGCCTATCTCTGGAACACAGCCTCTGTGCTCTCAGAAAACACTTCCCAGAAGATGTCACCTCAGTGATGCTGGTCTCTTCTTAATCACTGCTAATTTCTTAGCTCCAGCTAACCAGCATCTATAGTCCCAGTAATGCAAAGGTTTTGCTTTAGTAGTTCTGGTATCTTGTTAATCACAGTTGATTCTTCAGCCCCAGCTAACCAAAACTACAGAATCTTCACAATCAAAACAGCAACAGCCCTGATAAGAGTCTTTAATCTTCCCTCTGAAATTTCACAAGCCAGGCCTCCATTGTCTGCACTGTTCTCAACATTATCTTCCAAGCTCCTACACAACATCCCACGGAGCTCTTAACACTGAATGTATCATCTAGCCCAAAGTTTCAAAGTCCTTCCACAGTCCTCCCTGAAACATGGTCAGGTTGTCACAGGAATACCCCATTATGCTGGTACCAATTTGTCTTAGAGTTTCTATTCCTGCACAAACTTCATGACCAAGAAGCAAGTTGGGGAGGAAAGGGTTTATTCAGCTTGCACCTTCCACATTGCTGTTTATCACCAAAGGAAGTCAGGACTGGTACTCAAGCAGGTCAGGAAGCAGGAGATGATGCAGAGGCCATGGAGGGATGTTTCTTACTGGCTTGCTTACCCTGGCTTGCTCAGCCTGCTCTCTTATAGAACCCAAGACTACCAGCCCAGAGATGGTACCACCCACAAGGGGCCCTCCCCCCTTGATCACTAATTGAGAAAATGCCCCACAGCTGGATCTCATGGAGGCGCTTCCCAACTGAAGCTCCTTTCTCTGTGATAACTCCAGCCTGTGTCAAGTTGACACACAAAACCAGCCAGTACAGATACTAAACACTCTATTTAACCATAGTACCCTGGTCATAGCACTGTGGTTTGTGTCTCAATATTATATATAGTGTCTATGACACAAAGTATATCAGCCACCCTAGTCATTGATATGTCATTTTAGTTGGTTTTATATCTGCATTCACAGAAATATCGACTCAAAGCCTTGGTTGCTTGCTTGGCCTGTTTATTTTTATCTGAGCATCTTTCTTTCCTTTCTTTTTTCTTTCTTTCTTCATTCTCTTTTATTTCTGATTCTCTTTTCTTTGGTTTTTTTTGAAACAGAAGTCATATATCCCAGGCTGGTGGTGAGCTTGCTATATATCCAAGGATGGCCTTGATCTTCCTGTCTGTACTTCCCAAGAGCTAACGTTACAGGTATGAGCCTATGTATTTCTTTGTTTGTGGGACAGAGTATTGCTTTATAGCCCAGATTAGTTTTGAACTCCTCCTCCGCCTCCTCCTTCTCCTCCTCCTTTTACTCCTTCTTCCCTTAACCTCCCAAATTCTGGGATTCCAGGCAAGTACATGCTCAGTTGGTTTTGGTTTTATCTTTTCAGATTTGGTTGGTTGATTTAGTAAGTTTTGTTGTTGTTGCTGTTGTTGTTGTTGTTTTGTTATTGTTTTTATTTGTTGACTTGGTTTGGTTTTTTTAAGACATGATTTTGTTTTGCTCAGCCAGCCCTTAAACTCACTATGACCTCAAGAGGAATCACTAAATTCCCAATCTTGGAACTCCCAAGTGATGAATTAAAAGGATGTGCTACCATACCCAGTTGAGTTGTTCTTCATCGTCAACCATCATTAATTATCATCATTATTATCAGTCAACATCATCATCATTATCATCAGTCATTACTCATCATCAATTATCATCAATAATCATGAATCATCATCAACCATCAGTAATCATCATTGTCAGTCATCATCGACCATCAGTAATTATCATCATCATCATCATCAATTTTTGTGTGTAATTTTAAAAATCACTACCGCCTTTGCCCAGAACCTGGACCAAGCTACCAGCCTCTCCTGACTCCCTTTTGTTCCACTTGACTCAGCTCCTGAATTGGCCTCCACCAGCCCTGACCTGTCTTCTCTTTCCACCCACCTTTGCTCCAGGATTGCCTCACAACCAGCCCACTCCTGAGACCCTTGAATTCATGGATAAAAAACACACACTCAACCTGGTTACCTTAACTTGCCTGCTAGGAATTGCTGGGAGCAGGTATCTCTTGCCTGGAAAAGAATGCCCTTACCAATTTATTATCTTGGTCTCTCCTCCACATCCTTGGCCACCTGTCCTTAGTAGAAGTCTCAGGCCCTAGCTCTCCTTGAGGCCTTACATGATTGCTATGACCCTTTCCTTCTAAGGCATGGCAGAAAAGCCCCTTCACTCCTTCTCTTTCCCTCTTGGGACCTGTACTTGGCCTTCTTTATTGACAAATCAAGGACCAATTAGGAAACTAGACCTTAGTATCAGATCCTCCCCTTACAATCAACCGTCATCAGTCATCAGCCATCATTGTAGGCATAAATTTTTTTCAATCTACTTTAATAAGGGCTCAACCTCCCCTCTAGGCTACCACCTACCAGAAGTAGTAGAAAAGAAAGGTTATTAGGATACAGGGTAAGTGTACCTGTTTAGTCGTTTGGAGCAACTCCAAACTTGGTTGTTCTCAGTTCAGTCCACTTGGCAGACACCATACACAAATCAGCAGCTGCAGTCTAGTCCACTCAGCAGGCACCACATGAGAATCAGCAACTGCAGTTCAATCCAGAAGAAACTGTGAGGCTTGCCAACCAGCCTGAGTCCACAGAAGCAGCAAGAAGCCACAGTAACCTCACAAGAAGTTCTTTGGCAAGTTTCTCTCCGTGAGTCACCACAAGCGAAGCTCAGTAACGCAATGTAAGGCAAACTAATACATGCATGCTGTTAACAAAGAATAAAGAGGAGGAGCGCAGTGAACCCATGCTTGAGCTTCCAATATCTGTTGGGTCATATTCATATTCCTTCTAAATATCTAAATATCATGCATCCTTTCACCTTTGTCTGCTTCAGCAAAACATCCTTTCACCTTTGTGCCTCAGAAAGACATTATTTGACATAACTGACTTTCCAAAGAAACCATAAGTTTCTACTTTACATGATCAATCATCATCATTATCATCAATTATCATCAATCATCAATCCTAAATCATAATCAATCATCAGTCCTCACTGATTATCAATACCATCATCCTCATTTTGTGTGTGTGTGTGTGTGAGAGAGAGAGAGAGAGAGAGAGAGAGAGAGAAAGAGAGAGTAAGTTGTATGTACAGTGGCATGTTTGTCACAGTGCACAAATGGTTCAGAGGATAACTTTGTGGAGTTGGTTTTCTCCTTCCATATTTACATGAGTTCCTGGAATCAAACCCAGGTAATCATATTTTTGTCGAAAACACCTGTACTCAGTGACTCATCTTACTGTCCCTCTGTAGTCCATGTTGACCTGGAACTCATGGTAATCCTCTCGCCTCATCATCCTCACATGCCAGCATGCCTGACTGTTTTTTAGAGCTTTCTCCTGAGCTCAGATAAATAGCGTGACATGGTTAGTTATTAATGTTAAAAATCTGTTAATATTGCTTGGTTTATTTTTAGAAAAGTTCTCATATAGTAGAGGCAAAACTTGAACTCACTGTGTAGCTAAAGATGACCTCGAACTCCCGATCCTCCTGTCTGTACCTCTCAAGTGCCAATACCTGGGGTACATTCTACTTCTCACTGAGTTTCACAGACATTTTTCCAGGTTAAATATAGTAGCAAATTCCAATAGTGGATCTAATGGGAATTTCAAGTCCAGCAGGTTCTCTCATCTACTGTCCTCTTTCCTCATTCTTGTGTAAGTGACTTCAACCCCCTCTTGAGTTCTCAGAATGCCTTATGGGAGAGTTCTGCATGATTTCCTTTCGACGAGGTATACATTTTGTCCTGCAGGACCTTGACTCATCTTAGCATCAGCCTGGATGATGACAGCAAGACACACTTCATTTTCCTCTCCTGAAACTTACTTGACCACTGAAGACTGTGACGGGTTCTCTCTGGCAAGAACACCTACTGGAAATGAGCAAACTCCCCTAATGTTTGTCCCTTCAGCACTCCTCAGGTTCAAGCACAGCAAGGACCAAGCAGAGGTACCATGATATCGTCTTAGGGATCTGAGTTCGGGCCACTCTGAGGCATTTAGGAAACATTCCATGTTGTTCTTCCCATAGATTCTCTCATGTGGAGACTTTAGATTGGGGGAAATGTTGACAGAGAAAGAGGATGGAAAAGCAATGTCAGAGGACAAATACTAAGTAGAGTGTTTCCCTTCACCTCAAAGGCTCCTTGCTAAGAATTACTTTGCTCACATGAAGCAAATATCCAGCATGCAGAACCCATGGACCACCCTGCAATAACCAGTTCTGAAGAGTGATGAGCACCTACCCTACGAAGCACATAAATGTTAAATGTGATGAAATAGAGAAGGAAGCAGTGGAAAAAAACAGCGCTGAACTGTCAAGCCTGTGCTAATGGCCTGTGCTCTGGAGCATTAGAAAAAAAAATGACTGCATTTTAAATACAGGGCATAATCTAGTGCTATGGGTCAATAACAATAATAATGCTCAGTGGATAGTTGGAAGTCAAAAAGATGATTAAAGGACAAACAGCATAAGGAAAAAGAAACAGAAGAGCAAGCCGCTCAGCGGGTAGAGGTGCTTGCTACCAAGCATGTCAACCTGAGTTTAATACCCAGAGTATGGTGGAAGGAGAAAAACTACCCACAAATTGTGTTCCTCTCACAACCACACACATGCCATGTGGACACACATAGATAAATTAATAAATTTAGTTTAATTAATTTTGAGATTTTTACTTACTTTTATTTTTTTTATGTGTATGAATTGGTTGCCTGTGTCTGTGCACCATCATGCACACATTGCCCTCAGAAGTTAAAAAAAGACACTAGAATTACAGAAAGTTGTGAACTGCCATGTGGGTGCTGGGATATGAACCCAGGTCCTCTGGAAGAGCAGCTAGTGTTCTTAATCAATGAGACATCTCTCTAGCCCCAATAAATGTAATTTTTTTTTAATTAAAAGAAAACACAAAAAGAAAGGAGCCCCTAAAAAGGATTCTCGAGGCCATCACACCTTGTCTGTGTTCTGACATTCAGAACACTGGAGATCCTGGCACATAAAACCCCCACCAGTCCTAGAGTGCTTGGGGATGCAAACTCTTCCAGTAAGAGCTGACCGGGATAACATCTCAGAAGAGCTTGAGATGAATGTCTTTTCCTCCTTCACCTGGACTCAGAGCTTGGTCAGTGCCTGGCAAAACATCAGTAAGTGTTTGAGAACGGACCACCCCTACTTTATCCCTCCACCTCAACTCTGTAAACATCGTTCTTGGGTGAGCAAGGGAGGCTTAGGCAGCAAGATGACCTAGCCAGAAGCTGACCTGAGATGTACCTGTTAACGGGAAGTTTCCAGTTCTAAGCGAACAGAGGTTTTATCTCAAAACGCTGGCTTCTCTTCTCTCTCCAATTGTCTCTAAGTTAACGGACCTGAAAGTCAGTTGTGGAAACTTTGACATGTAAGTCATATTCTTATATTCTGCTTCCTTTGAAGCTTCCATCTTGCTCTCACACAGTGAGAGCATGATGCCCAACATCTATTCACTTTCAAAGTCAGCCACAGTGAGAGCATGATACCCAATATCTGTCCACTTCAAACACCTTTCTCCAGATCTAATTCAAAAAACATACAGTTCTCTTATTTAATGTGTACTATCTGGTGATGTTTAGTATATTTACAGGGTTATATGACAAATACTATTATCAAATTCTGGAATATTTCCATCATCCAAACAGAAATGGGTTCCTATCAACCAACACATCTAATTCCCTCTCCCTCCAGTCCTTGGTAAACAGTTTGGATGTATCTAATGTAGATATTCCATATAAAATAACTATATAATGTGTGGTCTTTTGTGCTTGGGTTCTTTCACTGAGTATACTGGGTTTTTTTTTAATTTTTATTTTAATTTATTGTGTGTATTTCTGCATTTTGATCAAATATTTGTTGGGCTCCCAAGCCAAATGAAGAATGGTAGGACACTGTCCATACCCTAGACACTTCTCAGAGAGAATGACAGGAATCGGGCTACTTCATACCCAAATCAGGCTTGGGCCTACTCAAACCTGTAGAAACAAAGGCCACTTCATGATAAAGTTAGTTAAACTTTTGCTTCCACACCAGAGAACTGGCTTCTCAGAAATCATGTGACCTGCAGTCTGCTAATCTAGCTGATACACTTGGAAGGTTCCTGGACCCACTGGAGCACTTCCTCCCTTGTCCTGCCCCTGTCCCCCAACTCAAGCTATATAAACTTGCCCCACTATTTCAGTAAATGTGCTGCCCTCTGAAACAGTCTACCTGGGTTGTTCATACACTATACCTACTGAGGCCCTGCATCCCAACTCTTCAGCATCCTGAGACCACTGGTACACAACTACACAACGACTGAAGGGGGCAGGGGAGACACATGTATCTTTGTGCATCACTTGCATTCCTGTGCCCAATGAGGCCCGAAGAGGAGGTCAGACTCCTTAGAACTAGAATTATGGATGTTTATGATCCACCATGAGGGCACTGGGAATCAAACCCAAGAACAGCCTGTAAGTGTTCATAGCCACTGAGCCTTTTATTTCTCCAGCCATTGGTACAAAATATTTAAGGTTCTTTCATAGAGTACCCACACTTAAACTTCATTGCATTTTATTGTTGAATTTTTTTTCCTTTCATTTTCTTTGGTACTAGGATTGAACCCAGAGCCATATTTATGTTGGCCAACACTGTACTAGTGAAGTGTGTCTCCAGCCCTGACAATATTCTCCTGTGTGAATATGCAACCTCCAATTGTCAACTCAATGATTGAGAGATATTTGCTTACACTTTAGCATGCTGCCAATAACATTAGATCCATGTTTGGTGTTTGTTCTGTTTTGCTTTTAGTTTTATTTTGAAACAGGCTTTTTATGTCATCTAAGGCTGGTCCTGCACTCTCTATGTAGCTAAGGCTATCCTTGAACTCCTGATCCTCCGACTGCTATCTTCCAAGTGAAAATGAGCCACCAAACCGAACGTTAGAATACAGCTGATGCCTCAGGGCACCCTATTGTTCTAAACAGAATTCTATATAAGCTCCCTTATGTCTGTAACAAACTGTTAGAAACAAAAGAAGTCTGAACCCCTGCACCACCTAAATACCAAAATTACCTGCATTACCAAAATAGCAATAACTATTTTGAACTTAAGGAGACTGATCAGGCTCCAACTTCTGGGAGCTCTCCCAGTTCCCACATGAGGGGGTCCTGGGAAAACGTTTCATTACAGACAAAATGAAACATGTGGTCATCCTCTATTGGGACTTGGTGCAGAAGAAAATAGAAAATCCACTTCTTTTCCTTCATGAGCTTTATGGTTTCCGTTCGAGCAAATGTTCAAAGAAACTGACTCACAAGGTAACTATTATTTTCCATGCCTTCATTTAACAGAAAGTAATCGTTGTCTTAATTCTTGCATGATTGGCAATACAAGGCATTTTCATGTGTTCTTGCTTTAGAGCACATCTGGTGTGAATTTCTAGTACTAGCTGTGCAGTAGCAGGCCTTGCTCAGGCTGAAAGCCTCAGCTCCACAGGGTGGCGGTGTAGCACTCCACAGACAGAGAGCATTCCAGCCTGCGGTGAAGCCTTGAAGCAGAACTAACAGAACATCTTTGGGTCACCCATGTGCTCTCTCAGAAAAACCGCCAATGGCAGCCAACTGCCCATGAGAGCAATGACTTCCTCCTATTCCAGAACTACTGTCCTGTCTTCAGACTCTCCAGTCAAGAAAAGACAGGGAAGTTTGAACAGTTCAATAACTGTAATTGACTCAAGTCTTTTACAAAACATTGTAAAGGTTATTTTTTCTGACAGAATTATAGAATCTTGTAGAATTATAGAAGCCTTAAAATTCACAAAATTAAATATTTTCAGTCTTTTGTCACAAAAAAAAATTATGTTTTGTACTGCACAGGCTCATGACATTTTATGGAACACTAACTCTTTTACCTCTCCTTTCATTTAACACAGGCATGGATGTGCATGCCTGTACATCCCCAGAGAGAATACTTAAGTTATACAAATATATACATCCCCAAATAGGATATTTAGGTTGTAATGCTTATACATCCCAGCACATGACCCTAACTTAAATAAATAAATAAATAAATAAAATGTCTGGGACAAAGCTTGGTTGGTAGAGTGTTTGTCTAGCTGCACAAACTGGTGGGTTCCATCCAGCATCATATAAACTGGGTGTTAGTGCCACATACCTATAATCACAGCACTGGAGAGGTAGAGGCAGGAGGATGGGAAATTCAAGGTCACTTTTGGCTGTGTACTTTGACACCAGTTTGAACCACAAATTCGGATGCTGTCTTGAATTAAAAAAAAAAAAAGATTTTTTAATTGGCTTGAGAAAAGGCTCAGTGTTTATGGTTAAAAGAGACTAGTGCTCTGGCAGAAGACCCAGTTCCCAGCAGCCACATCTTGACCTACAACCCTTTGTAACACTAGTTGTAGGGAGATGAGATGTCTTTTTTGTGTGTCCACAGGCTCATACATGGCTATGATACACATATGTGTAGGAAAAAAAGTAACTTCCTTACTTACAAAAGTAACTTGCTCACAAGCCACAGCACATGTGCAGGCGCGCGCGAACACACACACACACACACACACACACACACACACACACACACACGCACAGACCTTGTCATGGAACAGTTCTCACGTAGAAGGCAGAGGAAAGCTTTCAGAAGTCTACTCTCATTCCACACTGATTAGCTTGGCAATAAATATCTTTACACACTGAGACATCTTACTAGACCAAAGTTCGTTCTCTCTCTCTCTCTCTCTCTCTCTCTCTCTCTCTCTCTCTCTCTCTCTCTCTCTCTCTCTCTCTTTCTCTCTCTCTCTCTCTCTCTCTCCCCCTCTCTTTTCTTCTTCTTCTCCTCCTCCTCCTTCTTCTTCCTCATCCTCCTACCCCTCCTCCTCCTCCCCCCTCCCCTTCCTCCTTTTTCTCCTTCCCGCAAACTCACAGAGATTCTGCCTCTGCTACCCAAGTACTGGGATTACAGGCTTGTGGCGCCTCACTCAGCTTTTGAGTTAGGAGTTGGAAACGATTTCAATTTGTTATATTATTAACGTAGAAGGGGAGGGGGTGGGTAACCCAAAGCCACTTTCTTTTCCTTATCGGAAAAGCCGACTGAAATGCACAGACCCAGTCTGAACCCTGTAGGGAAGGCTTGTGCCGGTTTGCTTCCCCCTACCCCCCCCCCCCCCGAGGTTCACAATGGCTGTGGAATAAATAGAAGGCACCTGACCTGCTGCCTCCTCGCGCTGCCTCTTGCTTTCTTCTCCTCTCTGCGGTTCGTCTTTGCCTGCGTGGACTCAGACATTTCTCACAGCATTTCAGAAATAAATCCAAGCATAGAGACAATGAAGCCCTAATGTAGGAAACCAGGAGAGAATATGTGCTTTCTGTTAGTGGCTTTGTCCTTCTGACTTGGTTTGGTTTGGTTTGGTTTGGTTTGGTTTGGTGTGGTAAGTCTCAAAGTCTCACTTTTTTGCCAACTGGTCACAATGCATCTACAGTCAGAGAAAAGGGTGACCAAGGAGTGAGACCTCAAGATCCACTCCCAGCCATTTCCTCCAGCATTCACAAAAGAGTTTTGGTTTTTTGTTTCGTTTTTGTTTGTTTGTTTGTTTGTTTGTTTTAAATTGCAAAGAGACCCAATGTAATGTCTTTAAGTGTGAGCCCCATTCAAAGGGACATATACTATGCCGGCAATGGAGGTATCAACAGGAGCAGGAAACCAGGGAGTCACTTTGTGGTCGGTCAGGAAGCGGAACCAGGTTAAAATCTTCAGGCTGGCCTCAAGCTCAAAGCAATCCTCCTGTGGTAGCCTCCAGAGTACTGGGATTACATGTGTGAGCTACCACACCAAACTTGTTTTGATATCTTAAATGTCCATTTCTACAGCTTCTTGCGTTCCAGTATTCATGGAATGAAGACCAAAGGGGACCACGTTGAGGGAAGAAAGGGGAAAGAAATAAGAGCAGACAATTGGGAGAAGAAAGAAAATGCGGTATGTTTTATCTCATATGCAGCTCTAGATCTAAAGATATAAGTATATGTGTATACTTATATATATAAGACAAAAGACATATTTAGGTCACATATATATATATATATATATATATATATATATATATATATATATATGACACCGTGTGTGTAGTGTGTGTGTGTGTGTGTGAGTCTGTGTTTAAGTCTGTATGTCATGAGAACAGGGGGGAAGATTATTAAGAAAAGATACCAGGAGGAGCAAGGAGGGATGGGAAAGGGCAATGGGTAAAGAAGAATAAGCAAAATGTAATGATGTTTATAGATGAAAATGTCATACATATGCTACATAACAATTAGGTTTTAAATATCATATATTTCCTGACCTATTAGAGATGGCTTTTGCTTCCATCCTATCAGAGCGACAAGATATCCATATGGGTTGACCTTTTTTCCTGCAAAGAGAAATATAATAAAGTTATTTTCCCTAGAACTGCCAAGCAAAAATAAATAGTTAATACAAAGAATGTTTTCGCACGGTAGATAAGAATTTTGGGAAAGACGAACTGTGCCAGGAATGCTGTATAAACGGAGAAAAACCAGCCCAACCAGCTTTTCCTGTGCAAAAGAATGAAATCAAAGAGTCCATTCATAGCTCCTCCAAGTTTATACTCACCACAAATTTTAAACCAAGTTGTATCTGTATTTAAGTTTCTATTTGCATGATGGTCAGCACACCCGTGATATAATAATTACACCTAACTAGAGATATGTCTAAAGTAAAACTCAAAGCCGTATTTTGAACTTACTGGAAGAACTCACTCCAAACATGACAATGGTTACCTGATGGAGAAAGGGATTAGAAAGAAGTCTGGGTGTGGTGGCTCACACCTGCAACTCCTGCTTGAGCTGCCCAGTCACAAAAGAGGAGGGGAATAGAAAGCCAGTTCTTTCTTTGTGTGAGTCATTGTGTGTCTAAGAACCGGTGATATGGAATTTGCTTTTTTAAGATTTATTTTTATATTTTTTGTTTAAAATGTGTCTTACCAGGTGATAGTGACACACATTTCTTTTTAAGATTTATTTATTTTATGTATGTTAGTACACTGTCCTTGTCTTCAGACACATCAGAAGAGGGCATCAGATCCCATTAGAGGTGATTGTGAGCCACCATGGAGTGCTTGG
The DNA here is from genome assembly GCA_036184795.1 of Tokudaia tokunoshimensis. NCBI lineage: Eukaryota > Metazoa > Chordata > Mammalia > Rodentia > Muridae > Tokudaia > Tokudaia tokunoshimensis. Next base: position 34,811,985 of record BTHU01000021.1, on the reverse strand, counting down.
GAATTGAACCTGACCTTTAGAGGAATAATCAATGCTCTTAACCACTGAGCCCTATTTTTATAATTTTCCAGCCCTATTTTTTATAATTTTTATATATGTGTTTGTATTTGCCTTATGAATATATGATATCTCTCTCTCTCTCTCTCTCTCTCTCTCTGTGTGTGTGTGTGTGTGTGTGTGTGTGTGTGTGTGTGTGTGTGTACGTGCGCGCATGTATGCCTTCAGAGACTTGAGAGGGTGTTGGATCCCCTGAAGCTAGAGGAAGCTGCCTGAAGTGGGTGACTGGAAACTAAACTCAGTCTCCTGCAAGTGAGTAGCCTGAGTTACTCTGCAGACCCCGTGGTTTTGGTTTTTAATAATCTTCATTACATTTACTTATTTAATGTGGGGTTGGTGAAGGTGCTATGGTGGGCTTTGTGCATGGAGATCACAGACAAATTGGAAGAGTTGGTTCTCTCCTTCTTCCATGTAGGTTTCCAGGATCAAACACAGATCCTCAGGCTTGGTGACAAGCACCTTTACCAGCTCTCCCCACCCCACCCCCAAATGTGTGCGATTTGGCGTGACAGTTCACACAATACCTGTACTTCTAGCACCTGAGCTTGTGTCTAGCCTGAGCTACAGAGTGCAAGAGACTCTGTGTCAAGAAAAAACGAAACAAAATGAAAGCATTACTATAAGCCAGGTATGGTGATGCACACATTTCACCCCAGCACTCAGGAAGCAGTGGAAGGCAGATGAGGCCAACCTTGTCTACATAGAGAGTTCCAAGCCAGCCAGGGCTAAAGAGTGGGACTCTGTCTCGAGGGGGGGAAGAAAAAAGGAAAGGAGCTATTATTCTAAGATGGAAAAATGTTTGTAAACCTGTGACGTATATGACGTAAATTTATTACACATTCCTTTTTATCTTGGTTTCTTCTGACAGAAGGCTATACTTGGATAATATAAATACATATATGTGGGATACAGTGACACATACCTTTAATTCCTGAACTCCAGAGACAGAGGCAGAAAGATCTCTGAGTCTATGTAGTCAGTTCCATACAGCTAGAGATAAATAGAGACCCTGTCTTGGAAAAACTAAATAAGTAAAATACATATGCCATACATTTATAGCATTCTATATATTCAATAAGAGCTTCAGTGCAATGGTTCACAGTAAAGATACATCACTTTTCATTTTTACGATTTATTCATTTTATAGGTCTGTTTTGTCGACATGTACACCATATACCTACCTGGTGGTTATGGAGGCATCAGATCCCCTGACACTATAGTTAAGAATGGTCTGCATTAGGTCTCAGGCAGCCCGCATATCCAGAAATGAGCTCAAACTGGACTATAGAAGGATTTCTGTATTCTGTCTATAAAAAGCCAGTATTCCTCAGAAAATTGTAAAACATGTTTCTGTCTCCAAAAGGAGTCATTTCCCTTGCCTCTAGCAAAAACAAAAGCAAACAGAGAAACCCTGTGTCGGAAAAAACAACCAACCAACCAAACAAACAAACAAAAAACAAAAAGAATATGGCTCCATTGACATGAATATCATACTGCATATTGAAATCTACACTAAAGTTCGATGTAGCACTGTACGGCTTTGAGCTCAAACATTTGGAAGGCAGAGGCAGATGGATCTCTGTTAGTTTGAGGCCAGCCTGGTCTAAGAAGCAAGTTTCAGGACAGCCAAGACTGTTTTACATAGAAAGCCAGTCTCCAAACAAACAAACAAACAATCTGTGCTAGCTTTCAGGCTCCCTCAGTCCCTACTCACAAGAAGATGGAGCATTGGAAGTCAGTCTGGACTAGTAGTGAACTTGAAAGCAGACCACTGTGCTGCTAAGTTTTTGTCAGATTAACACAAACAGAGTCACCTAAGAAGAGAAAGCCTCAATAGACAAACTGCCTCCATCAGACTGGCCTGCAGGAGTGTCTGTGTGATATCTTCTTGATTAGTGATTGTTGTGGAAAAGCCCGATGCACTCTAAGCAATTCCACCCCTGGAAAGGAAGGTGCTGGACTGTGTAAGAGAGCAACCTGAGCAAGCCATAGGGACCAAGCCAGGAAGCAGCTTTCTCCCCTATCCAGGATCTATACTTAAGTTCATGCTTGAGGTCTTGCCCTAACTTCCTTCAGTGATGGACTGTGACATGGAAGTATAAGCCAAAGAAACCCTTTCCTCCCGCAGTGGTTTAAACGAGAATGGCCCTCCATAGACTCATAGATTTGATCATTAGAGAGTGATGCTCCTTGAAACAGATGAGGTGTGGCCTTGTTGGAGTAGGTTCAGCTTTGTTGGAGGAAGTGTGTCACTGGGGGTGGGCTTTGGGGTTCCAAATGCTTAAGCCAGGCCCATTCTCTCTCTCTCCCTCCCTCCCTCCTTCCCTCCCTCCCTTCCTCCCTCCCCCTCTCCCTCCCCCTCCCCCCTCCCTCCCTCCCTCTCTCTGCTGCCTGTATAACTGGATGTAGAACTCTCCGCTCCTCCAGCACTGTCTGCCTATATTCCACTATGCTGATGATGGCCTAAACCTCTGAAATTGTAAGCAAGTCCCAACTAAATACTTCCCTTCATAAGAGTTGTCATGGTCATGGTGGTGTGTCTTCACAGCAATAGAACAATGACTAAGACAACTCTCCAAGGTAATTTTGGTCAGTGTTTTACCTTAGCAACAGAAATACACCTTGAACAATACCATAATAAATGGGCTCAGCTTTATTGCTGAAATACACTTAAATAAAATTAAATCGGATAAAAATTATGTGTGAATTCTTAAATACCTGAAGTTAACCATTTCAAATATCACTTTAATCTAATTCTTTAAAAAAATTAATAACAGCCTAAGACTGTCAGAGTAGCTTATACCCATAATCCCAGTAATTGGGAGGTAGAGACTGAAGGATCAAGAATTCAAGGCTATCCTCACCTACATAGCAAGTTGCAGCAAGGGCATCTGCAGTCTCAGCAGATGAGTGGTAGTCACGGGAGGATCTGGAATTCATAGTCATTCTTGGCTATATAGTGAGTTTGAGGCCAGTGTAGAAAACATGAGAATTGGTCTCAATCAACCAATCAATAAATAAGCAAGTGCACAAACAAGGGGCCGTGTTCATTAAGAATATAATGAGTCAATTATGTTGAGTGGTCATCAGTCATGAGCTGTGGAGATCCTCTGATTGTTACGGGTTTTCAGGACGCTTTGGTCCTCACTGATTTCTTCACCAGCCTTTGTTCCCATGTTTCCAGCATGCTCCCAGTGCCCCTTTTCTTTGTCTAGTATCACATAACCTTAGTCACATAATAACAACTGAAAGTAGCTGGGGAAACCTAGATAATTGGCTTGCTTGATCTGTAAACTGGATTTTATAAATAAGCCACAAGTCCCGGTCGGTTGTTCTGATAAGAGGCACCAGCAACTTCTTTGCTGCTTTCGGGGGAGTGAGAACATGATCTCTTTCCCACTCATTCCATATCATGCTTTCTGCTAAGACCAGATGTGTGATAGACAGGTAGGACAGCGGGGAAACTGTCAGGAAAGACGTAAACTCCAGGCTATCTCAGCCCTATGGCTCTGCACCCTAATGAATTTGATGTTCCTAATAAACAGTTCTTACCTTCCTCACCCAGCGCTAAGCAATTTGACTAATAAAATAACGCCTTCGAGTAATGGCTTACACCTCCCATCACAGCACTCAGAAAGTCAGGAGGCTCAGAAGTTCAAGGTCATTCTCTGCTAAGTAACAAGTTTGAGGCTCCCCTGGGAAACTGGAGACCCTGTCAGAGAGAGAATGAAGCTACTCTTAGTGATGTAAGAGAAACAGGTAGAAAAAACACCTATTTTAGATACTGATGTTTTTAGTCATTTACTTAAAATGCTGCTGGTGCTGATTGTTTGCCGAGCATGCTACCTGGAACAGAATGACTTGAAGGAAAAGCTGAAGCAATGTGGAATTGCCCTTAACAACCTGCTAACTCGCATGTACGCTTCTATAAAGCTTGCTTGCTTGCCTGCTTGCTTGCTGGCCCACCTTGTGGTTTTAGAGCATAAAGTGAGAATATAAAAAATGGACCAGGGATCGAACTCTTTCAGGAGCTTGCCTGGCTTTGGTCCACGGTAATATCTCCTCTCTTCAACTCTCACTGGTGTCTGTGCGCTTATCCCAGGAAGATTCTGGCAGTAGTGAATCTCTACCTGAAACATGGGGCCTCGTGGGGCTACTTGCTAAACTTCAGGCACGATGTACCCTCCTGATTCTAGGTAACTCTTGAGTTGAAGTAGACCTGTATGCCAAGAGCTTGTTTCCAGAGAGCATGAACTGAAAACTGCGCATGTGTCAAGTGCCTTTCTCGCTGGCCTTGCTTCTCAGCCGATGTAAGGTTTATACAGACTGCCCAGCTTTCAGTTTCTAATCAACAGCTTCCACTTGCTTCTTCTCTTCCCCCTTTTATTACCTTCCGTGCCAAGACTGAGTAACCATCCTCACTGGAAGGCGGACAATCAGTATGCACATAGGGCCCCTCCTTAATTATTTGTGCACTCTTTGCCTTTCTCAGAGTCCTTTCTGCCCTCTCCTTTCCCTGGAGGCAAGGTGGTCAATATGTTTACTTAAATGTTTATATACCATGCATTTTTTTTGTGTGCATGTACTTCACTTTTAATATTTATTTTATTTTTTAAATTCTTTAATCTTCTTTTATAGTCCAGTCTTTATCCCCCCTCCCTGTCTACCCTCTGACTGTTCCTCGTCCCATACCTCCCTCCCCAGTCCCCCAACAATCCCCTACCCCACCCCACCCCCTGACCTCTCCCTAGTCTCCAAGAGGATGTCCCGACCTCCACCCCTCCAGACCTCCCTACTCCCTGGGGCTCCAAGTCTCTTGAAGAGTAGGCACATTTTCTCTCACTGAAGCCAGTCCCGGCAGTCCTCTGCTGTATAAGTGTCGGGGACCTCATATCATCTGGTGTAGGCTGCCTGGTTGGTGGCTCAGTGTCTGAGAGATCTCAGTGGTCCAGGTAAGTTGAGACTACTGGTCTTCCTACAGGGTTGGCCTCCTCCTCAGCTTCTTCCAGCCTTTCCCTAATTCAACTACAGGTTCCCTGGCTTCTGTCCATTGGTTGGATGCAAATATGGCATCTGTCTCAGTCAGCTGCTTGTTGGGCCTCTCGGAGGGAGCCATGTTAGGCTCCTGCTTGTAAGCACACCATAGCATCAGTAATAGTGTCAGGCCTCCACTTGAGCTGGATCCCAGTTTGGGCCAGTCACTGGGACCTATTTTCCCTCAGGCTCTTCTCCATTTTTGTCCCTACAGTTCTTTAAGACAGGAACAATTCTGGGTTTTTGACTGTGGGATGGCAACCCCATCCCTCCACTTGATGCCCTGTCTTTCTACGGGAGGTGGACTCTACAAGTTCCCCCTCCCCACTATAGAACAATTCATCTCTCACCTCCCAGGTCTCTGGTGCATTCAGGAGAGTCCCCCCACCTCCTACCTCCTGAGGTTGCCTGCTTCCATTCTTTCTGCTGGCCCTCAGGGCCTCCAGTCCTGTTCCCTCCCCTCTACCCCCACCCCCCATACCTGATCATGTTCCCCTTTTCCCCTCCCTGTTTCCTCTTCCACCCAGGTCTTTCCTGCCCCCTGCTGGCCACCACTCCCCTACCCCGGATTGCTTTCTTCTTGAGGCATCCTCACTTAGGCCCTTGGACTTGTGAACCTTCTTGAGTTCTGTGGATTGTATCCTGTACTTTTTTGGCTAGTACCCACTTATTAGTGAGTACATACCATGTGTGTCCTTTTGGGTCTGAGTTTTCTCACTCAGGGTGATATTTTCTAGTTCCAAGCAAGCTGGTAATATACAGGCAGAGATGTCCTTGGACTTCTGATTATCAGGCCCAAAAGACACTGGGGACAAATGCCTGTGGTGCCTATTAGCATACCAAAGTACAAGCTGGTGGTTTCTCTCAGTTCTTCTTACCACACCCCCTTCCCTAAACTTCTCCAGGTGGCAGGCTTCCCTTCTGGTGACTTCTCATTCCTGTATAATCCTACCATTTCAGCCAAGCTCTCTTGGTGTGCTTACCCCCTTCTCTCTAGGCTGCCTGTGGTGGTTTGAATAAAAATGGCTCCTTTGGTTCATAGAGAGAGGCACTATTAAGAGGTGTGGCCTTATTGGAGTAGGTTGGAGGAAGTGTGCTACCGTAGAGATGGCCTTTGAGAACTCAAATGCTTGTTCTCTCCTCCTGCTGCCTGCCAATCCAGAAACAGAACTCTTGGCTCCTTCTTCAACACCATGTCTGCCTGCATGTTGTCATGCTTCCTGCTATGATGACAATGGACTAAACTTCTAAACTATATATAAGCCAGTCCCAATTAAATGCTTTACTTTATAACTGTTTCTGGTTACAGTGTCTTTTCATAGCAATAGAAACCATAACTAAGACAGCCCTCTCTCTTGGTCCTCTCTCTCAGTTTCCCTTGTTCCTCTCTTGCTCTCGCCCTCTTTCTCCTCTACTGGCCAGGTTCAGTCTGCTAGCTATGTTTAATCCACTAATTTCTCTCCCTACTCTAGACTCTTCCAGATGCCTCTGGCTGTACTGTCCCTCATATCTACAATAAAAACCTTCTCCTCAAGCATACCTTGGAATGGTCATGACTTCACTTTATATACTGATTTCCCAATCTCTACCACTTAAGAGCTAAAATTACAGGTAAGCACCATCTCCCCCCTCCCAAACATAAAAATATAAATCTTTAGGGTCACCAAGATGGCTTACTGGGTAAGCAGAACAGTTCCTTGAAGCCTGACAACTTTGATTTGGACTCTACAATGAACAATGTGGATTGTTTACCCTGTGAAAGTAGGAGTCAAAGACTATATATATATATATATATATTGCCTTATATGTTAACTTGCCATATATCCAAGGGTGGCTTTGAGTTCTTGATCCTTCTGAGTGCTAAACATATATGTATGTATATGTATATGTATATGTAGTATATGATGTGTATGATGTATATGATGTGCATGATGTATATGATGTATAGTAGAGAGAATAGCTGCAGAACCAAAAATCTAGTGTCTAGGCCGAGAAAGAACAAAATTTGAGGCTAGTATTTTCCCACCATAAGCTATAGTATTCAAGAATTCGTTCCAGACCTAGCTGCCATGACTTCCAGTGGCTATCAGCAGCAAGTTGTTTGGTTTTTTAAGCAACAGGGAAGCTGGGTGTGGCAGTTCACACCGATAGGTTTAGCACTCGGATCAACAGTTCAAGGCCATCCTTGGATATGTAGCAAGCTAACATATAAGGCAAGCACAAACTTTAGAGGATCCTATCTCAAAATCACAACAGTAAAACCTTATTTCTGTCCATGCTTGGTAGCAGGAGATAGACGCTGTGGGGTTTCCATTTTATATCCCCAGTCTCATCTTCACGGTCATCTCCCTTTTATATCTCAGGGTCACTCTAGTTTAAGGATAAAATTGACTAGATTATCAGACTGAACCAAAATCCATTTTGAAGTTTTCTACTTACTTGAAAAACATATTAGATTTGCATTTCTATTTAATTTCTCTTATTAAAGCAAACTAAAGCATATACACTACATACACAAATAAGGTAGGATATTACCTGTCACTGTTTGTTGTAATAGAAGGGCCAATGAAAACAAGCATGCATTGCAATAAGATATGCAAAATGAACAGTGGATGGTAACTAGAGGGATTGGTATGTCAGTCCTGATGAGAGACCCCTCCCTACCACTGTTTCCCACCTTACTGTGGGACTTGTCCAGGTGAGTACTGGCACATTTGCTTGATGTAAGAATTTGTGGTTTGATATATTAGTTTAGTGATGCTTCTTTATCTCATTATATAGAAAAATATAATAGTGGTTGTCTTAGGGTTTCTATTCCTATACAAACATGATAACCAAGAAGCAAGTTGGGAAGGAAAGGGTTTATTTAGCTTACACTTCCACATTGCTATTCATCACCAAAGGAAGTCAGGACTAGAATTCAAGCAGGTCAGGAAGCAGGAGCTGATGCAGAGACCGTGGAGGAACTTTACTGACTGGCTTGCTTCCCCTGGTGTGCTCAGCTTGCTTTCTTATAGAACCCAAGACCACCAGCCCAGGGATGGCACCACCCACAATGGTTCCTCCCCCCTTGTTCACCAACTGAAGAAAATGCCCCACAGCTGGATCTCATGGAGGCATTTCCCCAACTGAAACTCCTTTCTCTGTGCTAACTGCAGCCTGTGTCAAGTTGACACACAAACCAGCCAGAACAGTGGTTATACATTTGTCATTTTATTTACATTTATTATTATTGTCATTTATTTACATTTGTCAGCCCATCCTGCTGAGCTATATCTGGGTCATTCCTCCCTCTTGTGGCATGGTCAATGTTGATATCAGATTATGTACTTACTACTCTAAATTATTTCTATTGTGTGAAAGAGTTTTTTTTTTTTTTGGTTATTTGGTTTGTTTTTTTTTTTAGCTATTCATTGCCTTATGAGGTTCCATTAAAAATAAAAATAAGCATTCAAAAAAGAATTTATTTTCATTTTATGGCATGAGTTTGCCTTTGTGTAACTTAAGTGCTGGGACTGCAAACATGTGTCACCCCACCTAGCTTTGTCTGTTTATTTTTTGAGACGAGACGCATCCTCACTCTATAGCCCAGGCTGTCAGCGAAGTCCTGCCCCATCCTCTAGAGTGTTGGAGTCCCCAGCCTGTATCATATGCTTGGGTATTGTTTTCCCTTAGCTTGTGGGAGTTGTCTCTCCTTCCGACGTGTGGGTTCCAGAAGTTCAACTTTAAAGATGTTGCAGCCAGTGACTTCTGTGGGGTTTCTGTACAGAACTTTTTCTTTGTGTTTGAGAAAAGGATGGTATAATGGAAGTCAGTGGGTCCTCCTCACCTTCCCTTTATCTGACTGCAGATTTCAATATAGAAAGATAAAACAATTCGTATCAAAGTATTGACTGAGATGAAAGAGGGCTAGAGGGCACCCCCACGACTCGATGGATTCCTCAGTGGTCAACAATGCTCCTGGTCATCTTTGCTTGTCTTTCCCAGCTCACAGAGCTAAACTTGCTAGAGGCAGCCAGGAGCTGTCCAAATTCCCTTTCTTAGAAATAAACTTAAGAGAAGGACCTGGCTAGTGGGATTGCTCAGTAGATAAAGGGTCGGCTGTCAAGCAAGGCTGATCTGAGTTCAAGCCTGGAGTCCTGCAAAGTGGAAAAACCGAAGGAACTCTCACAAACATCCCTCTCTTCCATGTGTGGACCCACAAGGACACACAAAACAAATAAAAATGGGATTTTAAATGTTTAATTAAAAGTCTGTTTTGGTGGTCAAATTAGTCTTAGCACCTGGGAACCAGGCAGGTGGGTATCTGTGAGTTCCAGGGCAGCCAGAGCTACATAATTAGGTTCTGTCCCAAATAAAACAAAACAAAAATTTATTTTTTTGAAAGGAAAGAAAACAAGGAGGTGAAGTTAGTGAATGTTTTCTTACCGAGGTAAATTTTTATGGTGTGTGTGAAGATACTCAGGATATTCATGAAAGTATATTTACTTTTGATTTGAACATAAGACTACTGTTTAAGTACCTCCTTTATACTCCATATCTTTATATACATATTTATTTCCTCTCTATGACAACCGGGGAGGAGTTAATATGAAGGCAAGTGAATCCGTCCCAGTCAGAGGCTGTCTCTACACTCAGATCTAAGTAAGCCTCAGTTGAAAAGCTGGAATTCTTTTCTCTGAGGTTGCCACAGAGAAAGGTGCAAAGTTCGCTGCCAAATCACACTTTGAATCTCAAAAGTTAAAGTGTAAACCAGGCAGGATATGAAGGCTTGCCTGTATTCCCCTAACTCTGAGAGGTGGGGGAAGAAAGATCAGAAGTTCAAGGTCAGCCTCTTATTGCTTACCAAACTCAATACAGTCAGGGAAACAAGAGAACCCCTCTCAGCACAGACGACAAACCCCAATCTCAAAACAACAACAAAGAAACATTTTTAAGGCAAAAAGTTATCCACACCTGTCGGCTTAGGCATGGAGTTAGGGAGTGGGGAAGACTCCAAAGATCACTCGGCCTTGGAGGGTCTGACCTTCCACAGTCGCCTAGAGACCCCCTCCCACATTGCACCGCTAGATGTAATAATTCCCAGAGGCCACGAGGGGGTGTGAGAGTTAGAGCTAAGGTTGTGGCCTCGCAGAGGAAGGTCAAGGAGACCTAAAGGGGACAGTCCTTAAAACGAGTTATTAACCCTTCCTCTGTCCAGTTTTTTTTTTGTTTGTTTGTTTGTCTGTTTTTTTGTTTTTCGAGACAGGGTTTCTCTGTATAGCCCTGGCTGTCCTGGAACTTGCTCTGTAGACCAGGCTGGCCTCGAACTCAGAAATCCGCCTGCCTCTGCCTCCCAAGTGCTAGGATTAAAGGCGTGCGCCACCACCGCCCGGCCTCTGTCCAGTTTTACAATCAGGACTCCAACTGAACGACTCAGTAATAGCCTCCAAACTCTTCCGCAGTCCATCCAACCTCTCTCAAGACTCTCCCACCACCTCAGAGAGGCGCCTCAATCACTACATATCTCTTACTGGCCCTACTCTGTACACCTATTCCCACATCTGGCCAGACACCCACCTGTCTACCGAGTTTCAGCTACAACTGGCCCCTTCCCACCTTTTAATCCTCTGAACAACCTGGGCACGAACTCAGTTCTCTGCCTTTTATTCTCGGAGAGGGCATTGCTCCTAGCTGCCTTCTCACCATCCAATTAGATCTCTCCAAATGTGCTCCAAATACACTGTCCTGTTTCAGATTGCAGTTTGTAGTGAGCGATTATTTCTAAGCTCTGCAAATGCCGCGTGGATTTAAGAACCTAGCCGTATAGACAGTTGAGTTAAACAACGGAATGAAGAGAGAGAGAGAGAGACAGAGAGAGAGAGAGAGAGAGAGAGAGAGACACTATGAATGAATGAATGAATGAATGGCATTGAATGGACTTGAACTGTGTTTTACCAGCACTGTCATCGTCGCATCAGATTTCGGGTGCCTTGCAAAGCCTTGGCGGACCAGCTTTAGGGTGGAGCTGAGAAAGTGCCGGAGGGGCGGAGTCTCTGTGAGCCCCTGGGCTCCGGCGGGCCTGCGCGCCAGGTAAATTTTTGATTCTCATTTTCAATTGAAGCCGGGCAGGTGGCGCGGGGGGCGGGGTGGGGTGGGGACGAAACTGGGTGCCCCCTTTGGGAGACCGGTGGTGCTGCTGGTCACCCCAGGAGGGGGCGGGGCGGGGCAGGGCGGGGAGGACACGCCCTCTTGCGGACGCGGACCGCCCAGAGGGATCTGTGCCGGGTGCCCGCGCCGCGCCGGGCCGCGGAGGAGGCTGCCCCAAGTGGGCAGCGGCAGTGTAGGGCCGGGCCGGGAGGCCGATCCTGCGGGTCTGGGGTCCGGTGGGGCCATGGGGACCGGGGCCGGTGGGCCGGGTGTCTTGGCGCTGCTGTTCGCCGTGTGCGCTCCGCTCCGGTTGCAGGCGGAGGAGCTGGGTGAGTGACCGGGGACTCGGGGCTCCGGGAGGGCTGTGTTGTGGGCCTCGGGGGAGCCTTCCGAAGGGCGGGCTTTCTCCGCCAGGCGAGGGATGGACTGAAGTCGGAGGGTGCATTTCGGATCGCGCCCGATACTCCTTTCTTCCCCCCGCCCCCCAACTTCCCCAAACGAGCCCGGCAGCTTGGCGCCTGCTCCCCGGCTGCCTTAGCGGTGTCCCCGCCCGGCCACTTAGTTCCCAGACTTCCCGACCCTTCCTGGAGGGTGCTAGTGGCCTGGCCCCGGGTGCCCGCCCGGCGTTGCCCAGCCAGCTCCTGGTCTCTGCCTGCAAGTAGGGGTGTTTCTGTGGGGCTGCCCCGGAGACGACTGCAGACAGGGCCCCCGTTGCCTCACGCGTGTCCGGTGGTGACCCGAGTTGGAACCTTGCGGCTCGGGTCCCTCAAGTGTATGTGAGCGAGTCGACTGCGGCCCAGGCTGCTTTTCCTCGGTAGCTGATCTTTGGCTTCCAGCGCCACCGAATTTACTTAGTCGACCAGATTAAGGCAGGAAACTTTTCCCAGCACTACATAGCCCTACTTCATTAATCTACTTTAATTAGTTCTCCTTGGATAGAACGGGCCAGCTTTCTGTCGGTTTTTTTTTCCTTTTCTTTCGGTTTTTGTTTCTCTCCTCTCCTGCCTTTGCTCCTCTGTAACTGGGGTTAATTAATGGCAGTGAGTTTATGCAGAATACTTGAATACCACCCCCGCTGTGCTTTCTTGGGGGGGCAGAAATCGAAGCTAAACTCATCGCTGGAATTTTTTTCATTGAACAATGTATTCGTTCACCCAAACATTCTGCATGTTGATAGCATTAAAAAACACAAAACAAAAATGCAAAGTTACTTTGTTTAGAGTTACGCTGTGTAAGGTTTTATGACTGCTTTATAAATGTGCTGTTTTGTTTGGGTTTTGGCGGTGCTCGGGATCCTGTGTAAGGCAAACCTTTCAGCAGCCGAACTTTATTCCAGTCACTGAATGCTTTAATAATTGAAGACACTCTCTCAAGTCGATGTTTGAACATATAACATATCACATTTATTTGGTGGGGGTTTTAAAGAAGATTTAGTTTTACTTATGTGTATTTGTGTCTGGGTTGAGATACAGGCATGTTGAGTGCAGATGCCGACAGAGATCATAGCGACTGATCTCTTGGACCTGCAATCACAGGCAGAAGTGAGGGGGATGGGGGGGATAGGTGCTGGGAATCAAGCTTGGGTCTGCTGAAAGAACAGTATGTGCCTTTAACTCCTGAGACATCTTTGCAACCCCATTTTACAAATTTTTATTTAATTTCTTGTTATTATTAATATTGGCTGTTTGAGACAGGGCTTTATTTTGTACCTCAGGCCAGCCCGGAACTCATACTGAACACAGACCACTCTTGAATTCATGACAATCCTCTCCAGGCCCCCTAAGTGCTGGGAGTGCCAGTATATCCAGCTCAGTTGGTTGTTTTATTTTTTTCTGGCCTTTGCTTATTTCTTCTTAAGATTTTTACTTTGTTTTCAATGATGTCTATGAATGTGAGGTATGTACATACGAGTGCACAGAAGCCCCCTGTGACTAGAATCACTTGTGACCGCCTGATTTGGGTGCTCGGAACTGAACTTGGGGCCTCTGCGGGAGCTATATGATCTCTTAACTGCCGCAGCTCATTATTGTTTTCTTTCTATTTTCCTTTCTTGCATTTTGTTTATTTGTTTGAGACAGGATCTTTTGTAGACTTCCTGCTTCAAACTCCTGTTTAGCCTGAATGCCTGATCCTCTTTCCTCAGCCTCTGAAGATGGTATTGTTTGTAGTCTGTGAGTCCGCCTCACAGCAGGTCCTCCACATGAAAAGGCTTGCCTGGGCTAAGTGAGTCCTTCAGAAGATGATTGTTTAGATTCTTAGCCAGCTTCAGATTTTAGACCTTGTTGCCTTTGACTGATGGAAGATGCTGTCTTTAGGGTTATTGTATTTAGGACTTTAAAATAAATGAGCACTCACTCACCCTTAGCTGAGGCACTTTGGAAACAGAGGCAGGAGGATTGACTCCAGTTTAAGGCAAGTCTGGATTACAAAGTAAATGTCTGGCCAGCCAGGGCTACATTGCAAGAGTCTGTCAAAATAACAACTGACCAAACAAACAAACAAGTGTGGAAATTCGCACACCCAAGGTAACACTTAAGCTTGGGATATTTACCAAAAGATTTTCTTTAAACTCTCATTTTTTTATTGTCTGTGTACTGTGTGCATATGTGTGGAGATAAGAGGAATCCTTCCACCAAGTGGACTCTAGGAATCAAACTCAGGTCCTCCAGCATGGCAGCAAACCCCTTTACAGCTTATCTGCCCTGTTTTTTTTGTTTTTGTTTTTGAGGCAAGGTCTCACTCACTCTGTACCCCAGAATGGCCTAGAGTTCACTGTGTAGCAAGGCTGTCTTCACACTCGCTATATAACCAAAAATGATCCTTCAGCCCCTATCCTAATCCTCCTGCTCCTATTTCCCAAGTGCTAGGATTGCAGCCTGAACCATCACATATGGCTCTCACATCTGTGATCTTCCGGAGTACATGGTAGGACAGTTTTCAAGTGTTCATAAATATAAACATCCATACAGACTTAGGTCTAGGGATTTGCTTCAGGGTCCAAGTTATGGGGTTGGTGTCTTTGGGTTTCTATTGCTGTGAAGAGATAACCATGACCACAGCAACTCTTATAAAGGAAAACACTTAATTGGGGCTGGTTCAGAGGTTTAGTCTATTATCGTCATGACATGAAACATAGCAGTGTGCAGGCAAACATGGCGCTGGAGAAGGACCTGAGAGTTTTACATCTTGTTCCACAGGTCACAGAGTGAACTGACTTGAGATTCTGAGACCCCCCCCCAAACCCACTTCCTAGTGATGCACCTCTTCCTCCAAGGCCACACCTCCTAATAGTGCTACTCCCTATGAGCCTATGGGGCCATTTTTATTCCAGTCACCACAGTTGGATTGTGTTTTGTATGAAATCAGTGCTCTCAATGCTTAACAGTAGCTTACTGCATTGACTTGGACCTTTGTTCCTGGAGTGTGGGACTTCCTGGTGACACAGTGTCCTGGATCTGCCTGGCTACCAATGTCTGTGGAAGCTTTGCAGCTCAAGCTTCCTAATCTTATTATATTTGTTGTACTTTTTTTTTTAATACAAACAAATGAACAAACAAACCACACAGGGTTTGGCTGTGTGACCCAGGCTTGCCTTTATCTCAGTTCTAGAGAATAAAATGCCCTTAATTCTTCTAAAGGTATTCTTGTACATATGCCTTGACAATTTCATACAGGTATGTCTTGTATTTTGATCACTTTCACCCCCATTGCCCTTTCTTACTACCTCTGACCCCTTCTTTCCCCAACAAGTCCCGCTGTAGCTAATGTGTTTGTGTGTTTGTTTGAATCCACTGAGTTTATTAGAGTTGCTGCAGGAGCATAGCTGTGGGCTTTACTGGAACATGGGTGATTTACCAGCACATACACCACTGAAGAAAAAATGACTTCGTTTCCCCAGCAATCCACCTGCCAAGAGTTCCTCAACTAGGGTGGAGCCTCTCTGTTATCTATCCCATAATGTTTCCTGACTCACTGCAGTGTAGCCATGGCTGCTCTGAGTTCTTGATTGTAACATGCATATTATGTTCAGAAGACAGTATTTCATAAATCTCTTCCCCATCTTCCTTACATTCTTTCCAAAATGCCTTTGATTGTTGTGATGAAATCTGAAAATCCTGATTCACCAAAGACATGTGCATATGGGGGATGCTGATTTCCTCCGGTGATTTAAATATTGGCAGAAATGAAAGCAAGCAGTTGTTACTTTGAAGATCATCTCCTGGATGCTTATGAATTGCATGGCCAACTCATGATTTATTGCTGTTGTATTGTTGTTGTCTAATCTTCATCAGTAATTTTGGTAGACATGTGACCTGCTGATATTTGATGTTTTAGGGAAGTGGCGTTTTAAAAAAAAGCAAGTACAAGTTTATTCTGGCACCTTCCGTACCACTGTGCCTTGGGGCTGACCTTCCTGGATCTTATCTGTTCAGGGGACAGTCCCTATTCCCCCAGGCTCAGCTCGCCCTGCAGGCTAAATTCCCGGTCCTGTCATCCTTGCCTTAAACATCTAATAGAGACACTCTACGAATATTTCTGAGTCGAACTGAACTCCTTGTGTTTTGGAGATACTTTAAAACCATTTCCTCATTAGTGGAAAGAAGAGAGTAAAAGAAAGCTTAATGAAGTTTTTTATATTGGTACCGTCTGTTGCTTCCACTCAATATTGTGTTTACCAAGCCCAGCTCCCTTGACATGCTTAGTTTTGTGTGTAAAGATGGCATGTGAGCACAGCA
Organism: Tokudaia tokunoshimensis; assembly: GCA_036184795.1. Lineage (NCBI taxonomy): Eukaryota > Metazoa > Chordata > Mammalia > Rodentia > Muridae > Tokudaia > Tokudaia tokunoshimensis. Next base: position 34,796,029 of record BTHU01000021.1, on the reverse strand, counting down.
CAGTAGAGAATGTGCCAGCAGAGCAATCTGCCCAGAGCTCTTGGCTGGGCTGGAATGAATGATCTGCAGTATTCAGAAACATAGTTGTATCTCAGATCTGGGAACAAAAGAAGCCATGTTCAAGAAGTCAGCCAGCAAGTCCCAGGATGTCCTTACAGCAGGATTTGAACCCTGAATAATCTTTCACATGCTTTGGTAATTTTTCATAATTTGAACTCCTTAACTTTGTGGTATAAAGTAGAATTGAAAATCATGAAAAACCCACACTTTTAAAGTTAGACTTCTTATCATTTATAAGGAATTATGAGGTGTATTTCTTTGGGATTTTCTGTTTGTTTGTCTTTTGGTTTTGTTGTTATTTGTTTGTTTTGTAATGCAGGCTGGTCTTGAACTCTCTTGTTAGGTAAAAATGACCTTAAACTCTTGATCCTCCTGTATCTGTCTTCCAAGAGCTGGAAATAGAGGCATGTACCAGTCGCTAAGTTTTTGTTGCTGTTGTTGTTATACATTTTGTTTGTTTGCTTTTTGTGGTATTGTTTTGTTTTGAGACAAGGGCTCTCACTCTATAAGCCCTTGCTTGCCTGTAGAACAGGTGCTGGGGTCACAGGTGTGTGCCCCCACATTTAGCCCTAATATATTTTTAAGATGCATAGGGAAATCGCAAACAAACATTTTAGTCGTGTTAAGGTAGGGACACCAAGGGCAAAGTCTTTTTTAGAGAAGCACACCTTGTAGAGGTTTGGACTGATCTTTTTTTTTTTTTTTTGGTTTTTCAAGACAGGGTTTCTCTGTGTAGCCCTGGCTGTCCTGGAACTCACTTTGTAGACCAGGCTGGCTTCGAACTCAGAAATCCGCCTGCCTCTGCCTCCCAAGTGCTGGGATTAAAGGCGTGCGCCCCCACCGCCCGGCTTGGACTGATCTTTTTGTTTGTTAGCATCCAAAAGCTTTAATGCAGAGAGTGTGAGCCCACTCTGTCCTTGTATTGCATATAACCTACTAGACACTGCACTCAACACTCAGTCAGGGCCTCAGGGCTCATTAGGTGCTTTATTCTTTCTTTTTTTTTTTTTTAAGATTTATTTATTTATTTATTTGTTTGTTTGTTTATTTAATGTATATGAGCACACTGTAGCTGTACTGATGGTTGTGAGCCATCATGTGGTTGCTGGGAATGTTGAATTCAGGACCTCTGCTCTCCGGTTGTACTGCTCCAGTCTCGTCCTCCCTCCCCCCACGTCCACTCACTTCAGCCTAAAGATTTGTTATGTCTAGGTACACTGTAGCTGTCTCCAGATGTACCAGAAGACGGCTTTAGATCTCCTAACGGATGGTTGCGAGCCACCATGTGGTTGCTGGGATTTGAACTCAGGACCTTCAGGAGAGCAGTCAGTGCTCTTAACCGCTGAGCCATCTCTCCGGCCTTGGTGCTTTACTCTTATTCCTGTCTATACTGTTAACTTGACAGTTAATCGAACTTTCTCATGCTTCCTCGCCGGCTCTGTTTCCCTCTCTGTACTCTAGGCTGTCTAACTTCACTAGTTGACGTTCTTCGTGCTTCTCCAAGATGTCAGGCCCCTGCTGCCTCAGAGCCTTTGCATGCACTGTGTCTTCTCTGGGCTTGCAGCTGGGAGCCTTGAGTATCCACATGGCTCGGGCCCTCCCGTTCAGATGTTACCATCAGTGTGGACTTTCCCAACCACTGTGTCTTAGTTCGGGTTTCCATTGCTGTGAACAGACACCATGGCCAAGGCAACTCTTATAAAGGACAACATTTAATTGGAGCTGGCTTACAGGTTCAGAGGATCAGTCCATTATCATCAAGGCTGGAAGTATGGCAGCATCCAGGCAGGCATGGGGCTGGAGGAGTCAGAGTTAGTTCTATGTCTTGGTCCAAAGGCAGCCAGAAGACTGTCTTCCGTTCTGGGAAGAATCTGAGCATAGGATGAGACCTCCAAAGCCACCCCTGTAGTGACACACTTCCTCCAATAAATCCACACTTTACTTCCCAAATAGTATCACTATTACTATTAATAATAATAATAATGTCACTTCCCAAAGGCCAAGCATATTCACACCACCATACACTGGAAGCCCTCTCCATTCCCAGAGCCTCCATAGCACCTTCCTTCATTCAGTTTTGTTTAGAGCACTTGCCTTCTTCAAGTAGAGTGTACCATTACATTTTTATTAATGTGTGTGTCTTTCCTCTTACTGGACTGTAAGGTCCAGAGAAGGCTGTGTGTTGAACGGTACCTGGACCATGCTCAGTGGGCTTCGAGCTCACTGAGGATGGGGTGAGAAGGTGGTAGAATCATATGCCCACCTCTTGCCGAGGTTCCAATCTGACTGGCTGAGAATCAAAACCTGAACACAGAAAAATAAGATTGTCTGACTCAACAGTTAGTAAGGATTTAATAGAACTCAGACTGGTAAGATGGCTCAGCCGGTAAATTTGCTTGCCACCAAACAAGACAACCCAAATTTGATCCTTGGGTCCCACATGGTGGAAGGAGAGAACTAGTTGTTCTTTGGCTTCAGCATATACAACAAGGCAAGCATGGTGTGCCCTCCTTGATGTATACACACCAAAATAAATGACAAAGAACTTGCTCTAGTGTGAGAAGTCTGGCACTGAGGATGAAAGGCTAAATACCATCAAAGACCAGGAAGATTCTTAAAAATTAGATTATGAAGTAATTCCTATGGTGGAAGACTCACCATTGATGTTATCTTCCAGATGTTAATTTCTTTTTTTATGTACATTAAATACTATATAGTTGCTTTTTCTTGTGTAGGGCAGGGGACACTTATTTGGTGTGTGTGCGTGTGTGTGTGTGTGTGTGTGTGTGTGTGTGTGTGTATGTGTGTGTGTGTGTGTGTGACTCAGAATAGAAATGAAGCTGAACCTCTGCAGCCTGGCACACTGAATCCGAATCCAAGCAAGACTTGTGATTTCTTTTAAGGGGGAATGAGGATTGAAGAGGCTGTGTTGTCCGGGGTTGAAGGACTGGCTGGAAAAGTCACTCAAATCCATGAGTTCAAGCCTGATTATTTTACCACTAGTACCTGATACAGAGTCTGGCAGATAATGGCTCCAGATAACTATTTCCTTTTTTTTTTTTTTTTTTTTTTGGTTTTTCGAGACAAGGTTTCTCTGTGTAGCCCTGGCTGTCCTGGAACTCACTTTGTAGACCAGGCTGGCCTTGAACTCAGAAATCCTCCTGCCTCTGCCTCCCAAGTGCTGGGATTAAAGGCGTGCGCCACCACCGCCCGGCTCAGATAACTATTTCCTAAGTCAGTGTCTGGTTGGAGCAGTTACTCTACCTCAGCTGAGGTTTGGAAGAAAGAGGGAAAGAATAAAATTCACAAAGGTATTTTCAACAGCGTTAGTATATGGTACTGTTTGTACAACCTTAGGAAACAACTTGTGTGCCAGCCCTCCACCAGTCCAATAGGAGATGAGAGAGGAAGAACTTAAATAAGGAAGATTTACTTTGGCTCATGGTTTAAATGTTTCAGTCTAAGGTTAACCCACTGAGTAGTTTTCTGGGCTTATAACAAGGCAGAATTTAGGAGTATGTGGTGTAATAGACTTGCGTATAGTGCAGTCAGGAGGCAGAAACAAATGAACAAGGAACCAGGGGCACCATACACCCTGTGAAAACAAGCCCCAGGAACCTGCGTCCTTCAGACCTCACCTCATAAAGTTCCTGTCATTTCCAGTAGGTTATTAATCTATGAATTCTTTCATAGATTAATCCATGGGTGAGACCAGAACCCTCGTCTTCTAAGCAGTTCCGCAGAAGCTCATCTCCAATTCTGCTGCACTGGGGACCAAACCTTCAACAGCCAGCTCTGATAGACACTGCAGATCCATGCCACAACAACCACAACAGTCACAACAGCCGTGTCTGTGTTCAAGAAAATAGCAAAGTTCAACTCTGGACAGTCTGAGGTTTCAGAGCCCTCTTTTAGGCAACAGCTGGAGAGCTGCTGTGAATTAGGCGCTTGCCACTCTGGGAATAGAACAGGTGAACTAGTGTCTCCCCTAAGAGCCATAGATGTGTGCACATGTGAGGTCATGTAAGGGTAATAACTAGGCATTAGTGACATGACTCATGGAGGTGCATTGTCTAGTGTTCATTTTTGTTAAATATTAGGTAGAAACAAAATACAAATAAAAAATATTTATGAAGAACAATAACATTTATAGCCTTTTTTTATAGAACCCCATGTATCTCAGGCTGGCCTTGACATGTGGTCATGATGACCTTAAGTCTTGATCCTCCTGCTTCTGCCTCAGAGCCAGGATTAGCAGCATGTTTCTCCAGGCTGGCCCTTTTTGTTATTTTGAAACAGGGTCTGCTCTGTAGTCCTTATTGGCCTTTAACCTGCCACGGTTCTGCAGCCGTCCAAGTGCTGAGATGACAGGTGTGCACCCCTCCTGCATTCTGATTCCACGCTGTTGCTTTTCCGTCTAATTCAATTACAGTAACTTTGAAAGCTATGAAAGGAACTGAGATTTAGAAAGACGAAGTCCTCTATCGTGGGCATATGCACTTTGTGTGTGTCCAATGGGATGTAGGGACATTGCTAACAATCCCAAATGCCTTCACATGGTCCCTGCTCACACAAGGAAACCATTGTATGCTTGTGCCCAGGGGAGAGCTGCTTAAAGAAATTTTGGAGGACCTGATGCCAGAGGGTAATTTGTGTAACCAAGCTTTAAATGAACAGTCTTTGTTTTCTCTTAGGAGTAATCACATTTGACTCTTGAAAATCCTAATTAATAGCCAACCATTTGCTTCTGTGACCCTGTGATAAATTCAAATTACAGAATATACAATCAAAGGCCATGCAGTCTTCAGGACTGTGGTGGAATGACAGCACAAATGTGCTGTCAGACTTATTCTCCCCTCAAGCCTTGTGCTTTATACCTGACTACATTCTCTATCTCCCCACACTGATATGCTGTGCTCTGGTCAGTCAATGCTGATTGCCTTCCTTATACATGTTATTTATGTCTGCTCAGACAAACATTCACATCCGTTGTCTTTGTGTTTTTTCCATAGTTGACATTCCTGGATAGCAGAGTGACTCTGGACCTTAGATCCTGGTGTTTGATATTCAGAGTCAAAACAAGCATTAGCAAGTTGACAATACTCTGTTCCAAGTTTAGGAGTAGAAATTGAGGATAAAGCTAACCCCAGACTGGTAATTCAAACTTTTCATTTTTAAGATTCATTTCAACTTCCCTATTAATATTGAGTACTCGTTTAGTTTCTTCCTCCTTCTCCGGAGTGCATTTGGCAGGGCCAGTAGGGTAATTCTTATGCAGAATGTTTAGAGATGTAACATTTCCAAATCCTGAGCGTTAGCAAGCTCTCCAGGTGATTGTCAGGGGTGAAGCTTGAGAGATAGTGTTTTCACCCACAAGCCTGTCATTTCAGAGCATCTTTTAAGGACCACATGATTGGAAGCAAAATGAAGGACCTCTGTTGGAGGTGAAATAATGTTTCTCAGTAGACAATTTCCTGACTAATCTAGTAAAGAGTACTTGAATAATTAAAAAGGAAGGGTAATAATTTCTCATGTAATTTTTATAAGAAGCCCTGAATTAAACATGACTACTTATGACTATTTTCTCCACAGGGTTTTTTTTTTTTTTTTTTTTTTTTGGTCTGTCTGGTTTTGTTTGATTTTGGTTTGGTTTGGTTTGAGCTCCAGCCTCACAGTGTAGCCCAGGCTAGGGTAGAACTTAGTATGTAGCCTAGGTTGGCCACAAACTTAATGACAATTCTTTTCCCTAAGTCTCCCGGGTGCTTAGATGGTGGGGTGGGCTACAAGCCTGGCGCTTGTGTTCATTTTTCCCCCCATGGGGTCCAAAGATTCAGAGATCAGGCATGTTCAGCAAGGCACCTGTACCACTGAGCGTTTCAATGGTCCAACATTGTTTTTTTGAGACAGGGTGTCATGTAGTCCAGGCTGACCTTTAATTTACTATGTAACTGAAGATGGCCTTGAGCTCCTGATCCTACTGTGTCTACATGTACTGTGATGGTTTTGATAGGTATGGGCCCCGTAGACTCATGTGTTTGATGCTTGGCCTGTAGGAACTGGTACTAGTTGGAAGTGTGGCCTTGTTGGAGTGTGTCACTGTGGGGGTGGGCTTTGAGGTCTCCTATGCTCAAGCTACACCCAGTGTGGCACTTAGTCTCCCTTTCTGTTGCTTTCAGATAACGATGTAGAACTCTCAGTTCCTTCAGCACCATGTCTGCCTGGATGCCCCCATACTTCCCACCATGATGATGAGGGACTAAACCTCTCCAGTGAACTTAGCCAGTCCCAGTTAAATGCTTTCCTTTATAAGATATGCCTTGGTCATGGTGTCTTTTCACAGCAATAAGACTGTAACTACGTGGGTAGCAGGGACTGGGGTGGTGTTGTGATAGTCCTGATCATGCTTTTGTTTGGAGGAGTATGGATTTGGGTGCTTTGGGTTAGGAAAGCAGTAGAATGCTTTAAGCATTACCCAATGGGATATACTAGTAGAATTATGGAAGACAGTAATGCTGAGAGTGATTTGAACTGTGGGGGCCTGGCTCAAGAGGTTCCAGAGGAGAAGAATTTTAGTATGTTGCCTAGATAGTGTTCTTATGATATTTTGGTGAAGAATGTGACTGTTTTTTGTCCTTGTCTGAAGTGTGCCTACGGCTAAAAGAGATTTAGGTTATCTCCATTAGCAAAAGAAATCACAGTCTACAATAGACTGTTGAGTGGTTACTACTGCTCACTTTTATGAAAAAACATTTTGATGAGAAGGAGCAAAGTGAGCAAGGAAAAATACAAAATATAGATTGAGAAGAAAGGGGGCATCCAAAAGTGGAATGGAGCTATGTGCTATGTTCAAGTAGATAAATAGCTTAAGAAATTAAAGGGAGTGGTAACCTCAGGGAAAGACCCCACCCTCCCAGCTAAGATTCCATCCATTGAAAAGGAATTAGAGAACAGTTGAGGTCAGGGTGTGGTGATACACGCCTTTATGCCAGCATTCTGGAAACAGAGGCAAACAAATCTCTGAGGTCAAGGTCAGTCTGGTTTACAGAGCAACTTCCAGGATAGCTGAGCAGTGATGGAAAACATTCAAAACAGAAAGCTGGTGGAGATGTAATTGAAAGAGGGGCTCACTGTGCTCCCTTCCCTATGTTTTGGTACAGCACTCCTGTATATCCTGTACTGTTATGTGTTGGAAGTATGCAATCCATTTTATCATCGTCATCATCATTATCATCATGATTTGATAGGGGATTACAGTTAAGAGGTTGTACAAATCTCAGAAGAGACTTTCTGAACTTTGAACTTTTAAACATTGTTGAAACTGATAGACTATGGGAACTTGTGAAGTTGGACTAAGTGCATTTTGCCTTACGTTATGGCTACAAGTCTACAGGGCTCAGGGAGTGGGTTGTGGTGGTTTGAATAGATATGGCTCTCATGTGATTGAATGCTTGGCCCCTGGGGAGGGGCGCTACAGGAGGTGTGGCCTTGTTGGAGTAAATGTGTTACTGTGGAGGAAAGCTTTGGATTTCCTATGCTCAAGCTACACCCTGTGTGGCATACAGTCCCTTCTGCAGCCTGTGGACCAAAATGTAGAACTCTCAAATCTCCTTCTCCAGCTGCCTGCATGCTGCCATGCTTCCCACCACAATAGTAATGGACTAAACCTCTGAAACTCTAAGTGAGCCCCAACTAGATGCTTTCTATTATAAGAGTTGCCTTGGTCATGGTGTCTCTTCACAGCAATAAAACCCTAAGGCAACCCTCAGATGCTAGATGCTAGATGGAGTTGCAGGTCTCACCACTACACCCGGCTTTCTCATTTATTTTTTGAAAACTATAAACACAAAATGAAAATCACTTGCATGTGCGAAAGATAAATGTGGACACTTTACAACCTCTGTAATCCAGAGTAGCTCTGTACTTGGTAATATTTGGATATCTAAATTCAACAGAAAATGTCACTTGAATACTTTTTGATATCTTATTCAATATAAAAATCAACATTAGAAAGCATGCATATTCTTGAACTGTGAGTTAAGCAGTGAGTACTTGCTACCAAGTCTGAGCAACTAAGCTCAACTGAGCAACTAATCTGGGACCTACATGGTAGAAGGACAGAACTGATTCCCACAAATTTTCCTTTGGCCTTCACCTATAGGCACAATAAATAATAAGAAGGAAAAATAAAGCATGTTCTAGAGACCTCCCCCTATTTGGTTATTTATTTACTTATTTTCGATGTAGGGTCTCATGTATCCAGAAATCTCCTGATACTCACCACATAGCCAACATAGTCTGGAACCTGGAAATCCTAATATTCTTGACTCAAGAGCTAAGGTTGTACGTGTGAGCCCCTGTCCACCATACCCATTTATACAGTATTGGGGGACTGACCCAGGGGCTTCTGCATGCTTCACTATGCCCACTAAGCCACATCCCCAACTTGTTTATATGCTGCCTGCCTGCATTCCTCCTCCTCCTCCTCCTCTTCTTTCTTTTCCTCCTCCTCCAATTGTTTTTCAGGCTAGCCTTGAACTCTCAGTGGTCTTCCTTTAGCTTCATAAGTACTAGGTCACAGGCCCATTTCATCACATCTGGCCAAGATCTCGTAATTAGTCCTTAATTGAAGCAACAGCAGGTTGAACAATTACATCAATGATCTGTATTATTAATAAAATTAGCTGCCGGTTTTCTTTGGCTTTTTTATTCTGAGAGGTAGAGAAAACAGTCGTAGAGAAAACTGTTGCCTTCGGGAGCTGGTAAGATCGGTGATACTGCAGAGAACCTGAGTTCTGTTCCCAGCTCCCACGTGGCTGCCCACAACTGTCTGTAACTCCAGTCTGAGGAAATCTGATGCCCTCTTCTGGACTCCACAGGCACCAGGAACACATGTGGTGCACGTACATACATGCAAGCAAAACATTCATATACATAAGATAAAAAATAAATATTTTGTACAAGTTGTCTCAGAGTTTTTTTTTTTTTTTGCTATACAAAAGTTTTTTCCTTATAATTTCATCCATAAAATTAAGAAACATCTTGCACTTTATTACTTTTTTAACTTTGGATAATGTTTCCAAAGACTTGTAACTTAGTAACATCAGTGGGAAAAGTCTTGCTTTTGAATGTCAACTCATATAGTTCAATTTTCATCATTTTTAGAACTCTTAAAGACCAGAAGTTCATGTCTCCACACTGGCCCTTTAACCCCAGAAGCCATGTTATGGCATCTCTCTGTATTTCTCAGTGTGAGAGCTTCATCCAGGCAGTCACCAGTGTGTTCTGCAGAATTCTGCTCCCAGGAGATGCTCAATGAAGAAAGAGTTCACTGAAAAAAATTACTGCAGGCTCCTGCGCCAATTAGTGCTTCACTGAGCGCTGTTAGAGCCTTTGCATGTGTGTGGTAAAGCAGAAGGTAGTATTCTGCAGACTAGTTTGTCTCAGTGCTGAGACTGCATGTATGTGCTACCATGCACGCCCAGCTTGATGTCTTAATGTATGGCTGTTGCTATGCTTATGTTTGGTTTGGTTTGAGACACAGTCTGGCCTTGTGCTCTTCAGAGATGATGGTATGACCTCAATATAAATGTCCCAAATACGAGAACCAGAGATACTAGTTAGTACTTTTGGGATATGCTGAGCTGGCATCAAGTAGGCTATTAGCTAAGCATTGGGGCGTGTATTCTAATCTGACTTTCTCAGCAGTTTAAAGCCTTAAGAGCACACACAGCCTCATTTATCTGTAATCACATCTTGTAATTTAAAGATAAGAAAAATTGATACACAGACCCGGGGACTTCTCAGTTGAGATCATATAGCCAGTGAATTTGGAGCAGTCACCATTTGGAGCAGTCACTATATATATATATATATATAATGTCAAATCACATAGTTCAATTTCAGTATCATATTTAGAGCTCTTAAAAACCAAAAGTTAACTTCTCCGCACTGGCCCTTTGACCCTACTGGCTCAGTGGGTTAAATCCTTGGAATCCACATGGTAGATGGAGAACACCCACAAATTGTCTTCTGGCTTTCACATGTGCTTACATACATACAAATAAATCAATAAATGTAATATTGATTTTGGGAGGGATGTTTTTGTTCTTTGAGGCAGGGTCTAGTCTAACCTTGAACTGAACAATGACCTCAGTCTTCTGAGTGCTGGGATTACAGGCACTTGCCACAAGACGTGCCCAGCTATTTTGTTGTTTGTTGTTTTTTTAATTCAAAGATGTATTTTAAATACCTTTACTGACGTGTATTTTGTATGTCTGTGTGTGCGTGTGGTGCCTGTGAAGGCAGGAAGATGCAGCTGATCTTCAGGAGCTGGAGTTGCTTGGGAGCCCTCTAATACGGGTGCAGAAACCAAACTGGGGTCCTCTAGAAGAGCAGCAAGTGCTTTTAACTGCTTACTCACCTCCCTCTCAAGCCCCAAGCCCAGCTGAATTCCTTAATGTGTTATTGCCTCTGGTTATTTTGTTAGTTGGTTAGAGCCAGGGCCTTGCCTTGCTATGAAGAGAATAGCCTCGGATTCCATTCCAAGTGGCTCTGCCCTCCATTGCTTGACTTTCCAATTGTGCCATCACATCCAGACCTGTGCCTGGGTCTTAATACTCCTCCTGGTGATCCTGTGACATGGGTACCATTCTGTCTTTATACTATAGCTGAGGAAGAGGGAACTTAGGTATATTTTACACAGTCACCTAAGGTACCCATGGTCAGCATCAGGCAAGATTATAATCCCTGAGCTTTGTCCCCTTTCAAGGATGTGGAAGTAATTAAAGAAGTTAGAAAATGTTGCTAGTTGTACTGGAAGAAGAGGAGGGAGAGGAAACCATGATCAGAATATATTATATGAAAAAGAAAAAGGCATTTTCTTTTTGTGTATTTTTAAGGGTGGGTGGGGGAGGTGGTTGTTTCTACAGGGTTTCTCTGTATATCCCTGGCTGTACTGAAACTCGCTCTGTAGACCAGGCTGGCCTTAAATTCTCTTGTCTTTGCTGCCAAGTGCTGAGGTTAATTAAAGACAAGCCTCACCACACCCAACTTGCATTTTCAATTTAAAAAAATACATGGAATGATAGTTGCACTTGTTGGCATTGTGGTGTTAATCAATGCAATCAAAGACATCAAAGTAATTTATGTTTTTCCTCTGCTTCCCCCCCCCCAACCCCAGGTAAAGCCACTTTCCCAGCCTGGCATTGGTTAGTAGATGCTACTGACTTAATGACACCAACTAAGTTTCTTGGATATGCTGTAATAAAGATATTTTGTAATTTTTTCTTGAAAATATGATTTTCTTTTTGTTTATTAATGGCAAAATTAATGCAAATAATTTCCCCGGGTATTTTAAATTAAACTACTTAACATGAGATTTGAGACACATGTATTTGTTTGCCTTCTGTAAACTCCCTTAGGTGTTAGATTTTTATCACCTTTATAAACAAAGACAATTGTTGCTTTAAAAAATAATTATAGGCATCCATAAAGTCTCACCAACATGAGCTGAACAGGGACAGAAATAAGCATGCTAACACTGATGGGGAAAGCTAAGGAGGCCTCAACCCTACACAAAGAACTTCAGGTAACTAAGGAATGCTGAGAGTAGGAGAAACAGTCTTCCCCAAGGAAGAGCAGACCAACTGGTTAACCAATACCAAGAGGTCTGCCCTGAAAACACAACAACAAATGGCACTGTGCAGACTGAACAGGCTGTGTTTATGAGTTTAGGGATATTTATGTATATACATTATGTGTGTAACAACTATAGATGAAAAAAAGTTCATGAATTCAAAAGAACAATGGGAAGGTTTGGAGGTAGAAAAGGGAAATGATGTAATTATATTGTAATCTTATAAAGCAAAAGAAATTTTAAAAAATTAATGGGCCAGTGAGATGTCTCAATGAGGAAAATGATGCTTGCAGCCAGTCCTGGCTATCTGAAACTGTTTAAATGGTGGATGGATAGAGTCAACTTCACAGAGTTTGTCCTCTGCTCTGTACACACACACACACACACACACACACACACACACACACATACACCATGACATGTTCTGTCCCCCAAAACATTTGCACATGTACACATACACACACAATAATAATAATATTTTTAAATTCTTTAAAAAGTATGTATTTAATATATAAAATGTGCATTGGTATTTTGCCTGCGTCTCTGTGTGAGGGTGTCAGATTCCCCTGGAACTGGAGTTATAAACAGTTGTGAGCTGCCATGTGGGTGCTGGGAATTGAACCCATGTCCTCTGGAAGAGCAGCCAGTGTTTTTAACCTCTGACTCCAAATCAATATTTTCAAAATTTTAAAGAAAGAATTATTGTTAGAAGTAAGCTGTGGATATGACATCTGATATATTTTTTTTCTTTTAGACAAAGTTCTTTGTGTGTTAAGAAGGGAACCAAATGGGAACTACGAAGACAGTTCTCTTCCGCCCCCACAATACTTGCCTTTAACTTAAGGTGTAGAGACTGGAGAGTGACCAGAGGTGGAGTTGCTGCTGGTTTTCTTTATAGCACATTAAAGAAAAATAGTGAATTGAATTTTAAGGGTGTGGTGTACAACTCAAAGCTCTTTAAATATCAGAAATGTAGAACATGGATGGCAGTTGGAAGTACTTGATGGGCCTGGAAATGCCTTGCTTGTTTTTGGATGGTATATGTCCAGTGAAACTATCCATTGATAGAATTTAGTTTTGACCATTTCTATGGGGAGATGATATTTTAATTGTTTTGCTTGTTTCATGTTGGGACAGTGTGGTGTAGCACAGGCAGACCTCAAGCGCACAGTGTTAACCAAAGGTGTCTGGTGTGCTAGGACTACAGGCATTTGACATAGATACTGGTTTTTGTTTGTTTGTCCATTTGTTTGTTTTATGTGGTGCTGGGGAGAAAACCTAGGACTTCATGCCTAGGCAAACTCTCTATCAGCTGTACTCCATTTCCAGCCTATTCAGCCCCTCCCCCACTCCATGTTTTTAATACATAAAGAAAATAAGTTGCTTTCACTTATCACTCTGTAGGATGCAAAGTCCAAGACTGAAGGGCCATTGGGCCTTTGGTAGAAGATAGGAGAGTCAGAAAGAATCCTAGAGCATCCTAGAGAGAAGAAGACCAAACTTATCCCTATGAGGACACTGTGATCATTAATAACCCACACTTAAGATCATGACCTAATTCATTCGTTATCACCTCTTACAGCAGCCTCTTAGCAGCAGTGAACCTAAGTTTCTAAAATGTAAATATGAGGAGAGAGGCAGCAACCACTGAGAAGAGGATGTAAGGTTAGCAGAAGGAATTTGTGAAACCATGAATTTGGCTTTCCTGGGAAGGATTGGGAAGAAGTTTGGCCATGCTGTGACTAACCAACCCCAGGGGAATTTTGCAGCTTGGATAGCCATATGAAGTTGTGTTGTCTCCTGTTGTGGCTACATCTTTATCCTCCTGTATCAAGAACTCATTGGATTTGGGTTCACTCTGGAAAGGAGGGTAAGACACTTCCAAAGGACTGGGAGCTAAGCACTGTTGGAGGGCAGTAGCCACAAAGGGGACACTTGATGAATGCTGTTTATTCAAATGTTTTTGAGCTGCTGACACAAGACTAGTATGACTGCCTCAGGATATTAGCATCAGTTTCATCTGTGGTAAGAATAAGATTGGAGAGACTTACCAAACAGTTCAGAAGAACTCGGTAACAGGTTTTCTAGCTAATAGCTGTGATGTCTTTCAATATAGTAATAATTGCACCCATTTCTGCTCAGAAAAACTAAAGACTGGGTAACTATTCTGTTTTATGGTCACAACTTTTGTTTTACTTTTTTATTCCCACGTGGCCACTTAAGCCCTTCTGCCTTTGTTCTTCCTTTTTTTTTTTTAAACCTAACCTTCCCAGTAATTTTTTTTGTTTGCTTCTTTCTTCCTTCCTTCCTTTCTTTCTTTTCTTTCTTTCTTTCAAGATTTATTTATTTATTTTATGTATATGAGTACGCTGTAGCTGTACAGAGGGTTGCGAGCCATCATGTGGTTGCTGGATTTCAACTCAGGACCTTCTGAAGAGCAGTCAGTGCTCTTAACCACTGAGCCATCTCTCCAGCCCTGTTCTTCCATTTCTTTAAAAAAAAAAAAAGATTTTAAGTTTATTGATACTACCAGAGAGGGGTGTGTCCTGCCATCCACAGGTTTGTGGCTATCAGAAGACAAGTTTGTGGAGTCTTGTCCTTCCATCTTTACCTGCTAAGCCAGTGGTTCTCAACCTTCCTAATGCTGCAACCCTTTAATGTAGTTCCTTACGCCATGGTGACCCCCAGCCATAAGATGATTTTCATTTCTACTTCATAACTGTAATTTTGTTACTGTTATGCATCATAATGTAAATATCTGTGTTTTTCAGTGGTCTTAGGCGACCTGTGAGAAAGGGTCGGTTGACCCCCTCTGATGGATAACAGCCCATAGGTTGAGAAGCGCTGTAGTTCTTGCCAGTCGAGTTTCTCCATTTCTCCTGGCAGTACATAAAGCATAGTTGAGCACAGTTGGACAACAGCAACGCTTATAAGAGTCTGGCTCACAGTAGAATTAGTGAAACCTTGGGAATCTGGCCGCCTCACCACCAGACAAAGAACGTGGTAATGATTGCAAGCCTGCCTTTGTGGTTGAAAAGATTGCAGCCATCAAGAACTCGTTTGATCTCAGACATGGCAAGCAGTTTTCTCACACCCACACATGGGTGATTGTGTATGAGGAGACCTGTCTTAACTTGAATATTAGAGGAACCCAGATGCAGCCATAATGAACTCATGTCTCTAGACGTGGTTTTAGTCTCACAGTATTTCTGAGCGCTCCTTCCCAAATTACTGGTTGGAACTCATCAGTAATGCGGGTTCAGGCAAAACCAGTATGCTTTTAGTGAGTTGCCAAGTGGAATCAAGTGGGAAGCAGGACAGTGGGTTATATCTACTGGAAGAATTGGATCAATAAAGTTTGTTGTATGGTTTATGTATGTGTGTGTGTGTGTGTGTGTGTGTGTGTGTGTGTGTGTTTATACACCTGGGCTGTGATAAATCTATGTGGGTCATAATCAAATAGGCTTCTGGTTTTAGTCTAGGAACTACTAAATAATCAATCTGAAAGTATTTGTGCAATATTCACTCTCCATTACCCAAATAATTCTTCCACAAGTACAAATCGATGAAAAGCTTTCTATGCTTATATGTGTAGTGCATGTTCATGTGTGTGCATATGAATGCATATGCAATTATGTCTGTGTAAATGTGGAAGCTGAAAGTCTATGTCAAGGTTCCTCATTGTCCACCTTTTGTAAAGATATTGATTTATTTACTTATTTCCTGACAATTTTATACATTTATTTTGAATGTATTCATCCCCATTACCCTCTTTTATCTCCCTCCTACATCCTGGAATCCCTCTTTTTCTTTCTCACTCCATGTGCATGTGTATATGCGTGGTGTGTGTGTGTGTGTGTGTGTGTGTGTAGGGGTATTATTTACTGTGCCATAGGCTTCTTACCAGTGGCTATAGCACTGAAGAAAAATGATTCCCCTTCCCCTAGCAGCCATCATTTGCTAGTAGTTCCTTACCCAAAAGGCCTCACAAGTCTCTCCCATATCCATACTGGAATGTTAATTAACTCCATCTTGTGCAGATCTTGTACTTCTGACTTAGTTTGGGTTTTATTACTGTGAAGAGACATCATGACCATGACAACTCTTCTAAAGGACAACATTTAATTGGAGCTGACTTACAGTTTCAGAGGTTTAGTCCGTTATCATTATGGTGGGAAGCAAGGCAGCGTGCAGGCCAACATGGTGCTGGAGATGGAGCAGAGAATTCTACATCTTGATTAGAAAGCAGCAAGGAGGAGACTCTTATCCACTCTGGGCAAAGTCTGAGCATTGGATCCCTCAAAGCTGGACTATTCAGTGACACACTTCTAATAAGGCCACACCTCTTCATAGTGCCACTCCCTATGGCCAAGTATTCAAACACATGAATCTATGGGGACCAAACCCATTCAAATGACCACAACAGGTAATCAGAGCTGTTGTGAGTTCATGACTATAACAGTCATGTCCTGTCCAGAAACAGCCTTTTGCAGAATTCCTGGCCATCCTCTAGCTCTTACATTCTTTCCTCTCCCTCTTTCACTATGTTCCCTGAACTCTGAAGGTAGCGATATAGATGATCCCTTTCTGATTGGACATGAAACAATCACTTATTCTCAGCACTTTAAACACTGCCCACTGAAAAAAAGAGGCCTCCGTGACCAAGACTGAGAGCAGCACTTATCCTTTCTAAGCATTTAGAACACAGTTTGACAAGCTGTCAGTTTAGCAGTTTTAGTCAGTTTAGTCAGTTTTGCTGGAAGGCTTAGGCTGATGATTCTCTGTTCATGGGCTTTTGACAAGTGTATAGTGCCAGTCCCCTGATTGTTTGAGACTGGTTCCCTCACTGAACTTGAAGCTTCTCCATTCAGCAGTTCTCAGCCTGTGGGTTGCTACCCCTCAGGACCATTGGAAAACACAGATATTTACATTATGATTCATAATAGCAACAAAATTAAAATTATGAAGTAGCAAAGGAAATAATTTTATGGTTGGGGGTCACCAAAACCCAAGGAACTGTATTAAAGGGTCACAGCATTGGTAAGGTTGAGAACCACTGAGGCACCATTAAAGTCTAGGAATCCACTCAACACTGGGATTGCAGATAAGAGCTACCATAACCAGCTTTTAGCTGGGTGCTGGGGACCTGAACTCAGGTCCTAGTGGTTGCACAGCAAGCTCCATATTGATTGAGTTGTCTCCCTAGCCACCAAGTTTTCGTCTTAATCCTACCTCCTTCTGTTTTTTAGTATTGTAGATCTAACCCACAGGTGTCTCCTAATTTGCTTTTCTGTTTGTGAAACATGTATCTTATCAAAGGGAAGGAGCTGTTTAAGGAAGTTACTGTCTTCCTTTCCTATGGGGAGGAACTAGAATAGACTAAATAAAAGGATTATTCTTGTAGACAAGGATCTAGGATTCAACTTATTTAGAAAATACCTCTTCCTGAATCACTAGTGTTGATGATGAAAAGACATATCCACTGCTCTTAGGGATAGGTAGCATAGGTAGATGTTAAGTCTGTATCTATGACTTCAAACTCACGGCTTTACCCAAGCATTACTTGATAAGGCTGGTGCAGCTCAGTAGGCAGCATACTTACCTAGCATGCACAAAGTCCTGGGTTCCAGCCCAGGACCAGTATAAACCAGGCATTGGGTGTATACCTATAATTCCAGCACTGGGTGGAGGTAGAGGCAGGAGGATAGTAAGTTCAAGACCATCCTTGGCTCTTCAATGAGTTCAAGGTTAGTCTAAGATGTGTAAAACTCTGACTCAAAAGAAAACTTACTTATTAATATCTCCCTGGTGACTATGAACTCCTTGAAGCAAGAGAACTTTATCGTTCCTAGCTATGGCATGAAATTTTTAATGACATTTGAGCTTATTAGTTTATGGAATGATTTTGCCTTCTGTATTATTCGGTTCATGCTAAAGTAGACTTAACTGTTAGAAAGAAATCAGTTGAGTTTGGTCTTCTTGTATTTCTTTCCTGATTTAGTTGTGTTCATGTTCAAAAAGATGAGGTTCCAATGAGGTGGTCTCAGTAGGTAAAGGCAAAGCATAGTAATGTGAGTTTGATTCTCGGATTCCAATTGGTAGAAGGAAAGAACTCCCTAAAGTTGTTCTGTGATCTCAGTACCACAGCATGTGCATGCCATGTGTGCACAGACAGTCAACCAACAAATATAAATGATCATAAAAATGTCAGAAGATAAGGGTATAATAAATAAGCTGAAAATACTTGGAAACACCACACAATCATATTATATATTGTATATACAAATACACACACACACCTACACACACATATTTTTAAGACAAGGACTCCCTCAAACTCAGTATATAGCCAAGGATGACCTAGAACTCCTGGTCCTTTCGCTTCTACTTCTCGCGTACTGATAGTTCTTATACGGTGAGAGGATAACTTGAGGGAATCTCTTGAGAGGATAAATTGATGGTTCTCTCCCATCATCAAACCTCAGTCTTGGCAGCAGGGTAGACACCTTTACACCACAAACTACCTTGTCAGCCCTTAACTCTTTTTTTAATGAGTATTGTTTCTAAGTGTTCAGAGAGAAGATGTACTTCTGTGTACAGTTCACTTTGAGAGTTCTAATGAAATAGCTTGGCCAAGTGCAGGAGCCTGCCACCAAGTCCAACAGCCTAAATTTAATTCCTGGAACCTCTGTGGTGGAAGGAGAAAACTGACTACTGAGAATTATCTTCTGATCACCGTACACATTCTGTGGCAAGCACATCTCCACAAGTAAATAAATAAGTAAATAATTTGTACTTATTTTTGTTTTGAGATAGGGTCTCTCTCTATATATAGCCGTGGCTGGCTGGGACGCATAAGTAGACCAGGCTTGCCCCAAACTCACAAAGAACTCCAGCTGTCTCTACTGCCTCTTAATGCTGGGATTAAAGGTAGATATGGCACCTACACCCAACCATGATTTTTTCATCAAGTGTAATTTTTATTTTATTTTGCTTTTTCCAGAATATAATTCTTCCAGCCATAGGTAACCAGCTCTTTTCATGGGCTTTTGTGGCAGTTGTTGGCTAGCACCAGCAGGTCCAAGTGTTATAAGGCGTTTGGTCCTTGGAAACCATCCTGCTGTGTGAAGTACTGAAGCCTGGTGTAGAGCATGGGTAGCACATAAGCAGCAAAGATACTTGCTTAGGGCAGCGCCCTCTATGTTCCTATGTTCCAACCTTTGTAATGGCCCTGTCCCTGTGCTTGTATAGGGTACACTTAGCAAAGGAGTCAGTTACAGGAGCTATGGTCCTTACATGCTGAGTCCTGTTGTTTGTTTATTTGTTTTGGGTCATCTTGTAGCCATGATCAGGAAGAGAAAAAAAAAGTTAAAAGATATTTTTTGTTTATGCTATGCTCGCATCTGCTCCCAACTCCCTCTCTCTCTCTCTCTCTCTCTCTCTCTCCTCACGTCCAAGCATCTTTCTTTCCCATCTTCTATTTTCGAGCCCCGGCTGGCTTAAACTTATTAGGTAGCAGCCCAGCCCCATTCTGGGAGTTTTATTTTGTAAATTGTTTTAAGGGAATGGCTGGTCATTTTCCCAGTGCAGCAGCTTCTGTGACTGGTAGCCAGACATTAGGTCTTATAGTAAAGGGACCACCATGAGATAAATATTGTGTAGTGGGAAGGCAATTTCTTTCTAGGGTCATCCTGTGCCTTGGCAATTAAGTTCCAGTTCAAAGGAAGGAAAAGATAAACATTTCCCTTTGGGTGCTTTTGAAGAGCAGACAGATGCCCTGCGGTAATGCTTCCTCTTTCTCTCTCTCTCCTCTCTGCTTTGAAGTTAGGCAGGTGGCAGTTCATTCTGGCTGTCACCACTAAAGCCCACTTCGGCTCTCTCCGCCTGGGAGATGAACTCCAACACTTCTGTGAAATTTAATCATAAAACTTTTGATTTTATTGGTTTCCTTAAACGTCGACTTTATTACATTTTCTGTTAAGGTGTGGTGGGAATTGAGCTCAGAGCCAAGAGACAAGCACTGTACTAGACTGAGCTCCCTCCCAGACACTTTGATCACTTGTAGGATCGTTCAGGGCTGTGCAGGCTTCCCAACAAGTCACAACATCCATCTTTTCATTTATCCTGCCTCTTCCCTTTTGAATGAAGCATTTAAGGCAAACCTCAGACTGCATGTCATTTCAGCCCTGTTGATTTCAGAAATCAGTAGATGTCTGTAAAAATGCTATTTTCTTCCTTTTTTTTTTATTATTTAAGAACTTCCTGTTATGTGTGTATGAAGTGTCCCCTCCGTGTGTGTGTGTGTGTGTGTGTGTGTGTGTGTGTGTGTGTGTGTGTCAACTTTGGGGAGTCAGTGCTTTTACACAGAGCCTTCCTAACAGCCCTTTTCTCTCTCTTCTCTTAGAGAAGAACTGTACAAAATTGAAAGAAAGAGCATTCAAATGGTTGGCTAGGCTGCTTCTCAGAAGCTGACAGGATTAGTTGAATTTAGTTCATTATGTTTGGTTGTTTGTTCTTACACTTGTTACCCCAGGGTCAACTTTTCTGGGTGCTCAAAATCAACCTACAAAGGTAAGGAATAAAAATGAGTAACAGGGATCTTTAAAGGTGCTGACCTCCTTTAAAGGGACAATAATCATTTCTCTAGACCTGTGAGAATATACACATATATAAAATCATGTGATTGACATGGTTTCTAGTTTTCCTGAAAAAATATAATTTTTTTTCCATTAAAACCTTTGGAAGCAGGCAAAATAATTCAAATGTTAAAATCAAAGTGCGATTTACTACATGCCTTTGCATAATACACCTCTCTCCAGTATAATTTTCAGTTTTATACTCAGAGCTGCTCAAGAGCCTAGATAATTTAGCAATCACTCCAAAGCTGACCACCAAACTAATATGTTGTGTTTGTCTTCCTGGCTGCCACAGTCTCAGCCTTCCAGTCACTGGGATTCAAAACTACGATTTTGTCTCCTCCTATCTGCCCTGTGTGGCTGTGTGAACCCCGAGGTGTTTCTCTCTAGCTTCCCATTCTCAGCACTCCTCAAACTCTTGCCCACTGTAAGTCCCCAACAGTACCCAGCTAGGATGCTCATCTTTTTCTAATACCTGTTCTATCTTTGTTTTGCGTTTTGAGACAGAGTCATAATCTATAGCCCACACTGGCTTGGAACTCACTGTATAGCTCAAGCTGGCTTTGAATTCATGGCCCGGCAGCTGCAACTCCCCAAGTGCTAGATTAATGGTGTGTATTACCACACCTGGTTAATCATCCGCTTTCATGAACTCCATACTCAGAACGTTCTATAGCTCTCTGTTACTCACCAGCTTACCTTCCTAGACCTCCAGGTTCAATAGTGGTGTTTTTTTTTTTTGTTTGTTTGTTTGTTTTTTGTTTTTTTGTTTTTTCCTTCTTCATCTTCACAGTCTATTTTCTGTGGCACAGATTCATGTGTTATTCCACTGAAACCAACCTACTTGTCAGGCCCTCCTCCTGGCCTTCCCTGTAGGCTCCGAAGATAGACTCTGGAGTTATGCAGCACTCTTAAAATTTATTTTCTCTTGAGCTCCACAGCTCCAGCCGTTGTGTAGCCCAAATGCAATCAAGTCACCTTGCAGCTGGCTTGGTCCATGAGGCCATAGATACTGGTGTCATGCATTCGGTTACATCAGCTGGTGCAATCTGTTGGTTAACTGATGAAAGGAAATGAATGGGAAGGGAAGGTTCTAGAATCAATCCCTATATTGCCTTTATACCACGCTGGAAGAGCAGAGCAGGTGGAGCTCATCGTGGCCATCAAGATTTTGCTGTTTTGAAGATGAGTTTTGCTTTTAAGTCAGATAAGTGCTCTGAGTCTTAGTTCCACTCCAGCAGGAGGGAAAGACACCTGGTAAAACCCATATGTCAGGAAACTTGACTAATATTTTCCTTAATATGCATAGCATTAATGAAGCACCTCATTCACCCTACAAATGTGCTATAAAATACCAGTTCAGACCAACTGTAGTCTTTTTTAAAAAATAAAGATTTATTTATTTATTTATTTATTTATTATATGTAACTACACCATAGCTTTCTTCAGACAGACACTCCAGAAGAGGGCGTCAGAGCTCGTTACGGATGGTTGTGAGCCACCATGTGGTTGCTGGGATTTGAACTCAGGACCTTCAGAAGAGCAGTCAGTGCTCTCAACCGCTGAGCCATCTCACCAGTCCCCCAACTGTAGTCTTGTGCCTGATATGTTTATAAAAAGATAAAGTGTGTGTGTGGGGGGGGTATGTTTGGGTGATGTGTGGTGAGGTGTGGAGAAAAGGAAGGGAGTGCCTCTGCAGGCCCATGCTGAGGCATCCCTTCCCCCTGTGGGACCAGCCACAGGATGGTATAGTATAGAAGAAAGTTTATTCAGGGCATGGGGAGGGGAGCTAAGAGGGTTGTAGAGGCAGAGGAAAGCAGAGAGAGGGATAATAGAGAAGTAGAGGCCGGCCATGAGCACATGGAGAGAGGGGGAGGGGCAAGAGGACAGAGAAGGAGCAGGAAGGCAAGAGAGGAGGCGGGGAAAGCAGACTCTTTTATAGTGAGTCAAGCATACCTGGCTGTTGCCAGGTAACTGTGGGGTGGAGCTTAGACAAAATGCTAACAGTACCCTAGAAAACGTGTTTTCACTTCACTATTCAAAACTTCGCTCTTCAAAATAATCTTAAGGTAACTTCTTGTTTTAGCAGGTTATTTATAAAATTCATGGAAATATATTGCCTTTCTACTACATGCTCCTTCGACATTGTATTTAGCCTTCTTGATAGAGCACGTGTCACTTAGAATTACAGTTATCAAATAAGCACTCAAGTTCTATGAAGCAGCCCTTGCCCCACAGTAGTTACAACCATGTCTAGCATGTCTAGAATACTACGCACAGCATAAGACCTTGATGTTTTCTGATCGCCTGAGTCTGTGAGAAATCTTTGGATCTATGACTGTTACAGTAATTGTTACATATGCATATATATATATATATATATATATATGGATGGAACGGTTGTTTTGCTAAGAGACTTGCACCTAAACAAAATCCTGGCTATATTAGTATAAATTCTATCAGGAGCATCTTTCACTCATCAGCCTCACTCTGAAGTAAGTTATAAATTATTATTCATTAGCTTTAGAGTGGCTTGACAAATGTGTGGCAAAAGGCCAGGGTCTTTTGAACCGGGTAGACAACCAAGAAAACAAATTGTGTATTTCTTTTCTTTTTTTTTGATCATTTCCAGCTTTATCCTGAAGCAACAATGACAGAATTAACAGATATAAACAGCTTTTCATATACATAATAATTTTGAGGTTTCAAAATACGAATGAGTAAAAAGAGTATTAGTCACTTCAGTTCTAGAGAAATGAGCCTGCCCCTCACTTTTGCTATGCCACTGTACACCCCCGTTTTGTTCAGATCATTTTCTAAGTCCTGGACCCTTTTTCCAGGATCTATCACGACTCAGAATATCCAAGTCACAAGGTGGGAAGCAGTTAGAGAAGTGTGGGCAGCAGTCATATGACAGAGATTTGACCCATCAGTCATGAGGTGGCAAAGAGGACCCCTTTTCTTGACAAAACCGTTCAAAAACTTTAGAGCATAGATTATTATGTATTGAAAAGCTGTTTCTGTTTATTCTGTCAAATTGTATGTTTCTAAAGGTCTGCATCTAATTCAGAGCATGAGACCCACTGAGTTCATTAGATGAAACTGGGGACCAAAGATAGACTATCTGGAAACAAGATACAGTGCACGATTCATGTTCAGGCTCTGTTGTTTAGCCCTTCCTTCTCTTAGAAAAATCAAAACAAAAACAAACAAAAACCAAAATGAAACACTCAAGAGAAAGAGTGTAGAGGAGTCCTGCTCTTGGTAGGAGCCAATTACATCTTGTGTTCTTTCTTCTTTACCAGGTGATGGCTGTGGGCACATAGTGACCTCCCAGGACAGTGGCACAATGACATCTAAGAATTACCCAGGGACTTACCCCAATCACACTGTGTGTGAAAAGATCATCACAGTCCCGAAGGGGAAGAGACTCATTCTGAGGTTGGGAGATTTGAACATTGAGTCCAAGACCTGCGCTTCTGACTATCTCCTCTTCAGCAGTGCGACAGATCAGTATGGTAAGGAAGGGGTGTGGAGGTCTCTGTAAGGATGGGCGAACTGAGATAGGAGGAAGAAGGCAGGAAGTGTGTTGGGTTAGCAGGGCAGCCTGGTGATCTGTAAGAGAACCTTGATTTTTGTAAACTCTCAGGGTAACTTGCATGCAGGCTAACTTAGATGCACTTGCTTGGAAAGTTTAACATAAAGGAAATACTATATGTAGTCTGCCCCATGTATCTCAGAAGATTCACTTAAATCTCTCGCTTGCTAGAAACTGAATCAGAAATGTTGCGTTTGGCTAAAACACACACATTCCTTTACTTGGCCAGTACTTAGTAACAACTGTGATTTAGACATTCTATGAAGAACTGGGTTACATTCTGTGAACAAACAAAATTCCTCTCATGGGAAAAGACAACTGCATTTATAACGTGACAGGTTATGAGAACAAAAAAGAAGGAATCCTATAGCAGAAACCTGTTTTATGATAATGTCAATGGGGTGGTTAGGTGGGACTTTGCAGTATGGAAACACCTGAGCAGAGACACAGAAGAAGCAAGAACTCTCAGCCTAGGACTTAAGTCAGTTTTCAGGAGAAGGGACAACTGCATAAAGGAATCAGTTTCTTTGCTATGTACTCTGATTATGCCTGAGATAATAGTCTTTGGTGTTTAATATTGATGGTCAACTTTTACAGAATATAGAATCACCTTAGCAACAAATTTCTGGGCATGAAAATTCCTTGAGGTGGGAAAATTCACCAAACTACACACTGAATTTAAAATAATAATAATAATAATAATAAAAAGCAAGTGTGAGCATTTATCACTGTCTGATTCCAGACTATGGATGCGATGTGACCAGCTGCCTGCCACTAGACTTAACTTGAACTGGGAGGGGAGAGGGGGATCCTTTCTCCTTTAAGTTGCTTCTGTTGGCAATCATGGCAACAGCAAAGTAGGTAATCCACCATCATGGTGGCCTTTTGGTCCTAAGCCCCAGGAGACACCTTGGAGTTAGATAATTGGAAACCAAAGATAAAAGTCTTGCACAGATCTTGTCATCTACATGTTTAGATTCCTGACTTCTTTTTTTGAGACAGGGTCTCCTGTAGTCCAGGCTGGTCTTTAATTTATTGTAGCCAAGGATAATCCATCCATTTCATTGGCTGTAGAGCACTGGGGTTATGGGTGTGAACCACTGGGCCTGAGTTATTTGGTGCTAGGGATCAAACCCAGGGATTCTTGCATGCTGGGTAAGCACTTTACCAACTGAGCTACATCTCCAGCCCTAGGTTTTTTTGAATTTTTTATGATGTGGGTTCTTTACTGAGAAATGGGTAGTGAATTCCGATTTGGCATAGTGATAAAAAATAATTATTACTCTTTAAAGTTTTTTCTTCATAAAGTTGTATTTGTCTTTTACAAACAGGATTTGTGTTCGTAAAAATGAGCATATTGATTGTGTTGGGCGTAAGTGGCCCAGACACATTTTCTATGATGCACACACACATCCTTGGGTAACTCTTACTAATTTCTTATTTGACAGATAAATGGATTCACACTGAGATATGATAGCATGATCAGGACTACACAATAAGATCATTAAGGGCTGAGGGGGAAATTGTTTCTATATTTTTGTGGTTTGAAGACACAGTTATCTATTGTTCTTTATCATTCAAACAAAGCCAGTGAATGGGAGGTGGGGGATGGGGGATGAGGGATAGAGCACCACAGGGAGGTGGAGACAATAGGATCAGGCCATCCTTCAGTAGATACTCAGTTCAAGGCTGCCTTGTACTGCATGAGCCCTCTCTTCTGAGCTGGACCAGCCCATTAGTATGCTGTGCAGCGATTTTGTCTAAAACACAAGGAATAAGTAGTAATTTAGTTAGCAATGTTAAGACAACAGGTTTAATGATGTTCAGTGTTCTTTTGTGGCTACTTTAAAGATTTCCTTTGATGGAAATCACTAACCAGGCATATGTTTTAACTGGGTTAAAATAGACCCCCCAGTTAGTTTGAACTTTCCCTGGGAATGCAGAAAGAGAAGGCAGAAACACTTCGTCCTCCTGTAACCTGAGCCTAGGCACGGGCCAGTTCTGTCTCCTGTTGCTCCATCCCTGGGAAGGTTCGGGGCTTCCACAACTGTGTGGCCACAGTATCCCAGAGACCCATAGCTGTGTTAAAGAATGACCATTGAAGTGCATCCAGTAGGGACCACATGTTCTGGAATGACTCCTGTAGTTCTGAAAGATGTCAACTCTTAACAGGTTCGTGTGTAACCGAAACAGGTTCGTGGGTTCTTTGAGTTCAAACAGTTCAGTACTTTTCATTAACCAACTAATTGTTAAAACACGCTGGTAATGGACATTATGACTTAAGAATTTTTGGTATTTTGAATGTAGGTTAATGTTTTGAAAAGGAATAACATTTTCTGGCATGAGTGTTGGCTAACTATGCCAAGAGTCCACATTCTTGGGATGTGCTCACATTAGCTATTGTGAATGTGCTCAAGCTGGACAGGTTTCGTTAGTGGGCAGTTAACTTTTGATGACTCATTGCTTGAATCATACTTTGGGCATTTTTAACATTCTTTAGGAGGTTGGGGGGGGGTGGCTTGGTAAGTAAAGTAATTGCTCCACAAGCAATTTATAGACCTGAGTTTGGATCCCCAGAACCCGTGTAAAGACAGGCATGGAGGCAAGTGCCTGTAACCCTAGCATGGCGGAGATGGTAGGTCCTGGGGAACTTGATGGCCACCCAGTATAACTCAATGAACTTCATTCAGGTTCAGGCCCTGTCTCTAAGGAAAGTGTAAAAGTGATCAAGGAAAGACATTTCAACATCAACCTCAGGCTTCTAAACTCTCCACCTCTTACACTCAGGAATGCAACATGCAGACACAAACATACACGCACACGCACACACACACACACACACACACACACACACGCACGCATGCACATACACAGTGGGAGGAGCACCATGTTCTTTACAACAAGATGAACTGTCACTGTGAATACACCCCTTCCATCTTATAGGAGTTGTGCAGATACACACTGGAGATTGTTGCTGTTAAAAGACTTATACAGACAAGGTGGGGTGGTGTTTGTTGTGCGTTATGACTATAGCTGATCCTCCAGTTCAGCCATCAGTTAGAAGGTATTTGTATTCATTTAGGTTTCTATTGCTGTGATAAAACACCATGACCAAAAAGCAAACTTGGGGAAGAAAAGGTCTATTTCTGCTTATAAGTCTCAGGTCACATTTCCTTATTCAGGGAAGTCAGGGAAGGACCTCAAGGCAACAGTTGAAGCAGAGAGGACAGAAAGGAATGCTTGTTCTCCATGACTTACTCAGCCTGCTATTTTATATAGCCCAGGACCACACAGCCAAAGGTAGTACCACCCACAGTAGACTAGGGCCTCCCACATTAATCTTTAATCGAGGAAAATCCCCACAGATTTCCCTACACACCAGTTTTATGGAGGCATTTTTTTAAATTGTGGTTCTCCTCAAATGATTATAGCTTCTGTCAGTGTCTTACTTAGGGTTTCTTTACTGTGAACAGACACCTTGACCAAGGCAACTCTTATAAAGGACAACATTTAATTGGGACTGGCTTACAGGTTCTGAGGTTCAGTCCATTATATCATGGCAGGAAGCACAGCAGTGTCCAGGCAGGCATGGTGCTGAATGGACTGAGAATTCTTCATCTTCATCCAAATGAAGCCAGAAACAAACTTTCACCCTTGCAGCTAGGAGGGTCTCCTTCCCACTGGGTGGAGCTTCAAAGCACACCCCCACAGTGACACACTTCCTCCAACAAAGCCACAACTGTTTCAACAAGGCCACACCTCCTAATAGTGCCACTTCACATGGGCCAAGCATATTCAAACCACCACAGTCAAGTTGACAAAAAAACTAACTAGGACAACTGTCCCCTTTTCACCCTTACACACAAATACATCACTGTTCAGTTATAACCTTTCCCTTCCCATTTGTCCCTAATAATATAAAACATTCCAATGTTTAAAAGTCCTACAGTCTTTAAAAATTTAAATACTTTAAAAGTTGACTTTTTTTTTTTAAATATCCAAAGTCTGGTGCTGGAGACATGTCTCAGTTAACAGCACTGATTGTTCTTCCAGATGACATGGATTCAATTCCCAGAAGCCACAGGATGCTTCACAACCATCTGTAATTCTAGTTCCAGGAGCTCTGACTCCCTTTGACCTCTTCAGACACCACCAGGTGTGCACATGATACACAGATATATACTTTTTCTTCCACACTTTTAACCCTTTAACACTAGGTAAGAGAAATAAAAATGATAGAAAAGAAAGGAAAGAGATCCCTGAATAAAGTCAGGAGTTGGAAAGGCAAGTGACATCATTAAACTACTTTCTGCTGGTTAAAGGCATGGAATTCCTTGGGGCAAGTTTGATTTCCACGTTCAGGGTATCTACTTATTCTTCTTGTTTCTTTGCACATGAGTACTTAACAAACCTTGACCAATGTGGGATGTAAAACCATTGCCAGCAAGTTTGGTAAGGTAGAGCAGACTGACACCTGGACACTCGTGGGCACACACCTGAGACTTAAACAACTCCCTGCTCCCTGCCAGATTCCTGACTTGGAACAGTTGCCATGCCCCTCATATAGACCTAAAACAGAATTCTCCATGCTAATGAGGTACCTCGAGGCTTAGCCAATAATCTTCCCTTCCAAGACAGTCCCTACAGAAGGTATTTAATCTCCATGCTAATGAGGTACCTAGAGGCTTAGCCAATAATCTTCCCTTCCAAGACACTCCCTACAGAGGGTATTTAATCTCAGGTCCACCATGAGAAGTGGGTAGGGTACATTATACATCCATTTTCTGCCTTGAACACCGTGGGAAGCCATGGAAAAAGCATTCAATTACAGATCTGCAGCTTAATTCTCCAACAGAAGGCCTCTCTGTGCTCCCAGCCACAACTGCCACCAAGCCTGCCTCTGCTAAG
The DNA here is from genome assembly GCA_036184795.1 of Tokudaia tokunoshimensis. NCBI lineage: Eukaryota > Metazoa > Chordata > Mammalia > Rodentia > Muridae > Tokudaia > Tokudaia tokunoshimensis. Next base: position 34,767,192 of record BTHU01000021.1, on the reverse strand, counting down.
CTAAGGACAATCACACTAGGACAAGCCAGAGCTCTGCTCCCCACCCTACCCCGCCCCATCCACCCCCAACCCCTAGCTAGATGCTGTCCCCTGCCCTCAGTCTTCAACTATGTTCTCAGCTCTTCCTCAACTCCCAGTGGCACCTGGATGTCCAAGGCCTGGGGACCCCTGAACAAGCTCCAGCTTTCCCACCCCAGAGCAGTGTCTTGGCACTTCCCTATAGTCCAGCCACTCCCTGTCCCCCCCACCCCACTGCTGTGGCACAGAATAAGCACGGTCATACTCTCAGAGTTCAGACTCGCCAGGAGGCCTTGTTCAGCAGTGGAGTGGACTTGGACCCACAGACCAACAGCATCCAACAACAACCAACAACATCCCCCGAGTGCACACACCGCCCCTGGGGCCCGAGCACTTAAATTTATATACCCTATAAAAAGCTCTCAGAATTCCAAACATCACGCAACTGCACAGACTGTCTGCAGCTGGGCAAAATCACGCCCCTTCTAGTCAACTGCTCTGGACAATCTGAAGCAGCCTGGGATTAAAATGAAAACATATTCTTATTTGTATTTTTTTAAAAGAATCCAAAATTCTCCTTACATTCTTATAAAAAAAATAAAAACCCTATTTCAAGAGTTCACAGTCACAGTCAAATCAAATCAAAACCAAAGTCCCAACAGTGTAAAGAGGGAAGTTCTTGATGCCTGCCATCCAGTCACTGTCCTGCCACATGATGCCAAGACTCAACTTCTCTTCAGGACTCCTTCATGCCTTTAAAACCAGTACCACCTGGGAAACTCTCTATACATTAGAAGTTAAGTTGCCAGCACAAGGTATAGTCATGGCTGCCTCTGGACCTCAGCTTCTGGGCCTCTGGCCCAGAGGAAACATTATCCAAAGATTTCTTAATCCCAGCTGATTCTCCAGCACCAGCTGATCAGTACTAATTATCCCGGCAAAGCAAAGTTTCACTTTAGTGGGTGTTGTCTCTTGGTAATCACAGCCAGTTTTTCCATCCCTGCTGACTGGAATCACAGATTATTAATTTAATATCAAGTGGCCCTGATGGAGACTTTGAGGTACTTTCACACTTCCTTCTGAAAATGGTTCCTACTTCTTAGATAACCGTGGCTGTGTCAAGTTGACAAAATATGAAACTAACACAGTATTTTGTGTGTGTGTGTGTGTGTTGCTGTGTTAAGAGACTGACCCTTCCAAATGCCTTTGAAATAGTAAAAAACTGCAACAGTTAACTAAGAAATAAAGACAAACCAGGCATGGTGTTTTATGTGCTTAATCTCAGTACTCAGAAGCAGAGACCAGGCAGATCTCTGTGAGTTAGAACTGTGACTTAAGAGACCACACCCACTAAAGTGAAACTTTGCTTTGCTGGGTCAATTGATACTGATCAGCTGGTGCTGAAGAGTCAGCTGTGATTAAGAAATCAAGACAGCAGAGATAGTATCCAAATTAACAAAATCAGAAATGAAAAGGGAGAAATAACAACAGAAACTGAGGAAATTCAAAAACTCATCAGATCCAACTACAAAACCCTATACTCAACACAATTAGAAAATCTGGATGAAATGGACAATTTCCTAGACAGATGCCAAATACCAAAGTTAAATCAGGATCAGATAGACCTTCTAAACAGTTCCATAACCCCTAAAGAAATAGAAGTGGTCATTGAAAGTCTCCCAACCAAAAAAAGCACAGGACCTGATGGCTTTAGTGTAGAATTCTATCAGACCTTCAAAGAAAACCTAACACCAATACTATTCAAACTATTCCACAAAATAGAAACAGAAGGAACACTACCCAACTCATTCTATGAAACCACAATTATGCTGATACCAAAACCACAAAAAGATCCAACAAAGAAAGAGAACTTCAGACCAATTTCCCTTTATGAATACCAATGCATAAATATTCAATAAAATTCTTGCCAACCGAATCCAAGAACACATCAAAACGATCATTCACCACAATCAAGTGGTGCTCACCATGATCAAGGGACTTCATCCCAGAGATGCAGGGATGGTTCAATATACGGAAATCCATCAATGTAATCCACTACATAAACAATCTCAAAGAAAAAAACCACATGGTCATTTCATTAGATGCTGAAAAAGCATTTGACAAATTAAGCATCATTTCATGCTAAAAGACTTGAAAAGATCAGGAATTCAAGGCTCATACGTAACCATAGTAAAAACAATATACTGCAAACCAGTAGCCAACATTAAACTAAATGGAGAGAAACTTGAAGCAATCCCACTAAAATCAGGGACTAGACAAGGCTGCCCTCTCTCTCCATATTTATTCAATATAGTACTTGAAGTTCTAGCTAGAGCAATTAGCCAACAAAAGGAGGTCAAAGGGATACAAATTGGAAAGGAAGAAGTCAAATTATCAGTATTTGCAAATGATATGATAGTATACTTAAGCGACCCAAAAAACTCCACCAGAGAACTTCTACAGCTGGTAAACAACTTCACCAAAGTGGCCAGATATAAAATTAAACAAATCAGTAGCCTTCTATACTCAACGGATAAACAGGCTGAGAAAGAAATTAGGGAAACGACACCCTTCAGAATAGTCACAAACAATATAAAGTATCTTGGTGTGACTCTAACCAAACAAGTGAAAGATCTATATGGCAAGAACTTCAAGTCTCTGAAGAAAGAAATCGAAGAAGACCTCAGAAGATGGAAAGATCTTCCATGCTCATGTATTGGCAAGATTAATATAGTAAAAATGGCCATCTTACCAAAAGCAATCTACAGATTCAATGCAATCCCCATCAGAATTCCGACTCAATTCTTCATAGAATTAGAAAGAGCAATTCTCAAATTCATCTGGAATAACAAAAAAACCCAGGATAGCGAAAACTGTTCTCAACAGTAAAATAACTTCTGGGGGAGTCAGTATCCCTGACCTCAATCAGTACTACAGAGCAATAGTGTTTAAAAACTGCATTGTATCGGTGCAGTGACAGGCATGTAGATCAATGGAATAGAATTGAAGACCCATTAATGAACCCACACACCTATGGTCACTTGAACTTTGACAAAGGAACTAAAACCATCCAGTGGAAAAAAGATAACCTTTTCAACAAATGGGGCTGGTTCAACTGGTGGCTAACATGCTGAAGAAAGCAAATCGATCCATTCTTATCTCCTTGTACTAAGCTCAACTCCAAGTTGATCAAGGACCTCCACATAAAACCAGACATACTGAAACTAATAGAAAAGAAAGTGGGGAAGAGCCTTGAGCACATGGGCACAGGGGAAAATTTCCTGAACAGAACACAGAAGAACAGAGCTTATGCTCTAAGATCAAGAATTGACAAATGAGACCTCATAAAATTACAAAGTTTCTGTAAGGCAAAGGACACTGTCAATAGGACAAAATGGAAACCAACAGATTGGGAAAAGATTTTTACCAACCCTACATCCAACAGAGGGCTAAAACCAATATATACAAAGAACTCAAGAAGTTAGACTCCAGGGCTGGAGAAATGGCTCAGCGGTTAAGAGCACTGACTACTCTTCTTGAAGGTCCTGAGTTCAAATCCCAGCAACCACATGGTGGCTTACAGCCATCTGTAATGAGATCTGGTGCCCTCTTCTGGAGTGTCTGAAGACAGCTACAGTGTACTTACATATAATAAATAAATGTCTCAAAAAAAGAACAGAAAAAAAAAAGAAGTTAGACTCCAGAGAACCTAATAACCCTATTAAAAATCGGGTACAGGGCTAAACAAAGAATTTTGACCTGAGGAATATCAAATGGCTGAGAAGCACCTAAAGAAATGTTCAGCATCCTTAGTCAACAGGGAAATGCAAATCAAAACAACCCTGAGATTCCACCTCACTCCAGTCAGAATGACTAAGATCAAAAACTCGGGAGACAGTAGGTGCTGGTGAGGATGTGGAGAAAGAGGAACACTCCTCCACTGCCGGTGAGGATTGCAAGCTGGTACAACCACTCTGGAAATCAGTTTGGCGGTTCCTCAGAAAACTGGGCATAATACTACTGGAGGACCCTGTTATACCACTCCTGGGCATATACCCAGAGACTTTACCTGCATGCAATAAGGACACATGCTCCACTATGTTCATAGCAGCCCTATTTATAACAGCCAGAAGCTGGAAAGAACCCAGATGTCCTTCAATGGAGGAATGGATACAGAAAATGTGGTATATTTACACAATGGAATACTTACTACTCAGCTATTAAAAATAATGAATTTCATGAAATTCTTAGGCAAATGGGTGGAACTGGAAAATATCATCCTAAGTGAGATAACCCAATTATAAAAGAATACACATGGTATGCACTCACTGATAAATGGATATTAACCCAGAAGCTTGGAATACCCAACACACATTTCACATATCAAATGAGGCCCAAGGAGGAAGAACAAAGTATGGATACTCTGGTCCTTCTTAGAAGGGGAACAAAATACTCACAGAAGGAGATACAGAGACAAAGTGTGGAGCAGAGTCTGAGGGAAGGACCATCCAGAGACAACTCCACCTAGTGATCCATCCCATATATAGTTACAAAACCCAGACACTATTATTGATGCCCACAAGTGCTTGCTGACCGGAACTGGATATAGCTGTCACCTGGGAGGCTCTCCTAGTACATGAGAAATACAGAGGAGAGAGCCTGTCTGAAGAGGAAGGAAGGAAAAATGATGGATAATGTCCTCTTTCTCATCTAGATTGGGGAGCATTTAGCAGCTGTGGTTCCCTGGCCTCCTATAATCAAGAATAATTCCTCGGCCTATGTTTGTCTTTTGTGAAGTTTGACTAGTCTACCCAGTTATTTTGTACAGAGCCTGTGAGTTTAGGTTGCTTTGATGTCCCTTGTGATTAAATTCAGATACTGCATTTTTAGCCATCACTCTGTCTTGAGACAGAATCTCACTGTGACTCACGCTAGCCTGGAATTAACTGTGTAGCCCAAGCTGATTTTGAACTCACAGCAATTCTACTGCCTCAGTCTCCCCAGTTCTTTGATTACATTCAAGAGCCACCACACCTAGCATAGTACTGATGTATTTATAAAAAGATAAAGAGAGTGGGATATGTTTTGGTGGATGTGGGGAGAGGGGTGCCTCCGTGGGCCCATGCTGAGGCAGCCCTTCCCCCTGAGGGACCAGCCACATGATGGTATAGTATAGAATAGAGTTTATTCAGGGCTGAGGGGGGGAGGGAGTTAAGAGGGTAGTAGAGACAGAAAAAGGCAGAGAGCTGGGCGGTGGTGGTGTACGCCTTTAATCCCAGCACTTGGGAGGCAGAGGCAGGCGGATTTCTGAGTTCGAGGCCAGCCTGGTCTACAGAGTGAGTGCCAGGACAGCCAGGGCTACACAGAGAAACCTTGCCTCGAAAAACCAAAAAAAAGAAAGAAAGAAAAAGAAAAAGGCAGAGAGAGAGAGACAGAGGAGTAGAGAAGTAGAGGCTGGCCATGAGCACATGAGGTGGATGGAGAAGGGAATGGGAAGAGAGGTGGGAAGGGGGGAGAGGGCAGAGGACAGAGCAGGGGCAAAAAGGGAAGAGCAAGAGAAGAGGGGGCAAGTAGCCCCTTTTATTGAGAGTCAGGCATACCTGGCTCTTACTGTGGGGTGGAGCTTAGACAAAGTACTAGCAAGTACTGCTTTCTAAAGTAGTCTTCAGCTTGGTGTCTTGTGCGTGCTCTTAGTCCTAGGACTTGAAGTAGAGGCAGGAGACTTGGAGTTCAAGGTCCTCCTCGGCTACAAAGGGAGATTGAGGCCATTCTGGACTATAAAACCCTGTCTCAAAAAGCAAGTAAATAGAAAATAAAATAAACCAATAGATTGTAATCATTAGGAGATATGTTTATAACACTGTTCAACATCAGGGTCTGTGAGTGGCGTAGGCCTCCAAAATGTGATTTATGATGTCAGCATCACCTTTCTTTGCCTCCCCTTTCAATGTCTTTTCCAATTGGGATTTTTTTTTCCCTATTTAAAAATACCAATTCCGGAGTGTTTCACGCAAGATGTCTTCCAATAATCAGTATGAGTTGTTATTTAAATAGAACTGTGGAGATGGAAGGGGAAGACTTTTTAGAAGAAGCCTTTAGAAAAACACCTCATATTTATTTACGATTATAAAACAGTAGAGACTCAATTCAGATAGCAGAGCCAGTTCTGGGAATGCATACATTTACTTTGAAATATATGGGAGGAATGAGCAACCTAACTGAAATCCAGGCAAATGTTAGAATGCAGATGCCTTCCTAGCCTCAGACACTTGGTCCCAAGCGCTTAAGGGAGAATCAACCTGTATTTCTTCTGGAAAAACTAATTGACTCTCCTCTTTCCTTGCCAACTCCCACTGTTTTCTAAGCCATTCAGATTGTGTTAAATATTGTCATAATATTTTTTATTCTAAAAATTGTGTTTTGTGCAAAGCATGGTGGCGCACACCTTTAATGCCAACAACACTTGGGAGGCAGAGGCAGACAGATTTCTGAGCTCCAGGCCAGCCTGGTCTGTAGACTGAGTTCCAGGATAACCAGCACTACACAGAGAACTGTTGTCTCAAAACCTAAAAATCAATCAATCAATCATTGTGTTCTAGCAACTGCAGAAACATGGTAGTGTGGAATTCGGGCTTTTTACTCTCCAGTCTTCTATGTAACCTTATATCCAAACCCCACCCCTATCCCTATCCCTATCTCTGTTTTTCCCCTAAATGCATCATGTTAGATTTCTGAGGCAGTGTAAAAGAACAAGGCAGAAAGAGATGAGTCCAACTTTCAACAGACAAGACTGTGATTATTAGTAGAAACAGGAAGGGGCAGCTAGTGGGGGTGGGGGGTACTTAAGGAACTGCCTAGGTAAAAAGCTGGCTGGGACCCTTTATAGAGGTGGGGTGAGGGGCTTGTGAATGAGGAACCTGTTGGGGGAGGTGTGTTGGCTACCTATTTCCTGCAGTCTGCACTTCCTGAAATTGCTTGCCAAGCCAATACTGTCATTCTGTAATCAGCCTCTTCAAACTCAGGAATCCCATTTCATAACCCAGACACTCTATCACTCCTTCCAGTTTTGAACCCTTTGTATTTGTTGATATCTCTTCCCCTGGCTTTCCTGTTCCTTTTAACACACACACACACACACACACACACACACACACACACACACACACTCATGCCCGACACCTCACACCTATCAAATTCCCAGTCAAGGATCCCCTGTTCTAGAAAGATCTCTGATGTCCTGCAGCTCCAGTCCTTCCCTCTGTGCTGAGCTGTGAAACTTTAGCAGAACACCTATTTCAGATTTGGGCAATTATTTCATCTTTACCAGAGGTGTTAGGGCGTGGATGTCGTTGAGTGGAGGGGTACCCTTTATCCATCCTTTCTTATTCTTCAATGTTTAGCATAGCCCTGCCATTCCAGATGTTCAAACAATGTTTACATGTAGTTTGATTTTTCAGCAAATATATAAAGCTGACTTCTTACAGAAGAGAAATTTGAATGTCACTGTATTCATACCAAAGGAGGAATCACATCTGGACTTTCTTGTCTGCAGATATCCTTATTTAAGAGAAGCTTGTAATAGGTTTTTCCACCAACATAATAGGCCAGTTCAAGCCAAATTAAAAGTATAAAAGCAGGTTTATTTGGTAACAGTTCCCATGAGTTCACCAGTCTTAGAGGATGAGCCTGGAGGAGTCTCCTCGAAGACAGAGAGACAGAGATGGATGGAAGGAGAGAGGGGGAGAACAGGGAGAGAGATGTTGAATAGGTACCTCAGCAGCTTATCCCTGTTTGAAACTTAACAGCTTGGTTTTCCATTCACTTTCAGTGTGGAAATCTATGAAACAGGATTGGAGGTACATGTCACCCAACACCTAGCTGTGTGTTTACAGGACTCAGAATGTGCTTCTTCCTGATTCTCGCTTCTGAATAACTCTATAACATGGATTCTGTCACTAACCACTGTGCATTAGGAAGCTTAAGGAGGAAGCTCAAGGAACTTCCTTAAAGTTCGCCCAACACTCAGGATTCAAGTGAACAGCTGACCCCAGAAGTGTGCTCTTAATTAAGCAGCACACCATCCCAATTCAGTGTGACAAAGGTCATCTGAGCCCTTGCCTTGTGTGTTACACCCCCATCTCGTGACTCATGTGTGTCTCTTGCCGGAGGAAATAGGCACTTCAACGGGACTCTTCAGAAGGACATCCTGGGACCAAAGCGAGGTTGCTTGAGAAATGAGTCACAGAGCTTTCTGGTAGGATTACTCTGAGAAGCCAGGGTGGTCGGTGGTAGAAGGAAACAGTAGTCAGTTGGAGGATACCTGCTTTGCTCTGTATTTTGAGCCATAGGAAATCAAGAAGTTCAAAGATCAATCTCCATTTCCTGTATCTCCACCCCCCAACATATATTTTTAACCATTACCTTTACATTAACTGTTAATGTTTATAACACGCTAAAAATAAGATAAATGGGAAAAGTAGGAACTATGATTTATATTTATATATATATATATATTTATGTGTGTGTGTGTGTGTGTATGATATTTCTAAGTTTCCTGGATGGTAGGTATTTAGCATACTGTAATAACATCTTGTCATTATGATTCTTGATTTTTGGTTTTAATTGTAAAGAGAGAAAACAAAAACTCAGAAGCCACAATTTTACATATAGTTCTCCTCTCAGGCTCCCCAGGAGTAAATAGTAAAATTCTTAAGCTTTTGGAACTTAAAAATACAGAACCTTGAAAGCAATTTCTAGCATATGAAAGGCTGGATTTTTTTCAAAATGTTCCCCTCTGGTATTCATTAACATAACCATGGCCTCCAGGGAGGAAAAGCTCCTTCCCTGGAAACAATAATTCAATTGCCACCCTTTGTAAAGGATGGCTTGGTAGGGTGCTGTGCTGATCAGGGTGGCAAGTCTTCACTCTTGTGTTCCTGAACCCCAAGGAAAGAAAGCTGCACCTTTGTCTAGGAATCTGTCTGGCTCATTTGTCCTGAGTTAACTGATTTTTGTCTTCAAACCAAAGACCAAATTTCACCAGGGGTACCGCTTACATTGTTCTGTGACTATGGTTTTAATGGCACAACCCAGGACTGTCTCTTTTTCATGCTAATTCTCCTTTTCAAAGAAAATGGCTCTGAAAATTCTATAATTTTGTACAATGATCTTGCTGCAATTAGTGAGCCTGGACAAACCCTGCTATTTGACTGCATTGAAAACCAAAATGAGAAATGGGCAGAAAACAAAATGTAGCTTCAGTATTTCTGGTGATTGTCTCATCAGCGCGTCCTTCAGCACAAAGGACTGGACTATGCTGGGTATCACTTTCCTGGCAGCTGACAGTGTGCCAAGTAGCTAGCCTTGCCAGTAGTGTTCCCAGGGAAGGCCTCTGAGCCCCACCAGGCATGTTCTTATCTGTCCTGAAAATTATATATGTAGTTCAGAAGGGGCTCCGTGTGGCTAATGTGGGGTTTGAGGAGGCATTTCTCTTGTTCCTTTTAATTTGTGACAAGCCTCACAGAAGGTAGGTTTTGATTTGGTGCCTGTGCGTTTTTTTTCCATTGACACTGGCTATAGAGGGGAAGGAAGGGACTGCGTTTTTAGTGTGGTTCAGGGAACCCTTTCACCCATAAGATAGCTAGCAACTTAGTCATTTAGCTCCAAAATCAACACCACATACCACCAGAAATGAGCTGGGACTGTTTCTAGTTCTGCACTCATTGCCTTGTGATGCAAGGATAGGGCAGTCTGTGGACAAGAGCTGTGAACTGCTGCACAGATGCCAAAGCACAGATTCCAGGTTGGCCTGGAGCAGGCACTTGATAGTCCAGCTCTGTTTTATTCATGCACAGAAATAAAGGGTTTCCTTTCCAGCTGCGGATGTAGCAGACAGTGGATGTATTGAAGATAGGGAGTTCCTGCTGTCCTGGTCAGGAGGACTTGGTTTCAAGTCTGCTGTCAGATGTTGTACTATTTAGTATCACTAAATAGCTCTTCCCATGATACAGGACTGTCAATTATCTATGGGAAGTAAAGATAGTTTCTTCCCTGATTTTTCTGCCTACCTAATTAATGTCCTGTTCCAGTCACTTGGAGATTTGTGATTGAAGCATCAGAAGGAACTTGATACACAGATAAGAGTAGAGCTTCCAGGGCTGAGAAGGTGTTTTGGTTGTTAGAATGCTTCCTTAGCATGCCTGGGCTGGGTGTGGGGAGCACACTTGTAACATCAGTACTTGCACTGGGGATGTGGAGGCAGGAAGTTTTAGAGTTTCCTTAGCTACATAATAAGTTCTAGGTCAGACTGGGCTATATGAGACCTGGACTCAGAAGGAAAAGGAGAGAGGGAGGGAGAAGGGAGGAAGCAGGGCAGTAACAAAGAAGGACTGAGATGCTGGGTTTCAGTGCTGTGACACTGCTGTCCAAGAACCAGACATCCTCAGAAAGTGTGTGCCCTAATTTTAGAAATGTAGGGCTCAGCCTGACCTTGAAATGGAAACAAGTTTGCCAATCAAAGAACACTGCCTGAGACAGAGTATAACCAATACGGTCAAAATTATGTGGTATAATAAGATGGTCAAAATTAAAAGCTATTGAGATCTTGTTTGAGTTGACAGTAAAATTTTACTTTTTCAAATGTTTTAGTATAGGAGAACCTCCTAAAAATCAAGTGGAAACTACTCAGTTAAGAGCAGGCAAGCAACACTTAACAGCAGGGTCATGCTTGGATATGAGAAACAAGATCCTTCCCCCATTCTGTAATAATGATGAATTTAAAAGATGTGCAAAAGCAAAACAGAAAGGAGCACCAGCACAGAGAAGAGTCAAAATGTCTGGTGTTGTTTGGCATGAGATAGTGCTTGTTAAAGTCTCCAACTGAGGGGCTGGAGGGATGGTATTAGGGTTTTTGAGGCTATAGGTAGGCCTAAGAACTCCATAAGCATCATACCATGAAACAGACCCCACAGGCAGGAAATTTATTAGGGAGCAGAGGAGAAGGCCACCTCTGCGTGGAACAAGGGACAGAGGCTGACTGTAATGGCTGGAGCTTTATAGGGGGTACACAACTTGACTCGGTGGTGACAGTCGAAATGTGTTGAATTGGGTGGCTTTTGAGGACACTGACTTGCTGAAGGCAGATAGGGGGTGCACCTGGTTCTGGAATGTGGCTGTTCCTAACAGATGGCTCAGCAATTAAGAGCATTTACTGCTCTTGCAGAAGACCTGAGTTTGGTTCCCAGCACACACGTGACTCACAACCATCAATCTTCTGATCCCTGTGTAGTCACCAGCCATACATTGTGTACAATCATGTACATACGTACATACAGGTAAATACTCATACACATGAAATAAATATGAAGAAAGAAGTCCCCAATGAAGGACAATTCCTGCCCTCTTTTCCCACAGATAGTTAGGGTCTTCAAGCCCTTTTGTGCAGAGCTGTCTTCTAAGACTCTGATGAACCTTAGCTTACCAGGAACCCCTGAGTGAACAACAGGGAGCTGGGGATCAATGCAAAAGCAAGAGGAATTTATTGTTCCAGCACATTGGGGTTGTCCAGAACCCAAAGGAGAGGCAGTGACCTTGGGCAGCCCCTTTTGGCCAGTTTTTATACAATTTCCAGGGGCAGAATAGAGCATCAGCAACTAGGCACAATATGATTGTTAGAGCAGTGTGACTTTTAAACTGATTGGTCCTTAAGGAATGAGGTAGCAAATGCTTCCCTTTTCTGCAGTTGGCCAATGGTCGGTCTTTCTAAGGAATGTAATTATCCTCTCCCTTCTGGAGGGGAGGGATTCTTATGTGCTCTATGACCTTTCTCTTCCAGGAGGGAAGAGGACTGGTGGAATTTTCCAAAGTTCCTTCACTGACCTCTTCAGTCTCCCTTCCTAAATGTTTCAACCTCTGGATTCAGGATGCAAAATCTTTTGTAATGAATATTCTGGGGCTTGGGACTGCGTCTTTTCTGTCTATGGGTTGGAGCAGACTGCCTACTACTTTCCAACTCAGAGTTCTGAGATGAAGGGGACCTAGAGCTGATTCTAATGAAATTTTGGAACCCTTTCATTGAAAATGGATGTGACAATTTCTTTCTTCCACTGAGAAATCATTGAGCAGTTTTGTTTTGTGAACATTTAATGTACCTTATTCAAGCCAAAATGGTATAAGTCAGTCATTGAACATGGCTTCCATTTTGTTGTGTTTTGTTTTCTAAGATAGGGTCTCATATACTAGCTCATTCTAATTTACAAATTGCTGGTAGGTAGCTAAAGATAGCCTTGAACTTCTTATCTTCCTGCCTCCATCTCCCAAGTCCTGAGCTTACAGGTGAATGTGCCAACATGCCTGGCTTCAACATGGCTTCTTTTAAGGGGTTTTGTTTTTTTAAGGGAGGAATGTCTAACTTATTTTAGCTGAGGTTTTTAGTCCATAATACTTGGAGGCTGGGATGAAGTAGGAAAATCAGAATTCCAAGATCATCCTTGACTACATAGTGACTTCAAGATCAGCTTATACTGTATGAGCTCCCTCTCTCTCTCTCTCTCTCTCTCTCTCTCTCTCTCTCTCTCTCTCTCTCACACACACACACACACACACACACACACACACACGACTCTAAAGTAGATATAGTAAATGTTATTTTCTTTAAAGATTTATTTATGTTTGTGAGTATGCTGTAGTTGTCTTCAGACACATCAGAAGAGGGCATCAGACCCCATTACAGATGTTGGTGAGCCACCATGTGGTTGCTGGGAATTGAACTCAGAACCTCTGAAAGAGCAGTTGGTGCTATTAGCTGCTAAGCTATCTTTCCAGCCTCAAGTGTTGTATTTTATTAAAAAGGAGGAGGAGGAGAAGCAGCAGCAGCCAGGGATATGTTTGGTGGAGACACAGTATGGTGTGGGGGAAGAGGATGCCTCTACCTGCCCATGCATCCCCCTGAGGTACCAGCCACAGGAGGAGAAGAGTATAGAATAGAGTTTATTCAGGGCATGGGGAGGGGAATTGAGGGGGTGGTAGAGACAGAACAGAGAAGGCAGAGAGAGATTAGAGGAGTAGAGGCCGACCATGAACGTGTGGAGAGAGACAGGGAAAAAAATAGGAAGAGAAACGACAGAGGGGGAAGAGAGTGAGAGAGTAAGAGCAAGAGAGTGAGGAGGGGGCAGCAGCCCCTTTTATAGTGAGTCAGGCATGCCTGGCTGTTGCCAAGTAATTGTGGGGTAGAGCTTAGACAAAATGCTAACAACAGCCAGTCTGAGCAAACTAATGTCCTAGTCATAAAATAGTGAAAAGACTGTGGAGAAACTCTGATAATTAATGTCACACTCTACCAGGTCCAGGTAGCTCCTCTGAGCTCAGTGCAAAATGGGGAATGTATTTTACCAGCAAGGCTTTCCCTTCTCTGACCTTGTCTGGGGAATTGAGCCCCCATACCCTGTACTTGGAGAAGGTCAAGGAGTCCTTGGCAGACTTACAAGTTTAAGGTCAACTTCTTTGCTCATAAGTACCTGCCCAGCAAGTACCTGGGATTCCTGGAATGCCTCTCCATACAAACTAAGTGTTCACAGCACTTTACACTCCAGCCAATGATTTCATTTGCTCTGAAAACTCCTTTCTACTCTCTAAGGTTCCTTATAGCCCTTGTCCACCCTGAATAAAGTGAATACATACAAGCTCACCCCAAATAAAGGTATGTCATCTAAGAGAAAAGATCACAAACAGATCATCTAAGAGAAATCATCTATTTCATTTAAAATCCTTGGAGAAGGCCTTCTCTCCTCCCTGACACTCACTCCCACCTGGACTGGGATCCTGCAGACCCCTTCCTGTCCCCCAGCTCCACCCCCTTCATCCTTTCAGCCTGGTGTGAATCTGCATCTGCACACCCTGAAGGAGGAAGCACGCATGTATACCACAGAAGAAGACTAGAGAGATAGCCCAGTGGTAGAGCTCTTGCCTAGTCCATGCAAGGCCGTAGTCCCCAGTTATTCATTGTGGAGGGAGTGGGTTAACATCCTTGAAGGAGTGTGGCTGAAAACAGAACTTTGCTTGAGCAGCCAGGATTTCTTACTAGTTCCCATTGGATATCTCTTCCCTTTTAACTATAGGAAAACAGTTTCTGTCTGGTCCAGAGGAAACTCCATCTTCCCCCAAATTCTGGCAGTTATTGTGAAGCTGATTCCCATCTACCAACTGAACCATTTCCCCTTTCATTGGCAGAAGGAATTAGCATACCAAAGCTTGTGCTGGCTTCCAGGCTCCCTCAGAATCACAAGTACCTGTTAGACATTTCCAAAGATCTTTCGAGCATCTTGGCTTTTCTCAGCCTGTCTCACCCCATCCAAACTTCCATCCTGCTCATGCACTTCCTCACCCACCTATCCATTCCCCTTATGTAAAGGTCCATGATTCACTGAAGAATGATATCCCAGACTCAAATAGTATGTAAATGCATAGTGTTTTATTCTGCAGAAGTCCCGCATGCTGGGGTCTCCTACTGCCAGAACAGAGAGACAAACAAGTGAGTTTGCAGGCCTGATTTAAAGCACATTAGGGAATTCTGGGTTAGGTTCCCTCTATGTTAATCTCTATGGATATTTTAGTACCTGGGTGTGGAGGCTGGAAACTTGGTAGGGAGGTCTGGAAACTTGCTGAGGAAGTCTGGAAAGTGCTGCTGACCCATTGTCTTTGCCTCAAGCCAAGTGGTGGGACAGCTTCTGAGGCCTGGACTTGCCTGGAATTGCCCCGTTCTTGGAAACAGAGATTTAGGCCTAGTCTCCTTAACTGCCAGTTTGAAGCCTGTCATGGAGTCTGCCTAGCCTTCTCACTTATAACCCTGCTATTTCAGCTGTGCTCCCTCCTTTTTGTCTCCTGCTCCTTGTCCACCTTTCTCTTCATGTCTTGCTTTCTCCCTACTCTCCTCTCATGTCCATGTTCAGTCTATTACTCTGCTCAGGACTCTTTCAGATGCCCATTTTCTTCCTCATATCTGCAGTGAAAACCTTCCACTTAACTATACCCTGGATTGGAGATGCCATCCATTTGCACAGCTTCTAGTCTGAGGACATACATCTATCCACCACTGGCAATCCTTGGTGCAGCTGATAAGTTGGGGACCTTGCCCCACAGGCTGCACTACATTCAGGGCTCCAGTCTCATCCCCATCCAGAGCAAAGGCTCACTCATGCTGTAGTTACAAAAGAAATAAGGAAAGCTGTTCGGTGTGACACTGATACAGTGATACTCCCCCAAGGATGTATCCTTTTGTGACATGCTGTTAGGCCTGAGATAGACTGGTGTTGGGCATCAGGGTCACTAAAGGATAGTGACAGCCTTGACTTTCTTCGAACTTTTCCTAGAAATGTCTGTGTGCTTTGGCAGGATAAAACCAGATAGAACTTTCCACATGTATTTGGCATCTAGGAAATCATATATCGCACAAATTAGTGTCATGGCCCATGTTCTTATCTATTTGTGAAATAAACCCGACGTTTTGCAACATTTCAATTCTGAAAACTTGGAAAGGGGGAAATTGAATTTTTTGGGGTTACCAATTTAGATTCATTTACCCGAGTTTTTATCAGAATTCGTTAAGAAGGTGTGGAAAGTTAGGAAGAGACTTAATATTTAATGTAATTGGAGAGGAGTGCTCAAACAGAGACTCAAGTAAAAAAAGATCCTAACTTATTAACTGTTCTAAGTTATTTTATTTTTACTATTCAGTAAAAATAATTTTTTTACTATAGTAAAAATAATTTTTTTACTATAGTAAAAATAATAATTTTTACTATACACTTTATATACAAACCTTTCTGCAAAGGGCAAGTGCTTTATAAACATGTAAAACAAACTGTGAGAGCTAAGCTCAGCCTATGTCTGGCTTTCACCTACAGAGAGGTCTATGATACTTCATTATTGTGCTGGTTAATTTTTGCCAACTTGACAAAACTAGAGTCACCTGGGAAGAGAGAACTCAATTAGGGAACTGCCTACCAGATTGGTCTGTGGCCAGTTTCCTTGATTAATGATCAATGGGGGAGGACCCAGCCTACTATGGGTGGTACCACTTCTGGGACAGTGAATTGGGTGTATAAGAAAGCAAGCTGAGTAAGCCATGGGGAATAAGTCAGCAAGTATCTATGATCTCTGGTTGATAGTGGACTCTAACTTGTAAGATAAAATAAACCCTTTCCTCCCCAAATAGGTTTTGGTCATTGCTTTACCTCGGCAAGAAGATCCTAACAAGGACAATAGATTAAATTGCCTGCCTTTAATATTCATAATACAGTGTTAAAATTTGTAAAACAAATAACATTTGTGCATGCTGGGTCTAATAGTTACTTTTGTCTTACTCTGCGAAGATTCTCTGGTAAAAGCAACTTAAGGAGATAAGTTTTACTTTGGCTTACTGTTCGAGAATACAGTTTATCATGACTGGGAAATGCTGGCAGCAGGAGCTTGAGGGAGCTGGTCAAGATGCATCTGACATTAGGAAGCAGACAATGATGGGTCTTTTGCTCAGGAACCCTCTGTGTAGTTCAGGACTCAAGGCCAGGGAGTGGGTGCTATCCAGCTTTAGGGTGGGACTTCCATCTCAACCTAATCAAGATGCTCCCTCAGCTATACCCAGAGTCTGACCTAGATAGTTTCTTAAAGGTTCCCCCAGAGACTCACCTTTTAAGTGATTCTAGCTTCGGTCAAGTTAGTTGCTAATCATTATGATCCATCATACTAGGCTTGCACATGCTAGGCAAGCATTTTAGCACTGAGTTACATACATCCCCAGCCCTTAGGTTTCTGAGACATGCCCCAAGCATGTACTCCAAGCTACCTTTGGATTCCAAATCCTTCTGCCTCCCCTTCTCAGGTGGTTCTCAAGAACCAGCCCTATGATATAATTATCTTCTTACTTTGGCACAGTTCACTTCTTTTCTATTGTATTTAAAAGTGAATATATTTTAAAAATATTCCAAATTACCTTTTATTGGGGTTTGGCTTTTTATAAATCGTTGTAAATAGAAGACTATTTCAACACAAGCGATAATTGCATTCTGCCAGAAATGAAGAAGCAAACACAAGATCATCTTGCTCTGTGGATACAGTCTTAAGAAGCACTTGTACAACTCTTAGTATATGAGCTATTCTAAGTAACCTGCAAATATTACCTTGGGGAAGTATTTATATGTGATAAGGGCTTCCAAAGGGGGAAGTGGGAGCTGGGAAGATGGCACAGGTGGCAGATTGCCTCCTACAAACATGAAGACCTGAGTTCTGATTTCCAGTACCTAAATAAAAGCCAGACACTGCAGCTCATTAGCCACACAGCCCAGCCAAAATCCACATATTCCAGGTCCAGTGAGGGGTTGTTTCAAAAACTTAATATTAAAGGGCCTACAAGATGGCTTATCTGTTAAGAGCACTTGTTGCTCTTCAGTGTACTAAGTTCGGTTCACAGAACCCATACGGCAGCTCACAAACATCTGTAACTCCAGTCCTAGGAGATCCAACACAAGTTTCTGGTGTCTGTGGGTACCAGAAATGCACATAAGTTATGCAATGGAGGAAGACACCCAAGGTTGGCCTCTGCTCTCTTTCCCCATGCACAGGCACAAATGTGCCCACACTTGCACATGCATACTTACTACACACACAAGTTTAATGGATGAATTAGGGACAAGAAGGCTTTGTATTTGGATCGCACCCTAACTTAATAATAGACAACAGCAGCGATGTGGAGCAAGAGAATAAGGCCCCGGCCCTCTCTTATTCTCTCAGAGTTTCAGATTCTTCCTACCTGGTCAGGATGTTGATTACTTGGGGTTTTGATTTATTGAATAGGATCATTTTGATCCAATGAGGTTTTTGGGTATTGTGAGCCAGTTTGATACCTACTGAGTGGGAGTGGTCATTTCTTTCCAAACCTCTTCCTGCTTAGTCTGATTATTGTAGCTGCTGCTGTTGGCTGCCTCTATAGTGTTCTCAGAGAAGTTGGTGAAGAATTTCTCTTCAAAACCTGCTTGTGGAACTAAGCATGATGGTATATGCCTTTAGTCCCAGCACCAAGGATATGAGAGCAGATGGATCTCTGAGTTGTAGGCTAACCTGGTCTACATCGTGAATTCCAGGTCAACCAAGACTATGCAATGAGACTGTCTCACAATAAAGGAAAAAAACAAAAACAAAACTTGCTTGGGGAGCCAACTAGATGGCTACATGGGTAAGGTTCTTGCTATTAGTTCCAAACAGTCACAGAACCAAGTCCAAAAATCCTCTGACCTCCACATGCACATTATGTAATGCAGTGTTCCATTGGACTTTATTTAAGTCATTGTAGGAAGAGTTTTAGTGGCTGTTTTATACTCAGTCTAATTTTTCTCTTTGAAATTTATCAACGTTGTCATTGCTTTTTAAGCAGTTTTCTCTAGAAACAGTTTTACAGTCATTTTTTTGTTTGTTTGTGTTTTAGACATGTCTTACTCTGTAACCCAGGCTGGCTTTGAACTCATGAAAATCCTACTGCCTCAGACTCCTTAGTCCTGGGATTACAGGCATAAGCTACCACACCAAGTTAGTAATGTTATTACTCAGTAAAATGGAGTTTACAGATTTGCTTCATTTTATTTGTTTGTTTGAGACAGGGTCTTATTGTGTATCCCTGGCTGGTTTGGAAGTCTCTGTGTAGACCAGGCTGGTCTCAGATTCACAGAGATCACCTATATCTGCCTCAGGGGTTCTAGGGCTAAAAGCATGTGTCATCATGCCTTGCAAACTTATAGTGTTTGCCTTTGGAAATCACTTTAGAGGCTAAGACAGAGGATGACCAGATTCCAGCCTAGACTACCTTTTAAGACACCTCAAAGGAGGGCAGGGAATCACTGCTTTTGAACAGAGTTTGTGATGCAAATCAAAACACGGTCTGTGTTACAATAGAAGTTAGTGCAAGAGAAAAATATGAACATTTTATATGAGCCAAATTTTAATTTTTTTTATTACATTTATTTGTTTGTATGTGTGTGGGTACTTGCATGCCACAGAACTCTGTGGAGGTTAGACATACCTCCGTACATTACAGGTGTTAGAGGAGTTTGCCTTCTCCTTCCACCACATGGGTACCATTCCTAAGACTCTGTGACAAGTATCTTTACCTGCTGAGCCAAGCCATCTAACCAGCCCAATAATTTTTCATTGCACAATATATTTTCATCTGGAACCTCCTTTGAATCAGTTTCTTAGGAGAATCCTAGAGTATATTCTCTGATAAATTATTTCTTACTGTCTTTGACATCTGTTTTGTTAGGTTTTCCTATTTGCTGGGTTGTTCATAACGAGCAACTTCTTAATCACTGAGCCATGACTCCAGCACAATGAGCAACTTCTAAACTATTGCTTGTCTATGGTAGGCTGCTCCACCCCAGGCTTAGCTGTCCAATCAGGTTTACAGGTTGGTCTCTGTCAAACAAAATTCCAGATGGATAAGAATTTAAAATTTTGCATGTATTATAGGGCATGTCTGGTCTCTAAAAGAAAATTCTGTTCTTTGTAAGTTTTCAAATGTATCACACATGTGCTTTGTTTCCAGGTCCGTATTGTGGGAGTTGGGCTGTTCCCAAAGAACTCTGGCTGAACTCAAACGAAGTGACTGTCCGCTTCCGGAGTGGATCTCACATTTCTGGCCGGGGCTTTCTGCTGGCCTATGCCAGCAGTGACCATCCAGGTACAACCAAAAAACCATCAAGCCTATCCACCTGGGAGTTCCTTCTGTTCCTTATCTCTTCCTCTGGACATAATTGGGACCTCAGATGAAACAGTAAAATATGAGAACATGCTGGACCTGGAGGCCCATGCCTTTAATCCCAGCATTCCAGAGCCAGGGATGGGCTGATATCTGTGATTTTGAGGCCAGCCTGGTCTACATATGAGTTTCAAGCCCCTGAGGCTATGTAGTTAAAATCCTGTCTTGTGGGGAGAGGAAAGGGCCTGAGTTGGTCGAGTACTGCATCCTTTTAGAGCATATGGTGAACGGATCTGATGATGTGTATAGGATGGAATAAATCTTGTTTCCTATGAGCCTTGAGTACCACACCTTTGGGGAAGTCCTTCTGATCTTGCTGTGGTCTGGCTTCTCTGAAGCCCTGCTCCTAGCCTCCTTCCTTGTTTAGGAAGCAAACTTTTTAACTAGTGACCTCACCCCTGTCACACACCAGCTTGGAGACACAGTAGGGTCACATGACTCCCTGACCATGGGAAAGAATGCAAGAGAACATGAGCCCTGGTGAGAGAGAAATTGCCAGCTCCTTCCTCAACCTCGTGGGGCAGAATCATCACCCTGCCATCCACTCCATGCCTATGCAGGGTCACAAGATGCCCTGTGTTCCTGCTGGCAGTTTGCTTTGGTAGAAATATGTCTGGAAGGGTATGTGCCACTAAGATGAAGGCAATTGTGGCTAGTGTTCACCATATTTTGCTCCTTAAGAAACGTTCGTGTAAAGGCTGGAGAGATGGCTCAGCGGTTAAGAGCACTGACTGCTCTTTCAAAGATCCTGAGTTCAAATCCTAGCAACCACATGGTTGCTCACAACCATCTGTAGTGGGATCTAATGCCCTTTTCTAGTGTGTCTGAAGACAGCTACAGTACTCATGTAAAGTGAAAGACAGACAGACAGACAGACAGACAGAAAGGTTCATGAAGAAGAAAGAACTATTGCTGAAGAGTATGGGCTATTTAGGGAACTATTTTGCCAGTTTAAATATGTTCCCTGTAAGGACCTTCCTTTTTAGGTGCTTGCTCTCCTGATTGATTGTTAATCAACACTAATTACCACATCAGTGTTGTAGTTAAACTGTTCCTGTGTCAATCAAATGCCACTAGCTGAATTAAAATGTTCTGAGGAGCTGAGTACTGCGTCACTCTTGGTGAATCCTTGGGTTCTGTCTCCAGAACCACAAAAATCCAAACAAACCTGTAATCCCAGCACTCAGGGAAGGGAATTGAGAGAACCAGAACATTTCAAGGTCATCCTCAGCTACATAGTGGCTTGTATGGTCAAACCTGGACTAGCATGGGCTACCTCAGACTCTGTCAAAAAAAAAAAGGGCGGGGGGGGGACGGCGGAATGTTCCTGGGAATGTTTTCCATGAACTGTGATAGAATTTTTAATGGTTTTTCTCCTGTTAGGTATATTGTGTACATGAAACCTGCAGGTATATAGTATTACCCTTAGAAGTAGATTTTGTTATTGTTCTCTAGAGAGTAGCACTGAAAACTCCCCATTGGTGATAGGAAAGAAAAAATAAACAGATCAGACCCTGGAGACTATAATCCCAGATTTATTTGTAGACAAGAAAATTCAAATAACATGATAATGCTTTCAAAGCTTCTTTTTTTTTTGGTTTTTCAAGACAGGGTTTCTCTGTGTAGCCTTGGCTGTCCTGGAACTCACTTTGTAGACCAGGCTAGCCTCGAACTCAGAAATCCTCCTGCCTCTGCCTCCCAAGTGCTGGGATTAAAGGCGTGCGCCACCACCGCCCGGCTGCTTCTTTTTTTTTAACTGAAAAGAAATAATTAGAAACAGGTGGCCTGTTTTCCTCTCACCTGCTCATTGTACTTCTCTTTTATTTGTAATAGATTTAATAACCTGTTTGGAACGAGGCAGTCATTATTCCAAGGAAAAATACAGGTAAATATGTGTACTAAATTATTCATGTATAGCAATAAGGAGTATTTAAGATGTTCCCAAAAGGCAGAATCTGCAAACCCTTTCCACTGCAAATAATTGTAGGTTTTATAGGCCAAAAGTCCCTATTGCACTGACTCATGCAATCTCTGTTGCTGGTGAAGCAAAAAAGCAAAGGTAGATGATAAAAATGAATAAGTCAGCATTATAAAGTTTTGTTTATACAGACAATCCCAGACTGCAGAGACAGCTTAGCAGTCAGGAGTGCACACTGCTTTTGCAGCAAACCTGAATTTGGTTTCTAGGTCCCATGTCAGGAAGCTCACAACAACAGGTAACTCCAGCTCCATGAGATCTAAGGCTCTATTCTGACCTCTTTGAGCACCCGTACTCACGTGCTCATGCCCATACCCATACAAAAGTACCCACTTATAGTGCATGATTTAAGGGTGTAAATTCAAAATAGCATTGAAAAAAGCAGCAGGGTGGGGATGGCTCAGATTGACCTGTATTGTCCTAGTGATTGAGAACTGGAGGCAAGATGTTCAGTGGTGAGCCTAGGCTGGGCTGTATGAAACACACACACACACACACACACACACACACACACACACACACAGAAGAAGAGGAGGAGGTTGTATTTGGGACTCGGTCCATAGTTTGTTGATCCCTTAGTTCTGCTGTATTATCAATGAGCCACAGTTGACTTTGGAGTATACTTTTTCCCTGGTTGGTATTTGGAAATGAGTTGTATAATCCTTTCATAGGGGTTTTGTCTTTTACCCTAAAGAAAAGCCTATGGAGAATAAGGATATAGATTATTAGTTCATCTTTACTTTAACAATGAGTCTCCTTAATTTCTGATATATATTTCCTCCTCAGCCATCAACAAAGTGATGTCTAGAGGGAACTCCTAACCATGGGATGGTCGTTAGGCAATTCTTTATTATGTGGGGCTATCCTAAGCATTGGGAATGCCTTCCTTCCCTGGTTTTTACTGTCCACACGCCAATTGTGACAACCACAACTGTGCACAAAATGCCTCATGTCTTCTAGGGGACAAAAACACCCCCAGCTGGCAATTTCTGTCTAGAAGTCATGCCAACAGCAATAACCAAAAACTGTAACTTTAGAGTGCTTTCTTAATGGCCTGTGCAGCTCTCCATACCACACACATAAGTAGTTCTTATGATATTTCAGCATTCCCAGAAAGGTTGCTTTTGTTACATCATGAAAATGGAGGCTCAAAACCACTAAGGCACTACACTAAGTGTGCTCTGAGAGCTAGGTTCAAGAGCTGGTGTTCTTAACTATCTCAGACATTTGGACGTTCTCGATGTGAATGGTGTACAGAATCAATTCCAGTATTAGCTAATATTAAATGTACTTAATGAATATGAGAAATCCAAGTATATGAAAGTAAATGTTGCTTTGTAAGTTTCAACCCATGTAAACAGAGGCTAATGGCCTCTAGAGTTTTACCAACCGCGTGTTTCCAGTGCACTGGTGATAGGGCCCTGGGAATCATAGGAAAGGACAATGTATTCAAAGATATAGTGTGACATTATGGTGACAGATTGGTTCCACTGCAGGCCAGTAATTTTGCAGTGCTTTAGTATGGCCACTAATTCAGGCCCACACCTCTCACCCATAATTCTGGAATACAGAAGTCCTTTGCTACTCATTTGATTGTCAATTCATTTGACAGCAAAATTAGACTACATTAGCACAAGGCTATTTAGCCTTTCTGTATTTTACTTACTATAACTATTCTTGCATTCCATGTGAGCTGTTACAGCTCTTGATTAACATGCGTGGGTTCCATGGGGGGTCTTATATTTAAGTGTCATCAGCACCATTTCAGTTTCCTGCAATCCTAAACTGTCTAAATTCAGAGGCTCATCTGGCACTAAGCAATTCTTTTCTTAAGGACCTGTGGGACAGCAGGAGGTTGTTTTTTATTTCTCAGTTCCTTGATTACTATTGCCATAGGAGAGAACTATGAAACATTTATTTGGGTCATTTGATAATTAGTTGTCATTACATGGTAATTTTCTAAGCAGTGAGAGGAAAGTAAATGGAAGGGGAAAAAAACAGCTATTTTGGAATATGTCACATTATAAATGGAGTAAACTGGCCTCAACCCTACACAGAGACTAAAGGCAACTGAGGGAGGAAGCTGAGAGTAGCCACTGATCACCCCATACCAGGTGATCAACACTGAAAACATACATACAAGTAGCAGTGGTAAGGTCATACAGGTTGTATTTATGTATTTAGGAATAGATGTATATGCACATGTATAACAGCAATTAATGAAAAAAGAGCCCATGAATTTGAAAGAGACCAAGGATGGGCTTGGAGGGAAGAAAGGGAAGGAGGAAATGGTATGATTACATTATAATCTCAGGAAGGAAGGAAGGAAAGCTGTCAAGTCACATAGAAACAGCGTTCATCTTCAAAGCTGTCAGTGTTTTTATACATTGGCTGTGTGTGTGTGTGTGTGTGTGTGTGTGTGTGTGTGTGTGTGTGTGTGCTCAAAGATGTAAATAGCTCTTCTATTATGTGTTGATGCTTCAAGAAACTAGAGAGAAAAGAGACTGAACTGCAGAGTTTATATGCTGTGTTCAGGGTCAGCTAGCTAGCCTTGGTCTGAGCCAAGTCACCCAGCCTCTAGCACTGAGACCCTTTGTCTTAGTTAGGGTTTCCATTGCTGTGAAGAGACACCATGACCAAGGAAACTCTTTTTTTTTTCTTTTTTTCTTTTTTTTTAGGGTGTGTGTTTAAATGTATAATTGCTTTTTTTAATTTTCTAAGTTTTTTTTATTTACATTCCAAGTGATTTCCCCTTTCCCAAGGAAACTCTTATAAGAACATTTAATTGGGGCTGGTTTACTGGTTCAGAGATTCAGTCCGTTATCATCATGGCGGGAGAATGACAGCATCCAGGAAAGTTCTACATCTTAATCTGAAGGCAATAGAGAACTGACTCCCAGATAGCTAGGAGAAAGGTCTCTCAAAGCCTACCTTCATGTTGACACACTTTTTCCAACAAGGCCACACCTCCTAATAGTGCCACTCCTTAGGCCAAGCATATTCAAACTACCACACCCTTCAATCACATTACCATCTGTGATGGGTTCCTTGAAAGCTCTTTGAAAGACGACTGTTATATTATGCATTTATCATGTATGTATATATACACATGTGGGTGAAATTTGTCCTTGAACATGTGGTCCTCTTGTCTCAGCCTTTTGATTTGTTGGGATTACAGGCTTGTATGATGGGACCTGACTAAACCCTAATTTTAAAGCATTCTTCTTAAGTGTAAGGGCCACTTATTTTTACATGGACCAGTAGAATCTGTTATAGTAACCCTGGTGAATGTGTACTTGAACTGTGGCAAGTCCAAGGTGAAGTGTACTGCAGGTGTAAAATATATTCCCAGTACTAGGGAAAAAAACAAAGTTAAATTATCTCCTTGGTTCTTGTTTTTTTCAATATAAGTGGGGATTAACAGAATTTAGGTATATTGTGTTAAATGTATATTATTAATTTTACCTGTTTCTTTTTACTTTCCCTAGTATAGATACTATAATGTTTATATTTACACATATGGCTTCTATTTTGTTTCTGCATTAAAGTATAGTTTAGATAATGAGTCATTGTAGTACATAAACACCAAAATTGTGCTTTAAGAGAGAGTTTACTAGTGTTTTTGTCTTCTTTTTATCTATCCAAACAAAAATGTTAAATATTTTAAACATTTCTTTTAATAAGAATAAGATTATACTATATAGGTAAATTTTCCTTTTACCTTAAAAATATTTCTTAGGCATCTTAGAATCCAAGTGTATTAGGGAAGTAGCTTTAATACTTTATACATGATAAATCCTTACAGAAAACAAATAACCATTGTGTAAAACTTCTTTCCAGGTTAACATTTTAGATCAGTTTGTGTTTTTGTAAATCAAGTTTCTCATTTGTCTTTAAAGCAAGATATTATTTGCCTTCATTATGAAAGATGGGGGAAAAAAACCTCAAAGTTGCCTATGCATTCATTTTTATTTCCAGAATTACCATGTGCTAATAGTGCTATGGGCAGGGAATTTGTTTTTTATTAACTATGGAGCCTTTAGATCCAAACACCTGTCCAAATTCCTCAAAAGGCCATAGATTTATATGCTTATTTCTCTCTCTCTCTCTCTCTCTCTCTCTCTCTCTCTCTCTCTCTCTCTCTCTCTCTCTCTCCCTCTCTCCCCCTCTCTCTCTCTCCCTCTCTCTCTCTTCCCCCCTCTCTCTCCTCTCTCTCCCTCTCCCCCACCACCTCCTTCCTTGAACTCAGGATCCATTCTTTTACATCTCTGTGTGTGTGTGTGTCAGAAATTAAATTGAAGTGTAGTTTAATGCTTTTCTTCTTTCAATGTAATTTGATAATGTATAATTTTTTTCCAGCAAATTCTGCCCAGCTGGTTGTAGAGACATAGCAGGAGACATTTCTGGGAATACGAAAGATGGCTACAGAGATGTAAGTAATTAAGGGAATATCAAAGAAGTGTTGCTAGCTTTGCCTGAATTACTTGCAAAATCAAGTGAAACAGGATACAGAACTCTACACAGATATATTCTTTGCTATTTTATGAGATGGTAAAATGCAATAATTTTGAGACCAAAGTTATCTATGCACTCATTCCTATTTCTAGCATTTTCAAATAGGAGTAGTAGAAGTGAAAGACAGAAATATTTTTAGCACCTAAGAAGTATTATTCCATTGTATTGGTCAGCATTTTCTTCCTGTAATGAATTCCTGAGAGAAATATCCAATAAGAATGTAGAAGTCAGTTTTCATTTCACACTTTGGCAGTTTCAGTCCGGCCTGCTTGCTGTTGGGTCTGAGGAGGAGCCCGAAGACCCCTGGGAAGCAGAGGAAGGGAAGAGGGCATTCCATGGTTCCTTTCAATGGCACATTCTTGGTGACCTAATTTCTTCCCATAAGGCCACATCTCCTAAAGGTTCTCCCATGTCCTAATAGTACTATGAGCTGGGCATTAGCTTTTATTAACACATGAGACTTGAGATTCAAACACCTGTCCAATTTCCAAAAAAGGCCATAGATTTGTATACTTGCTCATTATACTTACACTTAAACATTCATTCCTCTCTCTCTCTCTCTCTCTCTCTCTCTCTCTCTCTCTCTCTCCCTCCCTCCCTCCCTCCCTCCCTCTCTTGCACTCAGGCCCATCCTTTCTTTATCTTTTACGTGTGTGTGTGTGTGTGTGTATGTGTGTGCAACTGGCATATGTAGATGCACATGCCATTGGCACACATGGAGATCAGAGAATAACTTTGTAGAAAATTTACATTTTCTCTTTTCCCTCAGTTTGGGGCTACCAAGTATGCATCATCAGGTGGCAAGTGTGTCATCCAGGAGTCATCTTGCTAGTATTAGCAAGATATATTAGTTCTATAGTACTGCAGTTGTCTTCTATACTAGAGCTTGAGACATTACTGGTTACATCACAGAATAAAGCCATCTGCCCTACTTCTGCCCACCCACCTCTATTTTTATGACTGTCTGGAAAAAAATAAATCCTAGAAGATTATTTTTCTAATCTGTCTGTCCTGTCTCCTAATATATAATCCACTATTTATTTCTACTTACAGGTTTCCATCCTGGAAATATGCTCGTTCTCTCTCTCTCTCTCTCTCTCTCTCTCTCTCTCTCTCTCTCTCTCTCTCTCTCTTTCTGTGTATGTGTGTCTCTCTCTTTGTCTCTCTCTCTCTGTCTCTCTCTGTCCCTCTCTCTCTCTGTCTCTCTCTCTCTCTCTGTCCCTCTCTCTGTCTCTCTGTCTGTCTCTCTCTGTCCCTCTCTCTCTCTCTCTGTCTCTGTCTCTCTGTCTCTGTCTCTCTGTGTTTCTTTCTTTCTCTGTGTCTCTCTCTCTTCCTTGTCTCTCTGTCTCTCTGTCTCTCTCTCTCTCTCTCTGTCTCTCTCTCTCTGATTATATTACTATTTAAAATAGTTGAATTTGCATTTGACTGTTGAAAGAGTTAGTTTGATTTAGTTAAGATGTGAAACACTGTTTGAGGCCAGCCTGGTTTACAGAGTGAGTTCCAGGACAGCCTGGGCTACACAGAGAAACCCTGTCTCAAAAAAAAAAAAAAGATGTGAAACATTACTGACATAGCCTCATATGTGGAGCTGTATCTCTCCACACACACTGTAGAGATTGAAAAATTGCCCTGGCAGGAGAAAAAACTCAACTGTAATCTTGTTGTAGGCTGATTTTTACATTTCATTTTGTTTTTTTCTCTTAGCACATCCTGATTTTGAAATAGATCATAGTGTAAGTTTGCTTTTCGTTTCCTCTTTCCTGTATTGCTTTTGTTTATAAATTGGACACAGGATATTCATCTGGCCTACCAGACCTTATTTTTTTCTCTTTTAATGATCTGTATCTTAAAAAAAAATGTAGAGAAGCTCTTCCTAAATGATTCCAGAAAATTAACTAGAAGACAAAGGTTGAAATGGAGTTTCTTCCATTGCAATGGGAAGGTTTTGTTGTCTTGGAAGGGGTTGTAGGGGTGGAAGGGTCAGTCCTTTTGCGTGCGTGTTAGCTCTGAGTGCTTATCTGCAGTGCTGGCATTCAGGTTCCTTGTTTCTCACCAACTGCTTGGCGCCATTTGCTTTTGCTTTTGTTTTGTTTTTCAAGACAGGGATTCTCTGTGTTGCCCTGGCTGTCCAGGAACTTGTTCTGTAGACCAGGCTGGCCTTGAACTCACAGATCCATCTGCCTCTGCTTCCCAAGTGCTAGCATTAAAGAGGAGAGCCACAATGCCTGGCCACTGCTTGCTTTCGGAAGTTCATCTCTTTACACAAGTCTGGTTAGTACCTTCCCTAACAGATGTCAGATCCTTAGCCGCTTCGTAACAATGTGCCCTACCCCAAGGTTGAAGCAATATCTGTTGTCTGTAGTTGTCTTTTCGTATTTATATATTTATTATTGGGAGACAGGGTCTCACCATGTAGCCCTGGCAGACCTGGAACTCTCTATAAACCAGATCTGCCTGTTTCTGTCTCCCAGTTGCTGGATCAGAGACATGTACCACCATAACCAGCTTTTTTTTTTAAATACATTTTGTGTGTGTGTGTGTGTGTGTGTGTGTGTGTGTGTGTGTCCTATGCATACAGGTAAATGTTTGCAATGTGGAGGTCAGAGAACAATTTCAGGAATTCATTCTTTCTTTCCATGATGGGATCCAGGGATCAAACTCATATGGTTGCACTTACCACGCAAGCCTTTTATCTATTGAGCCATCTTGCTGGCCAATCTCTATTTTCTGTGGATTAGGAATCTGAGCAAGGTTTGACTTGGTTCCCACTTCAGGATCTCATGAGGATAGAGCTGAAATGTCAGCTGCAGCTACAGCTCCTCTGTGGCTCCTCTAGTGACAGACCAGCTTCTAACCTCACAGGGCTGGGCACACTCCGCTGATTGAGGGGCATTGGAGAAAGGCCTTGACTTCTTGGATTTTGGCTGGTGGTGCTGCTGTGTTTGCCATGTGTCCCCCTAACATAGCTGCATGTGTCCCTGAAGCCAGCAAGAGAATCATGAGCAAAAGCGTCCTGTATTAATATAAGATACAGTGGAGAGGTGTCACATCCCACCTTTTTGCCATGTTCTAGGAATTATTAATAGAATGTCACAGCTTCCTGTCTACAAGGGGGATTACCAGGAGACAGATCTTAGGGGTTATTTTAGAATCTACTCCATGACAGCTTCCTCTTAGGAAGTACATTTGATGTAATGAATCTTTTTTGGAAGGTTCTTTGCAAAACTAGAGCATCCTGTGCATCAACAAAACAGAATCTGGAAAACTAATTACTTGAGGAGTCACTGAAGTAGAAGCATTCAGACTTGAGGGAGATAGTATCATTGAGTTTGTTTGTGACAGAATATTTTGTAGCCCCAGGCTGGCCTTGAACTTTGTGTATTCAGGGCTGGGCTTAATCTATCCTGTTTCTACCTTCCAAGTACTGGGATTACATAGTTTGTTGAGAATATGTGATCTTAAAGATATCATTACAGAAAAGGCATTGCTTCATTTTGTGTGACCCCAAAAAGCAGCAGGATCAATGGATAAACCTAGAGATGCCAATTTCAGCTGCATAAAAAGAGAAATTAAATAGCATAGAGTGCAATGTGTTATTTAGAGAAATATGTATATGTTATAAGCAATTGTTAGTGATAGTATGTGTGAGTGGTGCTGCCAGTGAATGGGGACAGAATGGATCTTCAGAGGTTGTATGTGAAGAACTTAAAAGGGCCTTTTTGAGTCCTTAAGATTCTGGAGTCTGCCTCTTCTGACAATATAGGCATCCATACTATATCTGTTTTCAATGCCATCAACAGTGTGGGCTTTGGGCTTCTTCTTAAGATCTGACCACAGGACAGCTTTCCCTTGCCACCTTTCCACCTTTCTAATAGTAGGGTACATCTGCTTTTCAATGGTATATGTCACTTAACTAATTTATTATTATCATTATTTCTTTGTGTGTGGGGGGGGCACTGTGTATCATAATGCAAGTGGTAGTCAGGGGACAGCTTGTGGAAGTCGATTTTCTCTTCATGTATGGATTCCAGAAACTGAACTTATTTTAGTCACTGTTCTATTGTTGTGAAGAGACACCATGGCCAAGGCAACTCTTAGAAAAGAAAGCATGTAATTGGGACTTGCTCACAGGTTTGGAGGGTTTTATCGTCCTGGTGGGGAGCATGGTGCTGGAGTAGAAGCTGAGATGGAGAAAGAGAGGGCCTAGGTCTGGCATGGGCTTTGAACTTACTTCCTGCAGGACCACACTTCCTAACCCTTCTAATCCTTTCAAACAGTGCCTCTCTCCCCCTGGTGATTAAAACATTCTAATGAGCCTACTGGGGCAATTCTTATTCAAACCACTCCTGAACTAAAGTGTGGAAGCTCAGGGGGTACCTTTAGGACTGAGCCATCTTGCTGACCTTAACGAATTCATTTTACAAATTCATTGTTCTCAAAAAGTTTTCAAGAAACTGTCTAAACATGAGCTGAACAAGGACAACAATAGTAGACATGCCAAAGTGGACAGGGAAAGTCCATGAGACTTCAGCCTTACCCAAAGAATTACAGGAAACTGAGAGCTGTAGAAATACTCTTCTCCAGGGAAGAACACACCAATTGATTATTCAATTCAAAGTGATCAGCTCCGACAAGAACCATGAATAGCATTATAAAGAATGAGCAGGTAGATACACACGTACACACACAGTAATCATTAATGAAAGGAAAGGCCACAAATTTGAAATACAGCGAGGAGGGGTATATGGGAGGGTTTGAGGGGGAAGAAAAGGAAAGGAGAAATCATGTGATTATAATCTCAAAAATAAAAAATATTGAAGAAATATGAAAAATTAAAAGTATATTCTTGGACTAGGCAAAAAAAACCCAAAATCCAAAAATCTAGGGATCATAGGTAGTTACAATTTACTTTTCATATTTCCTAAATTATCTATAGGATATTACTTGATTATAAAAAGTGTTACAAATGCACCAATATAAAAACTGTAGGGATGGTAACGAAGCGCATAGGGACAAGCCACATGACTGGTGATTAAATTTATTTCATTTCATTTCTTTTTTATTTTGTTTTGTTCCTTTGAGATAGTGTTTTATTTTGTAGCTGGAGAGGACTTTCAATTCCCTGTGTAGCCCAGGCTGGCTTTAAACTTGCAACTCTCTTGCCTCCTCCCTCCAGTGTATTTTATAACTCATCACTGGCCGTGTAAGCTCATGCTTCACTGTTATTGCACCTTACTGTCATTTTTAGTTCAAATTTTATTATCTGCAAGCTAAATGCTTATTCAATTTTTAGGTCTTTTACTTTATATTTATATATACGTCTATGTGTACATATTAGTGCATGTGTTCAGGTGTTGCCAAGGACCAGCCTTGCCTTGGAGAGGGCTTCTGAGGAAGGGGGCGTCTGGGAGTGGCAAAACAAATGACTTGAAATCAAATTGTGGGTCCGAGCTGATGACCTATGTTCTGTTGAGACAGCTTTCAAGATTGTGTTCTCTATGTTCTGGTCCCCCTGGAGATCTCCAGACAGCTCGCTCTCTCTGTTCTGTTCATGCCTGTTCTCCAAGCAGTCCTCTCTTGCCATTCTAAAAAATTCTCTGGATAGCTCATCTCTTGCAGATGTAAACCCAGTCTTTTATTTTACATTTCAATCCACTCATTTACTCCAGGTGTCCTTTTGATTATCCATTGAATCAGCATTCCACAACCTTTGATTTTTAGGTGACACAAGCACTTTTGCACTTTTTTTTTCTTGGTTTTTCAAGACAGGGTTTCTCTGTGTAGCCCGAGCTGTCCTGAAACTCATTCTGTAGACCAGGTTGGCCTCCACAAGCACATTTTTTTTAAAGCATTGCTAAAGGATTCAGAGGTCTGCCCGACTGACTCTGTTAACCATAGATGATAAGCTAGCTGGGCAGGACCCTGCCCTGAAACTACCATTTCCACACCTGAGCCTCACTTTGCTCTGTCACAGACCAACCCTGAACGTGGGAGTCAGCCTGCCCTTGTAAGCATAAACAAAATCCTAGCTGTTGGGATCTCCTTCGATCCCCACTACCTAATGCTGTTTATCTCCTTCCTCCCTATCTTTCTAAACAGTTGCCTCACAGAGAAGCTGCCTCTGTTCCTTTAGATCTTTGAATCTCCTTACATAATTCATATTGCATCCTTATATTTTACATGGTTGAGATATATATAGATATAGATTTAGATAGTATATATATATATATATATATATATATATATATACAATTTATTTGTTTTATGTATCTGTCTTCAGACACACCAGAAGAGGGCATCGGATCCCATTACAGATGTTGTGAGCCACCATGTGGTTGCTGGGAATTGAACTCAGAACCTCTGCAAGAGCAGCCAGTGCTCTTAACTGCTGAGCTGTCTCTCCAGCCCTGAGAAATTATATATTTTTGAACTCACGTTTTTGGAGTTCTTTTACACAGCCTTAAGGGCTATTCTGAAAGTCCCAGCGTTTACTATTTTGCTGATATGTTAGCCACATCTTCCCCTTCTAGACCCATTTCTGATTATCAGAGTCTTTGCAGTTAACAGGGAGGACATGCCTTTGAGGAGAAAGGTAAAATATGTACATTATTATACAAACAAGCTTTACTCCCTCAGCAACCATGACACTTGTGGAGGCCCACAAGGAACCATGTCATTCTGTCCCTCCCAAGGCCATGCTGGAGTACTGGGAACCAAACTCTGATCCTCTTCCAGAGCAAGAAGCATGATTAACCAAGGAGCCATCTCTCCAGTCCTCAGAATGATTACTTTTATGTTTATTTTGGTTAAAGCATTGTCAATACTTTTGACAGTCTGTTGACATTTCTTTAGAAGATGGTAAAGAAAATGCTACAATGCTGGTTTGATTTGATTTGATCACCTGCGAGGTCCTGTGTGTTTTCCTGCTGTTGTGTTTGGCTGGCTTTTGTGGCATAGTGATCTCAGTGTGATATGTTTTTTTGGGTGGGGGGTGGGGGCTGGGGAGGGGAGGATAGTGTTTGATTCTACAGCTCAAGTGGATGCTGTGCTGACTTCTCTGTGTAGCCCAGGCTGGCTTTGAACCTAAAACCCTCTTGTCAACTAAACAGTGATGAGAGTACTTTTCATATTTCCTAAATATGTGCAAATAGTACATAGACATAAATATAAATTAAAAAATTAAAGAATAAAAATGTGTTCCCTTTGCTCCTTCAAGAATTATAATGCTGTTGTTTCAGCTGAGTTAATGAATATTGTCTAAGGCAAATCACTAATCAACATACACTGGTAATATAGTTTGCCCATATGTTCATTTGACTTAGACTGTGCCACATCTGCACTGCAGACTACCAAGGAAATCAAAGTATTAGTTGTTCAAGGGGGAGGTTGTTGTGTTTTAATCAGATTTAATGAAGGTGAATTTTTAAACCTGATACCAGGAGAGAAAAACACATAAGCATGAATTATGTTTAAATGTAGGATAAGGAAGTGTTTTTTGTTTTTTGTTTTAATAAAGAAATAATTATGGGAAAGGTTAGTTATTTTAACCAGAATAATTGAATGGACAGATCTGGTAGCTAGTCTCATGAATATGTGTCCCATGCCCTGCTTTAAATATGGGGAAATCAATCTACAGTTAAAACCTTCCTTAATAGGAGTCTGGACCATTGGACTCCTTCCATTCTTTCTTGGGTAAATCAGAATATTTCGTGACCAGCTGAACTGATGGATTGTTGCTCAATGACCTCTATTCTGTCCATCACTGGGAGTTCTGTAGAGCACATAGCTCCTGAAACATTCACTTCATTACTAGGCAGAATTCTGTGGAGGAAACTATTCAAAGCAGTGGGAATAGCTGACCAGTAGACCACAGCTAATTTGCATCTATTCTGGGGCATAGGGAGGGAGACAGGTCTGTTTGAATACTAGAGCCAGAAGTGGCAGACATCCAGAGTGGATACCACATAATCTAGATAGGCT
This sequence comes from Tokudaia tokunoshimensis, assembly GCA_036184795.1. Classification (NCBI taxonomy): domain Eukaryota; kingdom Metazoa; phylum Chordata; class Mammalia; order Rodentia; family Muridae; genus Tokudaia; species Tokudaia tokunoshimensis. The sequence continues at coordinate 34,732,903 of BTHU01000021.1, read as the reverse complement.
AGTCTACCCTTGCTGCTGTCCAGTTGATGTAGGAAAATAAGCTAGAAAAGAGAAATGACTTCACACATGAAATGCAATTGAAAGGCAGAGCCAGGATACCTGGAAAAGGAACCTTCTGAGCAAGCTCCTCCCGTGGGCTGGATCCCTAGCCATGGAAAGGTTTTCTGATATAGGTCATACAACCCAGGCTGACCTCAGTCTGGAGATGTAACTGAGGCTAATCTTGAACTCCTGACCCTCCTATCTCTACTTCCCAAATGCTGGGGTTATAGGCGTGTATTACCATAAAGAGAGCTTTTTAATGAAAGCAGACTCATGAGATCTTAAAAAGTGAGAACTTGCCGGGCAGTGGTGGCGCACGCCTTTAATCCCAGCACTTGGGAGGTAGAGGCAGGTGGATTTCTGAGTTCGAGGCCAGCCTGGTCTACAGAGTGAGTTCCAGGACAGCCAGAGCTACACAGAGAAACCCTGTCTCAAAAAACAAAAAAAAAACAAAAAAAAGTGAGAACTTTATTTTTATTAATATTTTTTAATTTATAATTTAATAATTATATCAACAATTTTAATTAATAATTTATTTAAATTTTTTGCAAATGGGGCTGAGAATTGAACTTTGGTTTTGCACATGATAGCTAAGTGGTTCACTTCTGTGCTATATAGTCCCTTTTAAAATAATTTTATTGTATTTATTTATTTATTATAATAATAATAAAGTATTCATTTATTATTATGGTGCGGTGTCGTAGTTTTCTATTTCTGTGATGAGACACCAGGACCAAGGCAACTTATAAAAGAAAGTATTAAACTGGGGGCTTGCTTGCAGTTCATGACCATCATGGCAAGGAGTGTGGTGACAGGCAGGCATGCTAGCTAAGACTTTACATTTTGAGCCAACAACCATGAGGCAGAGAAAGATCTAGTTAGAAATGGTGTGGGCCTTTGAAACCTCAAAACCCTACCCTATGACACACCCCTATCAACAAGACCATGCCTCCTAATCCTTCCCTAACTGTTTCACCAACTGCAGACCAAATATTCAAATGTCTGAGCCTATGGGGGCCATTTTCATTCAAGCCACAACAGAGAGTCGCACTTGACACAGCATGAGTATAGAGTTCAGAAAACACTGGCAAGAGCTGATTCCCTCATTGGCTCTTGGTGATTGACCTCAGGTCATCAGATTTGGTGGCAGATCCTTTACCTACTAGGCCGTCTCACCACCATTTTCCCACCCATTTTTAACTTTTTTAACTTTTTGAGATTTAAAAAAAAAAATAAAAATCTTACGTGTATGGATATTTTGCTTACATATATTCTGTATGACATGAGTACAGTACTCACATAGACTAGAAGAGAACATTGGATCCTCTGGAACTGGAGTTCAGATTACTGTTAGATGCCATGTGGGTGCTGGGAATTGAACCTAGGTCTTCTGAAATAGCATCTCTCCAGCCCTCCCACCGACTTTATGGGGTCGGGGTGTGGAATTTGTGTGTGTGTTACAATGCACATTTGGAGGTCAAAGAAGAACAAAGAACAACCTCACGTCTGTCCTTGACTTTCACCTTGTTTGAGACAGGCTCTTTGGCTAGCTTTCCAGGCATCCTATTTCTGCCTGCTGTCCCACCCTAGGCATGCTGGGATTGCAGACACTGCAGTGTCTTGGCATTACATACGTTCTAGGGATCTGAAGGCTCAGGTTCACACACTGGCTTAGCAAATTCTTAACCAGCTGAGCCATTCCCCAGTCCTGTTTTGTTTGCTGAGAAAGACTCTCATGTAGTCTGGGCTGGTCTGACTATACAGAAGCTGCTAAATAGCTGGGGACCACCTTGAACTCCTGGTCCTCCTGCCTCCATTTCATAATTGCTGTGGTTACCAGTGTTTTTCACCATAGAGAAAGCTTCCTACGGAAGGCAGATTCTGGGAAGTTCTTTTCAAGTGCAAGATGGATCTCCACTACGGCCATCTTCCTTTGCCTCCTGTTCCCAAAGGGGACAGTATTATCTGCATCTCCATTGGGCTTCCCTTTTGTTGTATACTCTGTTTGTAACAAGTGGTATCACTTACTGCACAACTGACGTCTGTTGCCGAATCTCAGGTGGGAAATATGAAGTCTCTTAAGGGGAAAAAAAAAAAAGAATCACAGAATTCCTCGGTGTTGCTGTAACTCCCAGATAATTGGTTGCAAATACCGTCCATTGCTTCTGCATGTGTTGCAACTTAGATTTGAGGAAACATTCCCATTGAGACTCAGGTAATCAGTGTTCTCGTAAACATAGAAAACTACTTAGGTCCAGTGATTAAGACACAGTGGCACAACCCTCTGTCCTCTTGGATTTGTTGTTCGCTATATGTATGGTTCAGAGAACACAGCTCAACTTTATTTAGAGTTGCCTTCTTGGCCCAAATGCCAAGTCTGTCTGTCTATTGTCTTCCCAACCACATCTGTTCCTGGGGACCTTTGGACCTGGTCACCCCTCAGTTCTTATCATTCTTTAACTACCTGTCAGAGCCAGTGTCACCCCCTAACTTGTCTTAATCAGAGCCAGCCACTTGGTCTTGCTTTTGCCGAATTTGTCTCAGCAGTAGTATATAGCTTGTCTCAGCAGTATATAGTGAGAGCTGAAGGCTTCCACGAGCAACTAGCAGTCACAGGCTTTTGGACTCACTGAAAGGATTCAGAAAATGAGATGAATGCTGAGATTTTGTTTGTTTGTTCCTTTGTTGGATCATTCCACATGGTACTTGCTGTTCCATATAGCAGCTGTTAGCCATCTTAGTCTTGATGTTGTACCAAAGCAAAGAATTGATGTGAAACTGCAGTAGAGAAGGTTGAATAGTACCGAGGTTGCTTTCCACCTGTGTAAGACTGTCTGCTTGTAAACCAAGTCTAAGAGACAAACCCCATTATCTTTTTCTGTCTAACAATTTACCCTGAACTCAGTGACTTGTGAGCATAGTGAACAGTTTTGACAGATGAGTTCTTCTACTCTGCTAGTTTGAAATTGGTCTTGAGTGGCTGAAGAGTCCTTTGTGTCAGTTAGCAGGGTCTCATGAATTGTGGCAGAACAAGGGACACTCCTTCACTCGTTCAGATTTTGCAGCTAGGAGTTAACATAATAATGCTAGAGGCATTATTCATGAGGGCAGAGTACTACTGTAAATGACTAAGCAAGCAAAAATGGAAAACTTAGTGGATATGCCACTAATCCCAGCATTCCAGAGACAGAGATAGGCAGATCTGTGAGTTCAAAGCCAGCCTGGTCTACATAGTGAGTGCCAGGATAACCAGCACTAAATAATGAGACTCTGTCTCTAAAGAACAAAAAGCAAATGAACACCCCAAACAAACAAAAGTAGAAAGTAGAAAAGTCCAGCTTTGTTTTAAACATGTGAGTGCTGAATAATGCTGTCACTCTGTTTCAGACCTCTTTATTGTGCAAAGCTGCCATCCACGCAGGGATCATCACAGATGAACTAGGTGGCCACATCAACCTGCTTCAGAGCAAAGGGATAAGTCACTATGAAGGAGTCCTGGCCAATGGTGTGCTCTCCCGGCAGTAAGTACTTTGCTTGTGTTCTGAGAGGAGGAAGCCCTGAGGCCATAATTAATCAGCTTGCAGTTTTGAAAGGACAACAGGGATATAATGCCAGTGGCAGTCAGCCTCAAAAATATTTGTGATATATGGGGGCTACAAGATGGCTCAGCTATTAAGAGTACTTGTTGTTCTACCAGTGGACCCAAATTCTATTCCCAGCACCACACTGGTAGCTCATAACCATCTGTGATGCGAGTTCTAAGGTATCTTCTTCAGGCACCAGGCATACAAGTGGTGCACATACATTAAGGCAAAACACTCATGTAATTAAAACAAAATAAATAAACCCTTAAAAATGTGCGAGAGTTTCAAAGGCATTTATAGTTTTTATGTGGAAAATAAATGTATTAACAAGAGAGCTTTCTGGTTATGCAGGCACATAAGTTAAAATGGCAAATGTCTGAGCCATAAGTTAAAATGACAGACATCTGAGTCCTGGTGTGGGAAATTTCTTGCAGTCCCAGCTGCACCTGTGGGGGAAAATTAATGCTTATTCCTTTTGGGTTTTTATAGTTTCAGTAAATTACTGAAGTTATCTCCAATTTTGCCTAAAACTGAAAGGAACAGGGAACTGAAATATTCATAGAACCACTGAGTGTTCCCCACCCTCAAAGATTCCTAGAGACTACTTTTGAGGAGTAGAAAGGGGCCAGCAATAGATGATGATTGATAGACAGACAGACAGACGGACGGATGGACGGACGGATGGATAGACAGCCAGATAGATAGATAGATAGATAGATAGATAGATAGATAGATAGATAGATAGATAGATAGATGATAGATAGCAATGGCTTTTATTATGTGTTAGCATCTCAATGTGATAGTTTGCTTCATGGGGCTGGGATATGTAAATTGATTTAAACATTGCAAAGTAAGCTTTGTATATATTCTGATATCCTTAGAGTTTAGGAGATGTGCAGAGCTGCTAATGTAGCCTAGTAACATAAACTGCTCCAAGCTGCAGATGCCCACACACCTGAGAGGCAGTAATCAGTGTAGAGAAGGAGGCTCCTTGAAGACGGGTAGTTAGGAAGATGTGCGTCTGGAAACTCCAGGTCTTCCCCTACCCCATAACCATCATTCCCACCCACCACCACCTGGTTGCCCCTGTAGTCTGTAGGTCCCTGGAAATGTTACCATTTACTATGATTGTGTTTTGAACAAGTATCCACAGTTTTAGTCCCAAGGATAAGGCTCAGGACAGGGACAGCACACACTTTGTGATTCATATGTAGGAAATCAATCAGGATTCTCTTCTACACTCCACTCTCTGCATGGCAGTCTTTAGCTTTACTATTTTACCCTAATCCCATTTTTTTTTTTTTTTTGGTTTTTTGAGACAGGGTTTCTCTGTGTAGCCCTGGCTGTCCTGGAACTCACTGTGTAGACCAGGCTGGCCTTGAACTCAGAAATCCTCCTGCCTCTGCCTCCCAAGTGCTGGGATTAAAGGCGTGCGCCACCACCGCCCGGCTCCTAGTCCCATTTTTAATTATTGTTCTCTGCTGACTTTGAATACATGATTCTTCCACTACTGCTAAAGTCCTGGATTACAAGTGTACACTCAGTTTATTCAGTGCTGAAGATCAAACCCAGAACTGTGTGTATGCTAGACAAGTACTCAACTTTCCAGCCACTCTGCTAGCATCCCAGGCCTCTCTTGTACACAGAAAACTCAAGACTATATCTCATTGTTCAATCCTCGTACTGGATGTCATTTGACACAAGCTTGTCATCTGAGAGGAAGAAACCACCATTAAGAAAATGTCTCCAGGGGCTGGAGACATGGCTCAGCAGTTAAGAGCACTGACTGATCTTCCAGTGGTCCTGAGCTCAATTCCCAGCAACCACATGGTGACTCACAACCATCTGTAATGGGATCCGATACCCTCTTCTGAAGGCAACTACAGTGTACTCCTATACATAAAATAAATAATTCTTTAAAAAAGGAGGAGGAGGAGGAAAAAAGAAGAAGAAGAAGAAGAAGAAGAAGAAGAAGAAGAAGAAGAAGAAGAAGGAGAAGGAGAAGGAGAAGGAGAAGGAGAAGGAGAAGGAGAAGAAGAGGAAGGAGAAGAAGGAAATGAATGTGTCTGTATAAGATGGTTCTGTAGGCAAGCCTTTGGGACATTTTCTTAAATAGTGATTGATATGGGTGGAGCCATCCCTTGGCTGGTCGTCCTAGGTTCTGTCAGAAAACAAGCTGAGCCTCCATGGCCTCTGCATTAGCTCCTGCTTTCAGGTTCCCGCCCTGCTTGTTTTCCTGTTCTGACTTCCCATGATGATGAAGAGTGATGCGTAATGTAAGCCAAATAAACCCTTTCCCCCAACTTGCTTTAACAATAGTAACCCTGACTAAGACAATCCTCATAAGAGTGTAGACTATCTTGCTTGGTAGGAAGCCCATTACAAGCATGTATAGGAACCCAGCATTTGGGCGTCTAAAGTCAGAGGATTGTGAATTCCAGGCTAGCCTGCCTGAGCTGTATATACCCAGACCCAGTGTCAGAAAACCTGGGGGTAAGGGATCACTTTATCAATAGTAGATAGGTTCTCAAGTTAGGGTTGATTGAATCTGATGCCATTTAAGAAAATACGTAAATAATGTATTATAGTTTAACAAAGGTGTGAGCCAACAACATTGCTTTTACAGAAAAATGTACATTTTTGAAAGAAAAGGAAAAAATTCACTTCAGAAATTACTAGTAAAAACTGAGTCTAAAATTCTTTTCCAGGTTGGGGGCTTGGCCCAGTCTCCTGGGGGTTGTGTTTAGAAGGAGCACCTGGGGTTAGGGGAGAAGTTGGTTATATGACCTTCATGAAAGGAGACAGTCGTGGATAATGGCAAAAGGGAGGAACAAAACTTAGGGGAGACAGAGTCAAAGTCTGAGAAAAGATGCCACAGAGGAATAGAGATGGCTGTCAGTTTGTCGTGTTTGTAGCCAAATGGGCTGACTGTCAAGAGGCTGAGGAGAAAGAAGAAAACCATCTCCCATTTGGGGTGGAGTTGGTTGCTAGTAGAAGCATTCTGATCTAAGATTTGGAGAGACAATGCAAGCCCTGCTAGAATGCGATACACAAAAGATTGTCCACTGAGAACAGAGTGTATGCTGCACACAGCACTGGGGGCTTAGATTCAGTGCTCCCCGCCCACCGTGTTGTCCCATTTGCTTTTTGTTTTTTCCAAGTAGAATTTTAACAATGAAGAGATGACTGAATGTTTTTTTTTCTCAGAGATAAATTTTTGGTTTTGTTTTAAGAAAGGGTCTCAGCCTTTGCTAGCCTGTAGCTTATGATTAGCCAGGCTGGCCTTGAACTCCTGTTTCCTCTTCCCAAGCTTTAGGGTTACAGGTCTGTATCACCATGAGTAGTTGGCTGCTTCTAGAGACTGATGTCATCTCTGAAATAAATGAAACTATACCATATATGCACTTTTTCTTTCTTCTTTTTCTTTCCCACACTTTCCTTTCCTTTCCTTTTTCAATAGTTTGCTTATGTAGGCCTGGCTTGGAACTTTTTATGTAGACCAGGGTGGTCTCAAACTCAGAGAGATCTGCCTGCCTTTGCCTCCTGAATGGTGAGATTAAAGGTGTGCACCACCACATCCAGCTAATACATATGTGTATACATAAACTACATATACTCAAAATTTTTATCCTGTTTTTTATGTGTATGAGTGTTTTGCTTGCATGCAGGTATGTGCACCATGTGAATGTCTCATGCTCAAAGAGGTCAGAAGTCAGCAGATTACCTAAAATTAAAGTTACAGAAGGTTATGAGCTACTATGTAGTTGCTGGGAATTGAATGCTGAGCCCCTGGAACAGCAAGTGCTCTTAACCACTGAGCTATCTTTCTATCTCTCCTGCCCATACATATATTTTTATATACATATTTACCTCAAACTTTGGAAGATTGAAGAAAAAAACCATGAAAACAGTTGAATTAAAAGTAGGTTTCATTCTCTCAATTACCTATGTAGCAGTTACTTAACGCATAAATATAATTTTGAAATAAAATTGCATGCTAAAGATATATATAAATGTAAATGATTAGCAGCTTGTAGGGAATTTGTGGTCTATCATATAGTTATTTGAATTAATTTTCTTGTTTTTTGTTTCTGTGGGAGTAGAAAGCCCAGAATTATACCAAGGATTGTACTTCCCCCCTGGCTCTTGTGATTTCTCCCTGACCCTTGTTCTGAACAGGGAGTCAACTGTATGTGAAAGCAGTCCCTCTACTTCTTTAGATCCCAGATCTTCATGGAACAGCTGTTTTCTCTGTGATCTTTTGCCCTTGGGGAAAATGACTGTACTTGCGGTCATTGAACTTCTGTTCCCACACATGATGGCTTGGTATACAGGAAAAACAACACCGAAGGAAGTGTTGCAGCTGAGGAAGAAGAGGTCCCTAAAACAAATACCCAGCCTCTGCTGGGATTCATCCAGGGGTCAGGCCACTTCCTCAGCTTGAGTAGGCCAGAATGGAATCAGGAAGGACTGACCTCATCCGGAGGAGGAGGAGGAGACGCTGACCATCAGAAGGGAAAGCCTTTCCTTTGTGTTTACCTCAGATTGTTCCAGACTGTCTGTCTCTGGAGCCCCAGGGGAGGCTTCTTATTCCTGTAATTTGATGGAATTTGTTTACCCCTCTGTGGATGCCTCAGAGCCCTGTCCTCCCCTAGGTGGTAGCTTTTAAGGAGAAGGTTTGTCTACCCATAGTGTGACTCTGTCTCATTGAGTTAGTTGGACAGAGTATGAAATGGCCATCAAAAGCCAGCTGATAATGGAGGAAAGCCAGGCAGAGAGCCATTAGCAGAACCATCCCTGGGGTCTGCCCTTTTAAATGAAAATTTTGTTTTATTACATTTTAAAGGTGTGTGTGTGTGTGTGTATGTACATGTGCACATGTACATGTACATGCCCCAGCATTTATGTGGAAGTCAGAGGACAACTTGTAGGCATGGGTTTCGGGGATCTCTCAATGGACCCACTGTCAACTGAGCAGCTCATGAGACCCCTATCTTCACATTCAAAAGTTAACCCCTCCACACATAGCCTCTCTGATTGACAACACAAATATAAAAGTAAATAGTTCAGTGCCTCATGTCAGTGAGAACAAGTGTAAGTGTTCGTGGTTGATGTGACCTTTTGTAGTCCTTTATGTTGGGACGTCAGGAGAAAGAAAATTGAACTATCAGATAAAAGAGAGGCTCTTGATGAATTGTAAATTTATTCCCAACAGTATGTACCTTTTCCAGATGGTTCTCAAAAAGGAAACAAGTGTGATTGAAGTGCATGAAGTGAAATTCCCAAATAATCAATACAAATAATAAGTCTGAAGGAAAAAACTACTGTAAGACACCCCCCCCCCATTATACCATGTTTGAACATATATAACCAAGGCCTTTTACCAGCATATCACAGAGATACCTGGCTGTCCATATTTACTCCAATGTATGGAGTCATACTATGTCCATCATATCCATCAGAAATGAATGGATAAAGAAGATGGTGCACACAAAGGAGTTTTGTTCTGGATGACCTTGAGGTGTTTGCAGGAGAATGGACCCACAAATCTTCATATTTTGCAAGATTAGGAAAACCCAGGACGATAAAGCTGGGACAAAGGGATTGTGCAAAGCTTCACCTATATAGAGAGGACTGGGAAAGCCCAGGCTACATTGTTAGATTCTATCTTAAGGATAACAACAACAAACTAGAAGGGAGAAATGTGGGTTAGTTTTACAGAGAGAGGGGGCCTCAGTTGATTTACCTCTATCATATTGGCTTGTGGGCATGACTGTGGGGTATTTTCTTGATTGGTGACTTGATATGGGAGGGCGCCAATCCTGGGCAGGTGGTCCTTCGTGGTGTAGAAAGCAGGCTGAGAAAGCCAGTAAGCAGCATTCCTTCATGCCCTCTGCATTGCTCCTTGCCCCCAGGTTTCTGTCTTTAGTTCTTTCCTTGACTTGGTGATGGAGTCTGATTGAAGAGTTAAGAAGTGAAGTAAACCTTTTCCCCTCCAGATGCTTGTTAGTCACAGAAATAGAAAGCACACTAGGATAGATGACTTTAGGTCAGGGAAACCATGGAGAGTTGGAGAGTAAATATAAAGTAACCTTGTGTACATGTGTAAGAATGTCATGGTTAAATGCAGTTAATTAATGCATACAATTAGAAAAGATCAGGTCTCAGAGTCTAGCCTTTGTCACCTGTTTTTGTTTTTTTGTTTTGTTTTTTAATTTTTTTAAGATGCTGGTATAAATGGTAGCAGAAAGGCATCAGGATTGTGGTCCTTGCTGCGCTAGGTGGTGGTAGGCATGTGAAGCTGTGCTGTGCTGGGTTCCAGTATCTATCAAAGCAACTCTCTCATGGCCTCCTGCTTGTCTTCTTTATTTCAGTGGTTCTCTGTCGGAAAAGCGATTTCTGTTTACAACCCCAGGTAAGGAGCTTGCTTTTTCTTTTTTTTCTCTTTTCTTTTCTTTTCTTTCTTTCTTTTTTTTTGAGACAGAGTTTCTCTGTACAGCCCTGGCTGTCCTGGAACTCACTCTGTAGACCAGGCTGGCCTCAAACTTAGAAATCCACCTGCCTCTGCTTCCCAAGTGCTGGGATTAAAGGTGTGCGCCCAGCGGATCATGCTTTTTATAAGTTTATTGTTTTAAAATCTACAGAGGGAATTTAGTCCTACAAACCCCAACTATGTAGTCATGTAGTTCTATTGTTCTTTTTTTTTTTTTTTTTGATTTGTTTTGTTTTGTTTCTCCTTTGGTCATCCTGGGTCTGATCTTTGCTAAGCCAAAGATCTTCCTCAACATAGAGGCAAGAGGGTCAGGAGTTCAAGACCATCCTCGGGTTTATAGGTATAGAGGCTACGTGAGACCTCTCTCTAAGAACAAAGAATAGTAAATGTGTGCATATATACATACAAACATATATGCATATATACCCACATATACCACAATAAAAAGTAATAGCTTACTATACATTTTTCATTTAACTTTAAATTCTGAGTATTTTCTAAATTACTATATATGGATATGCCATTAATTAACCATTCCCCGCTACAATAGTTAAGTTGTTACATTTTCCTGAAATTTCACTCTTAGAATGACATGGCTGAAATTTACCTGTATTTTATATAATAGGGTTTTTTTTTAAACCTCTTATTCATGAACTATACATTTCTAGTTTGGTTGTTGTTAGTCCTTTGAGGCAAGGTCTTGCTATGTTACCCTAAGTAGCCTGGAATGAGATATGTAAATCAGGCTGGCCTCAAACTCACCAAGATCCACCTGCCTGTGGCAAGCCAGTGCCGGGATCAAAAGCATGCATCGCCATGTCCAGCGGACATTGTCACTTCTAATTGTCCTTTATTTGCTTCCCAGGGATCACAAAGAAAGGTGCAGAGTGATATCCTCCATTGTTTATAGTTTATACAGCCAGGGCCTATTCTGGGACAGGTGTGCCTCTTCATTTGAGGCAGAAAGAGTCGTGGAGAAGCATGGCGTTTTCAGTGGCAGAGTGGGATGCTACTCTTCAGTTAATGTACCGCAGCTCCCCAGCTGTGGAAACAGTTACCTGTCAAACCTCCCCATGAGCTGTGGACACGGAGTCGGAGAGCCTCACCCAGCCATATGCAGCTTCCTCCCTTGACCTTCTGATCTGGGGAATTAACTAGAACTCAGAGTAAGAGCTAATCCTGGGGAGCATGGAACAAAGGCTGCCATTTTAGGGTAGAGGAACAATTTCATTTCCAGACTTAACTCAGACTTTACTTTGCAACATCATAGGCAAACACGTATTCATTTTCTCTGTGCACAAAGCAGTTTTGCCTATTTTATTTTATTCTATCTAATTAGTTTATTTTTTTAACATAGCATCTCACTGTGTGTATCCTTGTATCCTTGGCTGGCCACACATAGATCCTCTTGCCTCTTGCCTCCCGAGTGTCAGGGTAAATGCTGTACACCACTGCGCTCATCTCTGAAGCTGAGTTTTGTGTATGTTTGTGAGTTATGTGATATTTGTGCTGTAACGGCTCCTTTCTCCTCTAGGAATGAATATTACAACCGTGGCTATTCCATCCGTGATCTTCATTGCCCTCCTTCTGACTGGAATGGGGATCTTTGCAATCTGTAGAAAGTATGTGAATTTAAACTCTTTCAATTTTTCTCTATTTATATACATAAGCAGTTTATTAGTTGACTCTTCTCATCACTCTGACAAACATATCTTAAGGAAGGGAGGAAGGGTTTGTGGGCTCACAGTTTGATTAGTCTGCCTAATCTGCCCATCACAGTAAGGGAGGACAGTAGCAAGAGTGTGATGTAGCTGGTCACATCACATCTGTAGGATTTTTTTTTTTTTTTTTTTTTGGCTCTGAAACCCCATCCCAGGGAATGGTACCATCCCTGACTTGGATGGATCTTTTTATCAAGGCACATGCTTCTAGCCAAACCCAGAGGTGCTTTTCCACCAAGTGGAATAATCATAACTAACATTCATAAACCTCCGAAGTTTACCCCTCTGGTACATATGTGTTAAAGAAGCAGCATGCCTTCTTTAGAGATGAAATGTTGGTATTTTACAAGCAATTTTGTTCCAGATGTTAACATAGGGCTTATGTAGCACTACATTCTATAGCTTCCCACATGAGCACTGCTAGACCAACATCTGGGAGCTGACATGTTCCCTGTGAAATCTCCTTTGTTACCCCCACCCAGTGGAAATTGTAGTCGAAAGATCTAGCACCTGGGTTCAGTTCCCACCATGGCCCTAGATAACCTAGCAATGTCTGACATGGCCGTTTTCTCTTGGAACAAAGACATTCACTGTGATGGGTACTGAATCTTTTTCATAACTCTAAATACTATTTTTATTATTATAATGTGATAGCAATTGAATTTAAACAAAAAATAAGAAATATTCTCAGGTTCTCTTTTTACAATTTAGAAAGCTTTAGAACTTATAAATATATACATTAGTATGAATAGAATGTCAAGTCATTGTACACCTTCAACATAACTGATAATGTTAACTGCTTTTAAAGACACCTACAATTTATACTTTATAAAAAATAGAGGGGTTGGGGAGATGGTTCAGTGGTTAAGAGCACTGACTGCTCTTCCGAAGGTCAAATCTCAGCAACTACATGGTGGCTCACAACCATCCATAACAAGATCTGACACCCTCTTCTGGTGTGTCTGAAGACAGCTACAGTGCACTTACATATAATAATAAATATATCTTTAAGAAGAAATAGAATATAAAAGTGATCCTTACAAATTACTTAAAGATCTTATTGGTTTTCTGAACCATTGAGAAAATCAAATAATAATGCATTGCTTTCTAATATACAAAATAAAATTAGTAAATATACATGATCTTAATTATAAGATATAGTTACATATGATTACACACACAGGCACACATACACAGAGCTTTTTTAAGCATATGACAGCATCTAGCAAATTCAGTTTTCACAACTACCTATGAGGTAAATACTTCTGATCTTCATATTAGATAAGGACACAGGCAGACAAATTGGCTGATGAATATTCAGTAGAGCATTTTTTTCTTGACAGGAAGAAAAAGAAAGGAAATCCATATGTGTCAGCTGATGCTCAGAAAACAGGTTGGTTAAAAACTCAATCTGCAGTTTTATTCTGTCTTCAGGGGAAAGTCCAAGGTCTGTTAATGTAGTTTATTTGTAGGACGGGTGCTGCCTAGCTTAATGGTAGAACACTGCCTAATATGTACAAGATCCTGGGTTCTGTACCCTTTATCTGTGAGTGATAAACCCAAGGCACTAAGGGTTGCACAAGACTGTAACTAGAACTAAACCATGTACATAAAGTCTTTACATGCATAGCTCTGATAAAATGTAGTTTATGTATTAGGCATGGTGAGGGATTAAAAATAACGAAACAGGACAATTGTATTGAGTAGAATGGTCACTATTTTGCTTTGGGCACATCAGAAAGTGACTAAAGGGGAGTGTTTCAGTTTCTTTTCCTCTTGCTGTGATAAAATAATCTGAAAGAAAGCAACTTAAGGAAGAGGGGTTGTTTATACTCACAGTGCAAGGTCCAGTCCATTGTGGTGGATAGTAGAGATGGCAGGAGCTTGAAGCAAGCTGCTCACACTGCATCCTCAATGGGAAGACAAGGGGATGAATGCAGGCTGCTGCCCAATTCAGTTCAGGATCCCAGGCAGGAAAAGGGTGCCATCATGTTGGCTGAGTATTCGAATCCACCTTAATTAATGCAATGAAGATAACCGCACGCGCGTGTGCACACACACACACACACACACACACTCACACACACGCCGCGCGCGGGTGCACATACCCATTTCTGGCTGAGTCTAGATTCTGTCAAGTTGTCGGGAACACTAACCTTCACAGGAGGGTAGCATACAGAGAACCAGACAAGGAGAATGGTTCACATCCAGGCAGTGCTGTGCGAGGACAGCATGCTGCTTAAAATATGAATTGTTTCTGGAATTTTTCTATTTAATATTTTTTGGGCCATGGTTCCTTTTGTTTTTGGAACGTAAGCTGTAGGTAAGAGGAGACTACTCTCTCATTTGAAAAAGAGATAAGTTCCTTTATCTTTGAATTAGCAAAGATCACAACGAAGAAACCCATCATATCTAGTTTATATTCTGCTTCAGAGTTTTCATGCCGCCATATCTGTATTTAGCATGAGCCCCTATCCTGTTTAAATTTTGTTCTTTTCATTTGTGTATGTGTACTGGAAACTAGATTACTACACTGTCATCAAGGAGTGACAGCAGCCCTGCCCGAGAGATGAACATGTGCTTGGCCTGGGTTTCTAGTCTTTGAATCAAAATAATGCAGACAGGGCTAGTGAGATGGCCTGAGTTTGATCCCCTGGGATTGCAGGTGAAAACTACTGACCTGTGTCTTAAAAATTCTCCAAAACAAACACATGGACCCTACCTGGTCCATTCCTCAGTTTCCCAGAAGATACAGTGGAGACCTGATGCTGAGAAAAGGCTGAACCTAAATGACAGCTGTGTTGTCTCCTCTGGGGTGTGAGTTTGTGTGCCTACAGGAAATGTGCCCAGATGGTTCCAGGGCTTGGAAGCTACATCTTTTTTTTTTTTAATTTATTTAATTCATGTGTGTGGGTGTTTTGTCTGCCTGAATGTATGTCTGTGAACTATGTCCCTGCCTGGTGCCCACATGGTCAAGAAGAGGGTGTGGAATTCTCTGGGACTGGAGTTTCAGATGTTTGTGAGCTGCTCTTGTGGGTGCTAGAGATCGAAACCAAGACCTGGAAGTGCAGCCTGTACTCTTAACCACTGAGCCAGCTCTCCAGGCTACAGATACATTTATACAATCAGTGGGAGCCAGTCTTGGTGGTGTATAACTTTAATCCTTGCACTCAGGAAACAGAAGGAGACAAATTTCTGTGAGTTCAAGGCTATCCTGGTCTACATAATGAGTTCTAGGGCAGCCAGGGCTATGTAAAGAGGAAATGTATATATTAAAAGGCCTGCCCCATCACACCGTGCTCAGCACACAACCAAAGAGCTGAAGCCATGGGTTTGTCAGCATCCTGCAAGAGACTGACTTCTGACATACTGAAGAACACATGGGTATGTGAATTACATGCCTGATGCCTGGTTTCATATTCCTTTGATTTCAGGCTGTTGGAAGCAGATTAAATATCCCTTTGCCAAACATCAGTCGACAGAATTTACCATCAGCTATGACAATGAAAAAGAGGTAACACAAAAGTTGGATCTCGTCACTAGTGATATGGCAGGTGAGTGTCATACTCCAGGGACAGTACTCTGAGGAGGTTCTGCTTGTGGGATACATGAAACAGGACAGCGGTAGGTTAAGTAAGATGCTTTATTATAGCAGAAGTGTGCTCCCCTAATCCGACAGTACTCTATGAAGAGTTTCAAGCTGACACAAAGATATCATTAGTCAATGGTCCCTTCACCTGAGTTGAGCATACCTTCAGGGCACACAATGATCATAGAGAGTGAGGGGCCCACAGCACTGCTAGTCTCTGCAAAGTAATAGTAGTAGTAGTAATTGTTGTTTTGTTTGTTGTTTGATTTTTGAGACAGGGTTTCTCTGGGTAGCCCTGACTGTCCTGGAACTCCAGTTGTAGACCAAGCT
Source organism: Tokudaia tokunoshimensis (assembly GCA_036184795.1). NCBI lineage: Eukaryota > Metazoa > Chordata > Mammalia > Rodentia > Muridae > Tokudaia > Tokudaia tokunoshimensis. The sequence goes on along the minus strand of BTHU01000021.1, from coordinate 34,717,144 downwards.
GACCTCAAACTCATAGAGATGCACCTGCCCCTGCCTCCTCCCCGGTGCTGGGAGGAAGTTCTTAATTAATGTTTGCTGCTCAGGTTTTTATTAAAATACTGGGAATGAGGGACAAGAAAGACTCATTGAGTGATGAATGGATTTATCTCTGGCCTTTGAGGAGAGGGAGTTAAAGTAAGGGACCTGTCTGGGTCAGGATGGTCCAGTGTCTATAAGAAAGCATCAGTATGTCTCTCTTCCACTTTTATTTCCTGTCAGTCTTCTTGAGCTTGCACCCAGAGTTACCTCAGACTGCTAGTATGTAGGTTCTGAGTGAGACTTCCACAGCCCCCATGATCTAACAGATGGCTAACACTGTGCGTGCTAGAAACTCGACTTCCAGTCCTGACTCCATTGCCTGGCAGCTGTGTGATTTGAGGAAATTTACTTGGTGACCCTCTGCTTTGTTTCCTAGTGTAATGTGGCTCGCTCATTTTGAAAAAGATGTAAATTGTTTCACTGTCTCAGAAATGATTTCATTATCTGGACACCAATCACTAAGCCCAGACCTTGCTTGTCTCTCATATCCATTACACCATCCGTGTCTCCTAATTCTCTTGCCACATCAAACTGTCTTCATAGTTCTTTCTCCTCTGCATTAGTCAGGGTTCAGTAGAGTAACAGAATTTATAGAATAAGAACTCTCTCTCTCTCTCTCTCTCTCTCTCTCTCTCTCTGTGTGTGTGTGTGTGTGTGTGTGTGTGTGTGTCCTTTATATAGACTGCCAGATGAAGGCATAGACCAGATTAAAGGAGGATCTTCCCACCTCAGAGATCTAGATTAGAAGTGAGTCTTAACAATTCAAATGATTTAATGTAATTAAGAAAAAATTCCTTACAGGTGCGCCCAGCCATTTGCATTTTATTAATTCTAGATGTAGTCAAGTTGACACAAAGGTGGTCATCACACCCTCTTTGGGTTTTCTCCACCTCCAAACTTTACAAAGACCAGTTTGAAAGTCACTCGTAACTGGGCCTGATAGCCAACACCTATAATCCCAGCACCAATAAAAGTCACCTCTAAACTGGGCATGGAGTTTCATGTCTGTGGTCAACTGTACCACAGGCTTAGAAGCAGGAAGACCACTAGTTCAAGTCTAGTTGGGGCTGTGTAGCAAAACTGTCTATAAGTAAATGCTCCTCCTCTACAAAACATTTTCCCTGAACCAATCCAGTCTCTGAGGTTTTGTGGCCCTTGGCTTCCTGAAGCAGGTGGAATTTTGGTAGTTTAAGACCCAACTGCAGCATCTGACTTGCATTTCATGTCTCATGGAGCCTGAGATGGAGTGGAAGGGAGAGCATGCCCTGCAGCTACCGGCTGCATCGCTCTCATGTCAGCTGGTGCACTAATGATGTTCATTTGGTTTTAGATTATCAGCAGCCTCTCATGATTGGCACAGGGACAGTCACTAGAAAGGGCTCAACCTTCCGGCCCATGGACACAGACACCGAGGAGGCCAAAGTGAACACTGAGGCCAGTGGCCACTATGACTGTCCTCACCGCCCTGGACGCCATGAGTACGCACTGCCCTTGACACACTCAGAACCTGAGTACGCCACACCTATTGTGGAGCGGCACCTGCTGCGAGCTCACACCTTCTCCACACAGAGTGGCTACCGAGTCCCTGGGCCCAAGCCCACTCACAAACACTCCCTTTCCTCTGGTGGCTTTCCTCCTGTTGCAGGAGACGCCCAGATTGAAAGCTATCAGAGGCCAGCAAGCCCCAAGCCTGTGGGTGGTGGCTACGACAAGCCTGCTGCCAGCGGCTTCCTGGACAGCAGAGACCCCTCCTCTAAGTCACAGATGACTTCCGGGGGGAATGATGGTTATTCGGCACCCAGAAACGGTCTTGCGCCCCTCAACCAGATGGCCATGACTGCTCTTTTGTGAACCCAATGTGAAAGAAACCTGCTGTGGTACTGAGCGCACACCACTGAGTCACTGGAAGGAGTGTGCGAGCATGCGTGTGTGACTCTTCAGGATCCTAGAGACAACCTCACTCACTGTTTACAGAATTGTGCAGCTGGGTTTTGTTCCCACCCTCCCAGCGGAGCCGGTTGGTTTCTGCTGTGCTCAAACAAGGAGACTTTTCTCATTTGTCCTAACTGTGATGCCGTCTGTAAAATGTGCAATTTGTACAGGTATATTTAACACGAATTAACATAACGAAGTTTGTGGTGTTTGTTTTCTACACAGGGCTTACGGAGAAAACATGGGATTTGCATAGAGGTAGCCTGTGTTCATGTGTCTCAGTGATCATCTGACACTGTAAGCAGCAGGTCTGTTTAAAAGCCTCGTTGGTTGTGGTGGCTCGTTTCCTTTTTGATAAAGTAAAAGCATTTTTACCATTCTTTCTCCTGGAAGAAATGATATTACTTGAAATATGTAAAGCACACTGGGGTGGGTGATTGCTAGCAACGGTGGCCGATTTATGCAAGCAAGCATACCACTTCAGCGGCTGCGGCCTGCTTTCTTAGGTTTTCCTTGAGAGGAGTAGGGCAGCCTAGTGTCCTGGGGCCTGCATGGGTCGCTGCTGCATCCTGAGGGACCACATTCTCTAAGGAAAGGGCTTAACCTAGTGCACAGTGTTCCTAAGCAAATCTGCCTTTTCAGGGTGCTGAGACTCAAGGCGACCCACACTGTCCATCCACACCTTCTAATGAAGGAGGCGCAGGAATCGTAGCTCGAGGCAGGAATATCAAGTACTTCTAAATAAACCTCAGAATAAAACTACAGCTGCGCCCAGAAGCCCTACTTCTTACAACTTTCTCCAGAAATAATGCATGTGGGTGACTTCCACTGTCCCTGGAAAACAAATGCTGTTTGAAATGTGTTCTTGCACGAGTAGAAGCAGAGCTTTTCTAGTAGAGAGCTAGTAACTGTCCTGATGATGTAAAAAGCAGCTTTCCCCTGAATATGTGCTTATACTCAAAGAGTAGCCCAGGTCTCAGCTGTACCTCCTGTTTCGTGTTGTTTTCCCCTGAGTTTACTTTGTGAATGAACTGGGGGAGATTTAGCCTCTTTTTTTTTGCCAAAGAGGAAAAAGTATGTGTCCCGTTTATTAAAAGTAAACATGGACCAAAAACAAACAAACAAAAACCCTTTCCTAACAAATTGTATTATGATCCCATCTGTGTGATTGTCATTTTTCTGTGAATTCTATCGATGTTAAAATAGGGTGCTGAAAGCTCACGGCAGTGTGTCTGCTGCTTATCGTGGAGGTTACACATTTACTTTATGGAGTTTACATGATTTCGTGTGTATACTAATTGTAATAAACTATGCCAAATCAGAGAGCCCCTGAATTCTGTTTGGCCCTTGCCTGGTGGGCTAGCCAGAGGCTCTCATCTTGTCACTGAATTCTCATGATGCAACTTGCAAATTATTTTTCTTTTAAATTCAGGTTTTCATATTGCCCAGACTGTCTGTCAATTCTCAGTGTAGCCTAAGATGACCTTAGATTTCTTATCCTCCTGCATTTGCCTCTCGAGTGTTGGGATTACAAATGTGCAACCTCACATCTGGTTTTATTTTTTCTCTTGTAAGAGGATTTGGTCATACTGTAGGGCATCTAATACTTGGTGCCCAATCACCTTGGTAATGATTGCTTTTCCTAGAGATTTGTAGAAAGTGTGATTTAAACTAACCCAGGGACAACTTTTGATGTTGTTGGCTAAAAATTCCACAGTGAAATATACTTATAATCGTACAACCTTTCAGGCAGTACAACTCCTAAGTAGGCAGCAGTGGTTCAACTGCAGGGAAATCAGTGGGGCAGATCCCTAAGGAGCCAAGGCAATATATACGGCAGACAAGATGGAGAACCTATATAGTGAAACCACCCCCCCCCTTTTTTTTTTAACATTGGGTGAGTACACTGTTGCTGTCTTCAGACACACCAGAAGAGGGCATCAGATCCCATTACAGATGGTTGTGAGCCACCATGTGGTTGCTGGGATTTGAACTCAGGACCTTCGGAAGAGCAGTCAGTGCTCTTAACATCTGAGCCATCTCTCCAGCCCAACCCCAAGCTCTTATAGAGAGTATTACACAACTACATACACTTCTGGCCTTTGTCCCAGATTCTCCTCATTTCATCACAATGCTCAAGGACAAACTCCTCAGAAGTACAGGATGGATCACAGATGGATAAAAGACTGTTACAAAAGCTTCCTAAAGTTGAGCAATGAAAACCCTTTAAACATAGTAGTAGACAACCTATGTGAAAGGAACATCTGATAGAAGCAACTCTCAGGAAAGGTACTTCATAGAACTATGAAAAGGTTCAAAGTGGATAAATCTGCATACAAAACAACCCCCTTTCAGTTTCTCCTCAACTTAAGTTTTTTTTTTAATTTTTATTTTATGTGCATGGGTATTCTACATGCATGTGTCTGTGTTCCATATGCATGCAGTGCCCACAGAGGCCAAAAGAGAGAGATGAATCACTGGGATTGGAGTTACAGCTGTTGTACTCTACCTCTTCAACTTTGGTTTTGGGGTTGGTTTGGGTTGGTTTGGGTTTTTTGTTTTTTGTTTTTTGGTGTTTTTTTTTTTTAGGTTTTTTTGTTTGTGTTTTGTTTTGTTTTTGAGACAGGGTCTTTCCATGTAGCCTTGGCTGTCCTGGAATTCTATGTAGACCAGGCTGGCCTCAAACTCATGGAGATCGATCTACCTGCCTGTGCTTCCATAGTACTGTGTTAATGACATGCACCACTATGCCCAGCTACTTAACTTTTAATGGCTGTCTTATTTTAGATGTCTCTACAGCAGTGATTCTTAGCCTGTTGATCCTTTGAGGGTGGTGTCAAATGACCCTTTCACAGGGCTTACCTGAGACAATTAGAAAACACAGATATTTACATTATGATTCATAACAGTAGCAAACTTGCACTTATGGAGTAGCAATGAAAATAATTTTATGGTTGGGAGGTTACCATAACATAAGGGTCGTAGCATTAGGAAGATTGAGGATCACTGCTCTACAGAGAAAGTGGCAATTAAACTTACCTCAAAACCTTGAAATCCAGGCATGAGTATTGGCAGGGTCTACAGACAATTCTTAGGATAGAGGGAAGCCTTCTTCATTACAACAGAGAAGGCCATGAAAGTACACAATGCCTATTGAGAGGAAGCATCCCTCTATTAGGGTTCCCTAAATCTCTCCAAAGCGATATGGGGCCTTCTTTTGTTGCAAAGGTAACTTGAATCGTCTTATTACTTTTAAAGATAACGACAAGCTTTGTCTACCTGCCACCTCCAGCTCTTAGTGAAAATAGAAGAACACTGGACAATAGTGGCACCCACTTCTGTAATCCCAGCACTTGGGAAGCAGAGACAGGCAGATTGAATTCAAGACCAGCCTGGTCTACAGAGTAGGTTCCAGGACAGCCAGACTCACAGAGAAATCCTGTCTCAGGGAAACCAAAATTAATTCATTAAAGGAAAAGCAGAAGAACCCAATCAACCCCAGCCTTAGTTAGACCTTACCAGGCTATGTCAGGCAACTCTAGAGCTTTGGAGTCTTGAAGCAATCCATTCTCCACAGCCCTTGCAAGAACTCGAGCTACCCCAAAGGACTACCTAAGGACTTTTGTCTGGCTTTTGCCACTTTGTATGACATTAGTCATCATTAAAGCCTATTGAGTTTTTTTGATTTTTGGTTTTTTTGCTTATGTTTGTTGTATATGCTTGCAAAGTTTGTGTTTTCTGAACTATACCAGTCTTGAGTCAAGCTTAGGTTCACCCAGGGCAGAGCCTATTCCTCTAATCTCTTTCCCATTAGATCAAGTGTCCAAGGATGCTATTCTTCCAGTATAGGGTCAACAAATCTATTCTGCAAACACTTCCAGAAGAAGGACCTCCACCCTTCAATGGCCCTAAGAAATAGAGAAGAAGATAATGTTGTGGAGAGACTAAGACAGAAATAGGATCCTCATTGGGCTAAGAGACTATAGGTTTTCAAGTCCTTAATCAAAACCTGTTCACCTGTTTGCCAATATCTCTCTCCTCCCTTGACAATGTATGAAACATGTATCTCTTATCCCATTTCACAAGAAAAAAAAACTTATCCAGTATAGAAAGCTGGATCATGATGTACAACTCTCAGCTCCTTCTCTAGCACCATGCCTGCCTGCATGCTGCCATGCTGCCCACCTTGATGATGATGGATAGAACCTCTGAACCTGTAAGCCAACCCCAATAAAATGTTTGCCTTTATAAGAGTTGCATTGGTCATGGTGTCTCTTCAGAGCAATAAAACCCAAACTAAGACACATGGGAAAATCTTTTTAAATGTTGAGGGAGAGAATTCTCATGTACATTCTAACGCACTTAACAAGCATGGAAATGTTCCAGCAACCTCCTCTTTCCTCTGTCCTGCAGATATGCAGGGCCTCCCCATGTTGCTCTCATTCCCTAACCTTTTCTTCTTCTAATTAATATTGTGCCTGGCCATTCATTATTTTAAAAGTTTTGTTTACGTGATTTTCATTTTATTGAGACAGACTCTCAGGTACCACAAGATGCCCTCTGACTCTCTATGTAATTGAGGATAACCTTGAACTTGTGATCCTTCTGCTTCAACCTCCCATTTTAGGTCAGGCACATGCAACTATGTCCTACCTTCAAGTGTGTTTCCATTTGTTGTCACTGGAACAAAAGCTCTCTTACCTCTGCTGTCACCAACTCTAATAAGACTGCTCCCGACTTTCATATATGCCCATCTAGCTTGGCCAGAAGCCTTATCCCCAAGCCACATTTCTGAATTACAATTAACCAACCAACCAAACAACAATAACAAAAGAACCATTGCTTTCTATGTTAACTTAAAATTTTAACTTTACCCAGCGCAGTGGGTAAAGGCACTTGCCATCAAACTTGGAAACACCATACCTTTTCTCTCACAAAATAAAAGTTTCAGCGTGCCTGGGACTTATCCCAGCACCCAGTTTCCTGAGGAAGGCAGGAATAGGTATGCAATCTGGGCCAAATCTGCTTTATTTTGGATGGTTCTTCTGTCTTTAACTCTTTACCATTCTGTTGCCAAAAGCTACTTACTTTTGGCCATTCTTCTGTCCTTAATTCTGCTATTGTGTGGCCAATAGCTGCTTACTTTTGGTAATTTTTCTCTTCCTTTTACTCTGCTGTTCTAAGGCCAAGAGCCAATGGCATCTAGTAATTTGACTCCAACTGATAGCAGTAGTGGAATTAGAAAAAAAGTTTCTCTCTGGCTCAAGGGCCCCTTGCTGGCCTGTGGGAGCCTTGGAGTTCTACAGGTGTTTGTGAGTCCGAGAGAAAAGAAAAAGAAAGGGAGTATTCAAGCACACACATAGACACCCACGCACATAGACACACACAGACACACACACTTTAGCTGGGCCTGAACACCTGTCTTAACAATTCCACAAGTGTTCATACTTACATACATACACATAGACCTACACACAAATGTATGCACATACATCTAGACAAACAGACATATAAATATATACATTTGGTGGATGGGGCTGAGCCTTAAATGCCACACTTTATTTCTTCTCTTTGGCCTTCTTAAACCCTCTTAGACAAAAGGTCTTCATAAAATTACCTCACAGATAAAATGTTACACAAAGGGGAGTTACAGAAGGATGTAGATAGTAAGTTCAAAGTAGTGTTTCATCCTATAAGCATGTTATAAACTCAAAGCAACAGTTTCACACGGCCTTGCTTTATTATAGTGCACACCTGTGACTTCATCCTTGCACCTGATCTAGAATGGATGTTTTTCCTTGATCACAAATTCGTTTCAAGCCTGCTTTCTTATCCTAGCGCAATTAGTCCATGATGCATGAATGTTTACAGAGCTCTGTTTACAGCTTTATTTTATAGGGCCTGAGATTACTTGTATCAGTTTAAGAGTTCTATAAAATCACTATCAGGAATTGTGAAAGCATCAATTCATCTATACAGCATTATTGCATGAGAGTAAATCTTCATGTTGCTCAGCCGAAAATTTACCCAATAAGGTGGGCTGGTGCCCAGGAATCCTTAGGCTGTGTGACAGGAAAGGCATATCAGCAGCAAGAAGCAATCCTGATAGGAAGTCTCTGGTCACCTCACATCTCAAGAGTTCACCCATTGCAGGCTATGCAAAATGTTGGGCCATCTCCAGAAAGCTCATTTGCATGCCTTAGTCTTTCCTAGAAGGCTTCTGACATCAACTTAATGAAATCTAAAAAAAAAAAGCCTAAACCTAAGGGCTGGAAAGACAGACAGTAGTTCAGTAGTTAATGTGACTGTCCCAGTCCTCAGAGACCATCAGCTAATGTGGTCAAGGAGGGCAAAGGGAGCAGAGATGACAAACGAAGATGGGAGGAGCCATTGGAGGATTGGAAGCTCTGTGAAAGATCACACCAGGACCAGCTGCAGAGAGACAGATGCACTTTACTTGAGGTGATTTAAAGCTTATATAATTTGGGAGACTGGGGGTAGGAACATTCAGGATGGGCAAAGGCTGAAGGATTAGGGTACCAAAATGCCTCATTAGCATGGGGAAACATTTCTCAAATCTCAGGTGCTCGCTGAGCTAATGTGACATTCCTTAGGTAGAGACATCTGTGCGGGTTTTGAACTCCCCAGACAAGGTCAGAGAAAGAGAAGCCCTGCCAATGAAGGGACTCCTCCATATTGCCCCGAGCTCAGAGGCATCCAATCAGTGGTAGACTTTGACCTTAATTAGCAGAGTTTTCCCACAGTTAAGAGCACTTGCTGCTCTAGTGGGGAACCTGGATTCAATTTCTGGTACCCACATTGCAGTTCATAACTGTCTGTAACTCCAGTTCCAGGTATCTAATGCCCTAACCGGACCTCTCAGGACACCAGGCATGCACATGGTACATAGATATGCATATGGGCTAAATACTCACATACATAAAATTAAATAAATAAATCTTTCTAAAAAATGGCCTACATTGGGCTGGAGAGATAGCTCAGAGATTAAAAGGTCCTGAGTTCAATTTCCAGCAACTACATGTTGACTCACAACCATATGTAATGGAATCTGATGACCGCTTTGGTATGTCTAAGACAACTACAAGTGTAATCATATACATAAAATAAATAAAATATTTTTTTTAAAATGGCTTACATCATTCCTCATCCATAGTGAAATGTTTAAAATCAACAAGAACATTCTTTTCAAACATTAGAGGACCCTGAATCTAGATGCACATTAGCATTACTTTAGTTTGAAGGGTGTAAGCTTGACATAAGTTAGAGTCATCTGGGAGATGGGAACCTCAACTGAGAAAAAGCCTCCACAAGATCAGGCTGTGTAAAGCCTGTAGGTCATTTCAGCCATTGATGTGGAAACCCCAGCTCATTGTGGGTGGTACCACCCCTGAATTTATGGTCTTGGATTCTATAAGAAAGCATGCTGAGCAAGCCATGGGTAGCAAGCCAGTAAGCAGCACCCCTCCATGGTTTCTGCATCAGCTCCTGCCTCCAGGTTCCTGCCCTGTTTGAGTTCCTGCCCCTGACTTCCTTCAGTGGTGGTCTATGATATGGAAGTATAAGCCAAATAAACCCTTCCTTTCCAACTTGTTTTTGGTCATGGTGTTTCATCACATCAGTAGTAAATCTAACCAAGGCAGGGGGTTTTATTTGTTTGTTTCATTTCTCACCTTAAGGCCAAGTCTCATTATATAGCCCAGGGTGGGTTCAAGCTCACTATAGTCTAGGCTAATCTCAGACTCTTGGCAGTTCTGGCTTTTAGGCTTGAGCAACCATGCCTGGCTGATTGTTCATTTATTTTGAGACAGGGTCTTGCTGTGTAGCTTTGGATGCTCTGGAACCAATCTGTTGAGTAGGCTATCCTCAAACTTGAGAAATCCTCCTGCCTCTGTGTCCCATCTACTGGGGAATAAGCATTCACGACTATGCTGTAACTGCAGGCTTCCCACCAGTGCCCATGATTCCTGAAATAGTAAATTTGAGACTGAATTATATATGGAATGAATAAATGCCTAGGCCAATAGTTTTGGTTTATTCTTCAACTAGTTCATAACTTAATTACCAGTTTATTCTATTCTAAGTGTGCCATGTGGCTTATTACCTCTCTTCAGAGTTAATGTAACTGTCTTCCTCAAAATTCGGAGACAAATACCTTGATTCTATTTTCCAGAATTTTCTCTCTCTCTCTCTCTCTCTCTCTCTCTCTCTCTCCCCCCCCCCCAGATGTCTTACCTTCTACTTTCTGCCTTGGCTCATTAGTCATAGGCTTCTTTATTGACAGGTGAATGCTTTACATAGTGTATAATATTCTTTCTACTCTGTGACTGTTTAAAGCTGATTTTCTTTAGAGATTTGAGGAGAGCCCTGTGTGGCTCAAACTCACTGAAGCCAAGGACTCCCATACCTGGATCTGCAATGCTGTCTCATAGACTTCCCACCTCAGATTATACTAATGCTGCAATTATCTGATATGCACACGATAATGAACCATCAAAAAAGTTCACACATGCCGGGCGGTGGTGGCGCACGCCTTTAATCACAGCACTTGGGAGGCAGAGGCAGGAGGATTTCTGAGTTCGAGGCCAGCCTGGTCTACAAAGTGAGTTCCAGGACAGCCAGGACTACACAGAGAAACCCTGTCTCGAAAAACCAAAAAAAAAAAAAAAAAAAAAAAAAAGTTCACACATGCCAGACAGCAGATTTCTTGATTGGTGTTCATCTCCATCACCTTTTTTCCACAGTCCAGACACCCTGATTTGTTCATCCCATAATTTCTCTAAGTCTATGGACTGAAGAGATGGCTCAGTGATTAAGAGCATAGGCTGTTCTTCCAGAGGACCCAGGTTTAATTTCCAGCATCCACATGGTGGGTCCCAACTGTCTAATTATCTAAAACTCTAATTATGGGAGACTTGATGCTCGCTTCCAGCAGGCATGCATGTGGTACACAGACATGCATGCAGACAAAACACCTGAACACATAAAGTAAACTTAAAAAGAAAAAAAACAAGGTTAAAAAAAAAGATTTAAGTCAGCTAAGATCAATCCTTATAGAGACAGATGAGTCCAGCACTCCACCACTTGCATTTTGTGGCTGCATGATGAACTGAACTCCTACTTTTGCAAACTTATTTCATGGATTTGCTCCTGGGCTAGGGAAAAAGATAAACGTGGTTCCAAGCAATCCCCAGGAAGAGGACAGGTGGTACAGTGAATAAGGTATTGACTTTACATTCTCGTCTCACACACAGGGAGTGAAAAATCCTTAGCTAGTTACAACACCTTGGATACTCAGTTCCTCTGGGTAAGAAGTGGTCCCCCTTTCCCGGCAAATGTTACCGTCTTTGTTGCTGTTCTATTGCTGTGAAGAGCACTATGACCAAGGCAACTTATAGACAAAGCATTTAATTGGGGCTTTCTTACAGTTTCAGGGGGTAAGTCCATGACCATCATGACAGGGAGTATAGTAGTAGGCAGGCATGATGCTGGAGCAATAGCTGAGAGCTTACATCTTAACAAGTTAGACAGGAGGGAGGGAGAGAGGAAAGTGGAGAGAGAGAGAGAGAGAGAGAGAGAGAGAGAGAGAGAGAGAGAGAGAGAGAGAGAGAGAGAATGGCTGGCTTTTGAAACCTCAACAAGGTTACACCTCCTCCAACAAAGCCACACCTCCTCCAACAAGGCCATACCTCCTACTTTCTAGAGTCCAACTGGGAAGCAAACATTTTACTCTATGAGCCTATGGTGGCCATTCTCATTTAAACCATCATAGGAATCTGGTTTTTTTTTTTTTTTTTTTTTGCTTGTTTTTTTTGAGAAAGGGTCTCATTGCATAGTTCCAGCTGATCCAGACTTGTTCTGAAGACCAAGCTGGTGTCAAGTTACTTGCCTCTGTCTCCCAAGTTCTGAGATGAATGGCCTATGTCATCATGCACAGCTTCTACAACTCTTCTTTACATAGTACTTTCTTTACCCATTACATTTCTTCTCTATACATCTCAGCTAATTCTAACAAAAGAAAGGAGTTAATGTTTTAAGACAGCACTTTTCAATGTGGCCTCATTGTTCAGAACAGGGTGTGAAGGGACCAAAATCTGCAAAGAACACACTAAGACCAAAGTTCTCAGCAAAAAGATTTATTTGTAACATAGGGACAAAGAGCAGGACAAAGACAAGAGATAGAGAAGAGAGAAGAGAAAAGGGGAAGGGGGTTATTTGCCCCAGATGCTTCTGGATAGAGAGACAGATGTGCCCTGTAGGCAAACAGCAGTTTATAAAGGAAACTGAGTTGAGTTGCTTTGTTTTGATTGGGCATGTTAATTAGGTGAGCAAAAGGGGGCTTTTGATAGCTGCACTTCGATGCTTTGATAGGTGGACTTAGGAATCAGGAGGAAGTGGCCAAATAAAATAATATGTTTTGGTGGCTAGCTATAAAATGTAATCTAACAGTTTAGCAAGGAGGAAGGGATAGTTAAGGCCAAGGTCTGCCAGACACGTTTGCCTTACTATTTTTTGCCTACTAGAGACTTTCAGGGTGGGTGAGTAGACTGTTCTGATAAACTCACAGCTAAGCCTTAACCAACAGGTGAGCACAGAGAAACAGAGTTTGTCTGCGTTCTAAGTATTCTCACAAATGATCAGACAATGATACGACAAATCGGATTTCATTGGTACCACCTTATCATATGGAGGCATAGATTGCATTCTGTTGTTTATAATTTTGTCTGTATGACATTTTCTCTGTCAAGAAACACCAACCCAACAACCTAGGCTATTGGAACTTCCCTCTGGGCTTATTATTGTTGTTGTTTAAACTTTAATTAACATTTGTAATCAATGTAGAAAACATCTAGAAATGAAATAAATGGTCTGATAACTTCTGGACTCCACAGGTACCAGAGGTTCTGAGTTCAATTTCCAGTAACCACATGGTGATTGCAATGGGATCTGATGCCCTCTTCTGGCATGTCTGAAGATAGGTACAGTATACTCATATAAATAAAATAAATCATTTTAAAAAATGGTCGCGAGACTGGAGAGATGGCTCAGTGGTTATGAATACTTCTTGCACTTATTGTACTTTTAGAAAACATGAGGGAATGAGTTCCATTCCTAACACCCACATCAGATGACTCATAACTCCAATAGTTCCAAGTCCAAGGTATCTGATATGTTCTGGATTCTGCCAGCACCCACATATACACACACACCCATCCACACAGACATACACATAAACTGAAAAAAGAACCCCACCTCAACTCCAACTCACTTGGTATTTTTATATATGTATCTCAATATGCACAAATGTGTGTGTGTGTTCTTTGATAATGTCTCATGTATCCCAGGCTGGCCTTGGACTTGGCTATTTAGTTGAGGATGACCTAGAACTTCTGATCCTCCTGCTTCCAGATCCCCTAGTGCTCAGTTTGTAGGCATGTGACAGACATTATGCTTAGATTTTATGTGGTGATGGATACTAATTCTCCTGCCTCCATCTCCCTAGTGCTCAACTTGTAGGTATGTGACTTTATACTGAATTTATGTGGTGATAGGTATTGAGCCGCGGTTGTGTTGCACACTAAGCATGTTTTTTTGGGAGGTAGGGGTGGGGAGCTGGCCAGGGTCTCCTAGAGCCCAGGCTAGTCTCAAACTCCCTATGAAGCCGAACATGGCCTTGAACTTCTGATCCTCCTGTTTCCAAGCCTTTTCTAATTCTGGGATTACAGACAAGCAGTACCTTCCTTCCTTTTGGTGTTGGTTTTATAGAGGTCTCATATGAAGTCAGCTGGCAGGGAATCATTGTGTTTCTGAGGATGCTCTGGAATGCCCAACCTTTTCTGCCTCCATTCCATCCCCTTGTAGCTATTGATCACCATTAAAAACATTAGAACTGTTTTAAACCTAGGCTCCATCAATCCTCGTGCCATTCAGAAAAAATAAAAAATAATGTAAGTGAAACGTAACACTGAAAGCCTGTATGTTCATCCGTAATTCCCTTTTCTTTCTCCATGGCTTATTAAAAAATGACCCGAGTCATGACTGACACTGTGTAACCCCGACCAAATGGTATAACTTCTCCAGTCTTCAACTTATGTGTACAACCTTAGAACGAATCTAGTTGTTTTACACTCAAAAAGCCCTCCAATCTAGTGGGTTAAATGCAGCTTTGGGGTTCTTTCGCCCCCTACTGGTGCTTTCCCAAACTGCACCTACTTTTCTAAGCTTAAAATCAGTTTTAGTGTCTGTTTTATATTTACCCAAGTTTCCTTGTTACAGACCATTCATCCATCTTCCTTTTTTTAGAAACTACAGGTCTTTCTTTTACCAAAATACAAAAAAATAAAGCCTTTATTCAAAGTTTATATCAAGCCTTTGTTGTTCAAATCTTGATTTCTTTCCATGTTGTACTGATTGCTCTCAATGATGGATTTTTATAAATTTTTTTTTGTGGTTCTACCAGTTTTCATAAACTTGTACATGAAAAGTTTTTATTATTTTATGTGTGTAGTGTGTGCCCTGATTTTTGTATGGTGAGCAGAAGATAGCATTCAAGAGCTTAATGTCTTCCTCTATTGTGGGTTCCAGGGGTGTGTGTATGTGTGTGTGTTGCCATGCCATGAATTTTGTATGGTGGTTAGAGGATAGCCTTCAGAAGTTGAATGTCGTTCTCTACCGTGCGTTCCAGGGATCAAACTCAAGTCATCAAGCTTGAGGCAAGTGCTTTTACCCACTGAGTCATTGTGGCCTTTATATATTTTAAGTAGGTGTATACAAGGTGTGGTGGTTTGCATAAGAATAGCCCTAATAGATAGGTTCACATTTGAGTATTTATTCCCCAGTAGGTGCAACTGTTTGGGAAGTCTCTGGAGGTGTGTCCTTGTCAGAGGTGTGTAACTAATGGAGGCTTCAAAAGCCCATTCATTCCCAGCTAGCTCTGTCATGCTTGTGGATCAGGGTATCAGCTCTTAGCTACTGCTCTAATGCTGTGCTTGCCTGCTGCCGTGCTCTCTGCCATGATGGGTATGGCCTCAAACTAAAAATATAAGCTCCCAAATAAACTCTTCTGTTGTCTTGGTCATGCATGTTGTCTTTATCACAGCAACAGAAAGTAACTAAGTCACAAGGTTAGAATTATTTAAACTTTGTAGTAAACTGTAAAAAAAAAAAAACCAAAAAAAACAAAAAAACAAAGAAATCTCTAGTCCAAATGCCTTTTGTCTTATCTGTTTTGTATTAGCATATCAGTTTTTGGGGAGCAAAATTATACCCAGTGTATCTTCCCTTTTTCCTTCTCCGAGTTTTGCATCCTTAGGGTTAAATACGCTTCTCATCAACATACTTTTCCAAAGTCAACTGATTCCCCATCCCTGCAACTAGGATTCTTTTTTTATATTCCTTGATCATATGCTCTCATCTTTGAAGTACCCCATTGGTTCTTGGCAGAATATACTAAATGTAACACGTTTAGTGTGTGGGGGTGGGGGGAACAAAGTCTTACTCTCAAGGTTCACAGGCTGGGCTGTCCTGAACTTACTATGTAGCTCAGAACTTGTCCTCCCATCTGCCTTCCAAGTGATGAGCTTATAGAAGCATGCCACCATGCCAGCTTAATCCTAAGACTTCTTGTGGATTAGCATTCTCTTACACTGTGTATTGCCTGTTAAGCGTTGCTAAGACTTAACCCTAGTTATAAGCCTGCCAGCAGGATACTGTTTCAGAATATGGGGTGGTAATAGTAATTTCTAAGTGTGAGGTTTTAATAGGAAAGGTGGGCTCCTTTTAATGCATTTTTAAATTATTTTTTTAAAATGTGCAATGGTGTTTTGCCTGCATGTATGTCTGTGCAGGGATATTGGATCCACTGGATCTGGACTTACAGTTGTGAGCTGCCATATCTAAGAACTAGAAATTGGTCCTAGGTCCTCTGGAAGAGCAGCCAGTGCTCTTCACCACCGAGCCATCTCTCTAGTCCCCAACTGCGAGTTACTTTTACAAGAGGTTTTAATAGGCTACTTTACAAGATGAAGTGATCCAGGAGGATTAACAATCACCATCCTCAGGGGCAACCATTCAAAATATCTCCATGTATTTCAAGGCTCTGTTTCCCCACTGGCTTAAAGGATTAGATGTTCTGTGAAAGCTCAATTGAATACCCTCTTTCAGTCCTCTCACTGAAGGAGGAGGCTTCCTCTGCTCTTTCCCTTTCCTGAGGTCTCGCTCTACTGGTGAAGTACTGGCAATCTGATCCCGGCCTCCCCAGCAGTTCACCAACACAACCTGTGCCATTCTGACACTGTCATCATCATGTTTTCCTAACACCCAAGTTGCTGAACCCGGAGAATTCTCCTTGTGGGTATTTCCCCAGTTATACTACCTGAGGAGTCTACAAGGACACCCCTGAAGATGACGTATTTGCAAAGGGGTCACAGGTCTGAGTACGAGATCCAGCTCATAACTGTGACTTATCCCAGTACTGCTCAACAGGCTCGTACCATTCCACTTGCAAAGCACTCTTTACCAGGGAAGCTTGCCTGAGCCTGTGACCACAGGTAGGGTTAATAACGATTATTTTAATAAGAGCTTAGACACACAGAGAAAGTGAGCTCTGATGACAGATACACCATATATACAATATGGGGGTAGGCTCTCAAAAATTTGTTTAGGGCACATTTTATAGGGTCAGCTAGTAGGTACCCATTGCCTAGCATGTACTAAAATTCCAAATGCCCTGAAGGTGAGCAACATAAATCCTGTTGTTTATATAGAAATTTCAGGTGTGTGAACCTCCTACTATTTAAAAATGGTGTCCTCCTGAAACCTTGTTATATACAAACCAGAAGACTCGCACACATGGCCCTCAGAATGACACTGTTGCCCTGCTATGCTCCAGTATATGATCTCTGAAACATTTAGCAACGGAGCCATGCTCCTGTGTCAGCACTAGAGGTATCTAGCTTAGAGACTATCCTGCTTCATTTTGGGGGTAGGAGATGAACAGCTTTTTAAAAAATTCTTTTTTTTTTTTTACAGTCCAGTTGTTATTCCCACTTCCGGTCCACCCTTCCAGTTTCTCATCCTATCCCTCAGGCCCTGTCTCCAAGAGGATGCCCCCATCCTCAAACCCCGCCAGGCTTCACCACTCCCTGGGGCCTCAAGTCTTTCAAGGGTTAGGTGTGTCTCCTCTCACTGAGGCCAGACCCAACAGTCCTCTGCTGCATATGTGTTGGGGGCCTCGTATCAGCTAGTATATGCGACCTGGTTGGTGTCTCAGTGTTTGAGAGCTCTCAGGGGTCCAAGTTAGTTGAGTCTTCCTATTGGGTTGCCCTCTTCCTCAACTTATTTCAGCCTTTCCCTAATTCAACCACAGGGGTCCCCGACTTAGGGTTCCCTAATTCAACCACAAGAGTCCACTCATTGGGTGTAAGTCTCAGTCAGCTGCTTTATAAGCTGGAGATATGTATACAAGTCGGGGGGGGGCGGAGGCAAGCCGACCACAGAGCATGTGTGTGACTGGAGGAGGGCGGACTGTGTGAATGCAACTTCAAGTATAATGTAGGGAGTCTCCATGACTCATGGGGTCTTTGTCCTGGCCAGCGGCTGACCATCAATCACCTGAGGAGGCACAGCTTCAGCCTGAACACAGACAATTCCAGTTTGAGGCAGCCAAATGTCCTCCGGCTGGGCTGCAAGGGCTGCACGAGTGGTTATGGCTCAAGACAACCTGAAAAACAGTTACTGTCAAACAAAATATCACCGACAGCACACAGTAATCTGCAATACATTTATACCTTTTTGTTCTTCAAGGTAGATTGTAACCTCTCTAAAATACAACATTGACTAATAACGAAAATGCAGATCCCTTTTTATATCTCACAAACCAAGCAACAGCCTGAGGGGATGAATTCTGGGAAAGACTTTTCTTTAGAAAACTTAAGGATCAGTAGCGTCAACTGCCACAGGCACACACGGATGTGAGGACTAAATCACAGCTACCCAGCGGCAGGAGACAAGTATTTCTAAGGGCTCACAAAGAAAGACAGTTTTTGAGCTTATGAATGTTTACCAAAATGATCTCACATGTAATTTGGAAAACTCTAAACTAGATATAGATAGATGTATGTGAAAAAATTTCCTTTCAAATACAAGGATTCGTATTATACTCTCATCAATGCTGTCCCCATTATGTAACTTTAGCTTTCAAGATCTGTAATACAAAATCAAGCCAAAGAGACCAGGTTCCTGCCATCTGCTAGGTTTAAAACAGACTACCGATCCGAGAGTTGTTTCGACAGTGACTAACTACTGTATTTCTAACTAATTCAAATGAAGCAATCAAGACTAACCGATTCCTACCCAACCTATAATACTCTACCTCAGCATCTGGATTCAGCCTTTGGGTATTTCATGACACACTGGTACAAGTCACAGGAGCTACTCAGAAACCAAATAAACCAAAATATTTAACGTGAATGAATGAGAAAACATTTATTTTCCTTCAAATCTGATCAATACCACTTTAATGTAGAATATGTCATTTTTATTTACAGGCTAATTAAGAATATGAAACCCAACTAGATATAATACAATTATCATAAATCACCTTATATGTGAATCAATATATTTTTGCTTTAAAATATGAAAACAACATAAGCCCCTTGCTATGGGGACTATTCCAGCACCATGGACAGGTTATTTATAATTGTTTAATTCTAATCAACAGACTTGCAAGCTCTTCATCTCTCTTAAATTTAATTTGACAATAATCCCTAACCCAAATGTGTCACTTCTGTCATGTTCAGAACAGAGAACTAACTGCAGAAGACAATTTTGCACAATAAGTGTGAATATGTCTGCACACACACCTCTACTCAACACGTTTTCATTGTAATGGCTTTGCAACAGCTTTCCCTCCATTTTTTGGCTTTGTTCAAGAAGATTCAGTGTTATATGGACATCTTTCCCATGAACATGAAATATAAAAACTACTTTTCACTTAGTGCTTTGGGAAAAGTTTGACAACCTAGTTCATCCCTAGAGACCACACACTCTGAACTCCCAGCTGGGCCTGGGAGAGTACCAGCATGCTCTCAGAGCAGCGTTCAAATGCTTCCAAACCAGAAAGCAGAGACTGACCTGCACAACCATAAACTACTCTTTCTCAATATATTCTCTACCCATCTCACACAATCCCTCATAGGCAGCACCCAAAAATGCACATCCATCTCTAAAATTCTGCTTTCACATTTGCTGTGAAGGTCTTGAAAAAATTCAAAGGGTTATAGCTTACATTTCCCAGTGAATCAATCATAGTATATAAGGCATATAATCTCTGAAGAAAAAGGAAAACAGCCATGGTCATGCCCAGGCAATGTTGAAAGGATATAAGAGCAACATGGTTTCAGGTCAAAACAAAAATGTTTCAAGATCTGTTACCGTGGATATTTTTTTTTCTTAGATGAATACACTGGCTACCACCTACTTTGAAGGTCTCAAGTCATGCATTGGGATATGTGTTTGGCGTGGGAGGAATACATGAGGAAAAAACAATCTTTCTTTTAAGAGGCCTAGCCTATCAGGTGCAAACAGTAATATGTAACATGTTTATTCATTTGTACAATTAAAATATTAACCTTGTTTACAGGCAATGTTACACTACAAGGTATCTCAGCATCAGTAACAATATACATACGAAGTGCACTTCTAGTTACCAGTTACCATGGTGATACTATGAAGAACGAAACCACCCATAGACCATAAATGAGCAACAGTTAAAAAGTAAATTTATAAATAGCAAAATCACAAAATAAAGTATATACATTTTATAGATTTAACTTTGAACAAATATATAATGCATCTGGGAAAAACAAGCATACCAAGAAAGAAGATACTGATATTGTAAAAGCCCTATATATATGTAGGCTTCTCCCACTTAAGATTCCCTTAGGTGTAAATCCTTTAAAACAGTGACTTAGCAAAAATCATACCCCTTTAAATACAGTATTTTGACTTGCCCGGCAGGGTGCAATTGTCTGTAGGTCAGGAAAGAAGGGAGCAGGCACTCTGTGCTTAGTTCTGATACAAGAGAACTAATACATTTACAGAGTTTGCACACGAGTATTGCTTTAGTCAAGCACATACTGATATGAAAACCAATATGTTCACTGTACCAAAATGTTTTTACCTCATCTTGCCTATCTTGACCATCTTGACTACCTTGGCCCCCTGGCTTTTTAAATGATTGGCAAGTCAGGTACTTAGAGTCAACTGCTGTTTGAACACAATGTATTTCATGACATAGTAATGTTCCTGACTATCACAAGACAAAGCTTGGGAACAACTCAAAAATGTATAAAACTGTCTTTTGTGGATTCCAGACAATTAACATTTGGGACTAACCACTAACAGTGTAATGCTCCATTACCATGCACATAGATCAACATAATTGAAAACAGGCATTTTCCACTCGTCTGCGTTTCCTTTAAAAATCCAAAGTCAAATGCACAGTAACTTTCCCAAACTATTTCTAGAGCAGCATTGATTGATTGATACAGGATTGCCTAAAGAAAACCATTTTGTACTGCAGTTGAGTTAACTGGAGAGCAAACTCATCATAATGATTTAGATAGTAATTAATTTAAATATCAGGAATGTACAATACACTTTAAAAAAATAAAATAAAAAAAACCCCTGAAACCCAATTTTCAGTTAAACAAAAATGTCAACCTAGATTTTTTGCAATTCACTCAGTAAAGTTCTGTCATCTGAAATTCCACAGTTATCCTTAGGGAATATATGATATCGTTTACTCTGCTGTATTTAAAGGGTACTTAGAAAATTCCAGTTAGCACTGTCCTGTTAAATATGAAAAGGAGCCAAATGAAATAGCATCCATTTGGCCTGTAAGAGCCTAGTAATACCCCTTTGGGAAACACATGCTTTGGTGCTTAGATTCCAGGAAAATCAAAATTTCTGTCCATGCAATAGCTAATTAAGGTATACCACAGAAAACAGGGGTTTATGCACTTAGAATTGTTCACATGAAGCCCTGAGGTTCCCGCCTTTCTCTAGGCAACACACAGCCTCCCTGATCTTGTGCAGTCTTTGTCACCATTTTCTCTAGTGCCCCACATTCCACGAGTCTGACAAGCACTGTGTCTGGAATGGACTAGTAGGCCTTCTTCTGATGCAGGCTGTGCAGATGAGCTGCTCTTGCAGCAGGATCGTCCACAGGGCTCTCACCCGATGCCCCCACGTCCCCATTCTCATGTGCGTCCCTCACTGTCTTCTTGTTATACCCTGGGACACAAGAACAAAAGAAACGCCACATATTTCTGACTGAAAATGTCTAAGTTTTACAATTTTTCTAAGAAAAAATTATTAGCAGAGATGTAAGGAAAACTAACATTGCCCTGATCAAATGAATAGTGCATATGGGAATTCTTTCATCTTATAGCAGATAGGAAACATCATATACATTTTTAAAGTATTAACTATTGAAGCTACCTGAAAGTTGTAAAATAAATCTATCCAGTTTTCTAAAAAAACTTAGGATTGACAAACTAAGTTATAAAAATCCAATTGTATTTATACAATTATCTACTGAAATATAAATATTTTAACTTTAATATTTTGCTTCCATATTATTTAATTCATTTCACTAAACTATATGCTAAATGACTGCTAAACAATCTGTTGGCAAGATAATGTTTAGCTAAATATTAGATTTTGGTTCACTTACCTAACATATAATGGGGATTTAAGTAAATATGATTGACTGTGAAACCCATTAAGTAAGCTTAGAAAGATCTGTATTAAACAATAATCAACAGATGTATTTAGCCATGCCTGTCATTTCAACACTTGGGCAGCTAAGGCAGGAAGATCCTGCGATCAAGGACAGCATGGTCTACACAATGAGTTCCTGGCCAGCCTAGGAGTCCTAGGAAGACCTCAAACCTACCAAAGGTAAATTTTTCATTATCTGACTCGCTTAATAGTGATATACTGTATGGCATGCATTTTGGCTGAGTCATAACGTTTTAATGTTTTAAGTGTTTGCAGTTTACATAGGTAAGAAAAGTTTTCTAACCAAGACTATAAAATTACTGCTTTAAACTTATAATGAACTTATGGAGCTAGAAAACATTTAATGAATGTCTAGTCAAGCACTGGTCTTAGTGGAAAGACATGTAAACAGTTCTGCTGCAACTCCTTAAGCCTTATCGACCTAAGATATGAACTATTGCCTTAAAATTACTATGAACTTATGGAATGTAAAAATGCTTAAAAAACATGTGATCATTTCTCTTTAGAAGGTATAAAAATAAAACAACAAAGTTGTGGTGAAGCACTTTTCTGTTTCATCCAGTAAAAAAAATAAGGCACTTTTTGCTTGTTTTTCCAGACAGGGTTTCTCTGTGTAGCCCTGGCTGTCCTGGACCTCACTGTGTAGACCAGGCTGGCCTCGAACTCAGAGATTCACCTGCCTCTGCCTCCTGAGTGCTGGGATTAAAGGTTTGTGCCCCACTCCCACCCCCCCACCCCTGTTGCCCCACTATCATCTTGGAACAGGTTTTTTAATACACATGGCAGTAAAATGACAGTGGGGCCATGGGAGAGCAGCTCAACACTATAGAGTTCTGACAAAAATGACGACCCCCCATCCCCCCATCTGAGACGAGTCTCTCTGTGAAGTTCTGGCTGTCCTGGAACTCACTTTGTAGACTAGACTAGCCTCAAACTCAGTTTCATCTACCTCTGACTTCTAAGTGCTGCTTGCTATTTATTTCTAAAAACATTTATAACATATTTATTTTTATTTATGTGTGTATACATGTACACATGTCTAAATGCCGGTGGAGACCAAAAGACCAGATTCACTGGAGCTGAAGTTACAGTAGGTTGTGAGCTGCGCAGTGTGGGTGCTGGGAACTGAACTCTAGTCCTCCACAAGAGTGGCAAGTGCTTTTAATGCCTGAGCCGCCATCTGTGTGGTCCTAGTAACTGGCTTTACTGAGGGTAGCTGGATTTACATCTAGGATTTTATTTACTGTTGTTACAAGTGCATGAAGAACCAGCTTCACAGAAGTGTAGCTGGGTGAGAGTATTTTAACTATCTTTTCAAATAACTGTCAATGTTCTCCACTGAAATCCAACAATGTAGAACTTGAGGAATTATCAACACATAGTTACATTAGAGTTTTCTTGCCTAGCTTGTACTGTGAAGGTAAATTCACATAACTTTGTAAAATTACATACAAGTCATATAAAAAACACTGGATTGCTGAAGTAAGCAGCAATTCGAGAGCTGACAAGTTTTACTGCATTATGTAAGAACTCTATCAATTAATGTGTCCATCCAGCCGGGCGGTGGTGGCGCACGCCTTTAATCCCAGCACTTGGGAGGCAGAGGCAGGCGGATCTCTGAGTTCAAGGCCAGCCTGGTCTACAGAGTGGGTTCCAGGACAGCCAGGGCTACACAGAGAAACCCTGTCTCGAAAAACCAAAAAAAAAAAAGATAAAAATATACTATTAAAAAAAAAAATTAATGTGTCCATCCAGCTCCTTACAAGCTTACATTTGGGAACCAGTCAAGCTCATGGGGATTTAAGTGATGTTCTACAAAACATAATTTTCACCCGAGAGCCCATATTTCTGGCAATAAATACTCTCAATTGTCTTCTTTGAAGTAACAGACTGTAAAATTTGAAACAATGTTCACCTGTCAGTCATTGTTCCAAAAAGTCAGTAATCTAGGGCTATATCTGTTAAGAATAGCACCTTTGTGCAGTGTGCTGGGTCATCAAGTGGAAGAGTAAAATAAAATCTACTCAATCAACTGGCATTGGGGCTTAGGCAAAGAACAATAAAAACATAAGGATGAAAGAGTGGGCTGGCTTGTAAATTCAATAATTTACATTTAATAAAAAACAAGTTTTATAGCTTTATCACCAAATACCAATTTTATCTAAAAATAAATTGTTACTGTTTCATCACAGTATTACCAGGAAAAGCTCCTCAGTCCACACGCCTCTCAAGAGGTTCCCAGTGACACCCAGACACCTATGATAACTTGTAAAACATTGCTCTACCCAAAGGAAGCGCTATTATATTTTTTATAAATACCAAATTAAAAATCTCAAGGGTCCTATATTGTGATCTGGTTAATAATCATAGACATCAATTTAACCACTAACCCACAGTTCCTAAGCTCTAACTCATGTTATGAGAGAAGAATCTGCATTAAGACACCTGTACTCTAAAGGGATGTTGGGTTTTGTTTCAGAATCTAGAAACTTTGAATCTTTGTTTTTCAAGCATCTTAGCCAATATGAACTAGAGAACATGTAAACTAGTGGAGCATAGCAAAACTAGTGGAACATAGCAAAACCGCGAGACTGACTATTTATGCCTTTTGTTCTGCATCATTTAGCATGTTACTGAAGAACACTAAGGCTTTTACATTAAAATATTATTAGTAAGCCAGGTGGTGGCAGTGGCCATGCACAACTTTAATCTCAGCAGGCAAATCTCCAAGTTCAAGGATAGCCTGGTCCGTCTCTAATAACCAAAAGAAAAAAAGTCATTAATAACCAATAAATTCATAATAAAATTTGGAGTGATTTTACCTTGTAACACTTTCATTTCGCCACTGCTGTCTTTGCAACTAGCACCAGAATTACCACCACCTTCTAACTCGTCAAGATACAAACGATAGCGGTGTCCACTCTCGTCTTCATACTCTACATTTTCATCATCGGAATCTACTTCAGGAGCCACGTAGACTACTTCAAATTCAATCTCTCCTCTCTACAACAGGGGTGAACACAGAAAGTCAAGTCACTGTGATCAAAACCACAACAGAATTCTCAGTCTTTGAGAACACGCAGTGAGAGGAGGAGAGGGCAGGTATTGCTCCTTTTCAGTCAGGCAGGAAAGTCTCAACTCTCAAGAGGTACCAGAGGGGGAGGCCGTGACGGCTAGACCACTCCAAGGATCCTCTCTATGAGGGAGCTCCTTCTACCGCTCAAAGCATGCATTAACTTCAGACAAGGTCTTAGTAGACCAGTCTGGCCTTGACTCTTCACATAGCTGAGGATGAGCGTCAACTCCTGATCTCCCTGCCTCCTTTTTTTAAGATTTATGTATTTATTTAATTTATATGAGTACACGGCAGCTGTCTTCAGACACATCAGAAGAGGGCATCAGATCACATCACAGATGGTTTTGAACTACCGTGTGGTTGCTGGGATTTGAACTCAGGACCGTTGAAGAGTAGTCGATGCTCTTAACCACTGAGTCATCTCTCCAGCCCCTGCCTCCACTTCTTATTCCTGACCTGACCACAGTATTTTAAATAATATATCAAAAACAAAACAGATGCTTAACTATTAAATTTACAGAATCTTGGAACAAGTGTTCAGTTTAAAGACATCTTGTACTTTACCAGCTATCTAGCAAATACATTTAAACTGATATTAAATAAACTTGTATATAAGGGTGTCAAACAAACTTTGCTAGTTCAAGAAATTGCTGACCTATTATTCCCCACTAAGTACTTTTCTCCTTAAAATAGAAACTTATTCAGTAGCCTAAACTAACTTCTAGCTTGCCCGAACTAGATTCAAACTTGCAGTAATCCTCTTGCCTTAGTTTATCCAAGTTGGGACTACAAGTGTGAATTATTACAACCAGCTTCTGGTCATAAACCTTTATTTAAAAAAAAAATTTCTTTTTACGGAGAAAGACAAGTGTTAATAATTTATTTAGAAATAACAGTAATTATTATACTTATTGTATAAGATTATAGCTTGCATTGACTCTGCAGAGCATTCCATTTGTCTCTTCTCATGAGAAGCAGTAGTGAGCAGTGAGAAGAACACACAGCTTTCCCTAGCACCCACAAAAGCACAGAGATGCTGCCGTGGCTGGACATTCTTTATTCCTTTGCCTACACTGGGCTAGATGGAATATTTTTACTGTTATTCTTTAATAACAACTTAATGCTCAAGTACAGAATTATAAACCATTTTAAGTTCTAAAAAAGTCTCCAAGTTGTAACGGTCATTTACTGAAACTACACACTCACCACATCCTAGTCTTGTTCTATACCAGTTTTAATGACATAAAGAGAATTCACCTGCTGGGAAAGTATGGTTACAGCTTCTTTATGCTTTGTGTCCCTTAGGTTGACTCCATTTACTGCCAGAATAGCATCTCCAACATGTAGCCCTCCACATCTATCCGCAGGTTGTCCTGGATGGATCTCAGAGATGAGAATGGGAACACCATGCTCCTTCCCACCCTGGCAATATAATATCAAAGGAAGTAAGTTACTTTATATTAAATAAAATGATTGGGAATCATCTTAGACACAAGACACATCTTAAAACTTCATTATAATAAACGGAGTCTCTGTAAGAATGGAGTGAAATTTTACACTACTACTATTAAAGAGGCACCTGAGTACAATGACTAAGACCATAAGGCTTTCTGAAATTATTATGGACCCAAAAACTAAAACAAGCCTAAATAACTACCATAGCCTCACTTCTTAAACATTAAAAACAAGTGATATACTAGTGTTCTACAGCACTTTAAGCCATCTTGTGGTCCCTTCCAAAGCACTTTTGTCAAATCTAAACTGTTATGTATTGTAGTGGTTTGAATAAGAATGGCCCCATAGGCTCATATATTGAATGCTTAGTCCCAGGGAATAGAACTGTTTGCAATTAGAATTTGCAGGTATGGCCTTGTCAGAGTAAGTGTGTAAGCAGAGGTGGGCTTTTGAGTTTTCAAAAGCTCAGTGTTTTTCTCTCTCTTGGCCTGCAGATGAGGATACAGCTCTCGGCTAATGCTGTGGTGCCATGCATGTCATGATAGTAGACTAAACCTTTGAAAGTATAAGTAAGCTGCAGTTAAATGTTTTCTAAGAGTTGCCTTGGTCATGGTGTCTCTTCAGAGCAATAGAAGAGTCACTAAAAAATATATATAATAAGATCAATTACTTTATGTATAACCAGGTTCCCCCACCCCTTTTTTTTTTAATTGGAGACAGGGTCTTTCTATGTAGCTCTGACTCAGTATGTAGAGCAGTGGCCTTGAACTTACAGATATCCACCTGGCTCTGCTTCTCAAGTGCTGGGATTAAAGGTATGTGTCATCACATCCAGCTTTACCAAGATAAGTTTGCAAGAGAAGTATCAATTTCCAAAATATAAAAATATGTAATATTGAAGAAATACAATAATTGGTAGCTGTCACTTTATATAGCTTAGGTTTGTTATTTCTACTTTAAATTTTTTTTTAATTTTATGTATATAGGTATTTTGCCTGCATGTATGTCTTTGTATCATGTTCTTGTCTGCTCCCAGTTGTACTGAAAATGCTAAACTACACTTTCTAAAGGGACATCTAAATTACAGGAAGCTTTGTTTACACACAAAAAGGTTTTATGCAAAAGTGCTGCCACTTAAGTTCTGAAAATTCGGTTATTTTGAGCTATATTCAGAACATTTTCTTCCCCGAGATGATGCCCAACAAAAGACCCTGTTCGTATCAGACAAGCGTCATAAGGAAACAGAAGCACTACTTCTTACGGTAATAGAAATGCCAAGGCCTTCATGATCTTCCTTGAGGAGGAGAACTTTTCTAATTGGACCAACTCCCTGGCTTTTCTTCAAAGAGTCTTGATCCTTATTGCAGAGAAAAAGAAAAAAAAATAGTATTATTTAAATAATAATAAAGCAAGCAGAACTCATGTTACTAACTTGCCTTTAGAAACCATTACTAATCTCCTGGTATAGATATACACTACAGCAATTAAAAGATGAGATGAAAATGCTGATATGGTAAAATTTATAGATGATTTTTTTCACCTTTTGTAAATATGTGTGTGTGTATAATGTATATAGATGTTTAGATAATTAGACATTATAAAATTACTAGGAATCTATTAATAAATAAGTATCTTCAAGGATAAAGTAACTATGTATCTTCACTAGAAAGTATCTTTAGGGATTTATATAAATGTTAAGTGATTTTTAGAACTGACAGTTTTTCATCAGCTTGAACATTAATTACTTTTTATTCCCTAGTGCTCTACAATCTGTCTGCTAAATAAAGTACTTTATTCCATTAATTGTTCTTTCTTTGACCTTCCTCGCTCTTTTCTTTTAGTTCAACCCTAAGTTTGTGTAGCATGCTAAGCAAACACGCTGCACTTGCACTGACCCTACTCAGCTCCCTCTCGCATCTTTGATCTTTTTCTTTCTACTAAACTCCTTTTCAACTCAGAAAGTAAACACATTCTAAGCATCTTCCAATTTTAAGATTCTGACAAATCAAATCCCCAAACCCAAAGTAAACCAAACAAAAAAAGAACCCAACCCAACATCCCCTCAATCTTTTCCTGTCTTTTTTACTCACTATCTTCTATCCTGCACACACACTTACTTCCTTGTCTCCCACATCACTTTGGTCCCTGTGATTAAAACTTTGTCCCTAGCCTGAAATTTTCTTATAGTCACTTGCAAAAATATTGCTGAAGCCAATGAACACTTTTTAGTCACTACCGTACTAGAACCCTGCAAAAGGTTGACTCTGGCCCACTCTGGTCCCGTGTTGTTCTTACCTTCTTTCCCAGGTGATCTAAGCTGACTGTACCAGGAGTCTTTCTCTGAGACGTACTCTCTTCCTCCACACTGAGCTCCTCCTTGCCTCCTATTCCTGGTTAGTTTGTGCATGCTTCCCTTAGCTACTGACTTCCATGATTTCAATGATACCAAAGAACACAGCTTGCCTAATATTTCTGCAACTCAAGACTTCTTTCCTGAGTTCCATTCATACACACAGTTGGATGGATTTCTTATATGTCACACCCAAACCTTAAACACTACCTGTCTAGAACTAATGCCATCTTTCCTCCCACAGACCTTCATTTTCCTGTTCTTCCTTTATTAGTAAAAGCAAAGTACACTTGGGTAGTCAAAGCAAAGCTTCGATCTTCCTCCCCTTAACTATCAGCTGTGAAGAGCTTAGCTCAGCCAAGCCCCCTCAATTGAATTCTCACAGAGCTGCCCTTCCTTCCAAAAGTTACTTCCCAAGCTTTTCTCATCTTCTCCTTGGATCACCACTGTCTCTGACTGAGATAGCCGGGCATAATACCACACTACTGTGTACACTATTTTATTTAAATGGCTCATAACTACCAATTTAAGACTCCTATATTTAGGGCTAGAGAGATGGCTCAGAGGTTAAGAGCACTGACTACTCTTCCAGAGGTCCTGAGTTCAATTCCCAGCAACCACATGGTGGCTCACAACCATTTTGTAAAGGGATCTGATACCCTCTTCTGGTGTGTCTGAAGACGGCTACAGTGCACTCACATACCTAAAATAAATAAATAAATCTTTTTTTTAAAAAAATAAAGACTCCTATATTTAATGAAAAATAACTCATTTTCTGGCTTCTGGCTGACTCGTTAGCTGATGTCACAAAGCTATTTGAGTATGCTTTGTCACTTTGATACGCTGCCACACCAACTACTGTGTCCCCCTCATAGCCTGTTTCTCAGACATACTAGACCTCAAAGTTAATATGGAGTGTCGGGCTCTAGAAGACAGCGACATATCTATGCACTGTGACCCTGTTCCTCACTATGTGCTATTATTCTTCTTATAATAACTTTTGTGGAGACAGCAGATTATTTTACTGTTTAAAGCTGTGGTGGTTTGAATGAGAATTGCTCACATATTTTGGTAGACTGTAAAGGAAGGATTAGAAGGTGTGGCCTTGCCTCTCTTTGCTTGCTATCTATGGGTCAACATGTAAGCTCTCAGCTACTGTTCCAGTGCCATGCCTACCTGCCCGCCCATGTGCTCCCCATCATGGTGCTCACAGACTAACCAACCCTCTGAAACTGTGAACAAGCCCCCAGTCAAATACCTCCTTTTGTTAGTAGGCCTTGAACATAGTGCTTCACCACAGCGACAGAACAACAGTGACTAACATAAAAGCCTCAACTTTTATGTGCAACTGGTATTAAGATAGGTGAAGCCTCACATATTGAACTGCTATGGTTAGAGTCTATGTTACCTAATAAGGATTTCCCAAAGCTCCTTTACAGTGGCGGCTATGAAATGGAAAACTGGATACAGACTTCAAATTTTACCCTAATTGAAAGCCAAATAAATGTAAATATTATTTCAGAATCTGTGTTTGGAGGTAAGTACCAAATATTCCCTTGAAAACTTCTCCCAAATATAGCTTATCACAGATAAGTTTATAACAAATTTACGCACGCTCAATCATGACACAGGAAAAATCTGAAATATGATCTAAAGTACAGCAATATGTGTTTGCTGGATAGGGCTGTCAAAGAAATACCACTCCGAAAAGTCTGAGGAACAACCAAAATTCCTTTGGGTAACTGAACCTTTTAAGTATGTAATTACTGTAATTAAGCCAAACTCCCTTTTCCCTCATTAAATAAAAGTTTCAAGCACTAACAGAAGGAAAGAGAGAACAGAGAAGAGGAGGAGTCAGGAAAAGGCTGAGTGGGAGTGGGGACTTACGTGGCCTGGGGGTGCCTGCATGGGCCGCTTCAGGTCGTTGCGCCCTCTGCAGGCTCTGATAACCGTTTTGTGGCGATGCAAATGTATTTCAGCTTCTAACTGGTTCCACAGCTTATCATGAGCAGGTCCCTTCATATCCCGTCCCAGTAACTGTATTTGTTGGACCCTTCACATGAGCAAAAGAGAGTAGTTTAGATTAAGCTTATATATTTAAGACAACTCAAAAGAATTACTAACTTAAGTAGCTGTTGAATTCAGTTTAATTGGTAACAAAACTAATACTTAGGTCTTTCTCAATGTCTCTCAGATTTGTACAGATAAACTGAAAGGGACAGCTATCTTTTAGGGGAAAAAAAAAGCCAAACATTTTTAAAAGAAATAAATGAGAAATCCTTTAATTACATACTTAATTTAAATATTCCTAAAAAACATTTTGTGATTAATGGCAACAAGTTTTATCTCTTATACAACTGAATTCAATGCACTATTAAATAGAAGCAGTTAGACGACAATGACCATATTAAAAAAAATTCTTTTAATGATAGTTTATTTTTATAAAGTGATTAAGTAAAAAAAAAAGAGAAAATTTGTATTTCAAAATGATAAAAGTTATTTGCTTCGGGGCTGGAGAGATGACTCAGTGGTTAGGAGCACTTGAAGCTCTTGAGGAGGACCCAGGTTCGGTTCCCAGTAACCACATGATGACTCACAACCGTCTGTAACTCTCGTTTCAGGGTATCTCACCGCCCTCCCCATCCCAAGGCACTGAATACACAAGGTATATATACTACACGCTGGCAAAACACTCGCACATGTAAAATTTGAAAATCTAAAAATAATTTAGAAAAATCTTTGCTTCATCTCAATTTTTAATAGAATATTAAAATGAGTATAAAATGATTTGACACTAGCACATCATCAACGTTTGTGACCAACTCACCTAACAAGATTAAAGCCAGAAAATGGGGCCAGATAAGATCAAAGAATTCCTTGGTGCTGATCACATGAGCATCACCTGTTGCAGAGTCCAGGCAGGAAATACCAGAAAAGCATTGCTCTGCAGAGTTCCCGGCATCTCGCTGTAAGTTATTATTAGTTTGTACATGTGGATAAAATTTCTGCGCTAAACAACACTGCCAATATTAAGCCAATGCTGTTAATCTATAGCTATGAGTAAAACTAAGGGTGAAAGCGTTTCAGTTAGATGAGACAAGCAGAGCCATTTCTACACACCTGCCGGCCAGCTCCTTATCCAAGTACTTGGCAGCCAACCTCGCCCCATAAACTTCAGCCTGGAGAACAGCTATGTGCCTGCGAAGAGCCTCGTTCTCCTTCCTCAGTAGCTTCACTTCAGCTTCAAGTCGAGCTTCTTTTACCTTTTCTGTTTTATTTGCTTCAAGTTCTCTTTCCTATTGTAATTTTAAGAACATAATTTTATGACAATGTCTTTATGATTCTATAGCCAGGAGACTATGCTCCTTAAAAATACACATAAGTTCAGCATATAATACAAACAATGAAAACATGGGAAATAGGATTGAAACACAATGGATCTAGTTGTTTATTTTATTTGTGTGTGTGTGTGTCTGAGTATGTGTATGGTCTGTCCATGGAAGTCAGAGAACAGACCGAGTCCCTTGGAGCTGCAGTTACAGGTGGCTGTGAGCAGGCTGATGGGGATGCTGGGTCCTCTGAAGTACAAGTGCTCTTAACTGCTAAGTCATCTCTTTAGATGATAATTCTTTGTTTTTGACATAAAGCCTGGTTTAGGCTGGCCTGGAACTAACTAACTCTCTCTCTCTCTCTCTCCATATATATATATATATATATATATATATGTATGTATGCATGTATATGTATATGGCTAGGTCCTGAACCTGAAGTCCTGCATCTATCTCTCATGTGCTAGGATTACAGATATAGAAAAAAATGCCCAGCTGGATTTCCTTCTTTAAAATTAGAAAATTAGGACCTTCCTTTGGATAGATGCATGCCACAATGTTTACTGACATTGAGAGAAGTACAATCTTCTTTAAGCAGGATACTGAGTCTACTTTCTAAAAGTGACTTTAGAAACCAGCTTATATAAAAATAATCAGCCACATGTGGCAGCTCATGACAGCAAGACTAGCACTCAGGAGGCTGAAGGGGGAGGATGCTAAGTTCCTAGTCACCCTGGCTACAGAGTTCCAGGTTAGCATTTACCCACTGGACCACCTCACTGTCCCATTCTAAGCTTTCAGAAAACACTGTACAGCCATTCGTGAAGAACCTGTAGTTACTATGTTAGAGCTTCATTTTAGGGGAGAGCATCTCTTCCTTTTGCCACCTAGGAAGTAAAATAGTCATACATTTTCAGTTCTCATAAAAGGAGCCATCTTTAGCCTTCTATGTGAATCTACAGGTATTAGAGGACATAATTTCAAGATCACCACCATTACATTTTTACTATAAGTTCACAAGAATTAATGTTCAGTTTTCTCTGAGTTTATGTAGTGTGTTGAAGCTCACAGATCAAGTGTTCAGGATCCAAGTATAAAATGGGCAGCTTCAAGTCAAAGCAGAGTATAAAATGGAAGGCACAAAGTCTTGCCCAAAGAAAAGCAAATTCCAAATCATATGCACACTATGTGTGTCCAAGAACACCTCTTCTGAGAATAGAATAGAGGCCCCACAGGTATTAGTTCTGAATCAGAATCAACTAAACACATCACACTAGCATGTATCTGGATTAGGCTGCCATTGCTGACTTACTGACCTACAGAAATACAGAACTTAGGAAAATATGGTTATATTTTCACACACATTTCACAGGCTATACTAGTAACTTTACTGAGCTTCATTCCCAGCCTGAAGACCAAGATTTCTTTGGTGTACAGGTATAGAATATTACTGTACTGAGCTAGCTAATGAAATCTCAGATGCTTATGAGGCCAACACTTCCTTTTAATAAGTCAGACTCCTAAAGAATCTGATAGTCGCTGAAACTTACAACTAACACATGATGCAAGTCAGCTATGGTGATGTAAACGCCTTTAATCCTATTACTTAGGGGGCAGAGACAGGCAGATCTCTGTGAGTTCAAGGACAGTCTACCATGAAAAAAAAAATGTTGGGCTGGAGAGATGGCTCAGAGGTTAAGAGTGCTGGCTGTTTTTCCAGAGGGGCTGAGTTCAATTCCAAGTACCCACGTGGTGGTTCATAACTATCTAAAATGAGATCTGGCGACCTCTCTTCTGGCACACAGGCATACATGCACACAGAACACTGTATACATAATAAACCTTTAAATAAAAATATGCAAACAAGAATATGATTAAGGCAACTGAAGAGAATTACTTTTAAGATTTAAAGATAATTTGTAAGTTTGTTTCCTGGTTAACCTTTTTGTCTTAGGTAATAAGCAAGTTTATTTCAAGCTTTAGACTGATGTTTCTTCAGAAGTGGTAAAGTCCCAAGTCAACTGGAATTTGATTAGCTTGGGATAATGGGAGATACACTAAGAATTTATATATTGTTATTGTCTAAAATACTTTCTGATAAAACATTTAAGACCCAGTGTTTTATGTCCACACCATCATTTTCACACCCACCGAGAGGTCCTAACACATGCAATGGATGAAGGGATCTGCATGCACACTCTCTTAATGGGAACAAGTTCAAACAGAAACTTGAAGGGCCAAAAATCAGGTCTGTTTACTACCTCCTCAATACCATCATGCAGGTATTTTTGCCTTAAAATAAGTGGGAGCAAGTTACAAGTCCGAAAAGTTGTCTAAATTGATGGGCTCTGCAAACAATGGCTGTAAAGTGACAAATGAAAGGTAAGTCTTTAGGCACATGCAGTGAGGAAAGCACATTGGGCACCCCCTTTTCAGGTATCTGGACCCTGAAAACAGGCATTAACATCACTTCCAAATACAAAGTGTGACAACAGCTAGTACATAAAACACCAGAACATTTCAGCAGGACACATTAAAGCAAGAGAAATGACAGACTTACCAGATCCTCCACAGAGTGGACAGACTTCAGATACAAGAAAAAAGTTTTATAATTAGAAAACCATCAAACAAACAAATTATCTAGTGGTATTATCATTACAAGGAAAATTCCCACATGTTGAGTATCAGTAAAAGCTCATTAGCACAAATATGTTTGCAAATCTATAAACAATAGTTATAATATTACACTAAAAATGTTAAAGTTAAAATTAATCAACAAAATTGGCCCAATATTTATTTCTCTATAGCATCTATTAAAAGTTAAGGAACTCTTTTCTAATGAAAATGTAAAATGTTTCTCAATGCAAACATCACATAGCTTATCTTAGTCAGGGTTCTCTAGTGTCAACAGAACTTATAGAATGTCTGTTAACACAGATCCAAGGCCCTTCAGTTTCTGAGGCTCTCAGGAGAATATACATGCTGAAGTATCAATATATCAGTACATGTAAGCATTCAAACAAAATTAAGTAAAACTTAAGCATGTCCTCACTCATCACACCAACAGTGCTGTCTCACAACTGATCTCCCCTAAGCTTTATCTTTCTTACTGCTGATGTCACATATCTAGTCAAATGTCTGGCACACAGACTACACTCAATCCGTAGGTTGAATTGAAACAAGCCTTACAATTTTGTTGTCTACTTAAATAGACAGTTTTAATCAAGATGGTTATGGCTAATTAGAAGGAACTCAGAATGAAATATACAGACATGACATAATGCTCAGTAACAGAAGAAATGCTTCCACTATATGGAGAACTAAGAAACTTGGTGGCATTTAACTATACTGTCCTCTTCTCTGTATTATCAGCACTTCGATCTTACCAAAATATACAGACTAACACAGAGCTAGGGCTAAGTGAATGAGGGGCTGACAAAATTTACTAAGGAGATTTAGTCATTGAACCTTGTTTACAAAGGCCAACACAATAAAGAAGAATGTTTCTGTCCCTCTTTAGATTCTTCCTGTTCCTAACTAGACACAGACCTGAGGAAATCCCAAGGCTAGAACTCATCTGCCAAAAATGGCAGAATACAGCCAAACAAGAACCTTAACTCCTAGTACATATAGAGTAGTCGCATCAGTTTTGAGATGCCTGTCTCAGGTTAGTTGAGGAGAAACCAACAAAACTATTCAAGAACAATCTCAATGCTACTCAGGATTTCTGCTATAGCAGCTGAACTTAACCCCAACAGATAGCAGAACAAAAACTTGTTTATGTTATATCTTTAATAGCCTTTAAATATATTTATACAAATATCTGAAAATAGAGTATCTTCTATTCTATCAAGTGGGTAGCGATTTCATCAGATGCTATTGGTGAATATGACCATAAACTTTCTATTCCCTGAATTTTCATCATGAACACATTTTACAATTTTAGCTCCATTACAAATTGCCTCTCCATCCACCAACACACAAGTGCACATCCTGCATTACTTACCAATTTTGCCTTAATGGCGCCAGAGTCAACACTTTGACCAGTTTTGGCATGAAGCTGAAGCTGAGTGGAGTGCAGCTGTAAAAGCTGGTCGTGGACTTCTTTCTCCAGGACAACTTTCTCTGCTTGAGTCTCTGTCAATTCAGATCGCAGATCCACCAGCTGTGCCTTTTAAAGCAATAGAAAACATTAAGGGTTCTTAATTTTATTATTACTCAAGAAATGATAAAGAGATAATCCTTGAAATGAAAACCTCAACACTGACTGTTGGTTGACCAAATTATCCATCTAAACCGATAGCGGGACTGCCCAAGATAGATGTTCAGTGGGTAAAAGCACATGCTGTCAAGCCTTTGATCCTTAGGACTCACATGTAAATAAGTAAATAAAAAATGTAATAAAAAAATTAAACTGACCAGAAACCAAGTGTGAAAGATGCAAGTGGCAGGAGAACTCTCCTATAAGTGTCTTCTACTGACACAGGTTAATTCCATTTTACATGACTTACATTAACAAACCCTTTCAAAGTCTTCTCATCTCTATCTTTAAAGCTTTTACATTACACAACTGTGGATATAGAGTTCATCTTCCTGTTCAGACAGTATATATCATGGGGGTCCACTAACATGAATAATATGTTAGTGGAGTTCTGTCTTCAACACAGAAACTATCAGCCTACATTAGACTTCTTAAACTTTTCCCATTGGCAACATTCACGCATTCAAATGGTTTCTAGTCCAAGCTGCCTTGAACTGGCTATGTAGTGAGGATGACCCTGAACTGCTGATCCTTCTGCCTCCATTCCCTGGGTGCGCGCCTAGGGACTGAATCCTGGTCCTCATGTGTGCTGAGGTAATCCCTCTATCAACTGAACTACACCACCTGCCTTTTTTCCTTTAAATTTCCATTGTGTATATTCCGTGTACACAGCACTGTGCCACACAAAGACATTTTCCTAAAGCATGTATTTTATCATGAGTTTATGCCTGCCCTCCACTTCTCTAGCTTTCATTTTCTTACAACTTTTTTCACTGGATTTCTACACAACCCCAGTCATATAGTTATATAAAATAAATACACAAACACTTCCTAATAATAAATTTATTTAAAAACAAACATATGACTTATCATTTACTAACGATTGTACTAGTTAGGGTTTTACTGCTGTGAACAGACACCATGACCAATGCAAGTTTTATAAGACATTTAATTGAGGCTGGCTTACAGGTTCAGAGGTTCAGTTCATTGTCATCAAGGCAGAAACATGGCAGTATCCAGGCAGGCATGGTGCAGAGGAGCTGAGGGTTCTACATCTTTATCCAAAGGAAGCCAGGAACAGACTGGGCATCCTCAGGCATCTAAGAGGAAGATCTCTAAACCCAACCCCACAGTGACACACTTCCTCCAACAAGGCCACACCTTCTAATAGTGCCACTCCCTGGGAAGAACATATACAAACCACCACAACGATCAATAGTAATTTACATAACAAGGAATGCTTATTTATTTTTATATAGTTCTTGGCTATATATGTGATTGATATAAGACACAGGTAGTATATACTTAAGCTTAACTTGTATTCCATGGACCCTGTGTGGTTGAGGACAGCTACGAATGCAGTCTAACACAAAATGGCAAACTTAAAACATAAGGTTGTTTTTGTTGTTGTTCTTTATTGCAACTTGATTACATGGTTCTCAAATGTGAACTTCATAGATGACAACATGTCTGTCACAAGGTTGGGGAAACCTTAGGTAGAGTACCTTCAACATTTTCCAGAATTGATCAATATTTTGATTTGACAACTGTCAATGTAGAGACTAAGGTTCTGTATGCAGAAATATGCTTAGGACTATTTCGGAAGTTGTTGGAAATTCTTTCCTAAACCCAAGCCAAAATTCGTTTAACAATAAAAAAAATTAATAATAGTTACTATTGTTTTTAAGATTTATTTTCATTTATGTGTGTGGTGTACATGTCATGTATGTTCAAGTACCTGATGAAGCCAGAAGGTATTGGAGTTCCTGGAGCTGGAATTACAGATGGTTACGAGCTACCTGACATGGGTGCTGGGAACCGAACCTGGGTCATCTGAAAGAGCAGCAAGTGCTCTTAAACACTGAGACATCTTTCCAGCCTCCAAAATACTTATTTATTTGTATGCATGTAAATGTCTGCGTGAGTGCTACAACCTGTGTGTGGAGGTCAGAGGACAACCTTGGGTGTTGGCCCTCCTAACCTTGACCTTGCCTCTTGCTTGCTACTGCATTGCATAGTCCAGGGTATCTACCCTTGAGCTTCTGGGGAATTCTCCTGCCTCTGCCTCACATCTCACACCATAGACACATAGCACTATGTTCAAGGGATCCAAACTCAACTTGTAAGGCTTACAGTACATGCTTTTTACCTGTTGAGCCATCTCCTTGGCTCAACATACATTTATTTATTTTTAAAAAGATTTATTTATTATTATAGGTAAGTACATTATAGCTGTCTTCAGACACACCAGAAGAGGGCGTCAGATCTCATTACAGATGGCTGTGAGCCAATATGTGGTTGCTGGGATTTGAACTCAAGACCTTTGAAAGAGCAGTCAGTGCTCTTAACTGCTGAGCCATCTCTCCAGCCCCAACATTTTTTTTTTAAGGAAACTAAAGTCAGAAACTCAAAACAGCAATTTTTGAGCTCTAACATTCTAACACAATGTAACCCAGGGATATACTAATGTGAACTTTACATGCTGAAGAATGATGAGAAAAATCTTGTCTTCATTTTCTGTAAGCCATATGTTTCTGTAAGAACATTAGACTGTATGTGCTGTAAGAATACGTCATTCATAACCTGCTTCTTAGCCTGCATGCTTCAGTCATCAGCACTGTGTGTCGCAGCAGCGTGCACAGTGTAAACTGCACGTGGACTCAGAACCAAGGCTGCTATGAGGCTGTGTGATACAAGGGCAGGCACTGCCAGAACACCTTGGATTCAGTGTGTTTGGTTTTGAATTAATTTTTGGTTGTTGCACATTCAGAAACCATTTTACTGTTCTCTAACATTTTGGGACCCTCACATTCAGTTACATGACCTCATATAGGAGCTTAAACCTCATTTTAGGAAGCGGTGGCTTTTCTTTTGTCAGAACATTACCCTTTATACCATGTAGCAATTATTTTAAGGACCAAGTGCTGAGATCACAGTGAGCCTAAGCATCAGAGCTGACCGCAAGCTCTCAGTTATAGCAGAAAAGCCCCTCAAGAGGGCTTATTCACTCCACCAAAGCTTTCCATTTCTACACAGCTGACACAGTTTTACCACTGTGAACTGCACATGGCCCTTATGTTTGCTCTGCCTAACTAGCCAGCGCCTGCACTTTTCTTTCCTATTCAACTCAGAAGAATTTTAAACTTTAACTTTCAGTTTAAAAATTAAAAGGTCAGAGAACTATACTATCACAGAAAAAAAACAGATGTAGGTAGTTCATACAGAATTAGCTCATGTCCAAGGAAAGTCAACTTACAGAACAGCGGTCTGCTGCCATGGAAATTTTATAAATGGAAATAAAGGATTTTATAATGTTAGAAACATTATTAAGGAAGACTTGCAGCATTGTGCAATACATTCAAAGACAAAAAGTGTACAACGAAACAAAAACCTTTCCGAAGTGAAGCCACTGATGCAAATGGTTAAAATTCGATAACAGCTTACTTAGGAGGAAAGAAGACAGGTCTTGGATATGCTGATCTTGGTGTAAATCACAATATGACCTGAACAAGAACTGTCTCATAAGAGCAGCAGGAAGGAGGGAAGGAAGGAGGGAAGGAAGGAAGGAAGGAAGGAAGGAAGGAAGGAAGGAAGGAAGGAAGAAAGGAAGGAAGGAAGGAAACAAAGAAGGAAGGAAAGAAGTATAAAGCTGAGGCTTGCACTGGGACTAGGAGCAGATATACATTAATGCCCCAACACAGAGTTACATGGAGAAGAGAATGTCAGGGAGTGGCACTTGGGAAATTACTTGTCAGGGATGGTTGGAAAGGGAAAAGAAAAAAAGATACTGTGCAAGGACATCAGATCAGAATGTGTAATGGCAAAAATACTGTTGCATGTGATGGTTAATGTTAATTGCTAACTTGACAGAATTTAGAATTACCTGGGAGGTGTGTGTGTGCGTGAGCGTGATCTTCTGTTAATTCACGTGGGAGGACCATCGTAACTGTAGATAGAACTATTCCCTGGGCAGAGGAGCTTACAGAGTATAAACAAAGCAAGCAAGCAGAGCACTGCACACAGGCATTTACTGGTCTCTGCTTCTTGACTTGGACACAATGTGACCAGCTGTCTCAAGCTCCTGCTGTCATGACAGCCCCATGACAGTACTGTAACATGATACAGAGAACCTTTCTTCCTTAAGTTGCTTCTGTCAGAGAAGAAGGTTTTAGTTTTTATTTTGCTTATTATTAGAAGTATCAGAGGTATAGGCATGTGGGGGTCAGAGGAAAACTTTGTCCAGTTGTTTCTCTCCTCTACTTTGACATGAATCCTGGGACAGAACATAGTCAGCTCTTCAGGCCTGTGTATCACATGCCTGTACCCAGTGAGGCTTTTTTGTTGTAGTTACTGTTTTTAGACAGAGTTGATACAGGCCTGGCTGGTTTGGAACCACGAGAAGACTAGGCTGGTCCTGAATTCGCAGAGCTCCACCTGTCCCTGCCTCTCCAGTGCTGAGATCACAGGTTGTGGCCCCATGTGTGGCTCCTGTCAGCCATCTTATTACATATAAAAAACAGAAGAAACAGAAAAGAAACCAAGACACTATTTCTTCCCTGCCTCCTAACTCAGGCCTTCTTGTTCTCTGTTGTTGTCACTGTCGGTGACGCTGAGGCCTTGTGTATGTTAGGTAAACACTCTGTAACACTGAGGTACTTCCCCAGCAGTCCCTTCCTTTTTATAACAGTTTTATTCAGTATAGCTTACATCAGAGCAATGCACAAATAACATACTAGCAAAAACAAGTGCATCTATTTAATGAGCACACAATTTTTTTTTAAAAAAGCAGTCTTTTTTTAACGTTATACAAATGCAAATATAGTGTACATTGTCTGGCCTTTTACATCGAGTGTGTTTAAGATTCACTTATACTCTAAATTCTCTTTATATGATTTTCACTAAGACACAATTTGTCAATTTCTTTTACTTTCAATGGGTACCCTTTTGATGATAAACATGATACTAATAAAAACTACCCATCAATTGTTAAATACTGAATCTACTTTTCTTGACCGTATCTAGGAGGAAAATTTGGGTTACAAAATGGAAAGTTGTTTTGTGATTGGTTCCAAGACTCTTGTAAATGCCAAGTTCTTGAATGTTCTCAAGTCCCTTATATAAAATGACTAATATTTACATATAACCTATGTACTCCATATACCTTAAAGTACTAGATTACTTATATAAATGCCATGAAAATGATTGTTGTAGTATACTTTTTATTTTCCTTTTAAATAAACTTTATTATCTAAAAACAAAACAATACAAACAAATCAAAACATCACATATCCAAATTAACCAGACTCAAAGTCTACATAACTGAATGACCTTAAGAACTGTTCTACATCCATTAGAGAGCTAATATCCAATATATACAAAGAACTCAAGAAGTTAGACTCCAGAGAACCAAATAACCTTATCAAAATATGAGGAACAGAGCTAAACAGAGAATTCTCAACTGAGGAAACTCGAATGGCCAGGAAGCACCTAATGTTCAACACCTTTAATCATCAGAGAAATGCAAATCAAAACAACCCTGAGATTCCACCTCACACCAGTCAGAATGGCTAAGATGAAAAACTCAGGTGACAGCAGATGCTGGCGAGGATGTGGAGAAAGAATAATATTCCTCCATTTCTGGTGGCATTCCAAGCTGGTACAACCACTCTGGAAATCAATCTGGTGGTTCCTCAGAAAACTGGACATAGTACTACCTGAGGACCCAGCTATACAACTCATGGACCACATGAAGCTCAAGAGGAAGGAAGACCAAAGAGTGAATGCATCAGTCCTACTTAGAAAGGGGAATATAAGCAATATAATTAAGGGAAGTAGAGGGTGGGAGGGACTTGGGAGGAAGTGAAGAGGGGGAGGGGAAAAAGAGGGGCAGAATCAGGTATGGGAGGAGATGTAGGAGATATACAGAGGGTCAGGAAATTGAATAGAGGTATGTAGCAATGGGGGATGGAGAACTGGGGATAGCAACCAGAAAGTCCCAGATGCCAGGAAAGCAAGAGCCTCCCAGGACCCCACGGGGATGACCTTGGCTGAAATACCACCCAAAAGGGAGGGAGAACCTGTCAAGATCATATCCAGAGTTTTGGCATGGCC
Source organism: Tokudaia tokunoshimensis (assembly GCA_036184795.1). Lineage (NCBI taxonomy): Eukaryota > Metazoa > Chordata > Mammalia > Rodentia > Muridae > Tokudaia > Tokudaia tokunoshimensis. Next base: position 34,674,728 of record BTHU01000021.1, on the reverse strand, counting down.
TCCCAGTTGAGGGATGAGGCCACCCGCCCACCTCCAAAATTTTAACTCAGAATTGCTCCTGTCTAAAGGAAATACAAAGACAAAGAGTGGGACAGAGACTGAAAGAAAGGCCATCCAGAGACTGCCCCACCTGGGGATCCATCCCACATGCAGACACCAAACCCAGACATTATTGCTGATGCCAACAAGTGCTTGCTGGCGGGAGCCTGATACATCTGTCTCCTGAGAGGCTCTGCCAGATTCTGACCAATGCAGATGTGGATGCTCACAGCCAACCATTGGACTGAGCACAGGGTCCCCTATGGAGGAGTTAGGGGAAGGACTGAAGGAGCTGAAGGGACCTTATCTGGCATCAATGGGAGGAGAGGCCCTTGGTCCTGTGAAGGCTTGATGCCCCAGTGTAGAGGAATGCTAGGGCGGTGAGGTAGGAGTGGGTGGGTGAGTGGGGGAGCACCCTCATAGAAGCAGAGTAAGGGGGAATGGGAAGGAATAACATTTGAAATGTAAACAGAATATCCAATTTAAAAAAAAACTGTTAGCATTGGCATTAGGACATAAGTTGTGAAGGTTAATGTTAGAGTATATACCTAAAAGTGAAATTGTTCGTATTTTTACAACTAAGTTTTAAAGGAACTACTGTTGCATTGACTTTCACACTGACTTCACAGAAGTAGAACCATTCTGTGTTTCCACCAGCAATATATGAAGACAGGGTAGAGACAAAAGGATCCCTAAAGCTGATTTCCCAGACAGCTTAGCTTAATTGATGAGTTTCAAGCTCAATGAGAGATCATGTCTCAAAACCAAATAAATAAAGATGGAGGGCTAAGGAGATGAGTGGTGTGTAGAAGTGCTAGCTGCACAAGTCTGATAACTGAGTTCAATCTCAGAACCCTCATAAAAAGCCAAATATGGATAGATGCACCCACAATCCCAGTACCCCTAAAGGGAAATGGGAGGAGAGAGGAGAATCACCTGCAAGCTAGAGGGAGAGCTATCCTGGAGTATATAACAGCAGCAGAAAGAACAAGACAGATGTCTCCTCAAAACAAGGCGACAGCAACCTGATGGGTGGCACATGTCTTAAATCACAGCACCTGGGAGGCAAAGGCAAGCAGATCTCTGAGTTGGAGACCAGATTGACCTACATAATGAGTTCCAGGCCAGATAGGGCTACACAGTGAGACCCTGACTTGAAACACAAACAAAAACCAAAGTGGGAGGTGAGACCTTCCAAGTTGTTCTCTGACTTTCATGTGAAGACCATGACTTATGCCCACCCATCTACCATCCATAAATTGATAATAAGATTTTTTTTTAAGATGGAGAATGGTCCATACCCCAAAAACACATAACTCCCCATCCCCATCCCTAACTCATACACACACAAAAGGAGATTTGGTTGAAAATTCCTAAAATCCTGAAAGTATACCCCAGACATTTTGAATCTTTAGCTTGTTGGTGCAACACACACACCCATACCGAATATTTGATATTTTATTTGTTTACATCTCAAATGTTATCCCCTTTCCCATCCTCCCTTTATCTGCTTCTATAAGGGTGCTCCCCCACCCACTTATCCACTCCTGCGTCACCACCCTAGCATTCCTTTACACTGGGGTATCAATAAATAATATTGTAGCCTGGAAGCAGTTCTCTGTTCTGTGACCTGCCTGCTTCAGTTTTCTAGTCAAGAGAATAGTCTCTCCCTTTAGCATTTGCTCATGACTTGTGTCTGGCCTCCTTGGAAACCCTTCTGCCATATGGGAATTTTTTCCACATGAGACATGGGAAGGTCCTGCTATTTCAGCCCACCATATTCTGAAGTTTGTGAGGGTACCTTCATACCTAGTTTTGTTGAAGAGACTGCCCTTGGGTTTTGTTTGTGATTTCAGTTTCCCTCTTTTAAGTTAAAAAAACAAACAAACTTTTTTTTTAACAAAAGTTTTTTAATAAGTCTTCCTTTTCTTTTAAATTAATTTATTTATTATATGTAAGTACACTGTAGCTGTCATCAGACACCCCAGAAGAGGGCGTCAGAACCTGTTACGTATGGTTGTGAGCCACCATGTGGTTGCTGGGATTTGAACTCAGGACCTTCGGAAAAGCAGCCAGTGCTCTTAACCACTGAGCCATCTCTCCAGTCCCCAATCACAGTCTTCTTTAGATCATAAATTCTCACTTCCTAATTTTATTGTAATAGGAAGTTGTGGTATTTTAGACTAACATTGTGCAACAGAAGCAGCCAGACATTTGATTTAAATTTTTCTGATAACTACATTAATAAATAGCAGCCAGTGAGATGGTTCAATAGGGGTACCTGCCATCAAATTGATAACATAAATCATATCAATTTACTATACTAATTTATACTAATTGATAACACCTGGGGGACCCACATGGCTGAAGGGGAGATCTGACATGACACACAATGTAAAAATGTTTTGTTTTTTTTTTTAAAAAAGTCAGATCTGGGTGTCTGTACATGAGTAGGGAATAGTAACAATTAGGGTCTGGAGGCCAAATACAGACAGACACCCCTCACACATACCACAAGTAAAAAGGTGAATGAAATACATTTCTGTAGTATGGCTTATTTAACACAACATATGTAAACATAATCAGTGTAACACTTACTGAGTTATTACTTTTTATACCGTTAGGTCCATTATGTAGATATCTGTGCAACATATCTAAATCAGAATTAGCCATATTTCAAGTACACACAACAGCCATATCACACTAGTTAGTAACTACTGTATAAGACAATGCAGTCAGATCTAGACTATTTCTTATGCCAAATCTTAAATTTCACTATGATTTAAATGCTTAAAGAGATAATAGTAGGACTGGAGAGATGGCTCAGCAGTTAAGAGCACTTCCAGAGGTCCTGAGTTCAATTCCCAGCAACCACATGTTGGCTCACAACCATCAATACTGGGATCTGATGCACTCTTCTGGTATACAGCTGTACACGCAGATAGAGCACTCATATGCAAAATCAATCAATCAATCAATCAATCAACCTTTGGGGATTAACATTTTTAAAAAAGAGAACAGTAGCAGCAACTGAATCCTTATATATAGTAAACATATGTAATATATAAAATAGAGCAGTATTTCTTTTCCATTGTTATCTCCATGAGTATATAATAGGTTTTGCTTTGTATTTTTTTAGCACAGGGGATCAAACTTGGCCCTGTATGTATTAGACAAGTGTTCTACCACCAGCCCTAAGTGACAGTTTAATCACCTTTGATAACTCTTGAACATCAAAACTCTAGGAAGAAAAAACTTACCAGTACTGTAAAGACGGTTTACAGAGCTTATTCAACAAATTATCCACGAAAGAAAAAATTATAAAGACTTAAAGCCACATCCCACAAAACACTGTTCGGCGCACTTTGAAGCCTGCTCTTTTAAAGTGTAAGAGAGCCTTGTCTAGAAAGTCAAAACAAAATAAAATAAAACACACACACACACAAAAACCCTATAGGATTCTATGACCTCTGAAATAATTATAAAAAGAAAACAAATATTTTCCTAATATATGTACTCTGTGTAATATATGTAGCTTGTGTTTAGCCCAGAATACCCAAGAAAGTTTAAATTCTGCTGTTTTAAACTACATTTTTAATCTCCTTTCCTACTGTTGCCTTTCTTTCTGTTTTGGCTTTTTCTTTGTAATGTCTTCTAATGCATTGTTTCATTCTTTGCATTTCTTGTAAACTAGAAGTTGGAACTAACGTTTTTCAGCCTTTCTAGTAAGAACATGACTATACCATGTATTTTATTAGCAGATTAGATAGATAGATAGATAGATAGCAGATTATATATATATAAAAGTAGATAACTAGATTATATATATATAGTCTAGTTATCTACTTTTTCTCTTTTAATCCACAAATAGCATGATGTATCAATACATGCAAAATCTATGTTACTAACAAAGAGATTCAAATGAAAACTAGATCTAATTACCTTCAAAAAGGACAAGAAAATAGAACTGTGAATGAATAGGTCTTCAATTTGAATGACATGTATTACATGGATTCAATTGAATGAAGTAATTTCTTCACATTTTGCTAAACATAAAAATATTGGGGCTGGAGAGATGTCTCACTAATTAAGGGCACTGGCTACTCTTCCAGAGGACCCAGGTTCAACGGCCAGCACCCACATGGTGACTCACAACTATCTGTATCCCCAGTTGCAGGGGATCCTATGCTCTCTTCTGGCCTTCACAAGTACCAGACATGCATGGTTCAGACATACAAGCAGACAAAACAACCATACACATAAAATAAAAAAAATAGAAGATGCAGGTATCAAAATCTGAAGTGCTATTTTATATCTTGGGAATAAGACTGCATCAAATTTACTCTAAATTCTACAATATTTAGTAACTCTTTCTTGCCTAAAATGTAAGCATTCTGCCTAAGAAAATTAGTCATGGATAAACTCTAGGTTATTTAAAACTCGGTTATTTAAAGTTTCTACATACTACTTAATGGTCACTCTTTAACATAGCAGAACTCTAGAAAGGGACCTACAAGAACACAAAGACTATGATTACTATGACTGCGACAAAACTTAGGTAATACAATCAAAGCTGCATATTTTCTAAGACTACCTAGGTGGTCAGTGGCTAAGTGGTATTCCGGCATCCAATTCTGGTTTCCAGGGCAGCACCGTGGAAGTATCAGTACCAAGAAGGCAACCAGAGGAAAACTGTATCTGTATGTGGTTAGTGTGCCAATAACATCCACTCCCACAAAGCAAGCATCTACCACCATATGGCAAGTATGCACATTATCTCTACTTAGCATACTTAACTGTTTGTTTGTTTTTTTTTTTTTACAGTTAAGGAAATGGAAATCGGGATTTAAACAGCTCATCCAAGACACACAACCAAATAAACTTGAAACTAATTTAAAAAAAAATGCTTAAGGATCTTTTCTCATTGTTGTAGACCATACATTTGTGCCCTCTCAAATAAATATGAAATCTTTTATTCAGAACAATTTCATTAAAGATATTTATAAAAGAAAGAGCATACCATAAGTTTCCTTCCACAGTTCTGCTTCAACTGTGTGTTACTTGAGTGCATACAGTAATGTCTGAGACTCTGTACATGCATATAGTAGGTTTTAATCAAGCCCACTCCCTATTCCCTCTACTATAATTTCTCTCCCATCCTCCATCATTCCCTCCCCTCTCATCTTTGTTCCTTCCTTCCATCCATCCATCCATCCATCCTCCACTCCACTCCACTCCAATCCAATCTATTGAGTCTATGGGGCACTGCCAGAAAGTGCCTGAGTATAGGGCCATCCATGGGAAGCATGGATTGTAGCTGCTCAGGGCTAATCACTAGAGAAACTGACCTTCCCTCTCCCAGGAGCCATCACTTGGTAATAGTTCCTCAGTTACACTTTAACTTATATTTTGAACAAATAGTAAACTACTGAGAATTATACCTAAATCTTTTTTTGTACTGTTCACTTAGGTCAAAGAGCCCTTTCTATGAGTGGTAGAGGAAATGAAGTGAGGAAAAGAAAGGAAAGGAAGGAAGAAGAGAGGGCGTAAGTGAATAAAAGTTCACTTTTAGCAAGGAAACAGATCACTGTGAATTTTTGTGTGTTTAAAGTGACCAATAATTGATATTTACGTAATTTATGGAAATTACTAGATTATAATTAACCTATTGAGCTTTTTTTAAAAAACAGTTGATTTCAAACTCCAACTTTAATTAACACACCAAAAGTACTTTAAAGACACAGAACACAGGTTGTGGTGACTCACATCTTAAATCCCAGCACTATGTGCATTCCCCCTTCCCTGTATCATTATTTGAAGAACTCTGTCCCTTATCCACTATGTGTTCTTGCTAGCTTTTGTCAAGAGTCAGAATACTGTAATAAACTCTTTCTTCTATAAGTTGCCTTGGTCTTGATGACTCTTCACAGCAATACAAAAGTAACTAAGACAAATGGTAACAAAACCAAAAATAGACAAAGGAACTGCAACACACTAGAAACAGCAAAACAAAACCCAACAACCAGAGACACAGGTTACAATGTGGAAGAATGTATTTGCAAATCTGATAGGGGATAATATCCAAAACACACAAGGAATCAGGACTACTCAAAAACAAACAATCAATCCAGTTAAAAATGGATGAAACATGAGTAGACATTTTATAAAATATTTAGAATCAGGTATATTAAAAAAAAGTTTACCATCAGGGATCACTATTGAACTAATACAAATCAAATCTATAACAAAATATCAAACACACACACACACACACACACACACACACAAACACACACATACCCTATTAAAATGGTGACTATAAAAGGAACCAAACCAAGAAAAACACTTGCAAGAATATGGAGGGAAAAAAAAGAAACCTAAATATAGTATAGCCATTATAGAAGACAGAATGTTGTATCTTCAAACAAAGAAGCCAAAACACCAAAGAAACAACTGCCAGCAATCTCACAATTTAGGAATATATGAAAACAAAATCGATACATCAAAGAGATATATGCAGGGGCTGGAGAGACGGCTCAGCGGTTTAGAGCACTGACTGCTCTTCCGAAGGTCCTGAGTTCGAATCCCAGCAACTACATGGTGGCTCACAACCATCCATAACAAGATCTGACGCCCTCTTCTGGAGTGTCTGAAGACAGCTACAGTGTACTTATATATAATAAATAAATAAATCTTTAAAAAAAAAAGAGATATATGCAATCTTATGCTTACTGTAGCACCATTTGTTATAGCTAAGATAAGGAATCAGCCTAAGTACCTATTAATGGATAAAAGAACAAAGCAAATATGGTACACGGGCGCATGCACACACAAAATGGTGTATATGGACATGATGGGATAGTATTCAGAAATGAAGGAATACCACATAAAGGGACATGGAGGATATGATGTTAAATGAAATAAGCCAGACACAGAAAGCTGAATATTGCATGATCTCACCTAAATGTGGCATCTAAAATACTGTTTTCATAGAAGCAGAGGATCAAATGGTTACCAGAGGTATGGGGATTTGAAGAGGCGGGGATTGGTAACGATCAATTAGAGATACAAAGTCATAGGTAGAGAGGAAGAATACATTCTGGTGTTCTATTGGACAGTTAGATACCCGGGGTTAACCATAATGTGTATGTTTCAAAATAGCTAGAAAAGCAGATTTTAAATGTTCTTACCGTAATAAATATATCAAAATAATGCTTATAAATAAGCATAATAATTACATGTCAATCATCAATCATAAAGCACATTAAAAATTTTAAAATATATTGTACAAAATAAAAATGATATCCTTCCAGAAATGGAAGGAGATACACAGAGGCATTTTACCTACAGAGCACTGGAAGATTACTGTCAGCCTTCACTGAATGACTCATTACTGTTCCATTCCCCATCTCTCAGTCTTCTAAACTATTTTATCAATATAATTCCTGGGGCTAGAGAGATGGCTCAATGGCTAAGAGCACTGGCTGCTCTTGCAGAGGACTGGGTTCCAGCACTCATCTGGAGGCTCACAACAGCTTTTAATTCTAGTTCCAGAAGACTGGATGCCATTTTCTGACCTCTGAAAACACTAGGCATACACATGTTGTACTTATACACAACAGGCAAAAACATTCATACATACAAAACTTTCTCTTCTATTTTTGAGATTATGTTTTTCCCTTTGCTTTCCTCCACCTAAACCCTCTCATATATCCCTCCTTGCTCTCTTTCAAATTCATAGCCTCTTTTCTCATTAACTGTTGTACCGCACATGCTTGCACATACACTCATACACATACATACATTTCTTTCTAAATAAAACCTGTACAATTTTACTTGTATGTATGTTTTCAGGGCTGATTATTTGACACTTAATAAGAAATTGGTAAAATCTTTTTAAAAACAATTCCTTACTGATATATTTCTTTTTCCCCCCAATATAATTCTTAACCATTGAACTCACCCTTTGTAAAATGAGTCCATAATTCTAGTGCTGGATCAGCAGAATCAGGATCTCAGGGGCTTGGTAGCTGGCTAGCCAGCCTAACTGAATCAGTGAGTACCAGGTTCAGTGAGAGACACTGTTTCAAAAAGTAAAGTGGATAGCAACTAAGACACCCAATTAAGACGCCCTTGACCTCTGTCCTCCATGTTCACAAATATCTGCATACACTTGCAAATACACCAGCATATACATGCACACATGTGCGCACACATACACAACACACACATACATACTACACACACAAACTTATTACAATGTACTGTTATTTAATACTCATGCCCCAAATAGTAAGAAAACCTTTATATATTATCTGCTTCTCCTACTAAAAGATGCACAGCATTCATCCTATATGTCATCATCTCCCCACTCGAGAAGTACTTTTAAAAGGATGTACCATGCGATTCTTATATAAAGGGCTGTCATCTATCTGACAGAAGCCCAATCATTCTCCATAGGCCTTTTCACTTGTGGCAAGAGCCAAAGGGACAATGTAACTAGCAGGAGTATTTTGTTCTATTTCCTTTCTTCTTATTCAAATTATCATTTAACTCATTCTTTTTGGTTTTTTTTTTTTTGGGGTTTTCGAGACAGGGTTTCTCTGTGTAGCCCTGGCTGTCCTGGAACTCGCTCTGTAGACCAGGCTGGCCTCGAACTCAGAAATCCGCCTGCCTCTGCCTCCCAAGTGCTGGGATTAAAGGCGTGCGCCACCACCGCCCGGCTTAACTCATTCTTTATACAAAGGATCTTCCTCTTTTTTTCTTTCTTCTCCCTATGCTCAAAGTGGTATCTTCAACATTATAAAAAAAAAAGAAAAAGTGAATTACATTCTAAAACACAAGGCTAATATACTATACACTGAAAATACATTCAGTGGTCAAACCTGTCATTTTTCAAAGCAGAAAATAAGACTTTCCTACTTCATGTCAACCTTCAAAGAGTTTGCTCATGTGCAAGAAAACATTATCTAGTTAGTACAATTTTTTCTGCACAATCATAACAACCACTAATCTCATTAGTCACTATTTCTTCCCAAACTGTTCTGCACTCTAAATAGAAGAAAATATTTTTATTTTTAGTCGTCCACACCATCATACAGCCACAGAATTCCAATGATAACACAGGACTAAGATCTGAAAACACACACACACACACACACACACACACACACACACGCGCATACACACCCGCATGAACAAAACCATGCATTTTGTCTCTGCTAAGGTTATAGAGGCCTGGTGCACAGAATAGACCTAAAAGAATGAAATGTATGCTAATTAGTGCCAGGCATTATTTTCGAAATGTAAGTCTTAGAGAATCTTCTGAGAGGCATTTCTGACTACCTTTTAAAAAAAAAATGAGAGTTAAGGTAAAATGTCCAAGGCTTCTATAAAATCACTTAGCGCATTATTATTTATATATATATTACACATACATTATATGTAATTAAAAACTATGTAAAAGAGATTAAAAGACTCAGTGGGGCAGAAATGCATAACTGTTTTATCTGTAAAGAGTTTCAACCATTACTAAAGCACCAGTTTCCTCCCATGGCCCATGGGACGCTCTCACAGGTGCAAGCCACTTTCATGGTAATAAACCATTGCTTGCTTTTCTACTAGGCTGATGTCTGCACTAACATGCAAAAGCTCTGGTTAGTGTGGTGTTGGTACATGAACGCAAGGCCACCAAGGACTCAGACCGCACAGGCACTTGATATTCTCTGTATCACAGCAATTCAGTTTTTTCATAATGCTCTTTATGAATAATAATAAAAAGAATCACAAATTCTTACAAGTTTCGATCTTTGAGTACATGTCTCTTTAACCTTCTATGTGATAAGACAGAAGCAAAGCATATTTACTGTAAATCAACATATGCCATCTGAAATTAAAAGCACCTAGGCAACTGTTTGACTAAAAACTGGATTTTTTTCCCTTTGAATAGCTACGTGGGAGAAGGACCAAGTAGCTAAGTGTGGTGATGCACATCCAACCCCAGCACCCAGGGCTATGACTTAAAGGATGGCCTGCACTGCACAGTGAGCCCTGTCTCAAAAAAAAAAAGGGACAAACTAGTAATTAGATTAAAATGTGGTAAATACATTCCTGAGAATTAATACGGCAGTACGTGTTACTAAAGATGAAACTGGAGATCTTAAGTGAAAATTGCAATCCTGGAAAACTTGAAATTCATTACCATGAGCTTGATGACTTCCCCAAACCTAAGGATTGTCCTGATGACATGGGAAATACTAACAAATATAATACTTAAAAATTCTCTAAGATGCATCAAAAGCTGGAGGAGCTAAAAATAAATAAATCAGCAAACCATTTCAAAACTGATCCATGCATGATATTACATAATCATCCTTGGATAAAGAGCTACTCAACCTGCTAGACAGAACAATGTTTATTAACAAACCAGTGTGTGTGTGGGGGGGGATGTGGGAAGGTAGACAAGTGGCAGAAATAAGTACAGAGATGTAGGCAACAGAGGAAAAAAAGCACAAAGATAAATATGTATGAAAGTGTCATAATGAAACCCATTATTTTGTGTACTAAAAATAAAACAAATTTAAAGATAAACCCATTGTATGAACAGTTCATCCTAGTGCTTTAGATTCTACATTACAGCCAACCTTTAAGAAACTATCTCATGTCTACAGCCACACACTATAAACACACCCCATCTTCAACAACAGAGTGTCACTGTATAGCCCTGGCTGGCCTCAAACTTGTTTTGTAGACCATGATGGCCTGAAACTTAAGAGGTTTGCCAGCCTCTGCTTCCTGGGTTCTTGTCAACTTTTACTACCAGAGAAAATGGACAGTTACCTGAAAGGGTTATCAGAATCCCACTCCCCCGTTTCAAGTTACAGGTCTCTGCCTGGTCAACTTTTCTTCCTAGCAACAAAATGGTATCACAATAAAACTGAACACAAAAATAGATGCAAGAATCCAGCTACTACCCATTAAGCTAGATGTTAAAAGATTTGAAAAATAAAACAATGTTGCTCTGCTCACTCATTTTATTTGATTTTGGAAAAGCTATTTTAAATTTAAAATGGTATCAACATTAACAATATGGTTGCATGCCTGCCTTTATAATACTTGGGAGCCCAAGGCAGGAGAATCCCAAGGGGCCAGCATAGACTACACATTGAAATTTAAATGTTTATTGTCCATCTCCACCCAAATTAATATATATTAATATTTACAACTTTTGGTTTCAAGTTCTAAAACACACACACACACACACACATACCCCTTTCAGAGGTCAGATCCTACAGAGCTTGTCAGTCCTAAATAAGGAACTTGAATTTTACTCAATTCGGAAGACAATATTTCTCAGCATCACTTTGGTGAACATGAATTGGGGCTGGCGGTGCACTTAGTGACTACAGTAGCAACAAATACACTTTCCTACCAAAAATGTGATCCCACCTTCCTTTCTCAGTCTTCGCCACTGTGTCTGCATAAGACCAGCTCCTCTGTCTACACCTCCTTCACCTTAAATGCCTCCATTTCTTCACCATTACTATGTTCATTTCAACAACTTCCTTGTCCATCTATCTATTCAGCACTAGCTGAATCTAAGTATTACTTGCACAAATGTGTCCATACTTAAACAATAGTATTGGAGAAACTCATACCACAGCGCGCACTGGCAGTCATAATGCTTATGATCAGCAACACCAACTAGGTCCCTTACTGCCTGGCAGTTCATCTCTCTGGGCAATGGGACTTGCCCCCAATGTTTGTCTACAACAACCTTTTCCACTCTCTTCAAGTCCTTCCTCTTATTTCAGCAACTGACCTGAGCTCCTATTTTAGAGGAAAAAAAGTTTAAGAAAAATCACACAGAAATCCTGGCAACCCCCAAACCCCATCTATTCTCGTCACCTTTCACTCCTTGCTGTATAAATAATGCAGTCATTTACTGTGCCAGTTCTTTGTGTCTTATCTACACCCAGCATCTTAATATTACCCATCTTGATATTATCCCACAGTATTCAGCTTTTCCATTAAATATAAACATGTTCAAGTTTATTTTTTTCATTGAAAAAGACAATGAAGTAATACCTCCCCTGAAGCTTACCTTTTCCTTTCTAAGCTATGTATCCATACCCATTTCTTCCAGATGCTTCTCAATCTGTCTCCCAATCCCCCTCCTAAGAAATTTGTTTATACAGAATGATTTCTTCAGCTTAGTATGGGCCTTCTACATCCTTTCCATAATATAACAAAAACCATAATTATAAACTTTTCTTAAGAAACTGCTGTGAAAATGAGATATGTAAAAAACAAAAACAAAATTTGGGACAGAGCCTAATCCATAGTAACTGATCAATAAGCTTAGTTACATATCATTATTGCTAATAATGTCACATAGCCATCTGTCCGGACAGCTAGCCACACAAGAGCAATGCATCACAAAGTTGTCCTAAATTCCTTTATCCCTCCCTCACTCTAATCCAGCTCTGGACTCTTTTGAATTTTACTTTTTAAAGTTCTCTTGCTCTGAACACTTTTCTCTATTTACATCACCTAGTTTATTCTACCATAATGTCACTCCTGAAAGAATGAAACTCCTGAAGAGTTTCTTGCATTCACTCTTTTTTTCTCAAACTTTCTGCCAGGATAGACTATTATATTAAAACTTAGACATTATAACCAGGATAGTCTATTCTAACCTCATATTTGAGACACTCATCTAGTTTAAAAATGTTTGCCCCTGTTAATGATAAAGCTCAAGTCTATGGCACAGCCTATGCAACAAGGCAAGTCTGGTTCCTACCGACCAGTACACACTTAGCGGGCATCTCACTTCTTGTGTGCCTTCAACTCTTCCCCAGATGTTCAAATGCACCATGAGCTCTCGCCCATCGCCATACTTCCCACTTCCTAGTGCATCAATTTTATATAATGTGAAATAGTATTTCTGTATCTCTTAGCTTAATTTCTATTAGTCCACTACACTCTTGGGCTAAGAGTAACTCCTTCAGGGAGATGGAGATAGGAGGAGCAGAGATTGAGCAATGACAAGAGATCCTGTTTCTGAAATAAAAATAATGGAGCCAGGGAGATGGTTCAATTGATAAAATGCTTGTCATGCAAGTATGTGGATTGGAGTTCAGATCCCCAGTACCCAAGTAAAAAGCAGACATGGAAAGACATCTGTAACCCCAGGACTGGGAAGCGGAGACAGGACATGCCAGGGGCTTGCGGGCCAGCACAGTTTATTCAAATTGGCAAGCTCCAAGTTCACTGAGAGATCCTATCTCAAAACAGGAGGAACATATCTGATGTTCAACTCTCTCCTTTACACACCCACCCACACATCAACCAACAAACAAATAAGTACAAACTTAAAGCTACACAAAAACAAGCATATCATCAGTTTAATATCAACATAACTTTTGACCAAGGCTTAACACTTCTCTAGTAATGATTTGAACAATAAATCACTTCAAAGAGACATTAACTAGTTCAGCTACTATGGAAGAAAGACATGTAATAGGTGTATTTTTTTGATTTTGGAAATAGGGTGTCATGTAGCCCAGGATGGCCCCGAATTTAACGTATAGCTGAGGGTGCCCTCTCTACTTCCATAGTGTTGGGATTATAGGCAAGGACCACCATGTTCAGTCTAGGTGTATTATTTTGCTATTATTTCTTAAAAGGAACAAACAAACAGAGCATACGTTCCAAAATAGAGGTGAGTTATTTTAAGGCATTGGTTCATGGCCTTCGCCCCTCTATGGCTATTACTGTCATTGTTACTCTTATTTTATTGGTGACTCTAGTTGGGCCTCAACCAAGTGTCTCACCATAGCAGGAACTCTCAGGCAGGTACAAAGTTTGAGAGATTTAATTTGAAATAGTACCTGATATTCTGATTTTTTTTCCTTCAAGCTGCAGCCCTTTTTATGCATCTCTTGCCAAATATAACTTATGGCAAAAAGCTGCTATGTGAATGGCATTTATATTTAATTTAAAAGGGAACTAATGATTTTTTTTCAGTTTTTTTTTTCAGTGTTTTCCCTGTCCTATTCTCTCTCTCTTCTCTCCTTGATCCCTTTCTCCTTCCTCCACATGTTCCTGGCCAGCCTCTCCTCCCCATCCCCTCTCCTCTGTCTCTACTCCCTTCTCAACTTCCCTTCCCATGTCCCAAATAAACTCTATTCTATACTAAAAAAAGAACGAAAGAAAGAAAGGAAAGAAGGAAAGAAGGAAGGAAGGAAGGAAGAAAGAAAGAAAGAAAGAAAAGTGTTTTCCCAACCACTAGATTAATGTAGTATTACCTAAAAAACAGAATAGGGTAAAAGTTGTGTTTTGGAAGGATACAGAAGTTCCATTTGACTGGGTTTTTGCTTGTTTTATTCATTTATTTATATCTGTTTTCCTGAGTCGGGGTTTCATGTGGCCAAGACTGGCCTTAAACTTCTGATCCTCCTGTCTCCATCATCTAAGTACTGAGATTACAGATACAAATTACCCACATTGGAGTTATCCATGTTTTGAGAATATAAAAACATTTTATTATAAGATGGTTGAAGTACTAATCTCTGAAACAACTAAACTTGGTATACATTTATTATACAAATAATAAGCAGCATCATATATTACTTCAACATCCTTAAAGAATAGTCAGAAGATACAGTTTGCTTATTGAGACAAAATTAAAACAGAGTAAGAAAGCACCAAAATCTCTTAAAAGATTTCAATACTGAGAATCTCAGTAGATTGTCAACAGTTTACAGAACATCCCCTGAGATTCTGTATATGGCATACTAGGTCTACTTTGAAAACTATGTAAGATGTTTTATGTATCAAAATTGACACAGGGGAATCATGTATAGTTAAACATACATATAAGCAGCAAAAAACAAATTATTTACCTCATCATTTTCTAAGGTCTCTGAATCAAGAGTTGCATTTATGCTGAAAAAACAACACACTGTGATATGCTAGCATTATTTATTTTAAGAAATAATAATACTTCCTATGATGGACCATGGACTTAGAATATACAAGTATAATTTCTGAAAAAAAAAACCCACATAAGTTATTACATGCACAGTCTATGAGAGACATATTCTTTTAAAATATTTAAAAATTAAAAAAAGCTGAATACCTTCTATTCATAGAAAATATTTTTTTTTTCAAAATCAGACTTTACTGCTAACATCAGAAAGTAGTATTGTTTAGCTTTCTTAGGTCATTTAAAAATCAAGTTAAAATTGTTTTATGTTTTAAAAACCATTTATCTCCAGTATATGGTTAAATATGTAGATGGTATGTAAGTTATTTGCCAAAAGCTACTCTTAATCTTTGATCTTTAAAGCTAAAATACTATTTTAAAAGCCACTAAATACTACCTGAAAACTCAGCTTTAGAAATTACCATTCATTGAAAAAAAAAAAATCAAGAGACCTTATCTACACTTAATGCTTTTACATAAACACTTTCATCCCACTCTTTCCAAAAAGAAACCTGAATATGTAAGATGCTAATCAGATGCTAATCAAATATTAGTGGCAAATGTTTTTCATGGCTAATATGAAAGATTGATGAGCACTAAACAAAGACAGGAAACCAATCTAGCATACACATTAATCTGTACACAACAGGCGCTATCATTATTACAGCTGACAGTAATGAGGAGCTCTTAGGAAAGCTAAGGCACAAAGAACTTCACACATCACAGAGTACCTCATTTTTTAAAATCCTTCTTAAAATGAAAGACCTATTCTTTATTTACATTGTCTATTTCTAAAAAGTTTTTCTATAGAATGTTAGTACACCATGATTTCTAAATCTTGTAATACTGGCCTAGTTTAATTTTCCACACAAAATGGGAGGTTTGGAATTTCTGTTTGCAATCACACTCCTCTTGCCCTGATTAGAGACCAAAGCAAAGGATTGTCTTTACATAGTTTTAAAGGTCTGAAATTACGGAAATACTGTAAAGTACAAACACATACCATCTCAGGGCTAGAAGTTATTTGAATATTGACCGAGAGCTCTAAAGACATAGCTGCCCGTAATATCTGCTAAGTGTGGATGTAAACTGAGAAGGAAGATAGGAACATATATATTCCATTACATTTCCCTACGAGCTTTGATCGGATTCCCCTAAGTTCATGCAGGTCTCTGTGTACAGACACGGACGTTGATCTGGGCTATTGGATGAAAATAATCAGAGCTGCATCAGTCTAGCTTGTCCTTATCAAAGCAGGAGAGCTGAGGTATTCCCCGACAGATCTTGGTAAAAACTGTTAAAGTAACACCTACAAGGCAAGTAGTGTGATTCGCTCCTGTCCCCACCGCATGAGACGCTGGGAGGTGGATGACAGGACGTCTGGAGACCTACACATCGGTCTCCATCCTTTTCCTCCCCCACCCGCTCTGCACTCCTTTGCTTCACTCACGTATGAAACGCACTCTCCATCACATTCGAAGCTGAGGTGTCCAGTGGGTAGGTTTTTAAGGATCATTTTCCTACTGCGTTAAATGGGATCTAACGCCCTGGGACAGCCTGGGGTTGAATGCCATTGCTGCCAGCCCCCGAGGCTCACCTCAAGCTTGTGGTTGATCTGGGACACAGTCTGGGCTTTGTGGCAAAGCTGCGCAAAGCAGGAGCTAAGGCTGGTCATCTTCTGACGCCCCTCATAAGTGATGTCCGCCTGGTCCGGATCGATCTCGCCCAGAAGCAGATCCACATCCACGAAGGCCTTGTCGAACTCCTTCTCCAGCACCTCAAGCCACCGGAACATGGACACCCCTCCAGGGGAGACCCCCACAGGGCAGGAGGCGCCCCCTGGGCCGCCGCCGGCTCCTGCCTGGCATGGGCCGCCCGCCGACATGGCGCCGTCCAGGGCCTCGCCGACTGCTGCTCACCTTGGCCGCCCGCCCCGCGCGAGGGGAACTGCTAGCACCGCGGCGCCCCTCGCGCGCGCACACACACGCCCCGCCGGTCTCCTCCCTTTCCCTCGCGCCGCCAACGCCGGCAGCGCAGCTCCAGAGCAGCAAAGGAAGCCCGGCTGAAGCAGCGACGGCGACACACGGAAGACCCGCCCGCAAGCCGGCCCGCCCCCGCCGCGCATGCGTAGCGGAGCTCAGAGCGGGCGCAGCCTAGCGGGAAAAGTGGGCGGGGCCGTACGAGAGCTTGGCCAATGAAAAGCCTCCGCCTCCACAAGCCTGTCTGCGGCCATTTTGACGACTGGCAAAAGATCAGGTGGCCACTTGCAAGTGGGAAAGACCCGGAGGAAGGGAAGGGAGAGATTCCACGTCGCAGAGGAGACTGGCTTCCGCCAGTTTGGCTTCACAGTGGGCGGGAGCCGGTCCTCAGACGTCTGCCAAAGTTGCTGCTGGGGTGTCAAAGGGCTCGGGTGGGACCAGAGGGCCGTGTGTGCCTGCGCAATAGCCACGTTTCCCCTCCGGTTTTCCAACTCTTACTTAGGGCTGGATGGGTGTGGACACTGGCTGTTCTTGGTAAACCGGATGGTGCATTCCAGCCAGAAGCTGCCCATGGAAGCTACTGACCAAATTATGTTGAATCAATGATTCCTCCTTGTACGATTGACAAGCCTGGGTTCAAGGCCTACACGTTATCACATACTCGGGGCCCCACCTCAGGGGTGTTTCCATGCTTGGAAACCACGTTTCCAAAGTTTACTTCACTTGGCAATTAAGGTAAAGTGAAAGTTAATACTTGGCACATAGTACTCATCTTACTACATCACAGATCATATATTTCTAAAGCAACCACTTGGAATGTTGTGACCATTTTATAAATTAGTATAGTGCCTGTTATTTTCATGTGTTCATAAACATTGAATATATGTGCCAGTTAAAGCACTGAGGGCATAAAATCTAATGAAACTACCTCATCCAAGCTGAGCTAGTAAGCCAGTGAGGCTCTCGAGACTTTTAATTCCAGTGTTGCATTCATCTGGGTGCATTTAGCAAGAGTTTTCTTTGTGTCCTGCTTCCTATCTCTTCCACGTGTCCAACTCCACCCCGTCTAATCCAACAGTAGAATGTTCGGAAGGGAAAGGAGAAGCCAGACTAATTAGAGTAGGCGGGTAGGAATTGTGCCTCCTGACTCACCTACGGGAGTATTTGTGAAATTTGTTCAGAATCTTTCGGAAATTGTTCTTGGGACGGACCTATCTAATAAATCATCAGTCAAAATCTGCATGGTGCTGTGTGCCTCTCATTAAAGCAGTACCAAAAAGAATTAAGAAACAGATTTAGTTTGCACTCTGGTTACTCCAATGCAAGACTGGTTACCATCAAGCAAAAACTATTATGACTTCAGCAAACTTAATCAAGTAACACTAACCATGCAACTCTTCCCTTGAGTTTAGTCAGAGACTGTCTCATAGGCTTAGTACACGATAGTACAAAACATCCTCTTCAAATGGTTGGTTGTATTTTATTTTATATATCATGTATAAATATATATAATAAAATAAATTATATATCTATATCTATCTACACACATACACACACACACACACATACACACACGCGCGCGCATCCCATCATTAGACCACTTAACAGTTGCCACATCCTGTGTGCTCATTATCTTGGCACTCAGTAATGACTTTAAATGTTCATGAGGTTTCCTAATAGAACATTTTGACCATTTTGACTTGGGATTTTGCAATTCTGGAGGTCACAACAAAACATGAATGTAGAAAAAGAGGCTCAATGGGTGTTTGGCCTAGATGTATGTGTGCATATATGTATGTGTGTTTACCCTAAGTAAATTTATGTGTATGTCTGTACCACATGCATGCATGTCTCTCACAAAGGTCAAAACAGAGTAACAGATCCTCTGAAACTGGAGTTATAGATGCTGATAGGCATCATGTGAGTCTTGGGAAAGAAATTCTTCTTTAGACAATACTCATATCTGCTAAGCTCTCTCTCTAGCCTCCTTGCCTACCGCCCCTCATGCCAGTCTGTTATATTTTTGTACACAATATTTGCAAGAACATTGAGGAAACTCCAGGCCATTTTCTCTAGTGATACTTCACCTACCACTTGAGGAACATGAACTAACTAATTAAAAATTACTGTGTGAGAATGGGGAAATACTTAAAAAAATAACAATAGCTTTAAGAATGTTCTGTGTATAGAGTTATTTCTTTGATTCTCAAAACACCCTGCAGTAAATATAATTACTCTTTTATAAGTAGACAGATTAAGCTTTTTGTTGTTGTTGTTTTGTTTTTTTTCGTGACAGGGTTTCTCTGTGTAGCCCTGGCTGTCCTGGAACTCTCTCTGTAGACTAGGCTGGCCTCAAACTCAGAAATCCGCCTGCCTCTGCCTCTGCCTCCCAAGTGCTGGGATTAAAGGTGTGTGCCACCACTGCCCAGCAGATTAAGCATTTTAGTAATGCCACATAACAGACATTTTAATGTAGGTCTTAGATAAATAATTTTTTTCATTTCATGTTGCTAGTATGAAAATTGGCAGATCTTCCTTAGAAGCTTTTTGAGACAGTATTTCTAAGGTGTATACATATAAAACTATAACATGTAAAAATGCATTTCCCATTGTAACACCTTTTAGATAAATCACACTAATGCAAATTGTATTTCTTTTAAAATACTAAGTATGTGAGAGACTATGAAGTATATTTTGTGTTTATGTGACCTTTGCTCTTATGGCTGATGATTATCCTAATTTTCAGCATGAAAGGACCCAGCTTCCTTTCTGTCACAGCCTTTACAACTTCAAGTCATGCCATGTCATACCTGGGATGTCTCAGGTTAGTTTCACATCACATGGTTCCTTCCCAATATTATATTATATCCTATGGACTGCCACATCTTATGAGCTCATTATCTTGGTGTTCAGTGATGACTTTAAATGCACGTGAGGTTTCCTAATAGAATATTTTGCCTACTTTAATCTGGGATTTTGCAGTTGTGGAAGTCTCAATAGAACAGGAAAGTGGAAAAAGAGGCTGAATGGTCAAGTGCTGCCATCTGTTGTCGGTGCACTCTATCTGCATTTGTGACTTTCCTGGAATTTGGACCTGGACGGTTTGTATTGTGACACTTGTTTTCACATGGCTTTAAAAAAGACTGCTGGGTTGGGAGATATTTCCAACTCCTAAATCATGCTCGTGTGATTTAAAATAAAATAATATAACTAAAACTAGTATGGCTTTAATCCATCATTGTTGTTTTGAGGCAGGGTCTTGCTATGTATCTGGCTGGCCGGGATCCTGTTTATAGACCCCGGGTGACCTAAAACTTCTAATAATCATCCTGTCTCTGCCTCTCAACTGTTAAGATTCAGACATTCAGCTTGACAATCTTGTTTCGTTCATATTGAACTTTACCACTAAAAGTGTGAAGATTGAGGACACCAGAGAAAGAAGGAAGATTCTGGTGTTGTCCTTTGGTAGCTGTGAAGTTAGTGAATGGTGTAGATTCCTCTAGGGCACCTCCAATCGCAATGACACTGGAAACTGTGGAAAACCTGCCTTGCGCAGGCTGGTGAGACTATGAGTTTTAAACTCTGCTCTGTTCTGAATTTTATACTCAGCATCCTGTGTTCCCATTGATTTCCTGTAGCCCTGTCAGGAGTAGGGAAAGAGATTAAGTTCTCTGAATAGTTTTAATAGTATGTTGAGTTAAGAAATACCAGGGAAGTAGTGCCATTTTCTTTTAACAATGCGGGGAAGCCTCAGAATATTGTACTTATTTTATAGTCACTATATTTGTTCCATAAAATTGCTATGATTTATAAATTTGAGAAACTCATACAAAGGAAGTAAATTTGAGCATTTTGGGGTGACTTATTAATCCTCATTCTTCCTCTGTTTCTCTTCTTTTCATATAAATGGGGAAACTCCTTGTTGTTTTATTCTAAAAATGTGAGAATTTTGGTAGAGTGACTTAGGATTAGCTTAGCCACCTGCCTCCCTCTTTCTCATGTGGAGCTATGGATTCCATTCCCACATAGGTTTCTACAAGTGTCTTCTATAGTTCTTTGTGGTCACCCTCTGGCCTTTTTCTTTATATGAACATGTGTACTTTCACACACACACATGTACACACAAATTTTGTAAAAAAAAAAACTCAAATTCTATGGACTGTGGGAGGAATGCTATAACTGTGGATGACTTTGATGGTTAAGATAGCTCACTATTTACCTAGGAAATTTCTAAAAGAAGTTGCTTTTCAAACACTTTTGATACATGCAACAGAGCATATCTAGATTTTTATACTGTCTGAGTCATAGACATATTTCTAAAATCCACATTCATCTTTAAAATTTAAATAATGTTTCCAACATAGAAATGTTCATTTAGCAATATTCTGTCTTGTTTATTAAGCCCAAGATAATTTAAGGTTTAAAAATTGTTTTCTCCTGTTCTACAATTAAAGGGTCTCAGATGCTGTATTTTGTATGGTGTATACAGACTTAAAGCTTGATAAAAGTTTTTAGTTCCCATTTCTGTATTTGTATACCTTTGCATTGTTAAGACTAAATTTAAGTTAGTCTTTAAGCCTAATCCACAGTCTTCATTTACCTTCCCCCACAGCTTATTATCTAAGACCACTCTCTATCAATGCCTATCAGCAGTTACCGGCCATTGACTCGTTCTCTTTCTTCACTGCCAACTTACTGTTTACTTCCCAGACTGTCAGTCTTCACAGATCAAACAAATTCTCCGGCATTCACCTCCTTCACTTATGTTTCTAATAGATTACTTCTATAAGATCCTCCCCGAAGAGGTACATTTCTAAATACATTTTCTTTTCTTTGTACTTCAATTTTTAGAATACAAGAATGCATTAGTAGAACTATTTATGAGACTTGCTTTGTAGCCCAGGCTCACCATTCTTCTGCCTCAGCTTCTTAAGTGCTGGAACTGTATGTACCACTATTCCCAGCTATCTTCATTTTATAGAAGAAAACAAAACAAAACAAAAATAAAAATGAAGTGTATTTTTTCTGTGGTTTTTTTTTTTGAGACAGGGTTTCTCTGTATAGCCCTGGCTGTCCTGGAACTCACTCTGTAGACCAGGCTGGCCCCGAACTCAGAAATCCGCCTGCCTCTGCCTCCCAAGTGCTGGGATTAAAGGCGTGAGCCACTCTGTTTCATTTTAACACCTGCATTCAACATGTTTCAGAATAAACAATTCTGAAAGAATTGTGTATGCATTAAAAAAAATCCTTAAAGTATTTTTTTAACCTAAGAAGTCTATGTGTTTTTATTTTTGAAAAGATTTCTGTTAACTGCTTAGCTAGTCAGTTTATGGTCAGACTATGAACAGGATCAGGCCTGATTTAGTAAGTCATTTTCTTTTCTGGACTTAAATTTTCTATGGATAGTAGGGAAGAGGTTATGGAGAATATGATCTATAAACTTTCTTCTCATGCAGACATCATGTGATACTAATTAAAATTCATCAAAATGTCAGAAACAAGAGTTAAGTCCTCCATTTGACACATCAGGAACACTCATTTAAGAGCAATTTCTACAGAGTTCTTCATGGCCCCTTTTGTGATAATGGCTCCAAAAATATAATTTCAGAGTACATACAGGCCAATTATTTTTGATCCTTGATTTTTAATAAAACAGTAAAAGTCAATATTCATTTGTGTTCCCTGTAGTTTTTCTTTTTTTTTTTCAACAATGGCAATAC
Organism: Tokudaia tokunoshimensis; assembly: GCA_036184795.1. NCBI lineage: Eukaryota > Metazoa > Chordata > Mammalia > Rodentia > Muridae > Tokudaia > Tokudaia tokunoshimensis. Next base: position 34,652,001 of record BTHU01000021.1, on the reverse strand, counting down.
TGACATTCTGGACTGTAAAAATTTCTTCCCTGTAAGGTGTTTAGCAGGAACATCTGTGCCTGTTACCCACTAGAAGCCAATAACACTGTCCCTTCCCCTATAGTTTCATGACAATCAGAAATGTTTTACTTTGGGACGTTCTGCACATGCACAGCACCATCTCCAGTAAGCACTCGTGAGAAGTCATACCGGATGCAGATGAGAAGGGAAGGGATCGCTGAAAAGGCTGTGGTCAAGGAGAAAGGCCAGGGTGTAGGGTGTGTGACAGCTCCTGAGTCTACTGTGGCTCATCCTGAGGTGGAAAACTGATCTGAAGCTATGTAGGTGGGTCTATCTACTGAAAACTGGAGGGCTAAGGCACTGACTGGGCTTGGGGACTGGCTAACTGAGCACAGGTCTGCAACTCTCACTGCTCCAGCCACTAGGTGACTTGGAACCTCCTAGTCTTAAAATAAGATACTTTCTGTGGAGGAGAGTAAAGATAATAAGTCAGGAAGGAACCTGGTTTGAGAACCTGAACCAAAACCTAGTCTAGGCCCATTTTAAATCCGGAGACGATTAGCTCCTTGAGACAGTTGTTGGCTGTGCTGAAAAGATTAAACCTAGATTTTGGTCTGCATATTAAATAGAGCCGTTGGGTAAATCATTGTGTTTCTGTGCTTGAGAAATACATCATATTCCTTTATCAGTATTTCCTTCCTCCCAGGAAACCTGGTAAAAACATCAGAAGTGCTCGGAATGAACCACATGCCTTATTCTTGGTTTTAGGCACTCAAGTTCAATTACTAGAAACCTGAGCCATATATGGCTAGCCCTTTTCAGCTTGCAGAAGCACCAGAAGTCAGTAGAAAGGAGCCAAGCAGCAGAGGATTTCCTGCGGCTATTTCCTCTTTCTTTTTGACAGGGTCTTCCTATATAGAGTAGACTTGCCTAGAACTCACAATCCTATACCAGGTCTATAGCTACTTCATAGCACAGTAAATACTGAAAGGAGCCTTCAACCTCCAGATTAGATACTACAAAACACGAAAGTAACTTAAAGGCATCAGTTTAGCAACATCCAGGTGCACATAAAATGTACAGTGAGCATTTCTCTTGTCTTTTCAAAGCCTAAGCATAGAAAAGGGCTAGAAAAATAATGTTTAACTTTGTGATATGACTAAAGCTGACTTCCCTGCCTCCTTGCCATCTTCCTTTCTTAAAGTTTTATTACATTTTGCTGTGTGTGTGTGAGTGTGTGTGTGTGTGTGTATGAGAGAGAGAGAGAGAGAGAGAGAGAGAGAGAGAGAGAGAGAGAGAGAGGAGGAGGAGGAGAAAATGGGGGAAATGAGGGCACTTGGAGGTCAGAGGACAGCTTTCAAAAATCGGTTCTCACCTATGGGTCTCAGGTATTGAACTCAGGTCATCAGGGTTGTAGGCAACTGCCTTTACCCAAAGATCCACCTTGATTGCCCTTTTTTATTTTCTTCCAGATTTCTACCATTGTTGTGAGAAGTTAAGTAGAGTCACTAAGTGTTTTGTTTTTAATAAACAATATTTTTGAACGAGAAAGATATTTTCTCAAAGCAGTATATTTGGGTGAATTAAGAGATAGGTAAACTAAGCTCCTTATCTGTGGTTCTAAATATTTCTCATTGCAACCCATTGTTTCGTGTAGCAGTAAAACATCACTGAAACAGTAACAAATATCGAACCTGCCTATTTTCCCTTAATAATTAATGTGAGAAGAAAACACCTGCTTGCTTAGGTCCTGCAAAAAATTGTTTTAATATAGGGTCACAGAAAATGCAAAGGTTTTATGGCCCACTATAAAACAGCTCTTTGTCTTTTCCACTAATTCCTTAGTGTCACATTTAACAAAACTGAGGAAACTACAGATAATAGAAGTGTTTGCAGTTTAGACTTGCAAGCCATAAATAACACAGGATTTTGTTCACCTAGAGATATTAAGGCAGCTTATCAATGTTTGCGCCCTTCCTCTTTGTAATGATTGCTAACCCAGACAAATGGAGCAAGCAGAGTTACCCCCCACCCCCTGACTTCTCACAAGGACAGAGTACACATTCAAAAGATTCTGTTATCAGAGTCCATGGTATAAAAAGTAAGGTGTCACCTAAACAGTTGATTGCTACCTGCAAACCTCTGTGTTGGACGATGCACCTGCTTTGGGTCTTTCTTTTTTGGTTCTTTCTCACCAATGGCCTCAGTGCAAACTGTCCAGGACGATGCAGCTGTGATTCTATGCAGTCTGTACAATGCTACAGGCTCATGGAAATCCCATCAGGCGTTCCTTCCACCACCAAGAGACTCTACATTAGCCACAGCAGAATCCAGCACCTTCAGGTAATCATGTCATTCTCTGTGGAAGTTGCTACAGTTTAATTCTTGGGACAGGGTGTGGGATGAGTGTGGGTTTTTTTTAACCTGAATCATCTTAACTGAAAAGTACTAATTCTCAAGTTAAACTGTTGTCCTACCTGCTTGCTGGGCATCAGTGGGATGTTCTATGCTTCTGAATATGTCTTTTTAGGGAACTAGCCACATATACCACCCTGAAAGTCAGGATTTTGTTTCAATTTTTATTGAACAATTTAAAAACTAAGCTGTGACAAAGTACACAAGAAGATTTAAGTTCCTTCTTAAGGAGCACAATTGCCCTGTATGGGAAACAAGTCATACCAAACAAAAAGCTTTTATATTACCCCATAGGTAGTAGAACAGAGTGTCATAAGACTAGTAAGATGAATTGGCAGAGCTGACTCATTCATACAAATTCACATCTGGTCAGGTGCCTGATCTTTGTGAGAACCTAGATGGAGATATGTGGTTTTAAACTTGTCAAGTTTCTGGCAGTTCTCAAGACTTGAGATATGCCTTGAATTACAACTTCAGTTATCTTGCTTCTGTATCCAGGACACTAGAAATAGCACTACAGATTTTTCTAATGTTTACAAGTTGAAAGGAATTTACTTTTGATCTCTGGTGTTTTGGAAGGGATCAGGAGATGAGGGTTCTCTCTAGCTAGATACACAACCATCTTAGACAAGCTACTAGCGGCTCTCTGTGTCTCATATTTTATATCCTTGATGATGTGAGAAGGCTGCAATAGATAAATCCTCTTCTAGATAGAAAAGTCTATGGCAGTTCTGTTTTCCCTTTAGTATTTACTGCTATTGGCTCAGAGGTTCAAGCCCCAAGATAAGGAACTAGCTCTCTGATAACTAGAGAACTAGCCTCTCTCTGAGAGAGTTTAGGGTAAGCTATCTCCCCTCCAAATAGAGGCACCCAATGCACTTTTATTTGGTTGAGAATTTTTCACTGTGGTGTCCTAATTTAACATAAATGGCATGGTGTTACTATCAAAACTCAACAAGTACAATCATTCCCTGTGTTTGCTTTCCCCTTCTACACAAATGGTACCTAATACCAGAAAGCAAATCTGACCTTGCCTGTTCGGTCTTAGCATTTAAACAAGACAGCTGGGTAAATGGGAGACTCTTAAATATTTGTTCTGGGACCTAAGCTGCCTGCAGACTCTGGTAATAATCCTATCCTGACACTTTGTTGTCAATTGATGACTCGTCAAATTCCGTTATTGAATGAGTCAATTTGTCACCTGTTTGGGCTTATTGGACAGTAGTATTGCCATTTCCATGATTTTAACTCTGTCATTTGTCTCTTAGAAGGGCAGGTCATACCAGAAAGATTGGTAAAAGAGGTTGTTTGTATACAGTGGATACAATGTATATTCTATAGTGAATACAAGGTATATTCTACTTTTTAAGTTTAGACTTAACAGAACTAGTGCCCATAAATAAAGAAAACTATCTTTGAGTAAACCTTCAGATTATTAGTAACACAAATTTTATATGATTAAATTATAAACACTAATAAAAGCAGCACTTTATTGGATTTATGACTTGTTCTTAAATTTAACTTTTAGGATTATGTCATTGAATGTCATGTTTGAGATTCAGGATAAAAGCCTAAAAATTCTGTTTCTGCCTTTAGGATAAAAGAATTTTTAAAATCAGATTTGCCTGTAAAAATTCTTCCTTCTCTGAGATTCATATTTTTGGCCCATAATAGTCTTCCCTTTCCCTTTCCCCATTTCACACTATGTACCTGGTCTCTCCCTACTAGCTTGTTGTCTTCCCCTCCATCCTAAGTCCTGGGTCTTCTTGGGTGTCTTTGGTCTTTAGGTAGATGCCTAGTCTAGTTCCCAGTTTCATGCCTCCTTGTTCTCAACAATGTATCTCTCTTCAATTCCACTTTACCTCAGCCATCTTAGTTATATCCCTTGGGTCTATGAAAATCAAGTCTCATAACTCCAGGTACCACTGTGACCGTCTCCACTCAGAGAACCTTGAGCACTTCTCCTTTTAGCTGCCTCTCTTTTTAACTTGTGAAGACATGGAGCCCTAAGTTTGCAAAGTCTGTTCTCCCAGATACTCAGTTTATTTCCTTTCTCCCCTCTTTCTCTACCCCTTCCCTCTCTATCCCACACTTAATTATCTAAACACCCTTCCAGAAAAGTCTCAGTATTAAAGAATGGTGCTGATTCTCCTCTGTTTCTCCTATACCTAAACAAGTGGGTGCTGATGTAAAGGGTCACACAACTGGATGGTTTGGAGCTGCCCTGAAGACTGAGGCCTCCAACCTTATTTGCATCTTGCTCATGCCTTTCTTCTTTCTGCACAGGTCCCCTGCCCTCCCTCATTCAGTCTTCTGTAACTCTAGTGCAGTTTTGAGTTTGCTGGTCATTCTGCTACCTCGTTCTCAACAGATGGCTGCTCTTCACTGTGCTGACACATCACAACAAAACTCTTTTCTTCATTCCTGATCAGTGGGTGCTAACACTGGATCCTTCTCACCTCTCCCCAGGCCTTGCTTTGGTGCTCTCCACCCCCACATCAGCAAACGTCATTCCTCCCTAGCTCTTTGTTCTAAGCCGCACACTTGCTCCTTCTGTTACAATAGCAAAGTTCCCATATTTCTGCCCCTCTTCTCCCTATGACCCTGTGATTTTTCTAAACTCTGCCTGTATCAGCTTTTACCTCTTGCTTATTCTTTAATTTACTGCTGTCTAACTCCTTCCCATCCTATATAACTAAAATTTTAAATCCCAGAGGCACACTTCCAGTTTCCAGAAATTTGTGTTCTCTGGCTCTCTGTGAAGCTCTACACACACACACACACACGACTCTCCATTTTATCCTTTTGTTCGTTTATTTTTCTCCACAGTTCTCCCTCCTCTTCATCCCTTTTGGAGTTTCTCAATAAGTCTTAAACAATGTTCTTAAGTGACCTCAGTGTATTTCAATGATGACAGCTCCTCTACCCAAATGTTTTTTTTTTTTTTTTTTTTTTTGGTTTTTCGAGACAGGGTTTCTCTGTGTAGCCTTGGCTGTTCTGGAACTCACTTTGTAGACCAGGCTGGCCTCGAACTCAGAAATCCTCCTGCCTCTGCCTCCCAAGTGCTGGGTTTAAAGGCGTGCGCCACCACCACCCGGCTCTACCCAAATTTTTAATACAATGCTCCCCCATATTTCAGATTTAGTCAGTTGCCATTAGGTTTCTTCACTTAGATACAAAGAAGGATCTCAAAACCACATGTTTCAAACTGAATTCAACCTTCCTTCCTATACTTATAGTCTTCTGTGATTGGCTTCTTTCACTTAACAGAATATCCTCAAGGTTCATTCCTATTGTAGCCTATGTCAGAATTTCCTTCCTTTAAAAGGCTATTCATATTTTACTGTATATATATGTATATATACTGTATATATATGCACACATTGTATAGCATGTATACATCACATATACATGAGATTTATGATATATGTATATCACATATACATATCACATACATTTTATATATATATATATATATATATATATATATATATATCTCCACTGTAGTCATTGGACAGTTGTATTATTTCTTTAGTCTATTGTGAGCACAGAAGTTTTTATATGGACCTAGATTGTCCCCCTTTTCTCTGGTATCTATATAGGAAGAATTTGTTTTTCTTTTTTTTGAAATGGGGACTCTTCCACCATTTTGAAGAACCACTGTCCTGTCTTCTACAGTGGATACACGATTTTGCATTCCTGTAGCAAATTTGACACTTTCAACTTCTCTATATCCTTATCAACATTCTCCCTCCCTCCCTCCCTCCCTCCTTTTCTCCCTCCCTCTCTCTCCCTCTCCCTCCCTCTCTCTCTTGTAGCTAACTTAATGGGTTTCAGGCAGCATCTCACTGTAGTTTTGATCTGGGCTTCCCCAGTGGCTAATGACATTAAACTTTTTTTTGTTGTTTTTTCTTTTTCCATTTGCTTGCTGGTCATTTGTATATTGTTTTTGGAGAGGCATAAATGCAGATGCTTTGCTTATTTTTAATTAGGGTTACTTGTATCCTAATTATCACATTGTAAATATTCTTTAAATATTCCAAACACAGGTCTCTTATTAGAGATGTTACTTGCAAATGTTTTCTCCAAGTATGTGTGTCTTAGTCAGGGTTTCTATTCCTGCACAAGCATGATGACCAAGAAGCAAGTAGGGGAGGAAATGGTTTATTCAGTTTACACTTCCACATTGCTGTTAATCACCAAAGGAAGTCAGGACTGGTACTCAAGAAGGCCAGGAAGCAGGAGCTGATTCAGAGGCCATGGAGGGATGTTTCTTACTGGTTTGCTTCCCCTGGCTTGCTCAGCTTGCTCTCTTATAGAACTCAAGAATACCAGCCCAGAGATGGCACCACACACAAGGGGCCCTCCCCCCCTTGATCACTAATTGAGAAAATGCCCCACAGCTGGATTTCATGGAGGCACTTCCCCAACTGAAGCTCCTTTCTCTGTGATAACTCCAGCCTGTATCAAGTTGACACACAAAACCAGCCAGTACAATTGACCCCTTGTCAACTTGACACACAAACACATCACCATTAGCCTCAACCCTTACTTTCTTGTTCATCCCCAAGATCTAAATAACTTTAAAGTCCCACATTCTTTACATATTAAAAGTTTAATCCTTTCATAATGTCCAATATCTTTTAAAAATTCAAAGTCCCTTAACTGTGGGCTCCATTGAAATACTTTTTTCCTTGAGGAGGGAAAAATATCAGGGCACAGTCGCAATCAAAAACAAAATTCAAACTCCAATGGTTGAATGTCTGGGATCCAACTCATGATCTTCTGGGTTCCTCCAAGGGCTTGGGTCACTTCTCCAGATCTTCCCTTTCCAGACCTGCACACACATTGTCTTCTAGGCTCCAGCTGCCTGTACTCCACTGCTGCTGCTGTTCTTGGTGGTCATCTCATGGTGCTGGCATCTCTAAAACACTGCTGTCTTCTGTTGTAACTAGGCTTCACCAATAGCCTCTCATAGGCTCTTTTCATGATGCCAAGCCTCAACTCCTTTGCATGACCCTTTCAGTCCTGGGCCATCAATTGCAACTGTGGCTGCACCTTCACCAATGGCTTTCCACAGCCTCTCACAGTGCTGAGCCTCAGCAGCTCTTCATGACACATTCATGCCTTCACAACCAGCACCACCTGGGTGACTCTTGCACATTACCAAGTCCAGTCATAGCACAAAGTACAACCGTGGCTGTCTTTGGAACACAGCCTCTGTGCTCTCAGAAAACACTTCACAGAAGATTTCACCTCAGTGATGCTGGTCTCTTAATCACTGCTAATTTCTTAGCTCCAGCTAACCTACATCAATAGTCCCCGTAATGCAAAGGTTTGCTTTAGTAGTTCTGGTATCTTGTTAATCACAGCTGATTCTTCAGCCCCAGCTAACCAAAACTACAGAATCCTCACAATCAAAACATCAACAGTCCTGATAAGAGCCTTTAATTTTCCCTTTGAAATTTCACAAGCCAGGCCTCCATCTTCTGGACCGTTATTAACATTATCTTCCAAGCTCCTACAGAATATTCCATAGAGCTCATAACATCCTAATGGCTCTTCTAGCTCAAAGTTCCAAAGTCCTTCCACAGACCTCCCCAGGACATGGTCAGGTTGTCAAGGAACACCCCACTCCTGGTACCAATTTGTCTTAGGCAGGGTTTCTATTCCTATACAAACATCATGACCAAAAAAGCAATTTGGGGAGGAAATGGTTTATTCAGCTTACACTTCCACATTGCTGTTAATCACCAAAGGAAATCCAGACTGAAACTCAAGCAGGTCAGGAAGCGGGAGCGGATGCAGAGACGATGGAGGGATGTTTCTTACTGGCTTGCTTGCTCAGCCTGCTCTCTTATAGAACTCAAGAATATTAGCCCAGAGATGGTACCACCCACAAGGGGCCCTCCCCGCTTGATCACTAATTGAGAAAACGCTCCACAGCTGAATCTCATGGAGGCACTTCCCCAACTGAAGCTCCTTTCTCTGTGATAACCCCAGCCTGTGTCAAGTTGACACATAAAACCAGCCAGTACAATGTAGGATTATTATTATTTTGGTAGCATCCTTTCAACACACAGAAGTTTTTAGTTTTAAATGAGTCTGGTTTCGTGTGTGTGTGTGTGTGTGTGTGTGATTCATTTGTGCCTCCAGCCTCATATCTAAGATGAATCACCTAAATCAAGGTCATGAGTATTTATGCCTATAAGTTTCTCTGGGAGTTTAAAGTTTTGGCTTTTACATTTTGGTCTACAATCTATATCCAGTTAATTTTTACATGTGGTATGAGTTAGCAGTCCTTTGTACTCTTTCAATTCTTCATCTTTTTCTATCACTATTCAGTAAATCATATTTACTTTCAAGCTACATTAAAGTACTTGATTGTACTGAATGAAAGACATGAAAAGCATGTGAGGCCGCAGTATCATGTGGACTCTGCCAGGGCACCAAGTTCACTCTTGTTTGGGGTGTGAAGACTCAGTTCAGTTCTCTGTATCCACATCTGCAAAAAAGAGCTAAATTCACTCCACTATTGCCATTCAATACAAGTCTAGAAGCCCAAGTGATGGATTTTCTTCTATGGCTGGGGTCAAATTTGAATACAGTTGTGGTGGTAAATTAAAATTATTCTAACATACATTAGTGCATGTGTGTGTAAGCATGGTGTGTGTGTGTGTGAGTGTGTGTGTGTCTGTGTGTAAAAGCAAAGTTATAATGATTATTAATGGGTAACTTTACAGTGGGATTACAGGCTATTTTTTATTATCTTTCCATATTTCCCCAGAGCTATAAGACAGTTTATAGAGACTGAATGTTCCTTTCCTAATCAGAGAGGAATGTCACAATTGCGTTAGAAACTACTTGCTATTGCTTCATACAGGTCAGAGCCATCTCTTTCTGGGGTTGGCTGTTTTGTTATCTATTGGACCTATAAGGAGTCTGAGAAGAGTTGTGTGTGGGTCACTGACGTTTGGACTCCAGTCTGCCCCAGACAGAAACCAGAAGCAAAGCCTCTGGCAGAGGCAGTGGGAGAAACCCGCTGCACACCGCACCACTTGCTTTGTCTTATTAAGAAACCTGAATGAGCTGCCTGCCATGCCTGTGTTACCTCTAGGCCAAATGCATCTCTTTCCATCTTTGTGAGCACATCCTTGCTAAGGTCATGGACAGGGGAAATCTGGTCTGGCAGATTCAGTTTTCCCAGTGTCGGTTCAGCAAACCCATCCCCAGTGTTCAAAATCAATGAACGTCTTCCTTACTGTAGATAGCGGTAGAATTCTACATTCCCTACTTAAATGTATGCTAAAGGCATAAAGTTCATAGAAATATATGCTTGAATGAGAAACCTGTGCTGGTAGCTATTCTGTTTGCTGGCAACATAGGCTGGGGCAGGCAAATTGTATCAGTCAGGGTTCTCTAGAGTCACAGAACTTATGGGTGGTCTCTATATAGTAAGGGAATTTGTTGGTGACTTACAGTTTGTAGTCCAACTCCCAACAATGGTCAGCAGCTTTTGTGAACGGAAGTCCAAGGATCTATCAGTTGCTCAGTCCCACAAGGCAAGCAGGCAAAGAGGAGAAGGAGCAAATCTTCCTTCTTCCAATCTCCTCACTAAGTGTCCAGTGGAAGGTGTGATCCAGATTAAAGGTGTGTGCCACTACACCTGGATCTGGGACTTGCTTTGTCCCAGATGACCTTGAACTCAGAGATCTCCCTGTCTTATTCTGGGATTCATAGCCACTATGCCTCAAGATCGCCAAGTCAAGATCCAGGTCAGAGTTTATTCCAGATATAGTCAAGTTCACAACCAGGAATAGTCACTACACAATTTTATTTTATTTTATTATTTTATTTTATTCATTTGTTTATTTTGTGTAGCCCTGGCTGCTCTGAAACTCACTCTGTTGACCAGGTTGGCTTCAAACTCACAGAGATCCACCTGCCTCTGCCTCCCTAGTGGTGGGGTTAAAGACATGCATCACCACCACCTGGAAATTTCAATTTCTTAAGCCTTGGCTTTCCTCACTGAAGAGTTAATAATAATACCTTTATTAAAAAAATTAAGCAGTAAACTTTTAGAAAATTGTGGCTATTTTAATTAATAGACATCAAAACCAATCCATGCTTACTCTGGTGAAAAAGTATAAGAAAATGTTTTCCATGCTTAATAAAGGGGAAAATGCTAGCTACTAGACTCAGTTAGGATCAGGCTGCATCTCTCTTGCTATGTAGGCCACTCTCTGCACTCCATACATAGAAATGAAAACAAATTCAAACTTTGACAATGTGCTTTGTCTCATCCCAAAATGAATCACTTGTCTAGATCCATGCCATCTTTTAGACAAGTCTTACAGAGTTATCAGGGTTTGTGGCCATTCTGGATAAGTGAAAGTTTTAGTGACATCAGGTTCTTCTTTTGGGGATTCTTGACTATTTAACAAGTCAAGAAGTGAAGGTCCGTGTCTATTTCCAACTCTGTATAAAAGATAATTACGTAGGATAGGTCATTTCAGAATGTCACATACAAATGAAATGGACTGTTTCCCTTTTGGTGGAGGAGGGACTGAAATTCAACACTGAAATGGGAGACCTGGACAAGATCATCTATACAATTCCCATTTTTTCTAAAAGTGTGTGGCTATGTGTCCAGGTCTTGGGTTCTTTTTTGAAATATACTGCTTATAGACCAGTCTGAAAAAATGGTATAGCTGAGGAAGGGCAGGCTTTGGAAACTAAAGACCTTGGTGAACTTTCACTTTCTACTTTCCAGTTTTCTCACCTTGATACCAATATTGGCCATCTCGAACTTGAAGTGTTGTTGGGAGGCTCCTGGGAATATTTAAAGAAGTGTGTGGTAGTTGTAAATACTGAGAAAATGCAACAAAAGTCACGATGTGAGGATTAGGATTAATTAATGTAGCTGATCAATCTTTGAGAAAGTACTAAACGTCAGCACCAATACATACCTCAGTGCCAATGTGTAGTGTGAGGACACACATATGCATTTGTCTCTTTGGGAATCTTTCTCATTGGTACAATGTAAATTGGGGATAGAAAATAGGCTTATTTTCCAAATTCTGGCATAACTGAAAATGTCTCAAGTAACATCCTGATGCCTGAAGAATCTATGACATTCAAGTTTTCACTTTTCATGTTTTTCCTCTTGTAATCTTAGTTTTTAGGGTTAGAAACTTTTCACAGTATGGTGAGACATTTGTAGACTGTTTAATTTCTGGCTTTTGTAAGGCAACAAAAGAACACTCTAGGGTATGGAGCATTGTGCAATTGGTAAGCCCTTCTGCCTAGACAAGAATGTTCTAGGACAGAAAAAATGTGGTAAGAGTTGACTAATATCATACATCTGCCAGTAGTGTGTGAAAGAATAGTGTTAATGTCCTGCACTGGTGGAGGGCGTATGAGTCAGGTTGCTCATGTCCTAAATTGGGAGGCAGATGTGAAGGGGAATCCTTGAAGAGTTGGGGAGGGGGGAAGTAGGGGTGGTGATGATCTGAATACATTATAAACATGTATGGAATTACCAAAGAAACTTGAAAATTATCTAGACTTGATTTTAAAGTAGTATTCCAAAAGATAACTTTATAAAGAATCTGAAGGGAAGTCTGAAATATCATTAGTATAGTAATGATAACGTGTGTGGCTTTTCTTTAAACAGAATTTTAATTTATTTCTCTCTGTTCTTGTCCACTCCATCCTCTTTGTCATCATCTCATCCCTGTTGTTGTTATTGTTGTCATTGCTATTTTGTAGCTATCTAACTTCACTGGACTGTTGGCTCTGGAAGATTTTATTCTGCTGGCCAGTGGAACAGAGTCTATTGAAAATGACACCTTCAAAACTCTGAGTACATTAAAGACCCTAGAACTTTGGAAAAATAAATTGAGACGAGTCCCCAGTGCTCTCCCAGCCAACCTTGAGGTATTAAAATTAAATGATAATTCGATATGTGCTTTACATGGATCAGATTTTGAAGGACTGAAGAAGTTAAAAATCCTTGAACTTAAAAACAACTTGATCTCATCCCTGTCTCCCAGCATGCTTTCCTCCCTTATCAGTTTGCAAAGTTTGATGGTGGACGGTAACAACATAGAGTCTGTGGTCGGACCTCTGAGCCTTCCACATCTCAAGTACATGAGCATGGAGAACAACAAACTTCACCTTATACCAGGGAATGTCTTCACTTCTCTACAGAATTTGCAGTTCCTCAGTTTCAGTGGTAACTTTCTGACTAAAATTCCTATAAATCTACCCAAATCCTTGCTATCTTTAAAGATGGAGAGAAACCAGCTCAAAGTGGTTAGGTTTCGAGATATGAGACACTTGGAGAATCTGTCCCATCTTTACCTGTCAGAGAACTTCCTGTCTTCCATTGATGGGGCACAGTTGCTGACCAATTTAACAACTCTGGAGGTTTCCCAAAACCGACTTCAAATGTTGCCTCCCAGGCTTCCATCAAGGTTACAGAAACTTGACTGTAGCAGTAACTTCATTCAGAGAGTGACAGCACCAGAATTCCAGGACCTCCGAGACCTGAAACATCTGTTTCTAGACAACAATGTTGTCAGCTTGTTCGAGGCTGGGGCCCTTCAGAGGTGTTCTCAGCTGTCCAACTTGGCCCTGGAGCAGAATTTGCTGTTGTCCATTCCGCTGAGGTGAGTGAGCACTGGCATTCACTGTGGATACCAGAAGTATTTTCCAGGCTCTGGGACACATCAGCTACTCATGCAGAATTGTCAATCAGAAAACAAATCTAGGGCTTAGGAACAGAAGCTTCAAACAGTGGTTTAGAATCCCCAGCCTGCAAACCAAATCCATAGGGAGTGAATTTTGCTGATGGAACAAGACAAACATATAATATCTACACTGACAAGCACAGTATGAATAGAGTGTAAAAAGTATGTTTTGATTTCTGAGTATGCAAAACTGGCTGACTGGGCATGGGTAGCCACGAAAAAGGACACGAGGAAATATCAACGAGGAATATTTGTTTTAAAAAGTATCAAAGTCGTACTTCTATAGAAAACATTGACTATATAATGTAATTACTTATTAGGGAGCCTCATATTCTTCTCAGAGCTATGACCTAAGGGCTTAAGCAGGCTCTGCGAATCCATCTATATCTGTATGAGTGGGTGAGTCCATCATCAGCCATGGTCTTAACCTCTGTTTTCAGCTATGTATCTGCTTTTTTTTTTTTTCATTTTTTTGTCCTCTCTCCTGTCCACTTCCTCCCCACCCTTTCCCCTCTCTTTAACTCTCCCTTCCCCCTTCTATTTTCCTTTTTCTCTTTCTCTCCCCTCACCACTCACACTCCAGACTTTCCTTTTGCAAATATCCTTCCCTCCCTGCACAATGCACTTGTCCCCTTAACTACTAAATCATCTCCTTAACTATTCAATCATGCCTTTAACTACTCAATCATCCCCTTAACTACTCACCTGTCCCCTTAATTACTCTATCATCCCCTTAACTACTCAACTGGCCCCATAACTACTCAGTCATCCCCTTAACTACTTAATTATCCCCTTAACTACTCAATCATCTCCTTAACTACTCAATCATCTTCTTAACTACTCATTATCTCATCATAACTTTACATCTGTGTGCATGTTTGTCTAGGGCACATGCCAAGGCTCCTGCATGGAGGTCAGAGAACATCTTGCTAGAGTTGGTTCTCCCCCTTCCATCATGCAGGTCCTGGGGATTGAATTCAAGCAGTCACCTTCACTGGCTGAGCCGTCTTCCTGGCTCTCCATTATTCAACTTTTAAGAGATACAATGTTGTTTATTATATTTGTTTAAAAACTCATAGAATCTTCCCAGCATTTCCTCTAAATACAAAACAAAACAGAAGGCTTTTTTTTGTCATGTGCATTATTTTTACCAGGTTTATTGTTATCACACCCATTTCTGTCTTCCATACATTCCCATGGCTCCCACTTTACCTAATGCATTGTTAGTTGCAGTGATAGTCAGGAAAGGAAGAATTATATCTAACATGTACAGAATTTTGTCCTAACTGGGAAGGAACTTTTTATTGAATAGCATGACATGTATATTCAGTCCAAAACATCAAAAAGTGATCCGTCTCCCCACAACACACAAGGCAAGTTGACATTTAAAATATATAGACAGTGATTGGAGAAGTGAACTTTTACTTACTCTTTTCCATCCATTTTCTCTTTTGTTTTAAAACCATCTTGTCTGAGCTTTGAGACTCCTGTGTTAGGGAGATCGCTAGCCATGGCACAGCTGCCCTTCTTCTGTCTTTTGACTTTGAACATGCCTTTTACTTTACAAACTTTTTAAAATTTATTTTATGAATATGGATGTTTTGTCTGCATTTGCATCTATCTGCACGCCAGGAGCAGTCATACATATGATCCCATGAGGCTACAGTTATAGACGGTTGTGAGCTACCATGTCAGTTCTGGGAATTGAATTCAGGACCTCTGAGTCTTCTCTCTATCCCTATACAAAAATGTTTAAATTTGTTGATTTATCGGTTTTTAATAGTGTCTAGATTTTTGATCATGAAAACTTTTTTTTATAGAATTAGAATTTTAAATTTTTATAATATTTTATGATCATATAATACTCATTGTTTTATAATCTCTAAAACATTGGACATTAGTGTTGTAATGCTTTTTGCATTTATAATTCAACATATTACAAACACTTGCAAATAAGTCTTTATTCATTTTTCATATTATTTCCTAGCCAGAGTCATGACATTATTTAAATTTGTTACATATCACTCACTACATTGTTTCTGAAATGGGACCCACCAATGCTTCCTCAACATCATTTTTTATACCTCTGGGAAAGGAACATTTGAAAGCTTAAAACGAAATCATTTTGTAATTTCATACATCAAAACATACAGCTTGTTTCCTACCTTTCGAGGGGAAGAGGCTCTATGGAGAAGCAGCGGCTGAATGTTGCATAGGAAGCTTTGAACGATGACTCATGGTTGCCACCTTCCCTTTCATGCTGTTTTTTGTTTGTTTGTTTTTTTTTTTAACTTTTTAGGCTCCCGAAGACCCTGGCCAGGCTGGACCTCAAGGGCAATGCCATCCAGGACATGGCTGAAAGGGAGCTCAGGGACCTCAAACAACTCCAGGTCCTAAACCTAAGGAACAACAAGATCTCTGCCTTAGACCTCAAGGCCCTGGAGGGGCTGCCTCGGCTCAGGCATCTGTACCTGGATGGAAATCCCTGGAATTGCACTTGTAGTCTCCTACGAGCCAGGGAAGTCCTGAAGGCCAAGGGCACGGATGTGAAAGGAGGACAGTGTGCAGCCCCGGCAGAGCGACAGGGGGAGAGCTGGATGTCCTCCAAGAAGATCCTGAGACAATGTGAGCATCATTTACAGCAGAACGAGAAAAGCAAAGAGATGAAGAAGAAACCAAAACCGGAAGACTCTTCCAGCATTAGATTCAGCATGGATGACGACGACGATGATTATGAAATAGATTAGAGATGAGCTTTGTTTCCAGTTTAGAAAATGATTTTTAACATCCACTGTCTTAAGCAGAAATGTGCTATCAGTTAGATATTGCAAGCTTTCTTTGTAAGTGGTTCTTGCTATTTTTGAAGATGAAATAAGGGTTATGGATTAATTAAAATGTGTGAGGAAACAAAAGCAGATGTGTTTCCTGGTTTGAAACAATTTGTATTTTAGTCTGAAACCTAGGCAAATAACAATGTCAAATAAAATTATCATTTAAATCAACTTCCCACAGATAGAGCATTTCATTTAACCAAATTATTGTTGACATTTTTATACAAAGCTGTTCTTAATGGCCTACAAACTTCTATAACCAACAAGAACAGAAGGACCAGGTGTGGAACAACTTGCTAGAACAATTTACAGTAACTCACAGAATCAAAGAAAAAGCTGGAGAGTTGGTGAGACCACTGTGCTCCCTTCCTAAACATTAGGCAGGGAAGGCTTCTTCTGGTTCATGGCTTCTGGAGGCATGAGTGTAGGAGTTTTTGGAGACAGCATGTAATGGAGGCCTTGTTCACCTCATGCTGACCAGTAAGGAGACAGAAAGAAGGGAGCCAACTAGCTTGATAGGACTTTCATCTAAGCCCCCATCATCTAACATCCTCAAGTTAGTCTCTACAGCTTCAGAGTTCCATCATTTCAACAGTGGCGTGGGTGGAGGTGGGTGGGGAGTTCAGGAGCCATTTCTGGTTCAAAGATGGGAGCCAGGAATAAGAATTCCTCGAAGTATTCGATGGAGACGCCCTGCCCTTAGCTCCTCCGGGGCTCTCCTCCCTGGAGAACAAAGTGCCTTCTAGTACTTTCGAAGTCTGCTTATCATATCTGTTTGCCTGACGACGGAAGGTCTGTCTTATCATTTTTACCAAAACCAAAAGGAAAGCAGGAGAGGAAGTGTAAGCTAGCGCTGTGTTATCACAGACGTCACTGCACAGTTCTCTGATTTATAACATTCAGTTTGTCCGAGTTAACAGCAGTTTCCACAGAGTGCCTTTCTTCTGGCTAACTATTGCTCATCTGTGTATAGGAGCACAGAGATCGTAGAATAGTATTTTTCTATCAGTTTATCTCCGGGTGCAATCTATCTGTGAATACATTTGAAGCCCCATTCAAATGTTAGTCCTTGTCCTAATTAGTGAAAGTTCCTTGTACAATGGTTAAGGAAGCTTTTCATCAAATACCCCTCATGGCAGAGAAAAGAAGTAGTAGGGACTATTAAGTTGAGCAAAGAAGCCACCAGAGATAGAACTTTCTTCAGTGGTGTGTGTTTTAAATTAAAACTTCACACAGATTTATACATTATTTAATTTACGTTTATATTTTCTATCTTCAAGATATTTATGAAAATTGAAATTCTTTGAGACGAGCCCCATGTGCCTTTTGGGTTTTGAGACTCCCTGGCACACTGGCACGTCCTTGCCCGACACAGAAATACACAAATAAAAGAATTTATACACATTTTTTTTCTTCCTACTACAGGTGTTAGATCTATAGTTCTGTCTAAAAGGAAATTAGTTATGTGTGAGTAATGATTTATGTGCTCTAACACCTTCTGTATATTTATTATTAGCTCCCAAGCTGCAAGGGCTTGAGAATGAAGCCAGTCTTTTGCACATGAGGGAGCTGTCCCACAGGAGCGTACCGACAGTGAAAGACAGAGTTGGGGTCTCATCACACTTGGGTTGTGTTTTAGTGCTCTCCAGCACTGAATCCAGGGCTGGGTGTTTGTCGCTGAATTACCCAGAGCATTACTGTGGAATGCACCCCACTCCTGCATCTGTTTTTTGGTCTGAGTGCAGCCTTCTACCACAGCATTCATTCATAACTGTTTGTCTGCGTGTGTGTGTGTGTGTGTGTGTGTGTGTGTGTGCAGGAATTGAACCTAGAGTCTTGCACATACTAGGCAAGTTCTCTACCATTTATTGATTTCCCCAGATCTTTCAAAAATGTTTTATTTGGAGACAAGATCTCATTATGTTGGCCAAACTAGCTTTGAACTCACTCTGTAGCCCAGCCAGGGTTTGAACTTACTATCCTCTTGTCTTAGCTTCTTGAGTAGGGATTACAGGCTTGTACAACCTATATATGCACACACACATATATATGTGTATATGCATATGTATATATATATGTATACACACACTTTGCTATGTCTAACATTATTTAGCTAATTAGATAATTTGCTCAGCTAAATTTGCTTAATCATAAACACACACATCAATGAACTAATTACTGTGCTTATCAGTGACCCAGAAATTCTATAATTTTCCATCATATACTTGCAGTTGTTTGATGAATATTTAAATCTGAATTATTGCCAAAGCAACTCAAAACCATAGGGAATGGCACAGTGCCCAATACGGCACAATTTATGACAATAAACTTTATGTGACTGGTGACAACCCAGTTCTAATAATGGATTATCTTAACAGTTTGATGCATAGATTTTTGTACTACCTCTGAGCCCTAGGTTTACCTTTATTCTAGGTGTATCTGTTTTTGACAAGGAATAAACATATAGCAGACTTTCCTATTTTTATTTCTTTTTTTTTTTTTTAATTTAATTTTATTTTATTTTTTTAATTTACATTCCAAATCACTTCCCCTTTCCCGTTTCCTCCCTCCCCGAAGGTCCCATAAGCCCCCTTCCCTCCCTCTTTTCTCCGTTCAACCCCCTCTCATTACTCTGTCCTGGCGTTCCCCTACATCCAGTCTTTCCAGGACCAGGGGTCTCTCCTTCCATCTTTTTAGAAATCTATTGATATGCTGATTGTGTCTAGGGTATTCTGAGATTCTGGGTCAATATCCCCTTATCAGTGACTTCATACCATGTGTGATCTTTTGTGATTGGGTTACCTCACTAAGGATGATATTTTCAAGTTCTGACCATTTGCCTAGGAATTTCGTGAATTCATTGTTTTTAATTGCAGAGTAGTATTCCATTGTGTAAATATACCACATCTTCTGAATCCATTCCTCCGTTGAGGGACATCTGGGTTCTTTCCATCTTCTGGCTATTATAAATAAGGCTGCTATGAATATAGTGGAGCATGTGTCCTTATTGCATGCAGGTAAAGTCTCTGGGTATATGCCCAGGAGTGGTATAGCCGGATCCTCCGGAAGTGTCATGCCCAGTTTTCTGAGGAGCCGCCAGACTGCTTTCCAGAGTGGTTGTACCAGCCTGCAATTCCACCAGCAGTGGAGGAGTGTTCCTCTTTCTCCACATCCTCGCCAACAACTGCTGTCTCCTGTGTTTTTGATCTTAGCCATCCTGACTGGTGTGAGATGGAATCTCAGGGTTGTTTTGATTTGCATTTCCCTAATGACTAAGGATGATGAACATCTCTTTAGGTGCTTCTCAGCCATTAGATATTCTTCAGGTGAGAACTCTTTGTGTAGCTCTGTACCCCATTTTTTAATAGGGTTACTTGCCTCTCTGGAGTTTAACTTCTTGAGTTCTTTGTATATCTTGGATATTAGCCCTCTGTCGGATGTAAGGTTGGTAAAGATCATTTCCCAGTTAGTTGGTTGCCGCTTTGTCTTTTTGACGGTGTCTTTTGCCTTGCAAAAACTTTGTAATTTAATGAGGTCCCATTTGTCTATTCTTGATCTTAGAGTATAAGCTATTGGAGTTCTGTTCAGGAAATTCTCCCCTGTGCCCATATGTTCAAGGTTCTTCCCTAGTTTCCCTTCTATTAGTTTCAGTGTGTCTGGTTTTATGTGGAGATCTTTGATCCACTTAGAATTGAGCTTAGTGCAAGGAGATAAGGATGGGTCAATTTGCATTCTTCTGCATGTTGACCTCCAGCTGAGCCAGCACCATTTGTTGAAAAGGCTATCTTTTTTCCACTGGATGGTTTTAGCTCCTTTGTCAAAGATCAAGTGACCATAGGAGTGTGGATTCATTTCTGGGTCTTCAATTCTGTTCCATTGATCTACATGTCTGTTACTGTACCAATACCATGCAGTTTTTAACACTATTGCTCTGTAGTACAGCTTGAGGTCCGGGATACTGATTCCCCCAGAGGTTCTTTTACTCTTGAGAATAGTTTTAGCTATTCTGGGTTTTCTGTTATTCCAGATGAATTTTTGAATTGCTCTTTCTAACTCTATGAAGAATTGAGTTGGGATTTTGATGGGGATTGCATTGAATCTGTGTATTACTTTTGGTAAGATGCTCATTTTTACTATATTAATCCTGCCAATCCATGAGCATGGCAGATTTTTCCATCTTCCGAGGTCTTCCTCAATTTCTTTCTTCAGAGACTTGAAGTTCTTGTCATACAGATCTTTCACTTGTTTGGTTAGCGTCACGCCAAGATACTTAATATGGTTTGTGGCTATCGTAAAGGGTATTATTTCTCTTACTTCTTTCTCAGCCTGCTTATCCTTTGAGTATAGGAAGGCTTCTGACTTGCTTGAGTTGATTTTATATCCGGCCACTTTGCTGAAGTCGTTTATCAGCTGTAGGAGTTCTCTGGTGGAGTTCTTTGGGTCGCTTATGTATACTATCATATCGTCTGCAAATAGTGATAGTTTGACTTCTTCCTTTCCAATTTGTATCCCTTTGACCTCTTTTTCTTGTCTAATTGCTCTAGCTAGAACTTCAAGTACTATATTGAAAAGATATGGAGAGAGAGGGCAGCCTTGTCTAGTCCCTGATTTTAGTGGGATTGCTTCAAGTTTCTCTCCGTTTAGATTGATGCTGGCTACTGGTTTGCTGTAAATTGCTTTTACTATGTTTAGATATGGGCCTTGAATTCCTGATCTTTCCAAGACCTTTAGCATGAAAGGATGCTGAATTTTGTCAAATGCTTTCTCAGCATCTAATGAGATGACCATGTGGTTTTTTTCTTTGAGATTGTTTATGTAGTGGATTACATTGATGGATTTCCTTATATTGAACCATCCCTGCATCCCTGGGATGAAGCCTACTTGATCGTGGTGAATGATCGTTTTGATGTGTTCTTGGATTCGGTTGGCAAGAATTTTATTGAGTATTTTTGCATCGATATTCATAAGAGAGATTGGCCTGAGATTCTCTTTCTTTGTCGGATCTTTGTGTGCTTTTGGTATTAGTGTAATTGTGGCTTCATAGAACGAGTTGGGTAGTGTTCCTTCTGTTTCTATTTTGTGGAACAGTTTGAAGAGTATTGGTGTTAGGTCTTCTTTGAAGGTCTGATAGAATTCTGCACTAAAACCATCTGGACCTGTGCTTTTTTTGGTTGGAAGACTTCCAATGACAACTTCTATTTCTTCAGGGGTTATAGGACGGTTTAGATGGTCTATTTGATCCTGATTTAATTTTGGTACTTGGTATCTGTCAAGGAAATTGTCCATTTCCTCAAGATTTTCTAGTTGTGTTGAATACAGGTTTTTGTAGTAGGATCTGATGATTTTTTGAATTTCCTCAGTTTCTGTTGTTATCTCTCCCTTTTCGTTTCTGATTTTATTAATTTGGATACTATCTCTGTGCCCTTTGGTTAGTCTGGCTAAGGGCTTATCTATCTTGTTGATTTTCTCAAAGAACCAACTCCTCGTTTTGTTGATTCTTTGTATGGTTTTATTTGTTTCTACTTGATTGATTTCAGCCCTGAGTTTGATGATTTCCTGCCTTCTACTCCTCTTTGGTGTATTTGCTTCTTTTTGTTCCAGGGCTTTCAGGTGTGCCATTAAGCTGTTAGTGTATGCTGTCTCCCGTTTCTTTTTGGCGGCACTCAGGGCTATGAATTTTCCTCTTAGCACTGCTTTCATTGTGTCCCATAAGTTAGGGTATGTTGTGCCTTCATTTTCATTAACTTTCAAAAAGTCTTTGATTTCTTTCTTTATTTCCACCTTGACCAAGTTATCATTGAGTAGAGCATTGTTCAGCCTCCATGTGTACGTGGGTTTTCTTTTGTTTTTGTTGCCATTGAAGACCACCCTTATTCCATAGTGATCTGATAGGAGGCATGGGATTATTTCTATCTTCTTGTATCTGTTGAGGTCTGATTTGTGACCAATTATATGGTCAATTTTGGAGAAGGTACCATGAGGAGCTGAGAAGAAGGTGTATTCTTTAGCTCTAGGATGAAATGTTCTATATATATCAGTTAGTTCCATTTGGTCCAAGGCTTCAATTAGATTCACTGTGTCCCTGTTTAGTTTCTGCTTTCCTGAACGATCCATTTCAGAGAGCGGGGTGTTGAAGTCACCCACTATTATTGTGTGCGGTGCGATGTGTGCTTTGAGTTTTAGTAAAGTTTCTTTTACGAATGAGGGTGCCCTTGCATTTGGAGCATAGATATTCAGGATTGAGAGTTCTTGATGGTGGATTTTTCCCTTGATCAGTATGTAGTGTCCTTCTGTGTCTTTTTTGATGACTTTGGGTTGAAAATCAATTTTATCCGATATTAGGATGGCTACTCCACCTCGTTTCTTGGGGCCATTTGCTTGTAAAATTGTTTTCCAGCCTTTTACTCTGAGGTAGTGTTTGTCTTTGACACTGAGGTGCGTTTCCTGCATGCAGCAAAATGCTGGGTCCTGTTTACGTATCCAGTCTGCTAGTCTATGTCTTTTAATTGGGGAATTGAGACCATTGATATTAAGAGAGATTAAGGCATAGTGATTATTGCCATCTGCCATTCTTGACGCTATCTTTATGTTTGAGTGGTTATCTACTTTTGGGTTTGATTCAAGAAGGTTATTATCTCATTTTTTCCAGGGTGTTGTTTCTCTCCCTGTATTGGAGGTTTCCACCTATTATCCGTTGCAGGGCTGGATTTGTGGAAAGATATTGTGAAAATTTGGTTTTATCATGGAATATCTTGGTCTCTCCATCTATGGTGATTGAGAGTTTTGCTGGGTATAGTAGTCTAGGCTGGCATTTGTGCTGTCTTAGTGTCTGCATGAGATCTGCCCAGGATCTTCTGGCTTTCATAGTCTCTGGTGAGAAGTCTGATGTGATTCGGATAGGTCTTCCTTTGTATGTTACTTGGCCCTTTTCTCTTACTGCATTTAGTATTCTTTCTTTGTTTAGAACATTCGGTGTTTTGATTATTATGTGACGGGAGGTATTTCTGTTCTGGTCCAGTCTGTTTGGAGTTCTGTAGGCTTCTTGTATGTTCATCGGCATCTCTCTCTTTAAGTTAGGGAAGTTTTCCTCCATAATTTTGTTGAAGATGTTTACTGGCCCTTTAAGTTGCAAATCTTCACTCTCATCTATACCAATAATCCTTAGGTTTGGTCTTCTCATTGTGTCCTGGATTTCCTGGATGTTTTGGGTTACGCGTTTTTTGCATTTTGCATTTTCTTTGACTGTTGAGTCGATGCTTTCTATGGAATCTTCAGCACCTGAGATTCTTTCTTCCATCTCTTGTATTCTATTGTTGATGTTTGCATCTATGACTCCTGATTTCTTCCCAAGGTTTTCTATCCTATTTTTATTTCTAAGGCAAAGTATTATTTTGATATATTCTGTAAGTTTCCACCAAACACTGTTTTTTGGAACCCAATACAGAGGATCTGATGTAATAACCATCATTCAAATTTCCAAGTAGTCACCTTGATGGCTAATGTTCAATGTCAGCTTGAGTGGATTTAAAATTGTGTAGATTAAACCCCAGCCATGTCTGTGGGCATTTCCAAGAAGGATTAACTGGAGACAGATTCACCCTGAACGTGGGCTGTGCCATCTAGAAGGCTTGGATTCAGACCCCCGAAAGATCAAGTCAGGGCATTCCCCTTTCCTGATCCCCCCCAGATGTGAGCAAATAGCTTCCCTCTTGTGCCAGCTGTTGTGCTTCCCCACTATGAGGGAACATAGCCATAGCTGAAGTAAACCCTTTTGTATATTCATACATAAGCTGTTTCTTATCAGGCACTCAGTTACAGAAAATAGAAGAAGTAACTAAGACTGTCACAGACAAATGTCTGTACAAGGTGGGTGTTTATACTGGATTTAATATGGATTCAGAAAATGTTTTATGGTCATTCAGCTACAACCATTTCCTTCCCAAGACCCTCCACCTTCAAGCCTGGACTGGGTCATGGTTAGTACAGCTTATGCTATTCATTTCTTCTCAGTCACTTCTATTTTTTAGAGTTGGGGATTGAGCTTAAGGCCTTGTGGAAATTGGGCAGGTGCTCCACATCTAAGCTAAACCTCCAGCACCAACTTTTTTTTTAATTGAATATATTCTTCATTTACATTTTAAATGTTATACCCCTTCCAGGTTTCCTCCCTCCCCAAAAAACCTGTCCTCCCACCCCCTGCCTCAAAGAATATGCTCCTCCACCCAACCCACTCCCACAATGCACCCCCCCCCCGAATTTCCCCACGCTGGGGCATCTATTGAGCCTTCACAGGACCAAGCACCTCTCCTCCCACTGATGCCGGACAAGACATTCTTCTACCACTCTTTTGGCTGGAACCATGTGTACCCCTTGGTTGATGGCTTAGTCCCTGGGAGCCCTGGAGCGTCTGGGTGGCCGACATCATCGTTCTTCCCACGGGGCTGCAAATTCTCCAAGCTCCTCCAGTCCACCCTCCATCTTCTCCATTGGGAACCCCTTGCTCAGTCCAATGGTGGGCTGCTACTATCTGCCTCTGTATCTGTAAGGCTCTGGCAGGGACCCTCCAAAAGACAACCATAACAGGCTCCTTTCGGTACCTGCTTCTTGTCATCCATAGTAGTTTTGGGGTTTGGTGACTGTTTATAGGATGAATCCCCAGGTAGGACAATCTCTGGGTGGTCTTTCTTTCAGTCTCTGCTCCACACTTTGTCTCCATAGTTGTTTCTGTGAGTATTTTGTTCCCTTTCTCAGAGGAACAAAAACACCCCCATTTTGGTCTTCCTTGTTCTTGAACTTGCTGTGGTCTGTGAATTGTAACTTGTTTATTTTGAGCTTTTGGGCTAATATCCACTTATCAGTGAGTGTATACCATGTGTGTTCTTTTATGATTGGGTTACCTCACTTAGAATGTTATTTTCCAGTTCCACCCATTTGCCTAAGAATTTCATGAATTCATTGTTTTTAATAGCTGAATAGTACTCCATTGTGTATATATACCACAATTTCTGTATCCATTCCTCTGTTGAAGGACATCTGGGTTCTTTCCAGCTTCTGGATATTATAAATGAGGTTGCTGTGAAACATAGTGGAGCATGTGTCCTTATTACATGTTGGAGTATCTTCTGGGTACATGCCCAGGAGTGGTATAGCTGGATTCTCAGGTAGTACTATGTCTTATTTTCTGAGAAATTGCCAAACTGATATCCAGAGTGGTTTTACCAGCTTGCAATCCTACCAACAATGGAGAAATGTTCCTCTTTCCCCACATCCTCTCCAGCATCTGTTGTCCCTGAGTTTTTCATCTGAGCCATTCTGACTGGTGTGGAATCTCAGGGTTGTTTTGATTTGCATTTCCCTGATAACTAAGGATGCTGAACATTTCTTTAGGTGCTTTAGAACCATTCGAGTTTCCTCAGTTGAGAACTCTCTGTTTAGCTCTGTACCCCATTTTTTAATAGGGTTATTTGACTTACTGGAGTCTAACTTCTTGAGTTCTTTGTATACATTGGATATTAGCCCTCTATTGGATGTAGGATTGATAAAGATCTTTTCCCAATCTGTTGGTTAATATTTTGTCCTGTTGACAGTGTCCTTTGCCTTACAGAAGCTTTGCAGTTTTATGAAGTCCCATTTGTCGATTCTTGTTTGTAGAGCATAAGCCATTGGTGTTCTATTCAGGGATTTTTCCCCTGTGCCCACGTGTTCAAAGTTCTTCCCCACTTTCTCCTCTATAAGCTTTAGTGTATCTGGTTTTATGTGGAGGTCCTTTATCCACTTGGACTTGAGCTTCACCAACTTTTAATAATCACAAAAGTTACTGAAAATTACTTGAAGACTGTGTCTGTGAGTTAATTAAAATGTAGCCCAGGCTAATAATGATTCACTGGAAATATGGTGAAATTCCTAAATAGGCTCTCTATTTTATATTTTACAGGCTGTATATTGCTAACTTTAATTGATCAAAGATATATATATATGTTTTATATATATATATATATCTTTATATATAATATATATATATATTATATATATTTAATATTGTTTTTAGGTGTCATACAAAGTAGTGGGTTCCATTGTGAAGTATTCATACACATCTGTTATTATACTTTGTTGCAGTTTCTCTCTCTCTCTCTCAGCTCCTCTCTTGCTGGACCTATTTTTCCATCAAAGTCCTTCCAGATTCCATGTTACACGCATTCGGTCACCTTCTCTGTCATCTCTTTTCTTTCAGACCTTTTCTTACCCTTCATGGTTTGCTTTCTACTGTTAATATTTCTAAGTTATATTTCACAAGAAAATTCTCTCCTCCCACTGTTGTATTCCTTCCTAAGGAGTGAAGGTTAGGCTGTTTCCCCATCATTTCCTTGGTTTAGGGGCCTTTAAAAATGTAAAGACTGTGAATACTCACTGTGATACTATTGTGCTTTGTGGCTTATATATTTTGCATATGTCATTGTGACAAAATATAATTTAAGAGTTTTCACAAACTTATCTTCCCAGCAACTCTGCTTCTGGGAATGTATCCTATTAGTATACACGGCTGCATAAGAAACAAGCTATACACGGAGATATTCATGTGATATTTGCAATAAAATAAAAACAGAATTTATCGACAGAAAACTAAATAAGTAAATTTGTATACAGTGGGATTAATAAAAATATAAGTTGTAAAGTGTGTGAATGAGGATTCTGTTACACCCGCACAGAGACACAGACATACACACAGTCATATACACACAGAGAGACATAAGACACAAACAGATACATACCACACACACAGTCATACATACACACAGGCACACAGACACACAAGAGACACTCACAGAGACACACAGACATAAGAGACACACATATAGACAAACACACACACACACACACACACACACACACACACACACACACACACACACGTCTTTAAGTAGCTTTTACAGTTTCAAAGGTCTTTAGCATTAGTTACTCTTTCCTCTTCTATCCTGGCCTCCCAATTCACCCTATTTAACCCTTCCTGTTCCATTTTTCATCATCGTTTCATACTCCTCCCATGTTGGTATCTTACTAGTTTCTTGCCTTCTATGGGTTTAAATGGAGTTCCCCTATAATAGAAGGAATGAAATTGTACTGGTTTGAATGAGAGATGCTCTCTACAGGGTCAGGTATTTGACTATTTGGTTCCCAGTTGATGGAGCTGTTTGGGGAGCTGGTCCAGACTTGCTGAAGGAAGTACGTCACTAGAGGTGGGCTTTGAGAGTTCATAGCCTCAACTCACTTCCAGTTCTTGCTCTCTCTTTCTTTTTTTAAAAAAGAATTATTTACTTTGTTTATGTATGTGAGTACACTGTAGCCATCGTCAGACACACTAGAAGAGGGCCCATTACAGATGGTTGTGAGCCACCATGTGGTTGCTGGGATTTGAACTCAGGACCTCTGGAAGAGCAGTCAGTGCCCTCAACTACTGAGCCATCCCTCCAGCCCCTTGTTCTACTTCATGTTTGTGGTTGAAGATGTGATAGCTTCTCATGCCAGGCTTCTGTGCCACGATGGCCTCTTCTTTCTCTGGAACCATAAGACATTCTAAGCTCTTTCCTCCCTAAAGTTGCCTTGGTCACGTTATCTTATCACAGCAACACAAACTTAATTGATACAGCTATTAAATGAAAAGCTCAAGGTCCAACATAGATGACCTCTTTTCAAGTAATTGATCAGCAGGGTTTCACAGACTTTTCCCATTACATTTTGTTGCTAATATTCTTGGTTAGCCACCAGAACTCAAAGGTAAGACCCATTCCTGAAGACACCACATACTTGAGTCCCAGGACATAAAGATCATAGGCCCTAGGGGAGAACCTAGCATTGTGATTCTGCTAAATGGACACAGTACGAGATTACCCTCCAAGTTCTTATCTTTATACCTGGACTAGTGCATCTCTCAACCACAGGAGAGAAGCTTCTTTATGCAGTAGATGGTATTTAATACAGAGAGCCTTAACTATTCATTGCGCAAAGTCTGAGAGATGGTGGAATGTTCAACTCCAAGGGGACATCTTTATCACTCCCTCTTCCACAAGGCCCAGGAACCATAGCAGAGGAGGAGACAGAAAGATAGCAAGAGCCAGAGGTTGTAGGCATTTGCAAAATGATATTTTCCAGCCATGACAGTGAAATTGAATACACGAATTCACAATGGCTGGGACTGCAGGCGTGAGACTTGCCCAGAGGAAAGGGGAAATGATTCTACCGGTCCTCTGGATCTATGTATGTCTTTGCTTTGTTTCCTTTTTGAGGCAGTGTCTCATGTACCCAAGGCTGGCCTTGAACTCAAACTTGCTATTTAGTTGAGGAGGACCTTGACCTTCTTAATCCTCTTATTTGTCCATCCTGAGTGCTTGGATGACAAGTGTGTCTGTCTAACCCTGTTAACGCGCTGTGGTATCAAAGTAGGGTTTCATACGTGCTGTGCAGCCTACCAACTGAGCTACATCCCTAACCACCCTGTGATTGTTTCCATTCTTTCAGCTTTTGCCTCCTAAGCCATTCTCCTCTACAGTTAGAAACTTTAAGTTTCAAAAAAAAAAATCTTTTAACAAAAATATTTCTGTCAAATGTGGAGCTTATCCTTGGGACGAACTTAAGGAGTGGTTGAGAATGGACCCAAACCACAATGTTTATTCCATAGCTACATAGTGGCGATTTTTACCAAATGTTTAAGAAAAAACATTATATTAATTCTCTACAATATTATTCAGCATCTAGAAGCAGAAATAATCTCTCCTAAATTTCCCTAAACTAGAACCAAATAGGACATTGTGAGAAAATTATAGTTTGGGGACTGGCTAATGGCTTATCAGTTAAGAGCATTGGCTACTCTTACAAGGCACCTAGGTTCAATTACCAGTACCCATATGGTGGCTCACAACCACATGGAATTCCAGTTCCAGGGATATGATGCCCCCTTCTGGCCTCTGTAGGCACCATAGACACATATGGTGTACAGACAAACATGCAGGCAAAACTTCCTTACATAAAACAATAAAAAAAATTTTAAAAATTATTGACTAATATGTTAACAAAAATGTAAAATATCAATATTATCAAGTCAAATATAAGAATGCAAATAAAGAACCATATATCTTCATTATATAAGACTTACTCTAGGGAAGCAACTTGTTTAAAATTCAAAAATCAACTAATGTGCTAGGTATAGTCATGTGGCGAAGGCCATGCAGGAGGAACGACAAACGGCTGTAGAACTCATAGAATGCAGACCTGTAGTTAGCACAGCCATGATGGGAGAGTCTCAGTGAGGTACTACCCTGAGAACCATGTGTCCTGAGGACTTCATGGCATTATGGTGTTCTGCTCTACTTGTTGCCCTCACATCCCTTTGAATCTAAGGATTGTATGGAAATCCTAAAGGGTCTGTCTTCCAGCCCCTCACTAGGCAGTATCTCTGACAATCACAATAATAGTGCTTGATCTCTTTCAGGCATTGCTGCTGGAGCAGATTGATTCAATCACCACCCTTGGAAGGAACTTAGAGATGTAGATTGTCAGCACTGACCACCACTCTTAGAAAGCATATAGAAAAATAAAATTGTTAGTTAATGTCTTAGTTAGGGTTTTACTGCTGTGAACAGACACCATGACCAAGGCAACTCTTATAATAACATTTAATTGGTGCTAGCTTACAGGTTCAGAGGTTCAGTCCATTATTATCAAGGTGAGAACCTGGCAGCATCCAGGCGGGCATGGTGTAGGAAGAGCTAAGAGTTCTACAGCTTCATCAGAAGGCTGCTAGCAGAATACTGGCTTTCAGGTAGCTAGGATGAGTGTCTTAAAGCCTACACACAGTGACACACCTACTCCAACAGGGCCACACCTTCTAATAGTGCCACTCCTGGGGCTGAGCATATACAAACCATCATCGTGAAGCTAGTTTACAATGCTCTGTTATTTCAATAATCTTCATTGCATTTATTTATTTGTTTTTATTCTTTAAGATCCAGAAGATGGGCCCTGATTCTCTACTTTTTTTTCAGAGTGGAAATTTTTATATCAACTACTTTCAGCAAGAAAACAATTGAATACTTATCAACATGAAGTGTTTCCAGTAACTGTGGTGAGGGGAGGGAGGATAAAGGGAAGACTGTGGGTTTTACCTCTTTGTCAAAGCAGAAGTAGAACCCCAAAGAAAGGGCCAACTTCCCTCCATTCAGCTGGGAGCCCAGAGACCACAGTTTGGCAAGTTTAGGACAGCTGAAGGCAGGGTGGAGGCAGCCCAAGTCTAAGCCAAGAGAAGAGGTGGAGAGGAGTCCAGAAAACAACCCATCAAGGCACATCACCATGGGGGCATCACTGGCTGGGGATTCTACAGAAGGGTCATGACCATGGCAGAGACTGCAAGCATGAAGCCTCTCATCATCTGTTGGGTGTTCTCCATTCTGGGAGTTGGCAGGGCTAATGAAGGATCAGAAGATGGCCACCCAAGCACACCACTTCAGCAGGAGTGTGAGACCTCACACGATGAGATTCATGTAGTGGGGTTGACCAAAGCAGGGTTGCACTTGCTGTGTAGCTTTGTTTGCACAACTCTGATGGGCCTCCGTGGGTCAGGTCGGACGTGTTGTTGGTGGACATAGTGAACCGAAGACCACGCCCTGCCTCTTTCGCTACTCCTGCCTCTTTATTTTTATTTTTTATTTACTGAGAGGGTTTTACCACTTAGTGGGAGGTAAAAAAATTACGTTAAAGATTATTTGTAGTTCATCCATAAGGTTACAATTCTCTATAATAGATATTAAATGGATTGAGGTTCTCTCTCCCTCTGTCCTCCCTCTACCTCTCCTCTCCTCTCCTCTCCTCTCCTCTCCTCTCCTCTCCTCTCCTCTTCTCTTCTCCCTTCCCTGCTCCTCCCCCCCTCTGCCCCCCCCACCCCCAACTAAATTACTGAGAACTCACCCCAGACCAGACACAGGAAGCATCCCAAGCACACCATTGCTTTAGTTCCTATAACAATCAGAGGAAGCCAGGTACAACATTTAGCAGGAACCAGGAACCATGAACATCATTAGGAACCACCATGGTGCTATCTCCTGTTTGATGAGGTTGCAAGAATGAGAATAAAGGGCTAGGCAGACTTAATCAGGTTTGTTGAGTCAAAGCCCGGCTTCTTATTCATTATTCTTTAAAATGTTTAATTTTTTTAAAACATTTTATTTATCATCATCATCATCAATCATCATCAAATATCATCATCATCATCATCATCATCATCATCGACATCATCACGGTGTATGTGTGGTTTGCCTGCATGCATGTCTGTGTACCACATTTACGCAGTACCCACAGAGGTCAGAATATGGTCTCAGATCCCCTGGGACTGGAGTTACAGAAGGTTGTAAGCTGCTATGTGGGTGGCGGGAATAGAACCTGGGTCCTCTGCAAGAACAGCCAGTGTGCTTAACTAACAAACTACCCATCTCTCATCTCTCCTTTTGTTCATTCTTCTTAATTTTCTATAAACTGTTACTTTTTTTGTCAGAGCAAAATGGTTTCATCTAGCATACACTAATTATTTGCTCAATGTAATAATTACATTAAATAATGCATTTTATAAAGGAAAAGTAAAGAACAATTAGAATCTGTGATATTTGGAACTTCATATCTGTCTGAGGCTGCATAACTCTACATTAGTGTTTGTTTCTGGTCGAATTTAGGGTGTATTAGATTAAATTGACTTTATTTTCTGAAATCCAAATTCCCTTAAAAGGTGACATTACCTCCTTTGGGGGGGGGGATAACAAAATAAGAAGATTCAGCATGAGGCATCCACTGTGGCTTTTCTGTTATTTCAGAATAGCAGCTGAGCATGAAAGACATTCTCTGAGTGGAGAGATGGGCCAGAGTTTGGGAACTACCACCAGGTGTAGATCCACCGTGCTCTGGCCATGCTGGACCACTGTATCTTAGATGCACTGTCCTTCAATTAAACATCAATTTCAAACATGGATGCTTCCTTCTACAAACTAACCTTACTTTCATTGTCAGGGATTAAAGGTATGTGCAAAGGGAGTGCGTGTATTCCAGCCAGATCATACTGTAATCCATTGTGGGTCTGCATTCTGGCCAGATCATACCTATGGCTATGGTTTTCTAGAGGATTCATGTTGCCCGATGAAAATTCCTCTACGGGCATTTCCTGCCAAAGGCAGGAAAACTTGAGATATGGCCATGAGACTCAAGTTTTAAACTAAAGCAAAGCAATTCTTAGATATGAGACCAATCAAAAAAGGTAACAATGGTCAAAACTTTAAGGCCTGTAGACATTTCCCAGTGGGAAAGGGGACTATACAGATAAAAATATGGCTGTATTACACAGATCCAACTGTATATGTTTATATATTTGTATGAAAATGTAATACATGCATAGGCAATAGGTATACAAGTTAAGCCTTGAGAAATGGATTGGGATTTGAGCAATACCAAATTGGGAAAGAGGAATTAAGAAGGAAGAGCCTAAACAAAAGAGGCAATTATTATTCATAACTTCTGCAGGGGAAGTTCAGAGTGGCCCAGAGGATTAGGTTAAATGAAGATTAGCCAGAATTTGGGGTTGTAAAATAACAAGGCTAGAGGTCACTTTACATCAGATGGCAGAAGAGGATTTGTCTCTGGGAAAACAGCTTCATACAACTTACTAGACTCTTTTTTGTGTGAGAGAATGATGGATAAGTAGTATACCACCTTGACCAGGATTTCTTAGCTACACATATCTCCTGTTTTCTATTTGTACTTAAACTTCATTTTAGGACCCGGAAGATGCACACCATGTGCATGCCCGTTTATCTGGGTGCGGCCACATTGAATCGGTTTCCCTTTTTCTGCATTCACTGTCTATTGTGTCATTGGTCTGTTAAGGACAGGTGGCAGAGCTTGATTTGTTAGGGACGCTAGGGCCTGGTTCTGATCCTAACAGTGTCATGGTAATCTGTTTCCAGGTCCTATGCTGTAGGGACCTCATTCCCACTCTGGGAAGATTGGACAAAGAATTGTGATGAGATCTCTCCAAGAACACTCGAGCCTTTGGGGACATCTTCTATTTGGGGATCCCGGTTGATTTTCAGCATCACCACTTGCGGTGGATTCTCTCTGTGTAACTTCCAGTTCGTTTAGATTACTTTTGACCCCTTGGGAATCGTTTCTGTCATGGCCATGAGGGGAGATAGGCAACAAATCCCAAGATGCAGATCCTCCTCTCAAGTCTGAGGAACAGCTCACTCCTTCCACCAGAGAAAAGGCTAGAGGCGTTGGCGAGTCGCCCTCCTCAACCCCAGGGGGCGCCAGCCGCCCGGAGCCAGCCTCGTTTTCAAGCGCACGCTCTCTTTAGCCGTGCCGTGGCAGCTCCAGCCACGACTCCGCAGTCGCGTCGGAGTTCCCCGGCAGCCAATCAGAACCGTCCATGTACTAACGGGGGCGGGGCTGCCGAGGGCGGAGGAAGATGGCGGCGGGGGCTAGGTGAGGTGTTGGCAGTGGCGAGGGGCTCGGGCGCGGGGGGTGGGGGGGACCCGGAGCGATGGCCCGCGCCGGCTGCTGGGGCGGATAAGACCCTGTGGCGCTGCGGGTGTGGGCCGGAGGGAGGAGACGGTGCCTGAGCGCCACAGGAGTATGACGGGGCTGTACGGGCTGGTGTGGCGGGTGCTGCACGCGCTGCTCTGCCTGCACTGCACGCTCACCTCCTGGCTCCGCGTTCGCTTCGGTACCTGGAACTGGATCTGGCGACGCTGCTATCGCGCCGCCTCCGCCGCGGTCCTAGCGCCGCTCGGCTTTACGCTCCGCAAGCCCCCGGTCGTCGGCAGGAACCGGCGTCATCACCGGCATCCGCACGGGGGACCCGGACCGGGACCGGCCGCCACCCACCCCCGGCTGCGCTGGCGCGCGGACTGCCGTTCCCTGCAGAAGCTGCCGGTGCACATGGGCCTGGTGATCACCGAGGAAGTGCAGGAGCCCAGCTTCTCAGACATCGCCAGCCTCGTGGTGTGGTGTATGGCCGTGGGGATCTCCTACATTAGCGTCTACGACCACCAAGGTGAGGCCGGGTGGGAGGTGGGGGTGACCGAGGCACTTCCGAGTCTGAGGACTACGTTTCTAGCTAGTTTGTTCCTGGTGGTTTTGCGCGGCCGCCGCCCTCTCCGGGCCCTGCGAGTTTCGGTAGCCCTTGGCCCTTAAAGAAAAAAATCACGGTGCCAGTGCTTTCGAGGAAAGGAGATCAGTCTTATTGAGCATTGACTAAGTCTTTAGATTTGGTTAGTGTTTGTAATATTTATTGTAGTCCGTTAAGGGAGATCGTTTTCTCTGGCTTTGTTTCACCTAAGAGGGAAACTGACGTTCAAAACATTAACTGATTTGCCCAAGGTCACAAAAGTAACGGGGAAATGACTGTAATCAGTCTGTGAGTTCTTCACAGTGTCTCTTTAAGGGGGTTCAATGAACTCATCTTAAGGGTGACCAGGCAATGGAGGATTTATACATGAGCCGCGTCGTAGGTTTTCCAAATGAGCTCTTGGAGTTAGGTGACATTTGAATGGGGTTTCTGAAAAGTATGTGAGAGTTTAGATAGGCCTGGAAGGCCTGAAATCATGTGTTATCATTTCTCCTTAGAGGCCAGCACAGTACTTGATAAACTTATCTTCCTACAAGTTCTAATCAAGGCAATGGATTTCACCATGGTTTTGTTAAGTACAGGGCTCAATGCTTATTGCATGACAGCAAGCATTAGCCTAAAGCGATATGCCAAATATATTTCTTGGAATTTTGCCCTCGTCTCTGGCTGGAGGGGAGAAAAGGACACACTCACGTAGGTGATGGATGATATTTGAGGAGTGAAGTTTCTACTAGAAAGGAGATTCTGAAGAGAGGAATTTGAGAATTGGGATAGAGGAGATGAAATGTGAGTAGGGCATTGAAGAATAGGAGAGAGATAAGGTGGAGGCTCTAAATGTCAGCCTTGCATTTCCGTCAAGCTTAAATGCATTGGTGTTTCCTTAAAGCTAGAGATGTGGTGAGAAGGATGAGTCAGGAGGATTGGTATGCAGGAAAGAAAAATGACTGTTTTATTCTCCTGTAAATTGTCTGCATGCTCCGAAAGCAATTTGAGTTTTACCTTTAAATCTTTATCAGCCATGTATTTGAATTCGGGGTTTGGTTGGGGTAATAGTAACCTCTGACTACTTTATCCTCTTTTTTACGGCTAGCAAGGAGTGTGGCTCCCCCTGGGAGCCTGTCATCTGAAGTGATAATTTGCCCTATAGGGTAAAGTGTAATATATTCAGAGACTGACAATACAGAGTTTCCGGAAGGACTCATGAAACTAGTAGATGTCTAGGAGGTGACATGGCTCTTGCCTGAACCAGCGCAGTCCGTAGTGTGGAACCTAATAAGGCAATAAAAAATGAAAATCAAAGGCATTAAGTAATGTGGATTGAGAAAGGTGATTAAGTAATGTGACTCCTTCCAATAGGACGGAAAAGATAGAGCTGAGTTGTTTGACAAGACTGCTTCCAAGCAGGAGTTCACAATACAGACTTCCTTGTTCCTGCCGTTCCTGTTACTGAATTTCTGATGTGACTCAAGTCCTGTGTCATGTGCTTTTAGAAGGAAAATTATTAGCAATGAAAAGAAGTTAACTTAAACCAAGTTTTGACCTAGAACTAAATGGGGATTTAAGGAACTTTTTTTTTTACTGAATAGACTTCAAAAATTGTGTGTGCTGCTATAAATATTTTTTAAGGCTATAATTTCATAGTTTGAATAAGAGATCTTCAGTTTACGTATCCTGGCTTTTGACTGGTTCTTTCTTTCAGCAAGCTATAATTGGGTGTGTATACAATACCATAGCCTTTTAAGCATGAGCATGCAGGAGTAAATGAAAACAGAACATAACTAATATTTTAGGGAAAGTCTGGTTCTAATATAAATGTGTTGGAAAATTTATAGTTTTAGACACACAATGGAGAAAATAGGGGAGGAGAGATGATAGCGGTAAGGAAAAGCTCAGGTTTTAAAGTGGGTAACCAAGTACAAAGATCTTTGAATAGATAAAGGTGTTTAAACTTTATTCTGTTTCCTCTAGTATGCCTCTATTTAAGATTATTTTGCTATAGATGTTTAGAAAGATTTTTGTGTATTGACATGTACATAAATGAGAAAACATTCAAAGAGGGATATCTACTATACATTAATTCAGGCTGATACGTAAGTCATGAGAAATGAGTATGAAAAACCAGGGAGAGAAAAGGGGAAATTCCCTTAGAAGTGTTGTTGTCCGAGGCTGGCTCTAGGAAGAATGGAAAGTGATGTTTGCATTGGAACTACCAAAGGTACATGGGATTTGGAGCTCAGACACTACCTTGTCCCTCCCTATATGTGAATTGGAAATGCCACCTCTTTGGTGGCATTCCCATTAGATTTTACTTAAACAATAGTGTTGAATTGGGCATTGGGAACAGTGAATATAACAGGTAGGTTTCTGGCATAGAATGTTGAAAACAAGGTAAAATGAATGCTCAGGCAGCTATTTTGCTCAGACATCATTTTGTAGAAATCTATTCCAAAGTTCAGAGTTTTAAAATAATTATGTGTTGACTTAGTCCAGTTGGGCAATCTTCCTTGCAATCACTTACATATATAGATTGCAGTCAGTCTACTGGCAGGGACATAAAGGTGGCTGTGTGTCATCCATTTTATGCCTGATTCGTCATGGCTGGAATGGGAGAGAGATGGTCACCTGTCTTCAGAAGGCCACTGTAGGCTTTCTTATATAATAGAGGCTTCATAATGATCCACTTGCCTCCAGATCAAAGGTTCTGAGAATCGTAAGTAGTCACACATCTGTCTGTCTGGAATGAAGGAAGTAGATTTCAGTTCTCAATGGGAAAATGAGTTCTGCCTCAAGGTAGAGCTGTGGGGAGTTGATAGCAGCCACTGTGGAGACAAGCCTATGATTTAATTTTCCCCTAGCCTACACCTCTTCAACCTCAAATCTGTATTTAAATACCATTCATTCTGATAGTTGCTTTCAATCCTTAGACTACAATGCCCATTAACATTTACTTTCATTTGTCTCTTCCTGTGAACTGATGACCAAGTTTGTTTGCTTTTGTCGTAGTAGGGTCTTGGTAGGTTGACCTCCAACTTAAGGTTCTCTTGCCTCAGCTTCTGTGCTGCTGGGATTACAGGCATGTGTCCAAATCTGGCTTTTATTTATTTGTTGTGTTTCTTGGGTTTTGGTGGTCATTCTGGGGATCAATCCTGGGCCTTTGGCAAGTTGAGCACTGTAGCCATGAGCGATTCAGTTAAACCTATATACTTTTTCATTATACTTGCCAACTTTTTTGACTATGCTAACTTCTGCTGCATTTATTCATTGGAAATTAAAGTTTTCTTAGACGATTGAATTTTTGAGCTCACAGTTCTTATAAGGAGAATTGACTGCGTGATTATGATTTAGAAAATGATTATGATAGGAATTGTGTTAAAAAAGTGTTTCTTAAATGTGTTTGATGTTACAGCCTTGGGGCTCTCATGCTTTTTTGTGTTCACTTGAAGTACACAGTGCTCCAAATAGTCGGCATGGGCACCCCCTTATTGCCCAGTTGTTTAGGAAAGTTTGAGAATGAATCCTTGAATGTTCATAGGAAACACTGATTCACCACACTTACTGATCGGCCGAATTAAGGTAGTCCAACTCAAGCATCTCTATTTTTATCAAGCTACTTATGAGGTGCTTCTGCACACTGGAGTTTGACCTTAACATAGAACAAAAGGTACTCTGCCACTCGCCTTATGTAAGAGTAATCATGGGCTGGAGATGTAGCTTAGTGGATATGGTACTGAGACCCTACACACTCGTGTGCGCACACACACACACACATGCACACACAGCTGTGCACGCACACATGTGCAGACACATGCACATACCACATTTTAGCTTTTACATTGTTATTCACATGTGAGGACAATTTGGAGGTAGCGTTACTTATTATAAATAGAAATGAGTCAGCAATTTATAAATCTGTGCTGTGCAATAGATTTTGGCTAATTATTTCTCACTAGCCCTAACGGGACTGCCCAGTGCCACCTCAGCCTTCTCAACCTATTTCTCCCCCACCTCTGTACCCCATATCACGTCTACATTTAGGCTAATCGCTGCCACCTCTTTCTGGAGTATTCGTTTTCTGTTTTGCAGATGACTATCTCTGATCCTTGTGTGTCTCCCTTCATCTCATACTAGTGTCTCCTGCCCTTTGTGAGTCAGTTTTACCTTTGTCTTACTCTGTTCCTGGATCTCCTAAGGACCTTGGGCACCTCTAGAGATACTTGTGTTTTCTTCCTGTGTGTCTGCACTTGATGTTCATACATCAGAAGCTCCACAGATGTTCTCTCTGCTTCCCCTTTTGGCTTCTTCCAGGGTATGCTTGGTGCTAAATGCGTGCTGTGGTTGGGCTATACACATTCTCTGACAAGCATAAGTAACTGAGTTCAGCTCTTGTTTCCCAAGAGTGGAACCTTAGAATCCTTCAGGAATTAATTAGTAAATTAATCTGTTCTAGTTTGACCTGTGACATAGATACTAGCAGGAGATGTAACTCTTAAGTGATTGTTCTCCTTGTGTTGAATTAGAGAGATGTCAGAGGTATTGAAAGTCCAAATACATTCAGGATTGTATTTGGTATACTGAACAGTGTACCTGGAGTGTTTGTTTTCCTATATGTAGAAATAGTGGAAGGGAGCCTCTGTCTCCAAACCTCACTTTTGTATAGCTCATTTTTTTCCTAGAACATTGCATTTTATCTTACCATCTCCTTTTTCTGGCAAAGGAATTTTTACCAAAATCCTATCATGGTTCTTAGAGTATCTCACCAAGCCGAGCTCCTCGGTAGGCTCTTCAAGTTATTTCATCCCTGTCCTGCTGCATCTCTGAAAGGTTCTCTCTTGCTTTGTTTTTTCGATGTAAGGAATAATTTTGTTCTTAATACTCTTCTGTTAAACTAGTACTAGATCTATGCATTAAGTCTTTTAAACAAAAATTTATTTCTAATTTGTGTGTGTGCTCCTTAAGTGCTGGTATTCTCGGAGGCTGGAAGTGGAAGCCACAAGAGGGGGCCAGAAGAGGGCAATGGATACCCCGAAGCCAGAGTTAGCAGCTGTATTGGTTATAGGAAGTGAACTTGGGTCCCCTACAAGAGCTGTACATGATTTTAACTACTGAGCTTTCTCTTCAGCTCCATGTGTTAAATTTTGATAGAAAAAATATTTTTTTTATTAAATTCTTCTTTAAAAAGCCACAAATTCTTAAAAAAAAAAGCCACTTACTTCTTTGGTTCTGGTTTTGAGGTGTATGTATCCCAGCACACTCATGGAGGTCAGAGAACAACTGGTAGGAGTTGGCTCTCACCTTCCACCATTCATGGCTCAGGTCTCCAGGCTCAAAGACAAGAAGAGTCTAGGCTTGCTGAGCCAGCCATCGTGCCATCCCCTTTGCTGATTCTTACTGTGTGCTACATGGTATGCAAAAATGTAGTAAGTCTAAAAAGATTTCCAGCTCAAGAGACAGAATCAGAAAGCCAAGAGACATATCCCCTAAGGAACCAGGTTTAGAATTTGAACCATGTTTTTTTTTTTTAAAAGCTTTTGTTCTTATAGCTTATGTTGATTTTCCCATTTAGAGAACAGACAATAGTCTCTTTATGGACTAACATATTGCATCATCTTCAGGTCATGGTATCCTGGTACTGACTTCCAGGTGATAGAAACTTTTGCATTTTAAGGCAGATAGTTTTCCTTATCATATCTCACTGATGTAAACAGTCACCTGAGCTCTAGGATACCTGTTTAAATCACTGCAGCTTAACTTACGGGGCTTTTTCTCTCCGTTGAACCGTATGTCAGAGAAGCAGAGTTATGAAGACATTTTTGTTTCAGAACGTGCAGCTTTAGCTGGAGATGTTGCTGGGGTGCAGTGGGGGTGAGCTGGGCAGGGGGTGTGCTTGCCTCATTTGTGAAGCTCTGTGATTGGTTCTGGATGTTGATGAAACAGACAGACGTCTTGTGTGTGAGATGCTTAAAAGTCATTACGTGAAGCCACCAGCACGAGTTTGTTTCTTTGCTGTAGTATGTTAACATTCTAGAATAATTGTTGATCTGTGAGGTAAAAATGAAGCTCTCCATTAAAATAAACTAGTTCAATGACTTATAAGGATTTACATTTATGATTGTGGTAGTCATGTAAAATTTTAATATATTTTCATTTAAAATAATTGTAGTATTAAGTATATGTGTTCCTCTCCAAAGATTCCCCTCCAGTAGTGTGATAGTTTCGTGTAACAGAGGTTAAATGAAGGTAACCAACAGGTAATTTACTTAGGTCTCAAGGCATTGTTATAAGGAAATATTGCTTTAATTGTATAGTTTAGAGGCGCTTAATAACTAGGAAACTGTTTCAGTTTATTTTTCTTTGTCCTATAAATCCTTTTTACTAGCTGTTTCTTTAAAGATCTGCTTCTATAAAAGGAACAATTGTAAAAATTGTAATATCAAAAGATATGTTAAATGTGTATTTTAAAAGTCATTTTATTAGATTGATTTTACATTTCACCTGAGTTTTGAAGAATCTTTAAGAAGTACAGGCAAGATTTGTTGAAAGAATACTTTTTTGAACTTCTCGTTTCCTGGTTTTCTTAATTTGGAAAGGTCATGTCATGTCTTATTGCCTGAGTAGTATGCACTTGCTTGGGCATGAGGGTAAGCTGAATGCTGACCTCTATTCCATCCCAGAAAGTCATTTACCTTCAGAGCAGAGATTGTTTTTTTTTCTCTGTGTAGCCCTGGCTGTCCTGGAGCTTACTTTGTAGACCAGGCTAGCCTCAAACAGAGATCTGCCTGCCTCTGCCTCCTGAGTTAGTACTGGGAGTAAAGGCATGTACTACTGCCACCGCTGCCACCAGGCCGAAGCAGAGATTTCAGAAGACTGCAGTAAGGAATCTGAGATCAGTTTGTAATCTTATGTGTAGACTAGACTGGTGGACTTATTTCTGTTTGAAATGTAGGTATTCTTGGTTTCTGTAACACCATGTTTGCTTGGATGTCTTGATTCACATCTGTACCTATTAAGTCTCATGCCTGGCTTCTTTTTTGTTTCTCTTCTAAATGTGAGATGTATGTGAGTTCTTTTCTTTCTGCTCAACTTGTCCATGTACAGCTTGCTGAATGGATATGGGCAGTTTAGTGCTGTCTCAGGTGTCTCTCCTGTGCTTTTAAGTATCACTGTGTGTTGACATGCCGTTTGTACCTCTAGCCCCAATGCCTCATAACTTGAGACTCTGTATCTCTAATATTGCATGTCTAAAACAGTATTCTTGAAAATCCACCCAAATCTGCCCTCTCATATTTTCCTCCATGCTAGAAAGTAGGAGTCACGTTCATTAAGTTGTTCATATTGAAAGCTCAGCTGAGTATTTTGTTACTTTCTGTGGAAGTTGTAGCTTGTCATCAGCCCGTTGTAACTTTGTGTAGAGTATGTCTGAAGTGACCCCCTTGTATTGGTGTCATCTGTCCCACTCAAATTTCAGCAACATTATCTCTCACTTGTGTTACTACACTAGCCCCTGATTGTCTTTATTTACATTCTGACCCCTCTATAATCCATTCTTCACCTATCACTAAAGTAATTTTCTGGGATGGCATGGACTGGGGATTAAATCCAGGGCTTGTGAATACCCTGCCACCAAGCCAAGGTTTTAGCTCTTGGTTTTTCTGAGAAAGCATCTCACTCTAGCTCAGGCTAGCTTGGAACTCACTTGTTGCCTAGACTGGCCTTGAGCTCAACATCTTTCAGCATCCCATTCCTAACATTATAGGTATACACAATCAAACCTGGCAATGATCTATTTTATTTTAAAATAACATCTTTCAAACTCTGAATTAAACCATCTAGTAGATTCCTATTGTACTTAGGATGCTATACTTACTACCAGGACTAATGCCTCTGGTCTCACATAATATCCCAGTTCCAGTTTTATCTCTGTTGTTGTAATATAGTACTGACACCAAAAGGGCAGGAAAAGGTTTATTTTGGTTTATACTAACAACAGTTTACAGTCCATCATTGTGGAAAGTCAGAGCAGAAACTCAAATCAAAGAGAACACTGCTGGCTGGTTCCATCACAGGTTCATGCCTAGCTACCTTTTTAGGGCCCAGGACCACTGCTCAGGGAGCAACGCCCTTCCTATAGCTGGTAACAATCAAGACAGTCACACAGACTTGTCCACAGGTCACTCTGATCTGGGTGATCCCTCAGTTGAGACTTTGCAGGTGACTAGGATGTGTCAAAATGATAATTAAGTCAACGGGGACTCTTCTTTCCACTTTCACGTAAATGCTCACAGAAGTACTCTTCTTTCCTTAAGAAGACGAACTTTGAATGCTGAGAGAATATGGAGCAGAGCTATCTCTATAGTAGCTTGCAGCTGAGGAAATTCTGGTTTTTTGGTTGGCTAGTGTGTGGTGCCTGGGATTCAAACCCAGGGCCTTAAAGCATGCTAAGCAAGTGCTCCACCACCGAACTACATTATTCAGTTGCAGAAATACCAGCTTCTCTATTTTGAGACTTGAACAGAATCAGCCAAATGTTTTTTGGTAGAATACCAGGATTGAGATATCCAAGAAAGTAGAACGAGGAAGGATACGTGTTGTGTCAGTGACAGCGATTCTTGGAGTGCTGTGTGTAGACATGCACCAGGGGCAGGTCGAGAAGCAGAGCAGCTCTGTTCCGAGGAGTTAGGCCAGGAACAGTCTGGTGCATTACCATGCAAGGTCTAAACTTTGCACTTAGTTTTTAGTACCAGTTACAAACATTTCTTAGACTATAAAAAGAAGCACGTTTGGCTCCCAACACATATAGCTCATGTTTATCAAGAAACATTAAAAATTATCTGGTTTTTTTTTTCCCCTGAGATGCAGGTTTCCTAGCATAAGTTTTTTTCTTCCTGGAAATTGCGGAGTTGTCCCGGTGCACATACAAGTGTTTCAAAGATGACTCTTTCACAAACCTTTTCTATTTATGATTGCTTTCCTTTGGGAAATCGAGCCTTTGTAAAATAGTTATAGAGCAACAAAGCAGAAATGCCTTATGTCATTACAAAACTTACATTAGATTTCCAGGTTATTGCAAAAGTACTTGTGTGCCCTGTGAACCTTCTCAAAGCCTTTTTTAAAAAGCTAAAGAAAAAACAAGTGTTAGGTATTAGTTACAACTATCACAGTTCCTGTGATAACACTGTGACATACTTCCTTTAGCAAGACCACATTTCCTAAGCTTTCCAAGACAACGCAACACCACCAGCGGAGGACCAGCTAGCTGTTCAAATACATGAGCATATGGGGAACAATCTTGTTCAAACCACCACATGCTATGGTTGTAGATTTTTCAGAAGTTAATACTTGTGGGCTTTCCATACAGCTCAGCAGCTAAACATGATTGCTGCCACACCTGACAAGCTGAGTTGCATTTCCAGAGCGCATATCAAAGTGGAAAAGCCTCTCCACAAAGTTGTCCTCTGACTTATATAAACATGCATGGCAGGTGCACCTTCCTTCTCATGCACATACACATGTGCATATGCACACACACACACACACACACACACACACACACACACACGAGGGATAAATACTGAATGAATAGTAATTTAGACCTAGATTTCAGATCAAATTCTTTTAACACTTAAGGACAATTGTTTGACCATCCTGAATCTGTTTCCTCATCGTTCAAGGGTAGGATAATTATTTTATTGGTTTTACTATGTAACTCAGTCTCCCTGCCACATGCACCACTAGCTTTGTCTTAAAATAAATGGTTAGAATGGAATACTATATTCTGCTTCCTCAAAATTGTGTTTTCAGATGGGTTTTCTTTAAATTGGTTAAGTTGGGTATATGTGCTCACCCTTTTTAGTCCATCCTTCTTCTTAGTTCAGTCAGCTTGAGTTGTAGAAGGTAAATAGGGTGGTATATGAAATGAGAAAAAAACTTCCACATGCCTTATGCTATTTCTTCAGAAATCTGTCAGTCAGAGCCAGCGTTCTGTTTGTGGCCTTTCTTGTGTATTATGTGAAGTGTGTATAGATTGCTACAGAGAAATGTACACTAGCAATACTTACATACTTCATGGATGAAATAAATGCCACACAGTATGATTAGTTCTTGTGGTCAAGCTGTGTGTCATTAGGAGTCATTTTCCTCATAATCTGATTCCCGTAAACCTCAGACAGAAACAGTAGGTTATATTTTAACCATTTGTCTGCCCAGCTCAGTCTATAGCAAGGTTCTCTCTAACTCTCTGCCAGTCAATATAGAGAAACTTTATAACTGTCTGGCTCTTATCATTCTTTCCTTGTAAATTCTGCATGCAGTCAGGAAGTGTCTGCTTGTATTGTGAAAAGTTCCTGGAAACCAAAGTTTCCATTCAGTATTCTGTCCCTTTAGGTTTTGGTGTATATAGATTATTTGTTCAAAAGCATTGAATTTCTTTTATATAGAAAGTGACTTGGGGAAAGAGAGTCATAAGCTAGAAATTCACAGATAAGAATGTATTTCAATGGTGGCGGTGGTTGGATGAGTTAGTGCTACTTAAAAGTTGAGTGTTAAGTTTATTAAGGAATTTGAACAAAATCCATGCATGTTGGGTGAAGAATGGGACAGTGGGGTGGGTCTCTAGAGGGAAGTGACACACGTCGGCTGCCCTGCAAAGAATTGGGAGAATTCTACAGGGTAGGCCAGGGAAGGACACACAGGATAGGGGTTGGGGCGACTCCATCTGTGTGAGAA
The DNA here is from genome assembly GCA_036184795.1 of Tokudaia tokunoshimensis. NCBI lineage: Eukaryota > Metazoa > Chordata > Mammalia > Rodentia > Muridae > Tokudaia > Tokudaia tokunoshimensis. The sequence goes on along the minus strand of BTHU01000021.1, from coordinate 34,607,122 downwards.
GAATACGGCAGTCCTTATTTTGCTGATTATAGAGCCACAAAGAAATAGGCTGACTTGTTTCCTAATCATGTATTATTTCTACCCGTTTACTCTGGGAGCACGGACAGCAGTGTTTATGCTATGTCGTTTATTATATTGTGGAGTCACTGAAGATGACAGCTGGAATGTGCTAGGATGGAAGGTGTACCCAAAACTGATATTTGATAGCCTAGTGAAGCATGCTGGGAGGGCATGAAGAGGGCTGCAGTGACTGGAAACTACAGTGGCAGTGGACTGAAGGAATGAGGGTGTAGAAGCCATCGCTGTAGAGTAGCCAGAGAGCTTAGCTTAGTAGTGGCATGAAGGTGGTAATGCTTCCGAGTGGAGAAGATGCCTGGGTGGCTGGGCAGGTCATGCTGCCTTTAGAAATAGAACTGGGGTGAGGTGGGGGGGGGGGGCTGCAGAGATGGCTCAACAGTTAAGAGCACTGACTGCTCTTCCGAAGGTCCTGAGTTCAAATCTCAGCAACCACATGGTGGCTCACAACCATCCCTAAGGAGATCTGATTCCCTCTTCTGGAGTGTCTGAAGACAGCTACAGCGTACTTGCATATAGTAAATAAATCTTAAAAAAAAAAAGAAAGAAATAGAACTGGAAGCTTGCCCACTCACCTCATCCATTTAGAGTTCTCACTGTGCCTGTTTTCTTCCATGCCTTAACCCTAAATGCATATAACTTTGACTTTTACAGCCCCCTTCCCCTTTTGAGATGAGGTCTCAACCTCAAGCTGTATGTATCCTAGGATGCCCTGGAATTTTGGATGTAGCCTAGGCTAGCCTCAGATCCACAGTAACCTTGGTTGTTTTAGTTTCCTAAGTGTTGGGCTTATAGGTGTGAGCTATTGTGCCATCCCCCAACTAACCCTGATTGTTTTGAGAGCCAGCCTTTTAGGATATCCTACCATGACCTCACTCTGCTCACGTTTACTTATTTGCAGAACTTGAAGGTAGAAGTGAGTGCTGGCATGAACTGGACATATTAGGAACAAAACAATAGCTTCTTACATAAAATGTAAATGCCTTTCTTGTTCAACATGGATGTCTTTACATTAATTTTATAGAGATGCTCCATTATTTTCTTAGTAGGTTTCTTGGCATACCTTTAAATATGCACCCTAAATTTTGCCATACTTATCTTACCCTTGTCCCCTAGTGGATTTAAAGGTCTCAGAATGACTAGACTCAAGGGGAAGCACTTGGGTAGTGAGAGAGGGCTGAGTTGTTCTCTCCATTTGGGGAGGTAGGACAAAGGTTCTGTGGAAAAGAGGAGGAAGAGGAGGAGGGGGAGGGAGAGGAGGAGAAAGAGGAGGAGGATGGCCTCAGTGGAGAATGTGAGAAGGAAACAGATGCTGATGTCAGTGCTTCAGAGAAGTGGAGGAGGGAAGAGTAAAGATTGGAAGAGCTAAGGCCCACTTTAGTGACTAAGTACCTGTCATTGGTACCTGGGATTCCAGCACTGTGGGAGGCAGAGGCAAGAGACTTGAGTTCTGGGCAGACCTTAGCCCAGTAGAGTGCTTCCTGGGAATGCAGGAGGCTCTGGCATGCCTTAAAGAGTTGCCGAGGTGTTCCCACTTTTAATCTGGAAGCTAAAGTAAAGCTGTGAAACGAGTGAGGACTAACATGTAGGACTTAAGGAATTGGTAAGAGGGGGATTGCTGTGATCTTGATAGGCAGAAGTAGGACAGAAGTGCATGTGAGTACAAGGGTGGTGTGTGCGTAGGGCCGTGTGCACAGCAGAGGTCAGAGAATGCTGTCAAGCAATTGGTTTTATTATCCTTTACCGTAGTCCCTTGAAGCAGGGCCTCTGACTGGACCTGCAGCTAGACTGGCGACTGGTAAGTCCCAGCAGCTCTCCTGTGTGCTTGCCTAACTAGAGTTATGGGCATACATACATGCAAGCATTCCTGGTTTTAAGCAAGTTCTAGGATTTGAGCAGGTCCTCATGCCCATGCAACAAACTCTTAGATCCACTCAGTCATCTTTTAAAATAAATATGTCCCGGCTTGAATGTTACTGATATTTTTACATTTTTTAAAGGTTTTTTTTAATATAAATTGTTGTCTAATTTTTTGTTTGCTTTGTTTTGTTTTTCTTTGAGACAGGGTCTCACTCTGTGACCCTGGCTGGCCTGAACTGCATTCTAGCAGATAATTGAGACTTGTAATACTTATATATATGTCTATATTATGTATCTATCTGCCCTTTGACATGGCTCGGACATTTTTGTATTATGCATGTAGGATTTTGACTTGAAATTAACAACATCTGTAACTATCTTTGCACATGTATGCCTATTCTGAACATTGCTACACATAGTTCCTGATGCTAATCACTTTCCTTGAAATTATTGTGCATATATATATATATATTTAATTCAAACTTGGCTTGGATATGGGTATTCCAAAGCAACCACTTTTTTGGGTGTATGTGTGGTGTTGTACCCCTTACATAGCCCAAGCTGGTTCGGAACTTATTTTGTAGGAAGGCTGACCTTACATTCTTGGTCCTCCTGCCTCCATTTTTCAAATTCTAGTATTATAGCATGCTCTACCGTTCTCAGCTCTTACGTTATATTGCCTAATTTACAGTCTCCGTCAAAGAAAATGCCCAAGTAAGAGGAAAAAAAAATTTACTTTTAACTTTGTGTGTGTGTGTGTGTGTGTGTGTGTGTGTGTGTGTGAGAGAGAGAGAGAGAGAGAGAGAGAGAGAGAGAGAGAGAGAGAGAGAGAATGAATGAATGGGAATGTGCAGGTGTGAATGCAGGCAGCCATAGAGTCCAGAAGAAGACGTAGGTTCCCCTGGAGCTAGAGTTCCAGGTGGTCGAGCTTCCTGGCGTGGAACCAAACTTGGGTCTGCTGAAAGAACAGTAAGCCCTCCTAACTGCTGAGCCACCCTAGGCCCCACCTGCCTTTTGGCAGAAGGATAGAACCAGCGCCTCTAAAGTTGTCTTCTGACGTTCACATGCATGTGCTATGGCACCTATGTGTCCCATGGCAGACAGGTATTCCTGCCTGTATTAGTTTGGGTTTTACTGCTGTGAACAGACACCTGTGACCAATGCGAGTTTTATAAAAGACATTTACTTGGGGCTGGCTTACAGGTTCAGAGGTTTAGTCCATTGTCATCAAGGCAGAAACATGGCAACATCCAGGCAGGCATGGTGCAGGAGGAGCTGAGGGTTCTACACCTTTATCCAAAGGAAACCAGGAATAGACTGGGCATCTTGAGGCATCCAAGAGGAAGATCTCTAAGCCCAACCCTACAGTGACACACTTCCTCCAACAAGGCCACACCTTCTAATAGTGCCACTCCCTGGGACAAGCATATACAAACCATCACACCGCCCAAATAAATACTTCTTAAGAAATGTGATTTTTCTACTACCTAGTATAAAGGCTGTCTTATATCATATTCTCTGTACTCAGGTTGCTTATAGTTGTCCTTGGCATAACTGAATTATTTGAGGAGTCCTGTAGTAGTCTGCTGCCTAGCTATACATTGCTTGTAAACTGTTCGATACCTGTTGGCAATCAGTATGAAATAAAGCTCGGTGCTTCCCTCACTCCTTTTCTTGTACATACCATTTCATCAGCAGCCATTGTGTGTGTGTTGTATATTTCAGATTCCACTTTGTCCTAAGTATTTGCCCTATCTCTTGCCCTCTCTATATGGAGCTTTTTAAATTCCTAGATTCAGTTCAGCTCAAATCTTGCTTTAAGAAACTGTTTTACATTATTTATCTATTTAGTGTGTGTGTGGGGGGGTGGGGGGTGGGGGGGTGGGGGGTGGGGGGGTGGGTGGTGGGGGGTGGTGGAGGGTGGTGGTGGTAGATGGTGGAGGTGGTGGTGGTGGTGGAGGTGATGGTGATGGGGTGATGGTGGTGGTGATGGTGGTGGAGGTGGTGGTGGTGGTGGTGGTGGTGGTGAAGATGTAACAGGGCATGTGTGTGGAGGTCAGAAGACATGTGTGGGAGTTGACTCTTTCCACCATTTGGACTTTGAACTTGAAAACACAGCAATCACTTTTGCCAACCTGCTGAGACACCTTGTGGGCCCCCATGTCTAGCTACTTTCATCGTAAGACATTGCTTTTTATTACTTCTTGTCTTAGTTTTCTTGTGCTGTGAAGACACCCTAGAATCTCTTATAAAGGAAAACATTTAGTTGGTGCTCATTCATGCTTCAGAGGCTTAGTTCTTTATGGTCTTGGTGGGAAGCCTGGCGGCATGCAGGCAGCCATGGTACTGGAGAGGAGCTGAGAGTTCTGCATCTAGATTGACAGGTAGCAAGGGGGAGAGAATGGAGCCTGACTTGAGCTTCTGAAAACTCAAGGCCCATTCCTGCTGACACACTTCCTCCAAGAAGGCCATATCTATTCCACAAGGCCACACATCTCAAATAATGCCACTCCCTTGGAGCCTGTGGGGGCCACTTTCATTGAGATCACCATACTGCTGTTGCATGGCTGGGCCCAGCTTAACATTTGCATACAGCTGATTCTCTCCCCTCTTTCCCTTCTTCTCCTGCCCTGTCAGTCATTTTCCCCACTCCTTCCTTCCTTTGTCCTTCCTTTAAAAAGTTAGATCATTAAATGTATGCATAGTTTTGTTTTCTTTCTAGGGGATGTAGTGGTAACAAATGTTAGCTTTTGTGCATGGTTGGAAGATCACATTTTACTTGTACTTCTGTACTTCAATTTAAATTTTCTTAATTTTGCTCTTATTTTATCTTTTACTTTGTGCATAATTTATACTACTTTTATTATAACACAAATCAAAATGAGGCAGTAACATTTAATGTGTATAATAAATCTGCAAAGAAAAGATGTTAGACTGGGAATCAGGAGCAAATCAGGAGCAAAATCCAGTTCCTTCTGGACACTGAATTTCAGTTTCTTACTATGTAAGAGGTGAGGGGCCTCTTAATTCCTTCACAGGTCTTAGTCTTTCCTACTCCTATGTTCACTTGCTTCGAAGTAGGTAGCCCTGGCCTCTTCTCTGTCTGAGGATAAAGCCAGACTCTGGTTTTAACTAGCTCTGCTGTTATGTTTCCTTGTAGATTCCAGTTTGACATTAGTCATTTCTGCTTCACTTGAAATGCAGCTTTGGGTCTAGTGTTGTATCCACAGCAGCAATCCATTAGTCATTGAAGAGCATCACCTAACCTGGTTGTGATTTATTTGTTCATAATTTTATTTTAAAGGTATTTTCAAGAGAAATAATTCCAGATTGATGGATGAAATTTTAAAACAGCAACAGGAACTTTTGGGCCAAGATTGTTCCAAATACTCACCAGAGTTTGCAAATAGTAATGACAAAGACGATCAAGGTGAGAATGGGGTCGATTGGACACTTGTTGTGTTTTATCTTGCTTTTTTATTCTTTATTATCAGTAAGTTATCTTGCTAGGAGATAATGTTCAGAAAATGATAAAATAACAATTGACATTATATAAATGAATCCATGTTAAAGACTTTATTTAACCAGGCAGATTTTATAGTCCATGAGCAGAGAAGCCCAGGAATGTATAATTGTGTTAGTGAGTATATAAATTATGCAAACCTGGTTTTCCAATAGGGCTATATGAAAGAATGTTTATGTGTGATACTTTAGCTAGAGTCCTAACATTTATAAATTAGCTTCCAGAGTCAGAAAGGCATATGGATAGTGCACACATACTCTACTGAAATATAGTTTTCTTTAGTCTGTAGTTTTCTTTTATGTTATTGCTAAACTGACTGTGAGTGTAGATGACATTTTTGGATAAACAAAAATCCTCTTTTATAGAGGGTTTACTCATTATACAAAGTTACTTTTAGGATTTGGAAAAGGTGTTTATAAAAATAGGCTTCATTTCTTACAGACCCGGGGTGCATAGCCCCTTTCAGAGGAAAAAAGCAGTCACGGAAGAGCTTGAGTGGTTCCTTGTTATCACAGTTGTGTCTTTATTTTGATCTGAACTTACGTCATAAACCTGATTTTGAAATAAATACGGAAGAGTGTTTTAAATCTTATCTTGTCTGTTTTTTTCTCTAGTTTTAAATTGCCCTTCGGCAGTGAAGGTGCTGTCCCCAGAAGATGGAAAAGCAGATATTGTGAGAGCTGCCCAGGACTTTTGCCAGTTAGTAGCCCAGCAGAAGAGGAAGCCCACAGATCTGGATGTAGATCTGCTAGACAGCTTACTTAGTAAGTCCAAAATGTTTCCCATTTTGTCTCCCAAACACACGGATGAAAACGTATTTAAGTTCTTTTCAGGGCTAGCCAGGGCTACAGAGTGAGATGCCCTCTATAGGGGTGGGATGGGGGGTCGGGAGGCTTTTATTGCTATACCTCTTAATGGTGCTGACATTTAATCACCCGCATATGAAAATGACTTCAAGATGTGAAGCTTAGCCTTGCACATAACAGGAAGATTTAATTAAGGAAAAGATTTGCTCAGTTATTTTAATGTGAGTATGTGTGTGGGCGCGTGGGCAGCGGTCGGAAGGTAGCTTTCTGGAATTGCTTCTCTTCCTCCACTGTGTGAATGTGAATTTTGCTCCCAGGCTGGGTGGAGCTCCTCCCTTCCACCATCTCGATGGCTCAAGAGAAGGAGTTTTGAGGATTTTTTAGAAAATGAGTATTCTTGGAAATTGGGATTTCAGTGGGCTGAGGCTCTCTTCTGTTCTCTTCCACCACTTCTCCCCTGTTAGCTTGAGCAGTTTATTGTGAGGTGATCTCCCCAACGCAGCCTGCTCAGCTCTCCTTTGTGCGTTCATTCATTGCTTGCAGACAGACCACTACATATGTCATACTCTGCTAAAATGCAGCATTGCATGTAAATGCTCATACATAAGTATGCATGCATCCCCCACCTCACCCCGTACTGCTTAGATAGCCTTTGGTGTGCTGTTTCTCGCTGGAGTCCTTTTAGGAACCTTTTGCCCTAACTCAGGGTCCTTCCTAGCCTTATCTTTAATGGTTTAAAAAAAGAGAATTTTTCTAAAAATTAATGTTCATGGATGGCATGTGATACCAAGACATTCATTTCTCATCCATTCACATAGAGTACCGTGTACCTTATTTCCTAACCATGCACTTTCTGCCTCAGTTATTAGCTCTTCATTCCGGTCCTTTGTCCTCATTTGCTAACTAACTCCTGTGGACTGCTCACCTCTTGCTCTATACTTGGGTAACTGTGTGGGCTCAGTTAGCTCCAGTGAGCGACAGACTGCTGTAGAGCTGTTTTGTCAGAGTTACTGAGACATTTGACCATTTCTTGGACAGTTTGAAGCTTAATCAGAGAGGAATTTATAAATGGTAACCTGGGGTGACCCCAGAGATGGCCTTCAGATAGCCCCTAGGGAAGTATATAGTGCAGAGCCTAGGAGCTTCAGGATTTGTTAATTTATAATGAAAATGTATACAGATTTTTAGAAATTATTTTTATCATATATATTACATATGTTTCATTATACATACACACCGATAGATAGATAGATAGATAGATAGATAGATAGATAGATAGATAGATAGATAGATAGATAGACAGACACATACATACATACATACATACATACATACATACATACATACATACGTAGATACATAGATACATACTTACTTTCTAGGCAGGGTTTCTCTGCTTAGCCCTGGCTGTCCTAGAACTCCTCCTGTAGACTAGGCTGGTCTCAAACTCAAGAGATCTGCTTCCCACTGTCTCCCTAGTGTTGGGATTAAAAGGTGTGTGCTGCTACTGCCCGGGTTTCTTTTGTTTCTTTTGTTTTTTTTTTGAGATTAGTATTCTCCCTCTCTTTTCTCCAAATCCTCTCATAATACCCCTCTACATTTTCTTTTAAATTTATGTTTTTTTTTACCTGTATGCATATCTTTAGGACTGACCATTTGGTGTTGGATAACCAGTTGGTGTGCTTTCTCCTCTTAGCATTCTTGGCTGCCTGTAGTTCTTTGTGTAGGATTGGGGCCTCGTGGGCTTTCATCCTGTGCACTTGAGCATGACTTTTGCTATTGCCCTTGTTGGCTCACGTGTAGGCAGTTATATTGGTAACATTTTATGGGTGTAGCTTCTCAGATTACTAGGAGGCACACTGTCACAACAGATGTCCTGATTCACTTACAATCTTTTAAACTTAGTTAACTGATAGTCCTTTACAACTGACTGTGTTCACACTTCCCTTGGGCGCCTCCCTCCCCCCCAAAAAATAGAAGACAACCATTGTTTTGCTTTCTGTCTAAATTTTGTATTTATTAGAAATTATATGTAGTATGTAGATTTTCATATCCTGCCTAATATTGAGCATATATGTACTCAGTATAATTTTATTTTATTTTATTTTTAAAGAGAGTCTCACTATAATACCAGGACTGGTCTGAAACTCACTATTTAGAACAGGTTGACCTCAAACTCATAGAGATCTACCTGCCTTTCCCTCCTGAGTGCTGGGATTAAAGGCATGTGATATGATACCCAGCAAGCATAATATTGCTGAGGTTTGACTGTGTTTAGTGTATTAGTAGTTCATTACTCTAGAGTCTTTCATTGAGTGTATTCTGTTCTGTGGATATACCTCATTTTATCCATTCGCCAGTTGATAGACATTTTGTTGGTAGTTTTTGATAATTAATATTGCTGTGACCCCCTGCATGCTTATCTTTGTGTGGGTATGTTTTCTTTTCTCTAAGGTAGATAGATACCTAATAATGGAATTGTTGTATCTTGTGGTGAATGAGTGTTTCATCTGTTTCATATCCTTGTCAGCAAGGTTGGCGCCTCTGTCTCCTCATTCTTGATGACGTATGTGATAGTGTTTAACTGGTTTTTCTCAAGGGTAATGATGTTGAGTATCTTTAATGTGCTCACTTGCTACCTGTAATGTATTTGGTAAAGTATGTGCTTAAATCTTGCCTATTTTTATTATATGCTAATTTATAGTGTGTGTGTGTGTGTGTGTGTGTGTGTGTGTGTGTGTGTGTGTGTGTGTGTGTTGCACATACATAGAGATGAGAGGACACAACTTAACAGCAGTTATTTCTTTTTTCCCACCATGTGCATCCCTGTATCAATCCGAGGCTGTCAGGCATGGCAGCTGGTGCCTTTACTCTTAGTGTTGAGTTTTAGGATAATACCCTGTGATTGCATGCACTTGGAAAAAAGTAATGATAAAATACAGGGTTTACAGATATCTCCTTTCTCATTGTTAAAAGTGATTTCTTTAACATGTTTAATTTTTATGAGCTCAGTTTTTTATTGTGTGGATATCATGCATACATTTGTTTTCGTATGTAAGAGCTCTTTGCCTAACCCAAAGTCTCAATTCTTTCTTCCTGTGTTTTCTTCTTTTACAAGTTTTATAGGCTACATTTAGGTCTGTTTTGACCTAACTTTTGTAAAGGTAAAAGGCACAAGATTTCAAGTAGTTTTGTACATCACTGTTGTCCAGCCCCTCGTTTCTCTTAAGGCTATTTTAGATCAGTGGAACACTGAAGACAGTGTATAAGGTGTAGCTAGGAATTGGTCTTTTAAGTTTTTTAGCTAAGATACGGGCATTGAATGAAAGGAAATAGATATTTCTTTTTTCTTTTTTTTTCCCTCTGTTGTGTTTTTGTTGTGTTTATTTGTTTTGTGTTTTGTTTTTTTGAGATAGGGTCTCACTATTTAGACCATGCTGGTCTCAAACTCACAGACTTACTTGCCTCTGCTTCCTGAGTTCTCTCTTTTTTCTTTTTGAGATTTTTGGTTGGCTTATTTCTTTTTTTTTTTTTTTACTTCTTTTTAAAGATTTATTTATTGTTATATGTAAGTACACTGTAGCTGTCTTCAGACACACCAGAAGAAGGCATCAGATCTCATTACAGATGGTTGTGAGCCACCATGTGGTTGCTGGGATTTGAACTCAGGACCTTCAGAAGAGCAGTCAGTGCTCTTAACTGCTGAGCCATCTCTCCAGCCCTTCTTTTTGAGATTTTTATTATTTAATTAATTTATTTATTAAAACGTACCCTGGGAATCTAGAAGAGGGTGTCAGATCCTGTAGAGCTGCAGTAATGGGTGCTGAGAACTGAAGTCTGGTCTTCTCGAAGAGTATTATGGACTCTTAATCACTGAGCCACTTGTCCAGCCCAGAGCTGGTTAATTCTTGACGAATTTTTCTTTTTTTTAAAAGTTATTTAGTTCTGGGGCCAATATAAGCAAGTCTGTCCCCAAAGCAGTGTTTTTCCTAAGATGCTAAGACAAAAGGGGCTTCAGAGACTGAGAATTGAGTTACTTCATAAGGTAATCAGTGTAGTTGGACACTTGAGAATTTGCACGTTTGGAGTGAGCATAGTACTTATTTGGAGGCTGTGGGGCTGGAGATATTCAGATGAGGCTTCTGAAGAGAACAGGCAAGGAAACCTAAGAAGCCTTTGAATGTTTGTGTTAAATGGTACATGGTAATTTCATGTGTGTCTTTATTCCCAAGGTTCACATGGTTTCCCTGATCCTGACTTAGTGTTGAAGTTTGGTCCTGTGAACAGCACATTAGGCTTTCTTCCCTGGCAAATCAGATTGACTGAGATCGTGTAAGTAGCTGAAAGTATGTTGGCTTTGTTCTTTGATCCCAGCACTGTACTGTTTCTGATACTAATACCCTTTAACTCAGGTGCTTAAATATGAGTGGCAAAATAAAGGCCTGTAGATGAATCAGACAGTAAAGTATGTGATTGCACAGATGTTTGGCGTTGACATTAGTGATCTTAGGCGATCATGAGTGCATACTGAGTGCTAGAGTTGTTGTTCCACAGACAAAGTAGGAATATAGCTAGGCATGAGAAATTTTGTATTACAGTAACAGCGAGAAGCATAGTGAGTGGGAGGAGAAGCAACAGAAAGACTGCTGTGGGGATGCAGGAACTTCCTCTGTTGGAGCAATAGTATGAACGGAATGAAGATGGTTTGATAGCACAATGAGTAGGCTAGGAGTGGAAATAGCCTGAAGCATAGGTAGTCCTGGAGTGATGATTTTGGTAAGGTTTATTTCGCCATTATAGTTAGAGATGGCCTGGAGAAAGCAAAGTGAGAAGACAGTTGAAGGGTTCCACCTCTGATTTTGGGACAAGTACAGGGAAGGGAAAGAGATTACTCATGTAGAACAAGGTTTGCAGACTTCTAAGATAGCCAGAAAATGAGTATCATACACTTTTCTGGTCATGTGTCTCCTGCTTAACCAGTAAATTTGCCTGACTCAGCAAGTACAGCTAAATCACAGACCGCTCATAAACAAGTATAACTGTTACTTATAAAAATATCCTGTTAAGTTGGACATGCCTATCATTCATGTACTCAAGAGACTGAGACAGCAGGAACAGGTCAAAGCTAGCCTGACCTCCATAACTGAGTTCTGGACAAGCCTGAAACCTTGTCTAATAACAAAATAAATAAACAAGCAAAGACAAAGGTTATTCGTTGACCCCCTGTTTTAGAATAAAAGAGAGACTTTTCTACCCCCACCCCTCCAAGACAGGGTTTCTCCATGTGGCTTTGATTGTCCTGGATCTCGCTCTGTAGACCAGACTATCCTCAAACACAAGAGGTCTGCTTGTCTCTGCCTCAAGTTCTGGGATTAAAGATGTGTGCTACCATGGCTAGCTAGAATAAAAGAGAGATTTAGTAGACTTAAATATATTCAGCTTTTATAATATGAGTGGAAAAATACTAGAAATCATTTGTCCTGTGAGAATTATTTACTGAATATGACTATACCATCGCACTTTACTAGTAAAACTTAGGAGAGGAAGTGAATTGACGCCCAAGGTTTTAAGCCGAATTGACTGGAAGAATCGTTTTGAGAGGAAATCTGAGTAAAGGGAATCACCACTTAGAAAGGGGAGATGCAGATGATCTCAAGGCTATATACTTTTTAATGGAAACACTTAGTAGGACACACACATGCGTAGAATTGGTGATGGGATAAGAAGGGTAAAAAAGAAAAGGAGCACCTGTGCCCAAGAAGTGGTCAACGTGGTCAGAACAGAGGATCTCTCCAAAACATCCTATAAGAACTGCAGATTTGAGAGTAGAAGAAAACAAAGTGTGAAGTGAGGAGGCTCTAGAGCACACAGGAGAGTGTGGGCGACTGTGCATCGCTGCGGCCATGGCACAGGGAGCATGGGGAAGCAGACCACATGAAGCTCAGCTCTCCAGGCCTGGTTATCTTGCTGAGAGGCTTGTGTTTGTTTGCCCCAAGGTTTGCAAAGTCTTTTCAGAAACTCTTCAGGTCAGTGGCAAGAAATTAGCTAGCTGGAAGGTGGAGAAAAGACTGTTAGGTCTTTAGTCTCAGCTATGCAGCTCAGTAGCGTAGCTGGAAAGTTGGGCTAATCTGTTATTACTTCTACTACTGCTAAGTTGGGTTAATCTGTTACTACTTCTACTACTACTACTACTACTACTACTACTACTATAACAACAATAATAACAGTTGGACTAATCTGTTATTACTACTACTACTACTACTACTACTATAACAACAATAATAACAGTTGGACTAATCTGTTATTACTACTACTACTACTACTACTGCTATTGAGACAGGGTCTGTCTAGTCTTGACACTTTTTATGTAGATCAGGCTGGCCTTGAACTCAACAAGAGATCTGTCTGACTCCCAAGTACTAGAATTAAAGGCACATGCTACCACACCTGGCTACTGTTATTTTTTAGATAGGCATTTTAATGTAGAGTTGAGGATTTGAATAGTACAGGTGATAGACACCAATCACACAACAGGTTGCCCACTGTACTTGTGTCTGTCCATTTCTCCTAGTGCTCATATTTGGTTGTCTGTATTTGTATGCTGTTCAGAAGACTAAGACCATGATGTCAGATAATCTGAGGATTTAGAAGCATTCAGTAGCATCAGACACCGAGGGTAGTGGCACAGAGTAGACTTACATACTGGTAGATAGGGCAGTTATGAAAATGTGGAAGACATAGGGATGTTGGAGGGTTAAGGGGGCTTGAAGCAGATTTAAGGAGCAATGCCATCATTCAATATCATTTGAATAGAGAGAGTAAGGTGACCTTGGCAGCAGCCATTATTATGTTCATCCAATGTTGAGAGATTAGAGATCCTTGGCAGTTGGAGGAAGGATAGTAAAGAGCTGTAGCAGAAGAGAATTATAATCATAAGGTCAGGGATCAGGCAGGAGTTTTTTTTAATGTAGGGTTTTGTGTGTGTGTGTGTGTGTGTGTGTGTGAGTTAAATAAGTAAAAGTGTAAGTGTGTGTAATGTGACTGGGGCTCTGAATGTGGCTTTTGTAATCTGACCATGTTTTTGGCTCTTACAGTTTTGAGTTTCCCAACCTCATTCTGAAGCTGTACAAAGTAGAGGGCTTTTTTATGCTGATTTTTGAAAATTATTTCATGTATTTAAAGTACCTAGAACTTTCTCATCCTGTGTTCATACTGCCTTTCCTATGCTTGTCTTCACAGGATAATTGTTCCTGCAGCGGTTAGTGGGGGTGGGTTGCTTACCGTGTCACTGTGTGGGAGTTGCACACAGCTCTGGCCATGAGCTGTTAAGAAGTACCTGGTTTTACCATGAGCATACAGAGTTCTTACAGTGAATTTGGGTACATTGTTAATACACAGATTTCTGACTTTAACATAGGTTTTTGTGTTAATACATTGCGAATCTAACTCACTGTATATGAATTTTCTCTTGTAAAAAGAAGGGCAGATTATTTTTGCTTGAGCTGTCTTGCATTGCATTTGACAAGATTAGCCTATTCTATGTACAGTTTACTTTTTTCTGCCCTTGACTTCCTTTTGGACCCCTCCGCCCCCATATTATAGTGTGTTATCTAATCTTTCCTTTCCCCTTGTGTTCTCTTCTCAGCTCTTTGCCTTCTCACCTAAACATCAGCTATGAGGACTTTTTCTCCGCCCTTCGGCAGTATGCAGCTTGTGAACAGCGTCTGGGAAAGTAATGGTCCCTGGTTGCATAATTTGACTTCAGGCTTTTGGAGAAAAGGACCCAAATGACCCTGATGTTTACAAAGTACCTATAAAACCCTGTACACACCTAGTTCATATTCTTCATAATTTATCAACAAACACAAAAAAGTGTCTTACTTGAGAGTGAATGAGTGCGTGCGTGCGTGCGTGTGTGCGTGCGTGTGTGTGTGTGTGTGTGTGTGTGTGTGTATGGAAATAAATTTATAAATGGGGGCACATTGGAGAATGGAGTACATAGAGTGGAGTTCAAGCAAGTAGCAGCAGTGTGTGTCTTAGGAACTGAGATTTCAGGCATAGAGGCTTCAGTTCCTGCTACTCCCCTGTTTGTCTGGGGAGTAGAGGGGGTGAGTAGAACTGATTTAGTTGTCTGTGGTGGGTGGGGATAATTTTTGTTCAGTCTTTTTTAGTGACCAAACTTTAATTTTTAAGAATAATATATTGACTTACTAAGGGGAAGTGTTCTCATTTTGAGTGACATTCAGAGGCTCCGGATGTTCACAATTTCCGTCCACTTCATTTCTTCATTAGAGTAAACAGTGTGACTTGAGAGCATTAGTCTGGTGTCTCTTCTGGGCTATAGAGATCATTTGAAAAAAATCTTACAATATTTGATGTATAGACTATAAAATGTTTAAATATTGAATTAGGCACTCAAAAACCAACAAAGTGAATAAACAATCATCTTAAAGATGGAAAACCTCTTAAAGGACAATTTTGATTTCCTTCTTTGTATGAAGATGCTGGATAGTACCTAAACCATTTTAAAAATGTTTCCATTAGCTTATTATTTAAAAATAAACATTCAAGAGAAGTTACCAAGGCAGCTCTTGTCCTCAGAAGTAACCTGCACCTCGTGAGCGGCACTTGGGATTTTCTTCTCCCAGTAAATCTCAGTGACAGCAGCTGGTGATTAAGTAGGATGGAGGCCTGTATTACCAAAGTTTGTAAGCATAATTGAACTTGGTCTTAGGTGTTCTAGAGAACAGGACTACTTCTGACAGAATTGAATTCTTGATAAATGGTTAATGTTTTTTTTTCTCACACTGCTAATCTTTGGATGGAAACCATTCTTTATACTTGATGGACCGTTTTCAGAAAAATTTTATCTACAGATATGCAACAGTTATGTACATTTAGAATAGAGCAGTTTAAATATAGGCCTCAGAAATCTGAAAAAAGATAACAAAGAAAATGGGTTTTGAACGTATGGTTTGGAATTGCTTGTCAGACTCTGAAGAAGATATGTTTCAGCTTTGGATTTCAAACCCCATTTATGATTTTTAAATATACTTGAAATAAAACGATTAAAATGAATTTTGGTCCAGTGACATTACTTTGCACTTCAGTTTTTTTTTTTTATACAAAATTTTAAAGACTTAATTTATTGCCAAAATTCTATGTAAAGTTACACTGTATCTAAAGGTTGTTAGAGAACTCCCCATTTCTGTTCCCCTGTGCTATGTATGGTCTGTGTTCCTCTGGTTTTAGTCCCTCTGGGGATGGGGGAGGGGCAGAGTGGTGTGTAAGGCCTTT
Source organism: Tokudaia tokunoshimensis (assembly GCA_036184795.1). NCBI lineage: Eukaryota > Metazoa > Chordata > Mammalia > Rodentia > Muridae > Tokudaia > Tokudaia tokunoshimensis. The sequence continues at coordinate 34,591,561 of BTHU01000021.1, read as the reverse complement.
TCTAAACACAGTAGGTATAAATGTTCTTTATAGACTTTCTGGGGTATGCACAGCTTTAATGAATTAAATTTACTGAACTCAATTGATATAAGAGGACTCAAGGTTTGTTATAATGAAGTTTGTCAAATTACCCTTTGGAATAGAGCCAAAATCCAAGAGTTGAGTTTTTATGCTTCCTTCCATACAACAAATCCATTACCTATGCCCCAAGACTGTTTGTGGCCTTGGGAACAATTGCTTAAGCCAGTCAAGTGTTTTGAATTTAAATATAGGCTTTCAGGATCTTCTCACATGAGATCAACTGCTAATGTAATCCCTACACTTCAAATTCTTCAGTTCCTGCCAAGATCATCCCAAGTTGGATATCATCAAAACTTTCTTTGTGTTTCCAAAAACTTTGTGTTCATGTGTATCAAAGAGTATTCCCTTTAAATTGTTTCTCCTTGACACGCTCCACAATGGCAAAGACACCAAGTCATACCTACTCAACAGATGGCATGGGGCGTATGAAGAAATGGAGGGATTAACTTCGTTCTAAAGTCTGATTGTAGATTGCTCCTTAATACTGAACAGTTATTGTTTGAAGTTGAAATGCTGATTATAATGTGAATAGCAAATTCTGGTATGTTGTGACTAAGGCTTAAGAATGCCTGTTTCTGACAATAAAATGTTCCAATATTAATGAACAGTGCCAAATACACTGTGCATATCTATAATTTTCCATTTGAATGTATGTTAATTAGTTACTCCCTTCTATGTGATGGTCCCATACTTAGAGTCAGTGAGGTCCTTGTGATGTTTGTTATGCTTGTAGATTTTGGCAACTTGTAAATAATGTGTATAGCAAGTTTTTATGATTAAGGAATCAAATTTATTGAATTTTATTATTGAAAGTTGAAATAAGATGTATGAACAAAAAAAATCAATAAAAGAATATACTCTTTTCATGGACTGTAGTAGTATGTGAATGTTACATTTAGTTTGAACAGTTCTGAAGTATAAGGAGAAATGTATGACCAGATAGTAATCCTGCTTTTAGATAGTATGCTCTTGATTGGAACACATTTTCATTTTTATCTGCTTCAACATTTGCACAACGTTTGCTTTTTATTTAATACCAGGGTGAGGTTCAGCTTTGTCTTCCTGGGATTCTCAGGTTCCACAGTAATTTCAAGCTGACTTTTCACTGAACGTAGGAATGTTAAGTTCAAAACAAGTGTGTAGGTGGCTGGAGAGATGGCTCAGCGGTTAAGAGCGCTGATTGCTCTTGGGAAGGTCTTGAGCTCAATTCCCAGCAACCACATGGGGGCTCACAGCCATCTGTAATGGGATTTGGTGCCCTCTTCTGGTGTGTCTGAAGACAGCTACAGTGTACCCAAATAAATAAAATAAATACACCTTAAAATAAAAAAAAAAAATCCTCGGTTTTTGTTTTAAACAAAAAACAAGTGTGTAGCTTTTTTAAGAAGTACTTTAATTGAAAGATAAGAACTTTGATATATTATGCAATGTAGTGTTCCCTTTCTGAAGACCTCATTGTAAGACAGCTTTATTAAATGCATAGTGCTCATCTATATCTAGGACTCACCATAGAATCACATTTTAACTCTTTATAGGAAATGCCTTTAACAAAAGTGACTGTAGGTGACTTCGTTGTGCAGTAGTTCATCTGAGAGTGACTGCAGGACGGTTTGAAGGAAAACCCAAGGCTAGTGTTAGCACTTGCCTAAGATTATTTGTAAAGTAATAAAATCTGCAGAGGAGAATGTGAAAAGAATTTGTTCAAGGCTTAACATTTTTGATACAGATTAATAAATTTTAAAGAAACTAAAAGGATTCTGGGAACAAAAAGGAAGAACCCTGGGTTACATTTTTGGTGATAATCCTCCCAGGACTTGCATACTTTTATTTTAAAATGTGATACTGTATCAGGCTTAATAAAGATATTCTTTTAAGCTGTACACCTAGAATTTGAGTTTTTCTGTTCGGTATTTGGTTATTTTGTAGATATAAACAATAATATCCCATCAGCCACATGGGAAAAGGACAGTCCACATTCATTTTAATGAGTTTGTAATCATTGTCCATATTCTTTCTGTCCTACAACATTTTAGGGACTAGGAATTAATTTTAGCATTAAATATAAAGGAGAGCAAAAAATGAAAGGTAATCTCTGGTTCTTGGTTGTTGACTGTTTCTTTAGAAAGAGTGACTTAAGTTTCTGTTAGGAAGATAAGAAACTGGAGCTTGGGGAAAAAAGAAGTGAAGAAGTTGTCGGAAGATGGGCAATTGTCCGCTCAGGTCTAGAAGATGGGTGTGGTAGTTTGAATAAGAGTAGTTTGAATGCTTGGCCCAGAAGGAATGGCTTTAGAAGGTGTGGCCTTGTTGGAGGAAATGCATCACTGTGGGGTCATGCTTTGAGGTCTTAGATGCTCAAGCCAGGCCTTCAGAACTCTCAACTCCTCCTCCAGCAGCATGTCTGCCTGTACACTGCTATATTTTCCACCATGATGATAATGGACTAGACTTCTGAACCATAAGCCAGCCCCACTTAAATGTTTTCCTTTATAGGAGTTGCCATGGTCATGTCTTTTCACAGCAAAAGAAACCCTAACTAAGAAAAAATGGGTGTCAGCTCAAGTTGTGGTCTGTCAAGGAGTATGCCCATTGTGGTTGATGTAATTCAGTAGCTGTGTCCTGTATGGGTTTGGTTATAGGAGTCAGTTGTAAGTACTTCTTGCAGTACTAGTTAATCCTTAGGTTATACAGGGTTGTATTAAATTTACTTTATTTAATGGTGAAAGTGGGGGGTTGGTGATAGTGACAGTGACCAAGTGTTTCTGCGATAGATTTCAGATCATTTGAAAGAAAATGGGACATCAAGAAAACTATCTGGAGATGTTGGACATAGGGTTTGTCCTGTGTTTTGCATGTCAGTGGAGGCATTTGTCAGTTTGTCAAGGAGGGCATGACTGTCTATTAGAAGACAACAAAAGAGGCTTGGCATGCACAGGGCAACCCTCCCTTCTATCAGAATCATCCACCCTTAGGGGGAGTAGTGTGGTACTCAGAATCTTTGGTCTAATTATGATTTCTAGACTTTGGTCTTTTTTCTTTTTTCCTAGTTTGGGGCGAAGTAATACTGGATGTTGTTCAAAGTCATGTATGAGTGGTTTTGTTTATACTAAACTGTATTTTTAAAAGATGAACCACATTTGGTAGTTAGGCCTAACTTCTTTTCTAAGTCTCTTCCTCTGTGGGAACAAAGGATTTCTTGTCAAAATGTACTGACATTTATATGTTTGTATGTTTGTGTGTGCCACTTTACTCTTGTGGAGGTCAGAGAGTAACGTCGAGAAGTCAGTTCTCTTCCTTCCACCATGTAGATCCCAGGATAGAACTCAAGTCTTTATATTTGGTGGTAGTCGCCTTTACACACAGAGTCATCTTGCAGGCCCCGAATTTTTTCACAGCTAATGACTTCTAATACGATCTGTTCCTTTTGTCAGGAACTTTTCTCCTTCCTATTTTCTGTTAAATTCTTACGCCAAGCTACAACTGACCTTGAACTTTTAGGGTTTGTGATTTCTTCAAGCTGTGGCTTGTCTCTGTCACCCTTCAGTGGTAAAATACCCCCAAAACTTCCCTTACTGCTTCAGAATTGACCTCTTAACTCATCCCAGTATCATACGGCAACCTCTAATTCCATTCTGTGTGATTCAGTTAATTATGAGGCTCTTTATACAGCCTGCTTGTTGGAAGAATGCAGCAACACAGTGATTTGATAACGTGTGTACCCTGGAATGGCTGGATGGGACTGATTGACTCTGTCTCTGCCTCTCTTTCTCTGTCTCTCTGTCTCTGTCTCTCTGTCTCTGTGTGTGTGTGTGTTGTAATAGTAGTAGTGTACTACTACTACTAGTTTTCAAGAATACACATTCCTATTAATTTCAGTCACCATGTCATCAATAGATGAGTTTATTTTTTTAGGAAAACTGAGTGGTGTGTGTGTGTGTGTGTGTGTGTGTGTGTGTGTGTGTGTGTGTGTGTGTGTACCATATGAATGCCTGGTACCCAAGTTGGCCAGAAAAGCACATCGAAGCCCCCCAGGACTGGAGTTACAGATGGTTGTGAGCTGCCATGTGGGTGCTGGTCATGGAATCCAGGTTCTCTGAAAGAGCAGCCTGAGAGTGCTCCTAACAGCTTAAGCCACCTCAGCCCCAACCAGTCTCTTTCCTGTCCCCCCGCCCCGCCCCTGGCTAAGCATAACTCAACTCCCTATGTCTTTGAGCTCAACTTTGTGTATACTACATGGAAGCAGGATCATGCCACATTGGTTTTTGTGCTTGTTTCATTTAATGTCTCCTATGTTATCACCTTAGTGTGTGTATGTATGTATGTATGTATGTATATATATATATATACATATATATAAAACCTTTACACAAGAAAATAGTACTGAATTACGCCTTTATACCATATAGGTGGCTGGTGAATATGGGCATGCAAGCATTTCAGTGTACTTATTTTCTTTCATATAAGCCCAATGATGGGATTGCTGGTTCACTACATAATACTTTTGCTTTCAGCATGGTCCTAGTGACGTGTTCTACCACCGCAGGCAAGATTTTCATTTTCAATTCATTTCATTTTCTCTCTCTCTTCCTCCCTTTCCTCCTCTTTCCCTTCCTCTCTTCATCATCTCTCTCTTTCTCTCTCCTCCCTCTCTCTCTCTCTTTCCCTCCTGCACTCTGTCTCTGTCTCTCTGTCTCTCTGTCCTCCTCTCCAAGTAATTGACACCTTAGCAATGTCAATGACTCCAGTCTGTGAACATGGAATGTCTTCCCATCCCATTTATTTGTATCCTGTTTTATTCCTTTCATAAATGTTTTTGCAGTTTTTGATATACATATCTTTTATCTTCTTGGTTGAGCTTTTCTCAAGTATTTATTTCTTGTAGTCTTGTAGTAAAATTGTTTTCCAGAATTTGTTTTTTATAGCTAGTTGTTGGTGTGTGGAAACACCGTTAAATGATTTTTTTCTGCTGGTTTTATGTATACAGGACAGGGACTTGTCTTGTTCAGTGCTTGGTATATTTTTGTAAGTACACTGTAGCTGTCTTTAGACACCCCAGAAGAGGGCATCAAATCTCATTATGGATGGTTGTGGGTATTTTTTTAATTAATGAAAATATAAAACATCTCTGAAATCTAATTTGATAACTTATAGTGCTAGCCTGGATGTTACTAAAGACAATTCTATATTTTTGTTGTTTCTCTTTTTGAGCGAGGGTCTCATTATATATATCCCTGGCTGGCTAGCCATCCATCTTACAGAAATCTGATCGCCTGTGCCTCCCAGGTGCTGGGGTTAAAGGCATGGACACTACACCTGTCCCTGTCAACTTCTTGTTCCATTTTACACTCTAATGTGCCTGTGATTCTTAAGTCTTTAGTTTCTATACTTACATTTATTGGAATTTATTATTCACTTGCTTTTTTAAAAAAATGAACCCCAAAGAACTGCTTGGATTGTCTTTAACTGCTTTATGTTGTGGTTGAATTAAAAAGGCATTTATTTTGTTTACCCTTCACCACTGAAAGCTGTTAGGGTGGGAACTTGAGGCAGTGGCTGACCCACAGTTTGTAGAGGACTGCTACTTACTAACTGGTCAATTCTGGCTCGGTCAGCCCATAGAACTCAACACCACCGTCCCAGGGGTGACAATGCCCTTGATGGTCTGCGCCCTCCCATACCAAACACTAAGAACATGCTTTACGGCTAGCCTAGAGACTGTTTTGTGGAGGCATTTTCTCAAGTGAGGTTTTCTCTCAGATGACTCTAGCTTGTGCAGAGTTAACAGAAAAACTAGCCAGTATACTCACCTAACTCAGAATAGCATCACCATTTTCAAAAGACTGACGAGATTGTCTTCCTGTAATTTTATTTTTATTCTCTTGAGTCATTCTGCCTTTAAAAATCTAAGTTTTATTAGAACTATACATGCCCTGGCCCGCAGATGTACCTTGTTGCTGCTGGTTTTTAATAAATTTCTCATTTCCAAAGCTGGCCTTTTCTACTTGTTATGTTCAGTACTAAATTTGTTCATTGTATTGTTTCTCTCCCAATTCATATCCTGAAGCAGTTCCTCCACCCCACCTTCCTCATGAAGTGTTATGTGGAAATAGTGCCTGTAGGGGAGGTAATTAAGTTAGGAGTTATAAAGGTAGGGCCAAAATCCAACCGAATTGCTATCTGTGTGTCAGAGCTGAAGAAGATAGTCATCTGGTAGAAGCCAAGAAGAGAGCCCTCAGCCAGATGCTGATTTGATCTGAGAGCCCCAGTTTCCAGAAAAGGAAACCTGAATTTTTGTTTTTATACACTCGGTGTATGATATTTTGTTGTGGCTGCCCAAGGAGACTAATACACCTCTCAGCATTTATCCCACCATCTTATTTACTGTTTGTTCTATTGCTGTGAAGAGACACCATGACCAAGGAAGGTTATAGAAGAAAGCATTTAATTGGGGGCTTCAATTTCAGAGGGTGAGTCAGTGACCATCATTGTGGGGAGTATGGCAGCAGGCAGGCAGGCAGGCAGGCATGGTGTTGGAGCAGTAGCTGGGAGTTTATTCCTTACCTACAAGTTGGAGACTGTGGGAGGGAGAATGGAGGAAGGGAGGGAGGGCTTTTGAAATCCCAAAGCTCACTCCTAGTGGCACACCTCCTCCAGCAAGGCCACACCCAATTCTTCTTAAACAACCCACTAACTAGAAACCAAGCACTCAGATACATGAGCCTATACAGGCATTCTCATTGTAACCATTATACTACCTTACCTCTCTTCTATATGGTCTACAAGCTATTGCAGAAGAATTTACCACAGCACAGCTTTGCTCTCTTCATTCCTGATGTAAAACTTCCCAGTGTCTGTGTCCTAGGTTCAACCTTTGTAATGCAAGTAAAGAGCCCTATATATAATTGTAGCCTCCACATCCAACATGTTTCCCATTTTCTTTTTTTTGAAAAGCATGTTCTTTTATTGAAAAAGGAAGTAAAAACATTTTATGATAAAATTGAAGACTTACATGTAAAATATTCTGATAAAATAGAAGTGATAGATAGAAAAACACGTTAAAATTGACAATTTTCATGGAAAATTAAAGAGTAAAGTGGTAGACATAAAAAACATTGCTAAATTAATTGAAAAAGGAATTAGAAACATTTTATGATAGAATTGAAGATTTATGTGGAAAATATTTCTCATAAAATTATAGAAAAATGTAGAAAAACATGTTAAAATTATTATGGAATATTTTATATAGATATAATAATAGTAGGCATAAAAATATTCCTAAGTTGATTGAAAGTGGAATTATAAATATTTTCTGATAAAGTTGAAGGTTTACATGGAAAATATTTCTGATAAAATTGAAGAAATATATAGAAAAACATGTTAAAACTGAAGATTATCATGGAAAATTATACAGATAAAATGGTAGGCATAAAAATAATTCTAAGTTGATTGAAAGTGGAATTATAAATATTTTCAGGTATAACTGAAGATTTACATGGAAAATATTTCTGATAAAATTCAAGAAATATATAGAAAAACACGTTAAAATTGACTATTTCATGGAAAATTATACAGATAAAGTGGTAGACATAAAAATCCTTTCTAAATTAATTGAAGGTGGAATTAAAAACATTTTGTGAAGATTTACATGAAAAACATTCTTGATAAAATAGAATAAATATATAGAAAAACATGTTAAAATTGAAATTATCATGAAAAATAATGCAGATAAAATGGTAGACATAAAAAATTACTAAATTAATTGAAAGAGGAATTACAAACATATTCTGATAAAATTGAAGATTTACATGAAAAATATTTCTGTTAATCTATGTCTTTTTATTGGGGAATTGAGTTCATGTTAAGAGATATTAAGGAATAGTGATTGTTACTTCCTGTTATTTTTGATGTTATTTTTATGTTTGTGTGGATATCTTCTTTTGGGTTTGTTGGAAGATTACTTTCTTGCTTTTTCTAGGGTGTAGTTTCCCTCCTTGTGTTGGTATTTTCCATCTATTATCCTTTGTAGGGCTGGATTTGTGGGAAGATATTGTGTAAATTTGGTTTTATCATGGAATATCTTGATTTCTCCATCTATGGTGATTGAGAGCTCTCCTGGGTATAGCAGTCTGGGTTGGCATTTGTGTTCTCTTAGGGTCTGTATGACATCTTCCCAGGATCTTCTGGCTTTCATAGTCTCTGATGAGAAGTCTGGTGGTAATTCTGATAGGTCTACCTTTATAGGTTACTTGCCCTTTTCCCCTTACTGCTTTTAATATTCTTTGTTTAGTGCATTTGGTGTTTTGATTATCATGTGCAGGGAGGACTTTCTGGTCTGGTCCAGTCTGTTTGGAGTTCTGTAGGCTTCTTATATGTTCATGGGCATCTCTTTCTTTAAGTTAGGGAAGTTTTCTATAATATTGTTGAAGATATTTGCTGACCCTTTAAGTTGTAAATCTTTGCTCTCTTCTATACCTATAATCCTTAGGTTTGGTCTTCTCATTGTGTCCTGGATTTCCTGAAGGTTTTGGGTTACAAGCTTTATGCAATTTGCATTTTCTTTGACTGTTGAGTCAATGTTTTCTATGATATCTTCAGCCCCTGAGATTCTTTCTTCTATCTCTTATATTCTGTTGTTGATGCTTGCATCTATGACTCCTGAATTCTTTCCAAGGTTTTCTATCTCCAGAAATGTCTCACTTTGTGATTTCTTTATTGTTCTACTTCCACTTTTAGGTCCTGGATGGTTTTGTTCAGTTCCTTCACTTGATTGTTTATGTTTTCGTGTAATTCTTTAAGGGATTTTTGTGTTTCCTCTTTATGGGCTTCTGCCTGTTGACCCATGTTCTCCTGTATTTCTTTAAGGGAGTTATTTATGTACTTCTTGAAGCCCTTTATCAGCGTCATGAGATACGATTTTAAATCCAACTCTTGCTTTTCTGGTGTGTTGGGTTGTCTGGGACTTGCTGTGGTGGGAGAACTGGGTTCTGATGTTGCCAAGTAGCCTTGGTTCCTGTTGGTAGGGTTCTTGTGCTTGCCTTTCGCCATCTGGTTATCTCTGGTGTTAGTTGGTCTTGCTGTCTCTGGCTGGAGCTTGTTCCTCCTATGGGCCTGTAAGCCTGTGTCTGTACTCCTGGGAGACCAACTCTCTTCTGGCAGGATCTGTGCACAGAAGGTTGTGGAGCCACCTGGCTCCGTGGTCCAAATGGCAGCCTGAAGAACTCTGTTCCAGCTGCTCCGCTGATCGTATGTCCCGTGCACTCCTAGCTGTTCCCCTCCAGAGAGAAGGTGGAGATCTCACCTCTGCCCTCAGAAGTGAAAGCACTGCTGGGAGATCACTCTTTCCTGGCGGCAGCCTCAGAAGGCTGCATGGCTCCCTAGTGCCGATGGCAGCGGCAAGACTTCTGTCCCAGCTGCTCCACTGATCTTATGCCCTGCGTTTTCCTAGCTGTTCCCCTCCAGAGAGAAGGTGGAGACCTCACCTCCATGCTCAGAAGTGAAAGCTCTGCTGGGAGACCAACTCTTTTTCTGGCAGGGTCTGTGCACAGAAGGCTGTGGAGTCGCCTGGCTCCCATTTTCATAAAAATATTCAGTAGTAGCTGGGTTTGTTGTCTCTAATCTGTAATCCTAGCTCTTGGGAGGGTCAGGAATTCAAAGCCAGCATGTGCTACCAGGGACCCTGTCTCAAAAACAGTACAACATCCACAAAATAACCGCAGCTTTACTGTAATCATGCACCATTTGCTCTTGTTTATGGTATCCTGCAACTTTGCTCAAATTGTTGGATTTAGTAGGGATGTGCTTTTGTTTCTGCCTGTTAGAATCTTTCTCCTTTCGGTGAAAGATCCATGGACAGTGCTGCTGCTTCTATGATGTCTTCTGCATTTCTCCCAACTAACTGCAGCTTTGTCTGCAGGACACCCCACCACATAGAATTTTCTACTTTCTACCAGACAGACTTCCTATGAGATGCAGTAGTTTCTCAACAAATATTTTAATGCATTGTTGAAGTGGGTTCTTTGGGATGTCAGGTGTGTTGGACAGTGTTTTGTTGGGCAAACATGTGTAGGAACATTTAGCTGAAGCAGACACAGTAGAAAGGATGTACTGCTAAAAAGCAAAAATGTGAAAGGACACGTGATGATGGGTTCTTTGCTAACAACATGCATGGGTTGGTCCTCCTTACATTTCGTAGTTGAGCTCCATTTGTCGGGACTCCATAGAGAGAAACTTGCCAAAAAAAATTTCTGGTGGTTTGCTATGGCTTTTGCTGCTTCAGCGGACTCAGGCCAATTGGCAGAGTGATGTCATCTGAGATAGGTGCATGTGCTGAGGCAAGACCCATAGAGGACACATGATGTTTGGAGGGTATAACTAGGACGGAATGGGCAGTGCAGGAGGCTGAGCTTGGCTTGTGGTACAGCTATCTGTGCAATACTTGTGGGTCTCCACATTTCGGAGAACTTCTTGTATTCTTCCTGCTCCCTTGTACTGAGTGAGGTTGAGGCCTGGCTGTCTCTGCTAGGTAGTGCCACCGCTGCTGATCAGTGTTTGCTATCCTGACTCTACCGAACTGGACTGCTGGTGTATCTGTAAAGTGTTTGCTAGTGGATCGAGCTGCTGCTGGTGACCTGTGAACTGAACTGTTGATTTCCAGACAACACAGATGGGAGTTTCTCCAAGATCCTTTCTAATCAGATCCACTTTCCCCATATCCTTTCTTTCACACTACCTCTGGTGGGTGGTGGGCTGCAAAGGAGGTTAAAGTATTTAAGAACTATCATTAAAAATAGGTTTGAAAAAAATGTTACACATTATGGATCTATCTGTCTGTCTGTCTGTCTGTCTGTCTATCTATGAGATTTGGTGTTTCTAACTCTTATAATATTTTACATAGGGAATATAATTAAATTAAATTGGTTCCATTAGGATTCCCTCTTCCCATTACATTATGCTTTGTAAAAGTCCTTTCTTATCACTTTCCTATAGAGTTTTTCCTCTAATCCATTGTATCAAGACAAATTCTTAAACTGTACATTCAAGATCCTATTGTTTAAGTCCAGGCACACTAAACTGTCTGAAACATTGGTTTATGGCTTATTTAAGGGGAGAGGTGTGGGAGGGAGAGTGCCCTGAAAACAATAGACTACTCTGAATGTTGGCAGTCCTAGTTAGCCTTGACCCACGTGGGATGGGGAAGCATCAACTGGAGATTGCCTCCATCAGATTGGGTCATGCCATGCCTGAACACGTAGCTCTGGGTTGTATAATGAAGCTAGCTGAGCTATGTAGAAGCAAAAGGTCAGTAAGCAGTGTTCCTCTGTGGTGGTCTTGGCTTCAGTTCTCACCTCCAGGTTCCTGCTTGTCTGAGCCCCTGCCTTGACTTACCCACATGATGGACTAAAGAGTGTATGGCAAAATAAACCCCTTCCTCCTCAAGTTGTTTTTGGTCAGTATTTCTTCAGAGCCACAGAAAGAAAACTGGCACAATAGTATTGATTTAGTTGTATGCAAATTCTTATAAATGTTTTTCTTTTTAAATTCATGTTAATTGATGCCTCAGATGTACAGTGTTGGAGATTATGGTTATCCATGTGTCATATTAGGGTTAAGTGGGAATGCTTCTAGAGTTTCTCCATGACTGTAGTACTGTTTGGGGACCACATGCACCTTTATATCTTCTTTTTTTCTTTGTAGTTCTGTCTATTCTGGAACTCACTCTGTAGATCAGGCTGGCCTTGAACTCATAGAGATCCACCTACCTTTGCCCCCTGAGTACTGTGGTTAAGGCATGACCTACCGCTGCCTGGCCATATTTGTAAATATATAACTATATACTTCTTTATACACATATAGATGTGGGTCTTATTTATTATATAAATATTATTAATGAATGTTAAATTTTGTTGTAGATATTTTAGAATATTCACACACAGGGGCTGGGAGATGGCTCATTCAAAACAGTGTTGGCTGCAAAAGTATGAAGACCTGCGTTCGATCGCCAGCTCCCACATAAGAAATCTGAGTGTGGGGTCTGGAGAGATGGCTCAGTGGTTAAGAGCACCGACTGCTCTTCCAAAGGTCCTGAGTTCAAATCCCAGCAACCACATGGTGGCTCACAACCATCTGTAATGAGATCTGACACTCTCTTCTGGTGTGTCTGAAGACAGCTACAGTGTACTTACATATAATAATAAATAAAATCTTTAAAAAAAAATAAAAAAAAAAGAAATCTGAGTGTGTCTGTAATCCCAGTCCAGGGGAGGCAGAGACAGGATCCTGAGCCTTGTTGGCCAGCCAGGCTAGCTGAATCAGGTTCAGTGAGAGATCTTTTATCAAAAAATACAGTGGGAATTTAAACAATGGAATATTATTCAGCTGTTAGGAAAATTGAAAGGAAATTTGCAGATAAGTGGACAGAGCTAGAAACAGTCATCCTGAGTGATGTAACCCAACCCCCAAAGACAAATATTGTAGTTTTTCTAATATACAGAAGTTAGCTTTTAAGCCTTCAATAGATGTGCTATAATCTGAATAACCACAGATGTTAGGTATCTAGTAAAGGTCCTGTGGAAGGAGGAGCTCTCTGAAGGAAGGGGAAATAGAATATAGTGTTATGAAGAGATAAAGGAGAGAATAAAATAGGAGGATTAAATGGGGAGAGGAATGAGAAGGCTGGGACTATTCCATCTGGACATAGGGAAGGAAAGCTAATACTAAATGTCTTTTCAAAAACCATATAAAAACCTACTGTAAAACCTTTCTAAGATATATACATACATGAAAGGATTTATCATATAACAGGGAGGGGGACAGTGGCCCAGCTACATATTCATGTCACCAGGTAAAATGTTCAGTACCAGGAATGAATTATGTCGTGTTGAGTCATTGGCCTAGAGTTTCCATGGACTCACCCCTAACCCCCAACATCACAGGCTGTTGTCAAGGCTATTTGTTGTTCTCCACAGCCTTGCAATAAGATTCTATTGCTGAAGATAACACGTAACCTATATTGTCAGACATGGAAAAGTCAAACTGGTGCATAATAACACTATCAACTAATGTTCATGGTGCTGGAAGGCACTCTGTATTCTGAGGAGAAAAGTAATCATTTACTTTCTCCCAGGGATGGACCCTGTGACCTACAACAGCCACCTGCCTTCCAGATATTGTGGTACAAATGTTATGGTGACAGCCTATCACTTTTTGATTGGCTTTCATACTCATTTCAGGAAATGGAACCCATACCTGATACTACTAAAGTATCCAGAAACCTGAGGTCGATAGTTCATGGGCCTTTTGAGAAAACTTACTGTTATGCTGCTAAAGAACATAGCAATAAAAGGACACCTAGTGACATATTGCCATACCCACAGATCATTGTTCAACCCTCAGCAGAGAAGCTTCTTGCAGTAGATGGGAAGTAACACAGAGACCCACAACTGGACCAATGTGCTGAGGGTTTGAAGCTTTTGAGCATTGGGTCATAAATGGGATATCTTTATCAAATCTTTCCTCCCAAGGCTCAGGGATCTAGGTAGAAGAGGAAATGGAAAGACTGTGCAAGCCTGGGGTTATGAGTGACTCCAAGGAAAAAGTGTCCTTCAGACCACAACAGGACCAAGGCACAGATGAACTCACAGAAATATTGGCAACCCATACAAAACCTGGTACAACTTCAAACCAGATGGAGTCCCAACATTGAGAGTGGTTAGTCAAAGTGAGGTCCTACCCCAACAAAGAAGCTGTTTGTAATTGACACTTGCAATTTTGTGTCAAATTTTCTCCCTAGGAGTGTCACCAGGTGCTTCAACCACATACTCAGGGTAAGCCCCAGATCCTGGAGTAGTTGACCAACACAAAATGAACTCCGTTGTTTGTTTGTTTTGTTTTTTCTGTGTGTGGACTTTTTGTTGCATTTTGGCATTATTTTTTGTCTTTTATTTTTGTTTTGATGGCTAGGGTTTTTTGTTTTGGGGGTGGGGAGAAAGAACTTATAGTTATGTGGGTGGGGAAGAATCTGAGAGGAGTTAGAGGCGGGGGCAACAAAAAAGTCTGTTCTATGAAAAAATTCACAGTTAAAAGAAATAAAGTGGAGTACAATGGAGGAGACACCTGATGTTGATCTTTGCCCTCTACATTAATCTGCACACACATATGCTCACACAAAGACTATACAGACATGGATGGATGATTTTTCTCAGATCTTTTAATATGATGAATTAATGGATTTCATTATTATTATTACTATTATTATTATTATTATTATTGGTTTTTCAAGACAGGATTTCTCTGTGTAGCCCTGGCTGTCCTGGAACTCACTCTGTAGACCAGGCTGGCCTTGAACTCAGAAATCTGCCTGCCTTTGCCTCCCAAGTGCTGGGATTAAAGGCATGTGCCACCACTGCCCGGCAGTGGATTTCTTAATAATAATTTTTATATTCCTGTAAGAATTCACAGACAGTAGATATGTTAACAGTATTATTGTTTATTCAATTATAATATCTCACTAGGTTCTGTTTAATTTTTTTATAATTTTGCTCTTAAATGAGTTACATTTGAAATTTTTCATTCTTTGAAATATAACTCAAGTGTTTGAATTGATGGTATGTTTTCTTTGTAACAGTAAGAGAAAGATATTCTCCTTCTACAGCTGTTTAAGGAGTTTGACATGATTTGATCCTTGAAGATTTGTTGGAACTGTATAGCCCTGGCTTGTTTAGGTTAGGCCTTTGGTGAGTTTCAAAACTGCAATCATTTGCAATTTTGCAAATTGCAAAAAGATTTGTCCTGTGTCAAATTTGGTAAGTGTGTTTTTTTTTTTTTTTGGTAAAATTTGTTTGCAAAGAGACAAAGTAAGTAATCATTTGTTCTATAATCTTTCAAGTACATGCTATTGGCATTCAAGTTGTTTTCCTTCTCATTTCCTCTTCTGTGTGCTTGTGTTCAGTCTCCTACCCACCCCTTCTGATTAGCTGAATGGTGAATCATTTCTTCTGTTGCTTAATGTTTTTGAGCCTAATTTTTCATTCGTTTTATTTTGCTTTAAATAATTATTTCTACCTTTTGCTTATTACATTGTCTTTTACCTGTCTTTATTGCTATTTTATAGCTTCTAAAATTAAGAAATATATTCATTTTTATTGGAGAAGTATATCTACTCTAAAGGTTTTACTGATTGGTGCTTTAATTTCATATTGTATATTTTAGTATGTTTTTTCTTTTGGAATTTTTGTAGGCACCTGTCAATCTTGATTTTTTTGAAAGATTTATTTATTTATTATATATAAGTATATGGTAGCTGTCTTCAGACACACCAGAAGACGGCATCGGATTTCATTACAGATGGTTGTGAGGCACCATGTGGTTGCTGGGATTTGAACTCAGGACCTCTAGAAGAGCAGTCAGTGCTCTTAACCACTGAGCCATTTCTCCAGCCCTCGATCTTGATTTTTATTTTTATTTTTATTTGACTTGCCTGAATTATATGTGAGCTCCTTTGCTTGCCTGTTTGCTCTGAGATAGGCTCTGCTATGTGACTCTGCTTCCTCGGCCTCCCAGCCCTCCTCTGCCAACCTCTGAAGTTCTAGGCTGTATGAACACATCTGTTTCTAGACTTTAATTTCTTTAGATTTATACATTTTATTTTCTCTGTGTGTATGACTGGTACCTGTGGAAGTGTGCAGAGGTAGTCAGATCCTCTGCAACTGGAGTTATAGACCATGTGGGTGCTAGCTAGGTCCTTTATCAGAGAAGCAAGTGCTCATAACTGCTGTGCCATCTCTCCAACTTGTAGTTTTAGGTTTTTTTAAGATTCATTTTTATTTATATGTATATTTGTGTTTCTATGTGAGCGAGTACCATATTTGTCCTGGACTCATGGAGGCCAGAAGAGGCTATCAGCATCCCCAGAGGCTGGAGTTACAGCTAGTTGTCAACCAACTGATGTAGATGCTGGGAACTGAGCTTGGGTCCTCTGTAAGAACAGGAAAAGCTCTTAATGCTGAACTCTCTCTTCAGCTACATTTCATTTTTTTACTTAAAAGAATTATTAGCTTCTAAAAGGACAGTTCTGTGATTTAGAGAATGTTGTGGGCACTCTCCCTAGTTTCTGCAACTCTCCGAAGCTTGCTTTCTTTGTTATATGTCAATTTCCTTGAATATTTAACATTATTTGAAAAGAATAGATTCTCTAATGTCAGGGTACAACTTTGGAGATTTATAATATGTGCCTTATTAACTATGTCATTAGACCTTTCATATACATAACATATATTGTTTTGTTTCTTTTGTCCTGATATGTATTACTAACATGTCTCTGCTGATTCTGCCTTGCCTATATTGTATTCTATTTTATGAAGGCGTTATACGTACTTTATACTTAGATACTTAGAACTTCTCTATTTCTGCTATGGCCTTTGGCCATTCATTGTAATGTGTCTTTATTTCTCGGGATGCTTTGGGGTCTGAATTCTCCTGTGTGAACTCTCAAGCACTCAAGTCTGCTTCACTTTCTTTGCAACTGCCCAGCCTCTTTTGTCTATTCTCCTATTTTTAACCTTCTTTGTGAACCAGGCAAATGAGTTAGACTCATTTACATTTATTGATGCAACTTACTAGTGGTTGTCTTCAGAGGCAGGAGCCTGACTTGCAAATGCATTATTAGAACCACCCTGGTGGTTTACAGTACCCGTGGTAAAGACTTCATGAACACAGCTCATGTCAATAATCTCGTCTGTGTTTGCTCAATGTTTATAAATAAGAATATTTGAAAGCTTTGTCAAAAAGAACATGACAATACTAAATCAAACTTGAATGTTTCAAAATTATATGACCCTCCTGGGTGTGGAAGTGTGTTTTAATACTAGCACTCAGGAGGCTAAAACAGATGGATCTCTGAGTTTGACATCTGCCTGGCCTACATAGGGAATTTTGTGCCAGTCAAGGCTACTTAGTGAGACACTGTCTTGAAACAAAACAAAACAAAACACCTAACAGTGAATGGAAAGATAAGCTTTGAATAGGAGTTGTGTATGTTTTTATTATACAAATTCAGGTAGTCAAACAATATTCTCATCAGGTCTAGATAGTATTCCTGGGGAGAGGGCAGCAGAGACAGGGTACAGGGGATAGCACTGCATACTCATCCTCCTGTGAGAAGACAGAGGCATTTGCACAAGCAAACAGCAGGCAGCTGGTAGTTTTACTCCCCATTGCTCACACTCTTAGCAGTTACTGAGACTTGGTTGTCGCTGGGAATCCAACTCAGGGCTTCAAGAGTGCTCAGTATCATATCAGTGAGTTCTGTGAGCTTATGGCTTCATCAGCGAAGTTGGGTCTAACCTCCATGTGCCCTTTGCTGTGTGACTCTCAGAAGGGCGTTATATGCAGATGGTGCGGCTGATCAGCAGATGTAGATCAAAGCCATCTGTAGAATTGCGGAGATGGGTGTGTAGCCTAATTTGTTCATATTTGTTAATTTATTTGAAACAGTGGCATGCTAACTTAATGCATACTTAGAAAAATTAACACTTTGTGAGCCAGGTGGAGTAGGGGTAGCATGTGTGTATAGAGGTTGGAGAACAATGTGTTGATGTCTTCACTCTTACTGAGTTTGAGTCCAAGGGATCAAACTCAGGTTATTGGGCTTGGTGGCAGGCACCTTTAACCACAGAACCATCTAAGTGTATTTTTTTTTCAAGGTAGGTTTTCTCTGTGTAGGCTTGGCTGGCCTAGAACTCACTCTATAGATGAGGCTGGACTCGAACTCATAGAGATATGCCTGCCTCTGCCTCCTGAGTGCTGGGATTAAAGCTGTGCACTATCACTACCTGGCTCCTAACGTATGCTTTTTAAAGGAACACCTTCATCCAGAAAATCATGTGGGGTTTCTTAAAGAAATCTCAACATTACAGTTCAGAGGTAGACTCTTCATATAGAGGTGTAGAATAAATAAGGCAGTATGCCATTAGGTGTTGTGAACGACTTGGCAGAAGCATCTCTCCAGACTGCTGCCTTTACAATGGTCTTTAGCCCAGTGGTGTCTTCCCTCTTTTAGTGTTGTAGCTAAACATGCTATATAGAGGGAATGGATAGTCTCCAGCACAAATCCAAGATTTCTGAAATCTCCTTTTTTATTTTGCACATGCCTCAGTTTCCTTTACTCTGTAATTTTTGGTTCATTATATTACCTCTTATCCCTCTTTCTACCCTCAGTTTCCCCTGTACTGCTTAATGTATTTGATATGTATTTCAGCATTCTGGTGGTATATAATGATGCTCTTTAAATTTCCTGGCTTAAAACAAGTTTTCAGGATCAGGAAATCAGGCAGGAATGAGAAAAGCCGGTCTGCCTCTGCTTCACGTCATGCCTGCTAGGTTGAGCTGTCCCATGCTTTCTTCCTCATGTCTGTGTCTGGTGCCTCCACTAACAAGTGTCCACAGGTAGGGGCTCCTCAACTGGCTTTTCTGGGGACGTAGGCTTAGAGCCTTTGCCTTTTCTGTTGGCCGAGCTTCCTGAACTTTAGTTCCAACACTTTTGAGGTTTGTTTGAGGTGTGGTAAGATGTTAGTGAGCAAAGCAGTTTGCCACCAAGCCTGAGTTTGACAGTTGGGACTTAGTGGTGAGAGGCGAGAGTTGACTCTCAAATGTTGGCCTCTGGCATACACACACACACACACACACACACACACACACACGTGCACACCCCCACACATACCCACTCACACACGTGCACACACACACACACACACACTCACACTCACACACATGTATACATGTACACACAATCACCAGTTTTATTCTTATTTTCCACGAGTCTGGAGAGAGGCTTGTTCTTTTAAGTTGAAGAAATTTGTGTAATTTATTTATAAAGTCCTTACAGTTCTGAAAAATTTGATGTTTTTCTTAGAAAAATTTATCTTTTGGATAGTTGTTTTATGTATCTATATCTATCTGTATCTATCTATCTATCTATCTATCTATCTATCTATCTATCTATCTATCTATCTATCTATCTATCTATCTGTATCTATCTATCTATCTATCTATCTATCTGTATCTATCTATCTATCTATCTATCTATCTATCTATCTATCTATCTTTCTATCTAACTATATTCTGAGACACAGTTTCATTATATAGGCCAAGCTGATTTGAAACTTGTAATTCTTTTGTCTTGGACTCCCTAGTGCTGGGTACAAATCTGTGCCTCCATACCTAGCTTAGGTGGTCATTTTAAACCACAAAAAATAGGCTTCTGCTTGAGTCAACCTTGAGAAGGTGCCAATTAAATCTGAACCTTTTGGTTTTTAAGGAACAAAGTTAGGCACATTGAGAAAAAGCAAGGATGCTTACGACAGGACACCAGAGCTCAGAAGTCCCTCCCACCCCGGATCCAGCCTCCACCCTCCAGTGCTATTCCCTGGATTAGACTGTGCAAAGCATCTTCTCAGAGCTGGTACTGGAAAGGAGAATAAAGTCATGGCTTGCTCATACAGATGAGCTGTGGGCTGGGAGATAAAGCCAGTTCCTTCTGCATTTGTACCCATGTGTTAAATGTGGGTGTCTGAACAAACTTGTAGCTTAATTGTTAGGGACAGAAGTGGAAAACAAGAATGTCTGCTAAATTCCATTCATACAAATGAGATTGTTTACTGTAATCTTAGAAAGCAAGAAATAGAAGTAAATCTGGCACTGAAACATACTACACAAGGAATATATGCAGGTCAGGGAGAAGTAAAAGAAGCAGAGATTGAGTAATGGTGAACTCTGGATAGGGACAAGATCAGAAAGGATTCCGGTAAAGATCAAGTCTGGAAAGCTATTCCTAGAGGGATGAGAGCAAACTTCAAGGGCCGAATTGGCTGGTTGCAGATTTTGCCTTAGGTCATCACACTCCATTGTTTGTATAGCTCATAAATAAACCAGCAGCCCCGGACACTTGAGCACAGTTAGAAGCAGGTCAGAATCACAAGCATTTCTTACGATAATTAAGTCATCTGGGAAATCACCTCTCTGGATGTTTGTGGGGTTTTACTACAAAAAGGGAATATATAAGCATGCGATGGTGAAGAGCAGGGTCAGCTGTGTGATCTGCAGGGCTCAGTGCAAAATGAAAGTTCAGGGCTTCTTGCTAAAAAAAATTATTAAAAGTTTGCAGATGTTGACAGCATTAACCACACAGCCACGAAGCCATTTTTTTTAAAGTGGGGAATATTGCTCCCTGCAGAATTTAAAAGGCAAGTGGTTCCTGTCCATCCCTTCAAAGCACCTCTCCATATATCTTTACTCTTCAATAGCATTGTGACTGTGTAACACTGACTAGATTGTGATGTCTGTCTGGTCCCAAAGATGACTAACTTTGGTATACCAAAGCGCATGCTCTCTCTGCTGAGTACCCATCACAAGTACCCATTACAGAGTTCTGGTCCCTCCTTACTCTTCTCACATTGCCCCTTACCCTAAACCTCTTCATGCCAGGGGGTTGCTTTCTCTCAGGTTCTCTTTCCTATATAACCCTGCCATTTTGGCCATGTGTACTTTTTGCTCTGCTCCTGTCTAGGTCTACTTGCCTTCTCTCCTCTTCTCGCTCTCTTCTCTTCCTCTCTCTTGATCCCCCTCCCCAATGGCCCAGTTTAGTTGGAACCCTTTCAGATGTCTCTGGCTGTATTCTTCCTCATATCTACAATAAGATCCATCTCCTCAACCATACCTCAGAGCGGTCATGTCCTCATTTCCTTTAGTATCTGAGCATAATTCAGGGACTCAGAAGCACTTTCTTGACATCAGTTCTGCAAACAAGGGCAAAGCATTCAATTTTGTTTTTGGTTTTTTTTTCACATCTAAGTATTCTCATTTTTTATGTGTTTAGACCAATAGTATTTGAATCTGTTATTTTAAAGCTATAGACTTTTTTTTTCATGAAGAACATTTAGAATTTGATTTGGTTTAAATTTGTCCCTGGTATTGAAACATAATCTCCCATGTGATGAGATTAAAGAACTGCAGCTGCTGGGAGGTGACTGTGTCATGAAGATGAAGCTATGCTAAATGGGTTTACTATCTTTATGAAAGGCTGAAGAGACGAGGGTCATTCCCTCTCCCCATGTGAGGTCACAGCAAAAAGATGGCTATCTGAAAATGTGCAAGTGGGTTTCACCAGGTACCACATCTTCAAGCACCTTGATCTTGAACTTCTCATTTATGATGGTTAATCTTGGTTGTCAATTTGATGGAATCTGGAATCAACTAAGAGGCATGGCTCTGGCCCAGTCTGTGAGATTATTTCCTGCAAGGGTTAACTAGGTCAGGAAGACCTTTCTGCATAGTGGGCACCCCTGGTCCTGGAAAGACTGGATGTAGGGGAATGCCAGGACAGAGAAGCGAGAGGGGGTTGAATGGGGAAAAGAGGGAGGGAAGGGGGCTTATGGGACTTTTGGGGAGGGAGGGAACGGGAAAGGGGAAATGATTTGGAGTGTAAATAAAAAAACTTAGAAAAAAAAAGAAGTCTGAGGGAAACACAGTGCTGGTTTTGCCTATATGCCTTCTCCTCTTGCTGGTGAGTGCATTTCCTCTGTTGCTGCTACCATTATCATTCTCTAGTAATCAGAGCCTGCTTTATTCCAGCCTTTGAGTATAGTCAAGACCAGCAGATCTCCCGGAATCTTCTGGGTCTCTACTGCCAGATTTTGGCTTCTCAGACCTTCCGGCTTGTAAACTGAGCAGCTGTTCAGCATGCACATAGCTACTTTTGAAACAACTAGGATGTATTATTCTATTGGTTATACGTCTCTGGAGGACTCTAACTAATACACTAACTTCCAGAACCACAAGAAATGCATTTCTAGTATTTTGCTTTAGAACAGAGTTCCAAGCACAAAATGATACAAGAAAAAATGCTCTGATTAAAATCTCTTGTAGAAGGTTCTGGGACTCACAGAATAATTTGACATTCTTATGTAAATCAAGTTGCAAATTACAGTCTTCAGATCATACCTGCCTGCTCTGTGTTCTTTGTGCATAAAGTATTATTAGATAGCCACACATATTTGCTTTTATATTGGCTCGTAGAACTGAAAATACTCCCTAGTTTTGTCTTTTGAGATGCCTTGTTATATTGCCTTGAAATCACTATGTAGCCCAGGCTGGTCCCAAACTTGTGTCTTAGCTTTTGAATTTACATGTGTGTGATGTCATGCCAAATTTACTTCTCATTTCTTAACATAGAACCTTTGCTACTTTCTAACTTAAATGTTTTATTCCAATGATGAGAAAACGCCAACTACAGGGCTTAGAACAATGGACAAGCAGCTGAGGCTGGAAGTTAGACATCTAGCCAGTGAGCTAGACAGGAAGACACCTGTGACACATAGATATAATACTGAAACCAGGGCAGGAACCCAGGTACCAACACAGAAGTATAAGCATGATTTGATAAGTAGCAAGTTTGTCTTGAATTTATCTTACTTGAAATATGGATGGTCCTAGAAAGCTCTTTCAATAGAGCTGTGGATCCTTGAATCTTAAAGAATAAAGGTAGAGAATGGAGAAATAACAGGGCAGGAACAAGGTAAGTCCTCATCAGGCTCAGAGAGCTGAGATGATAATGGTCCCCTGGAACAGAACAATGAAATGCTCATGTCCACAGTGAATTGAATATTGAGACTAAATAGAAGGAAAAACCAGGAAGGATATAGTAATGACTGATTGAAAAAAAATAGTTCATTTCCTGGTAGGTACTGTAAAACAAATGGAATTGCAAACACAGGTGCATCAGTTTCTAACTTTATGTAGCAAATATTTCTAGAATATTTCTACTAGAAATACTTATACCAGAAAATATAATGTCCATGGAGTATAGTTCTGTGTGTTTTAGGTTCCCTGTGGTAGTTCTAAACATAAAGATTCCAAGGTAAGTTCTCTAAACTTATTATTAACAAATAAGGCTTTGTGAGCTGAATTTTGATCCACCCACTATCAATTGATGTTCTGAACGTCTTCAAAGGAGGTGGTTAAGTTAAAATAAGGTTAACAATATGGACAGCTGAAAAAACCACAGGGAATCATACTATTAACTGTTTACCCAAAACCCTACTTAATTCACTATATATTATATTATAATATATACATTAAATAAACTTTTATCTTCTTATTGGTCTAATGGTGCTCCCTCCAGAGCCAAAGATCACCTAACAAAACTCCCAATACCAAGCTGGACTTAGAAAAGATGACTTTAATCCCAGCACTCAGGAGGCAGAGGTAGGCAGATCTCTGGGAGGTTGAGGCCAGCCTGGTCTGCATAGTTCCAGAACAGCCAGGGCTACAGAGAGACCAATTGTCTCAAAGCTAAAAGAATAACAAAAAATAACAATACCAAACATGAGGAGCCCTCTTTTGATTTGTTGGCTGGGGCTGAGAGACTCCTTAAGCCCTCAGCCTATTGCTATTGCTCTTAGTTACCCACCAGAGGGGGATGGTAAGAAACTATTGCTGAATACAGTACGTATTTCAGAAACAGGTCTGAGAGGCCTCTACATATTCAATCAGTTATGGCACCTGTGAACCCCATCGACAATCAGCATGGCACAGTAACTGTAAGCGCACTAGTGGCGGTAACAAACAATTCTCTAGACTGAAGACCTTTTCAACCAGAGGGATAATTGGTCCTGGAAACATAGCTAACTCATCAGTCCTTGCTGAATGGAAAGGGAGAGAAAGATAGATAGATAAATAGATAGATAGATAGATAGATAGATAGATAGATAGATAGATAGATAGATAGATAGATAGATAGATAGGTAGAGAATAGCAAGAATCAAAGAAGCAGAGACATTTGGAGGAGTACAGATTCAACATGACCAGCAAACTGAACTAGGCCATGTGATGAGAGAGGGGTGGGAAGAGGAAGCTGGCGTTGAAGCCAAGAGGCCAAAAGGGCCAAAAAGGACCTCATAGCCCAAATGGCTGGATTATATAGGGAAGAGCATCTGGGGAAAAGGCAACCCTTGACTGAAAAAGTTTAGGGACTGAGATATGCCATCCAGGAGGACCCTGTAACACACAGAGATTGAGGGATGTTGGGAGAAAGTATTGTTATATTAATAAGCACCTCAATTATCTGTCTGGGGACTGAGAGCTAACACTAGTGAAATCATGGTTATTGGAGAATATAAAGCCACTAAACCAGCATAATCCCTAACAACAATCAGTAAACATTTGCCCTTCTATCCTAGATAAGAGTAGTGTCCACCCTCACCAAGGATATTTCTCTTTGCCCCAAAGATCACTATGGAAAACTATAACAATCAAACTGCAGAGTTATAGAACCCACCCAATGCATACCTCTATAAAACACTCTCACACCTAAGGCTCAGGGAACATTGTACAAAACAGGGCTAGAAGATTGTAAGAGCCAGAGGATCAGGGTCTTGGTTGTGAGTTTCTGGCTCCTAGTAACATTAGAAGCTACACCAGTTAAGTCTCACCCACATGACCTTCCAAATATAAGCTGAACAAGGATAAAAATAACAATCTAAACTGGACAGGGAAAAGTCCAAATGCTCTCAAAACTGCACAAATACAGGCAACTGAGTAAAGCTGGGAGCAAGAGGTGTAGTTCTCTGTAGGCTTAGAGTTTTCTTTTTTTTTATTATTTTCTATATTTTTTTATTTACATACCAAATGATTTCCCCTTTCCCGTTTCTTCCCTTCCCGAAAGTCCCATAAGCCCCCTTCCCTCCCTCTGTTCCCCTTCAACCCTCTCTCGCTTCTCTGTCCTGGTATTCCCCTACATCCAGTCTTTCCAGGACCAGGGGTCTCTCCTTCCATCTTCTTGGAAATCTATTGATATGTGAATTGCGTTTTGGGTATTCCGAGATTCTGTATTAATATCCCTTTATCAGTGACTGCATACCATGTGTCTTCTTTTGTGATTGGGTTACCTAAGTAAGGATGATATTTTCCAGTTCTGACCATTTGCCTAAGAATTTCGTGAATTCATTGTTTTTAATTGCAGAGTAGTATCCCATTGTGTAAATATACCACATCTTCTGAATCCATTCCTCCGTTGAGGGACATCTGGGTTCTTTCCAGCTTCTGGCTATTATAAATAAGGCTGCTATGAACATAGTGGAGCATGTGTCCTTATTGCATGCAGGTAAGGCCTCTGGGTATATATGCCCAGGAGTGGTACAGCCCGATCCTCCGGGAGTGTCATGCCCAGTTTTCTGAGGAACCACCAGACTGCTTTCCAGAGTGGTTGTATCAGCTTGCAATCCCACCAGCAGTGGAGGAGTGTTCCTCTTTCTCCACATCCTCGCCAACAACTGCTGTCTCCTGTGTTTTTGATCTTAGCCATTCTAACTGGTGTGAGATGGAATCTCAGGGTTGTTTTGATTTGTATTTCCCTAATGACTAAGGATGATGAACATCTCTTTAGGTGCTTCTCAGCCATTAGATATTCTTCAGGTGAGAACTCTTTGTTTAGCTCTGTACCCCATTTTTTAATAGGGTTACTTGGCTCTCAGGAGTTTAACTTCTTGAGTTCTTTGTATATATTGGATATTAGTCCTCTGTCAGATATAGGGTTGGTAAAGATCATTTCCCAGTTAGTTGGTTGCTGCTTTGTCTTTTTGACAGTGTCTTTTGCCTTACAGAAACTTTGTAATTTAATGAGGTCCCATTTGTCAATTCTTGATCTTAGAGCATAAACTATTGGAGTTCTATTCAGGAAATTCTCCCCTGTGCCCATATGTTCAAGGTTCTTCCCTAGTTTCCTTTCTGTTAGTTTCAGTGTGTCTGGTTTTATGTGGAGGTCCTTGATCCACTTGGAATTGAGCTTAGTGCAAGGAGATAAGAATGGGTCAATTTGCATTCTTCTGCATGTTGACCTCCAGTTGAACCAGCACCATTTGTTGGAAAGGCTATCTTTTTTCCACTGAATGGTTTTAGCTCCTTTGTCAAAGATCAAGTGACCATAGGAGTGTGAATTCATTTCTGGGTCTTCAATTCTGTTCCATAGATCTACATGCCTGTGACTATACCAATACCATGCAGTTTTTAACACTATTGCTCTGTAGTACAGCTTGAGGTCCGGGATACTGATTCCCCCAGAAGTTCTTTTACTCTTGGGAATAGTTTTAGCTCTCCTGGGTTTTCTGTTATTCCAGATGAATTTTTGAATTGCTTTTTCTAACTCTATGAAGAATTGAGTTGGGATTTTGATGGGGATTGCATTGAATCTGTATATTGCTTTTGGCAAGATGGTCATTTTTACTATATTAATCCTGCCAATCCATGAGCATGGCAGATTTTTTCATCTTCTGACATCTTCTTCAATTTCTTTCTTCAGAGACTTAAAGTTCTTGTCATACAGATCTTTCACTTGTTTGGTTAGAGTCACACCAAGTTACTTTATATTGTTTGTGGCTATCGTGAAGGGTAACATTTCTCTTACTTCTTTCTCAGCCTACTTATCCTTTGAGTATAGGAAGGCTACTGACTTACTTGAGTTAATTTTATATCCGGCCACTTTGCTGAAGTCGTTTATCAGCTGTAGGAGTTCTCTGGTGGAGTTCTTTGAGTCGCTTAAGTATACTATCATATCGTTTGCAAATAGTGATAGTTTGACTTCTTCCTTTCCAATTTTTATCCCTTTGACCTCCTTTTGTTGTCTAATTTATCTAGATGGAACTTCAAGTACTATATTGAAAAGATATGGAGAGAGAGAGCAGCCTTGTATAGTCCCTGATTTTAGTGGGATTGCTTCAAGTTTCTCTCCATTCAGATTGATGTTGGCTACCAGTTTGCTGTAAATTGCTTTTACTATGTTTAGATATGGGCCTTGAA
Source organism: Tokudaia tokunoshimensis (assembly GCA_036184795.1). NCBI lineage: Eukaryota > Metazoa > Chordata > Mammalia > Rodentia > Muridae > Tokudaia > Tokudaia tokunoshimensis. The sequence continues at coordinate 34,564,639 of BTHU01000021.1, read as the reverse complement.
TTCCTGATCTTTCCAAGTCCTTTAACATGAAAGGATGCTGAATTTTGTCAAATGCTTTCTCAGCACCTAATGAAATGTGGTTTTTTTCTTTGAGATTGTTTATATAGTGGATTACATTGATGGACTTCCTTATATTGAACCATCCCTGCATCCCTGGGATGAAGCCTACTTGATCGTGGTGAATGATCATTTTGATGTGTTCTTGGATTCGGTTGGTAAGAATTTTATTGAGTATTTTTGCACCGATATTCATGAGAGATTGGCTTGAGATTCTCTTTCTTTGTGGATCTTTGTGTGATTTTGGTATTAGCGTAATTGTGACTTCATAGAACGAGTTGGGTAGTGTTTCTTCTGTTTCTATTTTGCGGAATAGTTTGAAGAGTATTGGTGTTAGGTCTTCTTTGAAGGTCTGATAGAATTCTGCACTAAAACCATCTGGACCTGTGCTTTTTTTGGTTGGAAGACTTCCAATGACCACTTCTATTTCTTCAGGGGTTATAATAGATGGTCTATTTGATCCTGATTTAATTTTGGTATTTGGTATCTGTCTAGGAAATTGTCCATTTCCTCCAGATTTTCTAGTTGTGTTGAATACAGGCTTTTGTAGTAGGATCTGATGATTTTTTTGAATTTCCTCAATTTCTGTTGTTATCTCTCCCTTTTTATTTCTGATTTTGTTAATTTGGATACTGTCTCTGTGCCCAAATCAAAACAACCCTGAGATTCTGTGCAATCTCAGGGTTGTTTTGATTTGCATTTTCCTAATGACTAAGGATGTTGAACATCTGTTTAGGTGCTTCTCAGCCATTAGATATTCTTCAGGTGAGAATTCTTTTTTAACTCTGTACCCCATTTTTTAATAAGGTTATTTGGCTCTCTGGAGTCAAGTGAAAGATCTGTATGATAAGAACTTCAAGTCTCTGAAGTAAGAAATTGAAGAAGATGGAAAAATCTGCCATGCTCATGGATTGGCAGGATTAATATAGTAAAAATGACAATCTTGCCAAAAGCAATATACAGATGCAATGCAATCCCCATCAAAATCCCAACTCAATTCTTCATAGAATTAGAAAGAGCAATTCAAAAATTCATCTGGAATAACAGAAAACCCAGGAGAGCTAAAACTATTCCCAAGAGTAAAAGAACTTCTGGGGGAATCAGTATCCCGGACCTCAAGCTGTACTACAGAGCAATAGTGTTAAAAACTGCATGGTATTGGTATAGTCACAGGCATGTAGATCTATGGAACAGAATTGAAGACCTAGAAATGAATCCACACTCCTATGGTCCCTTGATCTTTGACAAAGGAGCTAAAACCATCCAGTGGAAAAAAGATAGCCTTTCCAACAAATGGTGCTGGTTCAACTGGAGGTCAACATGCAGAAGAATGCAAATTGACCCATTCTTATCTCCTTGCACTAAGCTCAATTTGAAGTGGATCAAGGACCTCCACATAAAACCAGACACACTGTAACTAATAGAAAGGAAACTAGGGAAGAACCTTGAACAAATGGGCACAGGTGAAATTTTCCTGAACAGAACACCTGTAGCTTATGCTCTAAGATCAAGAATTGACAAATAGGACCTCATAAAATTACAAAGTTTCTGTAAGGCAAAGGACACTGTCAAAATGACAAAGTGGCAACCAACAAACTGGGAAAAGATCTTTACCAACCCTACGTCCGGACAGAGGACTAATATCCAATATATACAAAGAACTCAGGAAGTTAGACTTAGAGTTTTCAAAAACTCTCTTAATAAGGGTCCTCAAATGCTTATACCCTTTTTCTAGCCCACCATCCAAGGAAGGAGAGAGAAGATGGTAAATAGGACAAGGGGATGTGGACCTGTTTAGAAGAAGTTCTTTGTGGGTAATTCTAATCTGTGTTGTCAGGATAACAGCAGTCCAATTTAGTTGTGTCAGGATACCAACAGTCAAGTTCACCTAACACGAATAAGCAGCAGTGGGGAACCATCCAGCAGAAACGGCTAGGCTCCGCCAAATCAGCACAAATCAGAGGGAGTGACCATAACCAGCCAGGACTCCAGGCGTATTTCTCTGCCATACATCCCTCAACAAAGAAAAGATCAGTGAAAAATGCAAGCAATGTAAGTGTGCTGTCTCTGTCAATAGGGTCCTATTTAGACTCTGTCCAAACATCACATCTACTCCCATGGGTCATCAAAATATCACATGAGTCTGCTTCAGCAAAACAGTACATGAGTCTGCATTATATGACATGAACAGAAATTTCCACTTCAGTTCTCTTCAGGGGAAAGCACAACAATTAGTTGTCCAGTGCCAAAGCCCTGAAAATCTCTATAGATATATTATATGGACTTTACAGATTATATTTGGAAATATATATGATATACAATGCATATATACAATTGATAAAAAGAGATGACATGAATTTGAAGGGAGTGGGGAGGGCTTGGAGGGAGAAAAAGGAAGGGCAAAATGTTGTAATTAAAATACAATATCAAGAATTAGCCAACAAAAATGAGACAGAGTTGGACCTAATCCTATTTGACTGGTGTCTTTGTGTACAGGAGAGATTCTGACATAGAGACACCAGGACACTGGAAGGAAGATGACACTGAGGTCACAGAGAAGGCAGATCCACCTGCCAATCAATGAGGCCTCCAAAGAGAGCATGTCAGAATTTAACAAATTAAAAATTCTTCTCTCTCTCTCTCTCTCTCTCTCTCTCTCTCTCTCTCTCTCTCTCTCTCTCTTCCTCCCTCCCTCCCTCCCTCTCTGTGTGCATGAAGCAGAGGACAGCTTCTCAGTCAGTTCTGTCCTTGTGAAATGGAATCTCACAGTTGAGCACCCTTCATCATGTTTGTACTGCAAGCATTTGTATCCCCTGGAGCATCTCACCATCCCCAAAGTTGTCAAAATTTTTGATATAATGGCAACCATAGGAAGTGAATTTATCACATGTTACCTTTAAGAATCTATACAAATGATTATGAATAGTCACAATGCTTGAGAATCACTTGATTCGAGTTAAAATATAAACCCAGGAGGAAGAAAATTAAAGAATGCCAAAAATTCTGAAATCATTGTTTTATAAATATCAAAGAATAATAAGCTTGTATTGCCCAACAGATCTCTCTCTCTCTCTCTCTCTCTCTCTCTCTCTCTCTCTCTCTCTCTCTCTCTCTCTCTCTCTCTTTCTCTCTCTCTCTCGTTTGCTTATAACCCAAGGCAGCCATGTTTGTGTAAAGCCCCCTGCTATCCATGTAAAGCCCTTTCTATGCTATCATGGTGTGTCTTTTGTTGTTTGGAGTTGAACAAGTTTCATCTTTTCTTGGGAACCTTGCCCCCAGCCAATCAGAGAGGTACATTTTTCTGATGTGTGTGTGTGTGTGTGTGTGTGTGTGTGTGTGTGTGTGTGTATTTGTCTCCCATCTGCTCTCATGTTAGGAACTATACAAGAGACAGAAGCCAAAGAATGAAGGCTTTTATAGCTAAACAAGATAAGGACCATTTTCAGAGCCATGTCATGTTGTTCTCCATAGCCTGTTTTATCCACCCATTTCTCAAAGATTTGCAGCAGTTCGCTCAGATCTCAGCAAAGCCCTTACTAAGCATGTTTGCCTCTGATGAAGGCAAATGCATGTCCTAATGATCTTTATCTGACTGAAAATAGCAAGTCTTCAATATGTTAGTTTTTGTATTGAGAATGTTAATGTTTATTCTTCCCCACTGATACTGAATTTAAATGGCTTTTAATAAATCAACTTATTCTTCTATAACCTTCTCCTGCCCCCCTTAGTATTTTGAGTCAAGAATTTCCTTTGTAGATCATGCTGGCCTTGCATTTACAGACTTTGGAAATTCACCTGCTTCTGTCTCCTGTGTGCTGGTATTAAAGGTATGTGTCACCATACCAGGCAAGACAGGCTTCTTCCTTTCTCTTATTGTTTAACAGGAGGTGTGTTGCCATGTGACAGGTAGTGCTGTGATTCTAACTTTCACTGCTGAAACCCCTGCAGATGTTGTGACGTTGAGCTCTCACTGTGGAGGTCATCATGGCATTGGCCATTGTGGATCCCAGAGGTCTGCTCTACTGACTCCCTCCACCCTGAAAACTACATATTTGACCTCCTCACACTCACAATTCCCAGAGCTACCTACCACCCTACTTCCTCTCTCCCATTTTCTAGCTACTACTTCAGTGGGTTCTTCAGCTCTTTGGATGAGCAAGGCTACTGTAAACACAGCAACTGATCCTAGCCTTATGACGTCTGTTCTCTAGAACATAAGTATGCTGCCAGCCCCAGCATGCCCTGAGTCCTGTTGCAGTTCTACCCCATTCATTCCCGCAGTTGTCATGGCAGCTGAGATTATATATGCTGCCCAGACCCAACCTATGTAAGCACCAAGTGGTTCTATTAACCATGTGCACATATTGACACATATTAACAAGCACTGGACCTCATGTCCACTCTCAGCTCTTGTTCTTTGCTTCTTGTGTTGGCTTTTGCTCTCAATGTGGACTCCTTGCAGTTCTCACAACTGAGTGTGATGCAGCTGTTGATGTCATGGACCAGGCATCTTGAGCTGATACCAAGATTTTGCCAATCCATAAAATATGGAAGGTACCTTTAAATATGCACAGACCTATGCAAGTTTACAAGGACCATAACGAAGTGGAGAAGCAGGATACTGCCTAAGTAACACAACAAACATAGCATCTAACTCCAAAGAAGGTGGGACTTCACATATTGCCTGACAAAGTGAAAAGGATTGGGTGAGTTCTTGGGACATAGCTCTTTGCCAGTCAGTCAGGATTCCAGTATGGATGGGGAAGATGTTCATGAGACCCTACCTGAGAAGCTATTGGTAATTGATGGATGCTGGGGAAGGAGAGTTGTTTTTCTTTGGGGATATTGTCACTGGTAGCCTATACATGCTCCACACCCATGCATACACATATGTGTGGTGCCAATTGAACCCAGTGAGTTATTAAAAGAGGGAATGGTGAGGATGAGAGGGAGACATTGGGGAGGTCCAAGGTGTGTTGGATGGGTCAATGAAGGTAGCTATGATTTTATGTATATGTGTGTGTATGTATATGTATAAACATATATAAAATTTTCAAATAGCAAATAAAGTAATTTAAAAAGTAAAAGAATAAAAGACTGAAGACAAATTCAAAGTTTTTTAAAATTTAATATTTTTATTAATTCTTTGATAATCAAATAAATATGTACAATGTATTTTGATTGTATGCACTGCATTCTTCCCCAAACTCAGCCCAGATTCAGTTCCAGTTCCTATCCACTTCATAACTTCTTATCCTTCCCCTCTGTCCACCTAGTCCAGTTTGTGTCATTCATATGCTAATGGATGTGGGGACACTTGAGATTTTTGAAGCATCATTTGCATTATAGGATTTTCAGAAGGAACACGGGATGAAAGGAACCAAAACAAAGAAAACCAAATAAATCAAAATTGTAACTAAACTTATTTACAGAAGTAAATTCCGCAGGCTTTCCAAGCTTGGGAAAATACATGGATATCTAGGTACATAGAGCTCAAAGTTTCCAAGGAAGACTTCACTGAGAGATGCTACAATCAAACTATAAAACAGGACAAAAGAGAGAATTTTGACAGCAGCAAAAACAAAGAAACATCACATGTAAGAAAACTTCTATATGGTAATCGAAAGATTTCTCAGCACAAACATTTCAGTCTGAGAGAGCATGAGATGTTATATTTAAAGTGCTGAAAGAAAGCAACAGTCTGTTGAAAAGCTTTTTGTTGTTTTGTTCTCTGACAAAACTGTCCATCACAACAGAAAGATAGGACTTTCTCAGACAAAAGCTCAGGGAAGGCCTCCCTGCACGTATCCTATAAACAAAGGAAATGGTTAGTAACTTATTGTATACTTATTATTTGCAAGGAGAGTAAATCTTATTTTTCTTATGTGTAAAAACATAATCTAGGCAGGCATATGAAGTAGTGGATATTAATTTAATTGTGTGAATTATTTCTGAATGTGGATATTTATCAAATATTTTGTACTACCAGTTTTCAGTTACCAGACCTAAGGAAAACTAGAAAAAAGGACCTGAATTCATTGTACTTCTCAGTTACTCCGTGATTTTTCTCCTACTGACAATGTATCTTCATGCAGTGGGCTCTATTTGTCCCTTTGCAGAATCCACTGCCAGGGTGATGAGAAACAGACCAGGACTTGCATTTCTATTGAGCATATCACAAACGTTTCCCTCATACCATATTGTCCACCTATCATCATTTCCTCTTCACTTACATTACTTTCTGTAAAGTTTAATTAGAAGTACTGAAGTAGTCTTGACAAAAGCAGATCTTATCTCTCCCAGTATTAAGTAGGAAGGAAGCTACAGAGCCACTGCCAGGATTCAGCAATGTGAGAACCTTTTCCTCATGGCAGCAATAATTAAATCAATCTACTTGCTTATGCATTTTCTTTTTTTCTGGTAGTTTCAAATGCTTATCCTCCTATTACATACACCTCTCTCTCTCTCTCTCTCTCTCTCTCTCTCTCTCTCTCTCTCTCTCTCCCTCCTTCCCTCTCTCCCTCCTTCCCTCCCTCCCTCCCTCCCTCCCTCCCTCCCTCCCTCCCTCTCTCTCTCTCTCTCCCTCCCTCCCTTCCCTTCATGCACCTAAGCAAATGTTTTTCTCAGCAGATTTTTCCTAAGGCTTCCCTCTCTCTATTCACATCAATGCTTGAAAATAAATGTTATAGGCTTGCAAACCTCAGAGCCCTCTTCCTGTTTCACTCCAGTCCATGGAAGTGTTTTCAATTCAGGTGCTCTATGTGACATTTTCTGATTCCCCACCCCTCTCTGCCTCTCTCCCACTATGATAAAGGTTCAGGGCATCCCCACAGGGACACCCTGTCCCCATGCTGACTTCCCTGTTTTTTTTCCTCTGACTCACTCATGCTATTTGTAGGATGTAGATGGAAATAGCTCAGTTAATTTCCTGACCCTTGGGTGAACACGTTCTTCTTGAGGAAACAGTGTGTGCTGATAACTCATTAGGAAAACTACAGGGGTCCTGGTCTTTTACAGATTGAAGAAAAAATAATTAAGAAAATTTATTCTTTTCATTTGAGTCTTCCCAAGCAATATAACCAAAATGTAATTTTAGAATTTTTTTCCCACTGATGAATTACCTCCATTAATCATTTTATTCAAGTTTCTTCAATTTAATGTTTAACCATATATAAGATATTTGTAGCTTAAGAAGGATTTCAGGGCAGTTTTGAAAAGGATTCTAAGAATACAATTGGAGTTGAGGACCACTAGGGTAAGGTTGTGAGCTTTGGGGCATAATGCCCAACTACAAAGCTGAAGACAATGTACCTGTGATAGCATAGATGTCAAGTGCTACAATAAAGTCCATATTCCCCATGACTTTCTTACAACTGCCTGTCCCTCCCTCTTCTCTGTGTTCCGGGTTAGTTTTCCTATTATATTTCTTTTTTTTTTAAAAGATTTATTGTTATATGTAAGTACACTGTAGCTGTCTTCAGATGCACCAGAAGAGGGCGTCAGACCTCATTACAGATGGTTGTGAGCCACCATGTGGTTGCTGGGATTTGAACTCAGGACCTTCAGAAGAACAATCAGTGCTCTTAACCACTGAGCCATCTTCCCAGCCCTATTATATTTCTTTTAGGGGGCTTTTGTGAAGTGAAACAAGGACCTTGTATATGCTACCATTCAACCACTAAACATTCTAGCACTGACTTATATCTCCATTTTGTCCCAATATTCTTACACAATTCCATAAAATTTGGTTGTCTGTCTGTCTGTCTGTCTGTCTGTCTGTCTGTCTATGTATCCATCAGTCATGTATCTATCATCTATCATTTATTTGTCTGTTTATGTACGTATGTATGTATGTATGTATCTATCTACCTACCTACCTATCATCTATCTATGTATCTATGTCTATCTGTTTATCTATCATCTATCTATGTATCTATTATCTGTTTATCACCTGTCAACTATGTATCTATGTATGTGTGTATGTATGTATGTATGTATGTATGTATGTATGTATGTATCTATCTATCTATCTATCTATCTATCATCTATCTAAGCACTTATCATCTATCTATCTATGCAATTATCTATCTATCTATCTATCTATCTATCTATCTATCTATCTATCTATCTCATCTCTCTATCTGTCTTTCATATCTTCATCTATCAATCATTTATCTAATTTAATCTTATTTAAGTTAGATAAGGATTCTTCTTAATCTTAGAATTTCTATTGCTATGAAGAGACACCATGACCACAACAAATCTTATAAAGGAAAACATTTAATTGGGCTGGCTTACAGTTAGAGATTTAGTCCATTATTGTCATGGCATGAAGCATGGAGACATGCAGGCAGATATGGTGCTGGAGAGGGAGTTAAGATGCTAAGAGTTCTACATCTGAATCTGAAGGCAGCTGGAAGAAAGAATGAGTTAGTGGAAATGGCTTAAGCTTCTAAGATCTCAAAGCATACCCACAGTGACACACTTTCTTCCATAAAGTCACAGCTACTCCAACAAGGCCACACTTCCTAATACTGTCACTCCCTGGTTCCCAAGCATTCAAACACGTGATTCTATGGGGGCCATTCCTATTTAAACCACTATACCTTTCTATAACTTATTGACTATCAATCTGTCTATTTATCCATTCTTTATTTTCATCTATTTTCAATCAATCATCTGTCTAATCTAATTCTATCTGCTACTTGTTTATATGATCCATGCCCCAAAATGCTAAGTCTTCATGGATTAAAGGATGTGACGAGGGCCTTCCTGGGGTACCAGGGGACTCCAGGTGTCTGAGCTCAAGGGTAGTACAAATAAAACAGTTCTCATTTTTATTACTAAAGCAAGCAAAACATGAGGTGATAGTTACAGTTTGTGCAAATATAAGTATAGTGAGAAAATACACCTGGTAGGGTGTCTTACTGTCATCAGAACCCAGTTCTCCCACCACAGCAAGTCCTGTATACCCCAACACAGATGAAAAGCAAGATTTGGATTTAAAATCACATTTTACGACACTGATAGAGGACTTTGAGGAGGACATTGATAACTCCCTTAAAGAAATACATGAGAACACAGGTAAACAGGTAGACACCATTAAAGTCAAAACACAAAAATCCTTTAAAGAATTACAGGAAAACACAACCAAACAGGTGAAGGAATCGAACAAAACCATCCAGGTTCTAAAAATGGAAGTAGAAACAATAAAGAAATCACAAAGAGAGACAACTCTGAAGATAGAAAACCTAGGAAAGAGATCAGGAGTCATAAATGCAAGCATTACCAACAGAATACAAGAGATAGAAGAGAGAATCTCAGGTGCAGAAGATACCAGAGAAAACATTGACACAACAGTCAAAGAAAATGCAAAGTGCAAAAAACTCAACCCAAAACATCCAGGAAATCCAGGACACAATGAAAAGACCAAACCTAATGATAATAGGTATAGTAGAGAGTGAAGATTTCAAACTTAAAGGGCCAGTAAATATCTTCAACAAAATTACAGAAGAATACTTCCCTAACCTAAAGAAAGAGATGCCCATGAACATACAAGAAGCCTACAGAACTCCAAATAGATTAGATCAGAACAGAAATTCCTCCCATCGCACAATAATCAAAACACCAAATGCACAAAAACAAAGAAAGAATATTAAAAACAATAAGGGAAAAGGGTCAAGTAACATATAAAGGCAGAACTATCAGAATTACACCAGATTTCTCACCCTAGATTATAAAAGTCAGAAGATTCTGGGCAGATGTCCTAAGAAAACACAAATGCCAGCCCAGGTTACTATACTCAGCAAAACTCTCAGTTACCATAGATGGAGAAACCAAAGTATTCCATGAAAAAAAAACAAATTTACACAATATCTTTCCACAAATCCAGTCCTTCAAAGGATAATAAACAGAAAACTCCAACAAAAGGAGGGAAACTACACCTTAGAAAAAGCAAGAAAATAATCTTAACAAACCAAATAGAAGATGATCACATAAACTCCATCTCTAACAACAAAAATAAAAGGAAGCAACAGTCACTTTTTTTAATATCTCTTCAGATCAATGGATTCAAGTCCCCAATAAAAAGACTTAGACTAACAGACTGAATAGGTAAACAGGACCCAACATTTTGCTGCATACAGGAAACCCACCTCTGTGACAAAGACAGACACTACCTCAGAGTAAAAGACTGGAAAGCAATTTTCCAAGCAAATGGTCCCAAGAAACAAGCTGGAGTAGCCATTCTAATGTCGAATAAAATCGACTTTCAACCTAAAGTTATCAAAAAAGATAAAGGAGGACACTTCATACTCATAAAAGGAAAAATCCACCAAGAAAACCTCTCACTTCTGAACATCTATGCTCCAAACGCAAGGGCATCCACAGTCATAAAAGAAACTTTACTAAAGCTCAAATCACACATTGCAACTAACTCAGTAATAGTGGGAGACTTCAACACCCCACTCTCATCAATGGACAGATCATGGAAACAGAAACTAAACAGAGACACAGTGAAATGAACAGAAGTTACGAACCAAATAGATTTAACAGATGTCTATAGAACATTTTATCCTAAAAGAATATAGCTTCTTCTCAGCACCTCACAGTACCTTCTCCAAACTGACCATATAATTGGTCATGAAACAGGCCTTAACAGATACAAGAAGACTGAAATAATCCCATGCATCCTATCAGATCATCACAGACTAAGGCTGGTCTTCAATAACAGCAAAAGTAATAGAAAGTCCACATATACGTGGAAGCTGAACAACACTCTACTCAATGATAACCTGGTTAAGGAAGAAATAAAGAAAGAAATTTAAAGACTTTTTAGAATACAAAGAAAATGGAGCCAACATACCCAAACTTATGGGACACAATGAAAGCAGTGCGAAGAGGAAAACTCATAGCTTTGAGTGCCTCCAAAAAGAAACTGGAGAGAGCTTAAACTAGCAGCTTGATACTGCATCTGAAAGCTCTAGAACAAAAAGAAGCAAATAACCCAAGAAGAGTAGACAGCAGGAAATAATCAAGTTCAGGGCTGAAATCAAGTAAAAACAGAAAGAACTATACAAAGAATCAAGCAAACCAGGAGCTGTTTCTTTAAGAAAATCAACAAGATAGATAAACCCTTAGCGAAAGTAATTAGAGGGCACAGAGACAGTATACAAATCAACAAAATCAGTAATGAAAAGGGAGACATAACAACAGAAACTGAGGAAATCCAAAAAATCATCAGATCCTACTACAAAAGCCTATACTCAACAAAACTGGAAAATCTGGATGAAATGGACAATTTTATACACAGATAACAGGTACCAAAGTTAAATCAGGATCAGATAAACTACCTAAACGGTCCCATAACCCCTAAAGAAATAGAAGCAGTCATGAATAGTCTCCCAACCAAAACAAGCCCAGGACCAGATGGGTTTAGTGCAGAGTGCTAAGAGACCTTCAAAGAAGAGCTAATACTAATGCTCTTCAAACTATTCCACAAAATTGAAACAGAAGGAACACTACTCAATTTATTCTATGAAGCCACAATTACTCTGATACCTAAACCTCACAAAAACCCAACAAAAAAAAGAAAACTTCAGACCAATTTCCCTTATGAATATCAATGCAAAATTACTCAATAAATTTCTCATAAAGTGAGTCCAAGAACACATCAAAATGATCATCCATCACAATAAAGTAGACTTCATCTCAGGGATGGATATATGGAAATTCATCAATGTATTCCACTATATAAACAAACTGAATGAATAAAACCACATGATCATTTCATTCAGTGCTGAGAAAGCTGATCCTCAACTACACTGAGTGCAGTGGGTCCTCAATTGCTCTGAGAGCAGCAGGTCCTCACCCGCTCTGAGTACATTGGGTCCTCTAGGATGGGTCAGGATATAGTGTCTTTACTGGAACAGAGCAGCTAAGAGACTGCCCCAGCAGAAAGGACCGGGTGGAAGGGACAAAAGAGACAGAAGGGGAGTGGTATTCAGGAGGGTGGGGTTTTGGTAGGTGATGGGGCCTGAGTTCATTGGGCTCCCTGTAGCAGCTCTGGGACTTCTCGGGAGGGGGGGGCTTTGGGGGGGGGAATGATTCTTACCAACTGTTCTGAATGCAGCAGGTTCTCTAGGATGGATCAGAATATGGTGTCTTCACTGGAGCAGACCAGTCAAGAGTCTGCCCCTGCAGAAAGACCAGGCAGAAGGGGCAGAAGGGATGGAAGGCCATTAAAATCTTTTGAAGTATAGACATGGTCTCCATTTCTTAGGAGATATCTAACCATGCCTACCATTTACTCAAAAGCATATTATTCTCTCCTTCTAGAGACTGCAGTAAGCAACATACATTTGCCAGGGCTCTGCTGTGAGTGCCACCACTAAGATGTGCATTAAAACTTCTATAGTGGGCTGGAGAGATGGCTCAGTGTTTAAGAGTACTGACTGCTCTTCCAGAGGTCCTGAGTTCAATTCCCAGTAACCATATTGTGGCTCACAACTATCTGTAATGGGATCTGATGCCCTCTTCTGGTTTGTCTGAAGACAGCTACAGTATACTCATAAATAAATAAATAAATCTTAAAAGAAAGAAAAAAACTTCAATAGCAAGTCATGTTGTCCCCACCTCAGTCCCTATATATGTCTGGTACATTTGTTACCTCAGATTTAGTTGCAAGGGACTGTTAGTGGCTATGTTCCTTCTCCTAAGTATCTACTGATAGAGGAGTTTTCTGATCTTAAAAGTTTGGAGGTTGGACTTGAGGGTTGATGTAGGTAAAGAATGCCTCTATTCTGGTTTGTGCCCCCAGACCCAGTTATGACTCATACCTTCATTATGACAAATGTGTCATGAAGGAACTTTTTCTCTAGGACAGCATTGAAAATAATCACCTGAGAACTATATTTCTCTGATTTGACCTTATTATGTATACACATATAATACACACATTCACATGCTCACAAGGGGTGGTATCAAGATAAATATTAAAAACCATCAAATGTACAGCATGGGGCATAGTATGCCTTGAAAGTTGGCAGTCAATCTCTTTTGTTGTTTTTGTTTTGTATAGGAAAGAACATGTGGACAGCATAGGCATCAGAGAATGGAGTCCTTCCTTCTCTTTTCCCTTTTCACTCATATGTGGCCTCCCTGATTGAGTTGGCAAGTAATCAAGTTGTCAGTAGAGTTCATAAAATGCTTGGAAGTACCATTGACTAGGTAGGAATATGTTCTCTCCCATTTCTGAAATCTGCAAGTCCAAGACTGGTTTGAGTCCTGGTGAGAGCTTCCTGATTCCTGTGGCTACCTTGTTATCTATCATGTTCTCACATGGCCTTTTGGTATGTGTCTTAATTGGGGTTTTATTGCTGTGAACAGACATTATGACCAAGGCAACTCTTATAAGGACAATACTTAATTGGGGCTGACTTACAGGTTCAGAGCTTCAGTCCATTATCATCAAGGCAGGAATATGGCAGTGTCCATGCAGGCATGATCAGGAAGAACTGAGAGTTCTACATCTTCATCTGAAGGCTTCTAGAGAAGACTGGCTTCCAGGAAGCTAGGATAAGGGTCTTATAGCCCATGCCCACAGTGTCACACTTCCTTTAGCAAGGACACACTTGCTCTAACAAGCTCACACCTCCACATAATGCCACTCCATGGACCAAAAACATATTCAACCACCACCACCATGTACACACATAGATAGATATATGTCTATCTCCTTTCCTCTTCTGGTAAGCCCACTCATCCTATTAGAATAGGATCCCACACTTATGATTTCACTTAAGTGTACTTAAAAGCCCTTCAGTATAGTCAGAAGACTGGTGGAGAATTTAACCTATGAACTTGGGATAGACACATCCCATAACAGCACTTTGGTTTGAATTTCTGATAAATGACAAATGGTTTGCTGGGAAACACATCAAAATCATTCATTGTTAATATGACATTTAAGATATAGTCAGACATTCTGTCTTTTTTTTTTTATTTGCCAACTCTACTTCTTGGGCCAGAAGTTGCATTGGACAGCATGACTATTCCAATATCCAATGAACCATGTCAGTATGAAGAACAGAGCAGGCCTGTTTGGCCTAAAAAACTCATGTCTTTTCTGTATTGTCATTTGCAGTTGAAATCTTGACTATATTCGTTTCTATACATCAGATAGTAAACGATGTGAAAATCAAAGGGGAATATTTTTTAGGTATTGAGTAATTTTCAGTCTTTACTTTAGTATTAGTTACTGATTAATAATAATACATCACCTTAGGCAAGTGGATAGAACTAGAAAATATCATCCTGAGTGAGGTAACCCAATCACAAAAGAACATATATGGTATGTACTCACTGATAAGCTTGGAATACCCAAGATACAATTAACAGAACAAATGAAGCTCAAGCAGAGGATGGCCTTGTTGGTCATCAAAAGGAGGAGAGGCCCTTGGTCCTGAGAAGACTGGATGGCCCAGTATAGGGGAATGTCAGGACAGGGTAGAGGGAGTGGGTGGGTTGGTGAGTATGGGGAGTGGGGAAGGGATAGGGTGTTTTTGGAGGAGAAACCAGGAAAGGGATAACATTTGAAATGTAAATAAAGAAAATATCTAATAAAAAAAAGAATGCCACAAGTTCAAACCCCTTAAAAAATAATAAATCACTTAATCATATCCCTTTAATATGGTTGTTACTTGTACATGTTATAAAATTTCATATATAATCATTTACCTTAGAAAACTTATAAAACATTACTAATTATATAAGTTTTTACCAACTAAAGAGTTTCAATAAATAACCCCAAAGCTATAGTCTTTGTTGCTGAAGTATGTATCTCTTTATTTTAATATTTTCCCATGTATTCATTAATAAATATGTTCTAATATATATGGATAGGATATTTGATATGCACAATGTACAAATAGCTAAGACCTTTCACTGGCTTTTAGAATTTTTATGTTTTGATTGGTGAACCATACACTTTAACAGTTGGTTTTACTTAGATACTGTTATGGATAAACTAACTTATCCCTTGGTGTCTTGATGCAGTAGCATCCATATGTCATAGTTGTAGAAATCTGTGCAGTTTTTCTGTGTGTATCTGATCCAGGGTTTCTAACGGGGTACAGTCTAAGAGTATTGATCATATCTTGGGTCTTATCTCAGGCTCCAGTGATGAAGAGGCTGCAAAGCTCTTCAGGGGTTGGCAGGAGTCAGTTCCCCAAGAGTTATTGAACTGAGACCTTGGTTCTTCACTGTGGCTTTGGAGCAGAAGTTACTTTGGGTTTCTTTGCACACGGATCTGTATATAGCACAGCTCAGAACATGGGCATGAGTTCCTATTGGAGGAATTAACAGAGAGGGAAGAAAAAAGGGATGGGAGGGAGGTGGGGGAGGGGAGGAAGGGAGGGAGGAAGTGGGAGGGAGAGAAAATACCAGGAGGACAAATGCATCATTTGTAGACTACCCACAGAAGTGACATGCTGCTACTTTTCTTACATTCTGTTTGTTTGAAGGACATCTCTAGGTTCATCCCTTAGAATAAGTCAACTTTCGTATTTTAGTTTCTGGCTTTTTAAAGTCTGATTTTGTGAAAATAATTATAAGTTACCCTGAGTGACAGAGACATGTTTTAGAACTTAAGGAAGAGTATAAGGTGATTCTCAGAAATAAATAACAAATCAAATAGCATATTCATCTGCACAATTGTACATGGGATGATAGACCAGATCTGATTTCCAGCTGGATTTAAAGAATGTTGGGAAGATCATAGGACCTAGGGGGGTACTTACTGGCATTGTTTGTGTAGTAGTTATGTTGACTATTACTATTTCTACTGCTACTACTACTGCTGCTGCTGCTGCTGCTACTACTACTACTACTACAATAATAATACTTTTTATATCCCAACTGCTGTTTTCCCTCCCTCCTCTCATCCTAACTCCTCCCCTCCCTCAACCACCCCTTCTTCATTTCTCTTCAGAAAAGGGCAGGCCTCCCATGGATATTAACCAAACATGGTATATCAAGTTGCAGTAAGACTGAGCATGTTCCCTGGGATTAAGGCTGGACAAGGCAACCCAGTATGAGGAAAAGGGTTCCAGAAGCAGGTAAAATAGTCAAGAGACAACCCCTGCTTGCACTGTTAGGAGTCACACAAGAACACCAAACTACACAACCAAAACATATATGCAGAGTACCTAGCTCATACCCATCCAGGCTTGCTGGTTGTTGGTTTAGTTTCTGTGAACCCCTGTGAGGCCAGGTTAGTTGATTCTGTGGGTTATCTTGCGGTGTCCTTGGCCACCCTGGCTCCTACAATCCTTCTTCCCTCTCTTCCACAGAATTCCCTGAGCTCTATCTAATGTTTGACTGTGGATCTCTGCATCTGTTTCTACCAGTTGCTGGATAAAGCCTCTCTGATGACAATGGCTAGGTACAAACTATCCTCTTAATACATAGATTTATGCTCAGATTCAAAACCACAGTCAGGAAACAGTCTTATTTCTGCAGAGAGTAGTGGTTAATACAGGGATTCCCAACTGGTTAAAGTACTGGAATAAGGGATGATGAATGATCAGTTATAGATAGGTCATCTATATTATCCTTCTCCATCCAAGGTCCAGTGATCATAGTGGAAGAGTGGGAAAAAGAAACAAAAGAGAAAGAGGATTAGGAGGAGAGCTGGGAAATGCTGTGACCTGGACATAAGCTGCCTGATGCACACTTCAGCTCATTGCATCTGTGGTTATCTGCACAAGATTAAGACACTAAGAATTCTAGCATGAATGGAAGAGGCCTCACCCTTAGCCAAGGACCTATTCTGGCAGTGGATGGATGCTAGGGGAAGAAGAGTTATTTTTCTTTGGGGATGAGGCTGCTGGTAGGTTGCCCATGCCTGATCTGATGCCCCAAATTCATATGTTCAGAGCTAATTGGATACAGGGGGATGATGATGATGGTGGTGGTGGTGGTGAAAGTGGTGATGATGATTATAATGATGATAACAACAATATTACTACTATTTCTACTAATACAATAAATTTTAGCAACACAACAACAGCAGCAGCAACAACAACAACAACATAATAACAGAGGACATGAAATCAGGGTTGATGGTTGATAGGTCCTAAGGAAGCTTGAAAGGAAGTATTGGTGTGAGGATAAGACCAAAATACAGGAAAATTCCAAATAATAAGTACAATTTTATTTAAAAAAGAAAATGAAAAACCAACACTTGCCATATACTTGTATATATCTTAAATTTAGTGAAATTGTTTAGGGTATTTAACAATATTTATTCATTTTGATAGTTCAACTGGGTGTAGAAGCACACATCTGCAGTCCTTAGGAAGGCTGAGGCAAGACAATTACAAATCTGGGACTAGCCTGAGCAACTTAGCTAGGCTCTGTCTCAAAATAAAGCAATAAAAACGCATGGGGTGTGGATGTAGTTCAGTGGTGGAATGCTGGCTGAACTTATGTAAGGTTTGAGTTCAACAGCAGAAGTACACTACATAAAGAGGTGATGTGTGATTGAGGGAAACAAAATCAATGTTTAAAACTAACTGTCTAATTAATCATTTTATGGATTTAAATCTTGACTTGTCTAATTTAAACAGGCTGTTTGAAGAATCTCATTAAAGCTATTGAGTCATGTTAGGCAGAATTTGTTCCAGAACAATTATTGATGCTTCCACTAGACAATATTCCTTTTTAGTTATTTTCCCAATATCTGCAATGCTGTAAAGAACAAAGGAGCTTTTGCTCATTTAACTTTCTGTTTTCCAGTGATCACAATTTGATATTTATTGGGCTTGGGGGTGAAAATAGTAAAACTTCATATTTGAGATTAACCAAACCAAATGAGTGATGCCTTCCATATCCCTTTCTCTGCATCTCTTGTTTGGAATGCTTTAGATGTCTCCTTCTGTCTACCTCAACATCTTGTAATTCTGGTCTCTTTCCAATAGCCCCACCCCAGGTCTAGTGTTTATGCTGCAGGACACAGAGATTTAAAAACACAAACAACAAAATGAAATCCTGGTGTGATTTGAACACACCTTGCCCTTCTCAAAATCCACCACAGCTTCTCATTCAACTTGAATAAAATATGAACTCTGTACATCTCCCAACCTTCATATCCTGTATCAACGACAATCCCTCTCAGTCAAGACCTTTGTCAGGGGAGTGTGACATCCCAGTGAAGACACAAGCATATATGTAGATATAAAAGTGAGCATACTAATTATTTTCAATAAACAAGTTGTGCATTAGCTGCTGCCTGGATCAATTCAGACTTTGCTTCTTGTTAAATTCTAGTTCAGTGTGCCTAATGGCTGAGTGTAATTAAGAACGTGGGGAAAAGGTTAATATAGCTGTCTCTGTCATTAGTCTCTACTCTCTCCAAAGCAAGTGGTAATGATATAGTTGGCTGATGATCTAATGGTTGCTAAGAGTAAAAGGTTCAAATGTATTTCTTTATTTGATGATGTTTAGCAATGATATCTGTGGGTCAGGAATTTCACAGTATTTAGAGATTAGAGATTGGGTGGTATGTAAGACTGAAACATTGTCACTAAGTTTTCTCATCTCTCATCTCACCATTCCTCATGAGCAGACATATCTTAGCTGTCAAAATGACCTACTTAACTTGATCCTCAGTGACACAAAAAGCAAAATCCACTAACCCTATCAACAACCTTGGAAGCTACTAGTTGGCTTATCCAATATATTACTATACTATGTGTGATAAAAATTAAATTATTAATCTTTATTCATTCTCTTTAGGAATACTGTGTTTATTTTCAGCAAAGTAAATATTCTTCTCTCTCTCTCTCTCTCTCTCTCTCTCTCTCTCTCTCTCTCTCTCTCTCTCTCTCTCTCTCTGTATGCATACATGCATCGACTTCTATATCTCTTCATCTTTGGTTATGTCTGCATAGCCAAGTCTATGAAAACTCATTCCAGGAGAACTGGTTCCTCTTAGATGTCTCTGCATGTGGGCAGAGCTGGGGCCAATCCTGATTCCTTTTCCTGGAGATTTTATGCTATGATGCTTGCAATGCTCTCAGGACTACACCTTGCCTAAAGGGCTTCAAGTTCAAATATACGTCTTTGGAGACACATGAGGGATACATGATGGAAATAAACAAAAACAGCTAAACTGAAACCCTTCATCCCTTCCTCAAGAGTCAAAGAAATACTGTCAATAACACCAAGAATTAGGAAGACAATGACACGTACCACAGTGGAGAAGATGAATAATGCATATCATAGTAAAGGTCAAAATCAGAGACCATAGGAACTAAAAGGGCATGGATCAAGAGGACTAAGATTGTTAGCAAGTCTCCCAAGGATCTTGACTAATGAGAAGATTGCCAGGGGCAGAATCTTTACTCATTCTCCTGGTAAAGCCTCAGAAGTAACTCCCCTGGGTGTTTTTCCTAGCTGACAATTTACTCTCTTGTTCTTCTGGACTGCCGAAATGAGGCCATTTAGATCATAACTGGCTTCTTCTAAAAGGGCCTAATCCCCGAGTTCTCTTTTTTTATTTGGAGGCTCCTGATGTTTGTCATGTTAGTCCAGTTTATGAAAACATCAATTTGACATGTGCCTTCAACTCTGGGCTCAGGTTTCCTTCTAAGCAACATACTAACTTCTTACCAATACCTTTGAGGTCTGAGCATCACAGGCCAACTAGTCTTGTCTATGGTAGAACCTTAGGATGGAGGAGATGCATTCTCTTAACTCCCAATACTGCTCAAAACTTGTAGTTCTGCATGCTCATGGAAAAGTCCTTGCTCTTTGGAGGTACAGGGCTCTCATCTTCCCTTTCTTTGTAACTTTCATGTACTCATCATTTCCTGACCACTTGATATTATACATCATTGGTGACTCTGTCTTCCTCTTCACCCCTAGTTCCACTCTCAGTCTTGAACATAGGCTCTGGAATCACAGAGCTGGCTTGGCAGACACCTCTGTCATCTATTAGTTATGTGACCATGGCTAGTCATATACCTTCTCTTAGTTTTTTTCATATGTAAAACATGATAGTGCTCACTTCAAAAACACTGTACCAATGGACATATAAATTGTCCACATGTTCACTGTCACAAAACATGTCCACTTCAGAGACTAGAGATGTTTCTTTTGAGGGTCACTGTGATGCGTTCTGCATGCCACCTGTGGTTTTTCTGTATCAGCAGCTCTGTTGTTATGTACACTACTTAGCCATCATCTGCTTTGGGCTACATGCCACGAATCAGAACTGTCTCTACTAAATAGCAGATCTTTTCAGATTTTACATCATCACTTCCTGTTACTCTAGATCTCATAATTCTACATTCACGTTACATCCATTTTAGTTCTTTCTTCTTTTTCTCCTATGCTGCTGTAAAAATCATTGACACTCTTCTTGCTTCCTCATTTTTCCTCTGCATTTTTTTTCTGGTAATGCCATATGCCTAAATCAAGTCAAGTAGCCTTCTCCTCTGTCATTATACTCCATCTTAACAAAGTTATAAAAAATTCATCTTAGTGAGCACCCATATCTTACAGTCTCTACCTGGGCAGCTCTGAAGAACTGCTTCTGTCATATGTTATACGGTGGTCAGAATCTTCACCACTCTTTACCAGTTCCCTGCCTCTTATTCCCCATGATAACTCTAAGATGAGTATCTTGAAATGTACATCGTAAGAAGATTTCATTGTGTATTTGCATCTGAAGATGAAAGAGAACATGCGACATTTTTCTAAGTCTGGGTTGCCTTACTCGATATGATCTTTTCTAGTTTCATCCATTTTTTTTCTGCAAGTTCATGATTTGATTTTTCTTTATAGCTACACAGTGTGGCATAGTATATTCATACCATGTTTTTATTATCCATTCATCAGTTGAAGGACATTTAGGTTGTTTCTGTTTCCTAGATATTGTGAATAGAGCAGCAACAACCATGGCTAGAAACCTCATTTCTTGAGACACATCCATGAGGCAGAAAGAGTACTACTGGTAAAGGCATGGACTTTTGAAACCTCAAAGCCTACTTCCAGTGACGTACCTCTTAATCTTAATCATAATAAGGCTACACCTCTTAATCCTTCTCAAACAGTTCTACCATTTGGATGTAGTATTAAATTTTAATATATCCTGGTGCGGGATTATTACCCACCTCAGTGGTTTATGTTCCCAAATCACACACACACACACACACACACACACACACACACACACACACACAGCCTTTATATTTTAAAATGCCTTAAGCAGCACAATAGCTGGGCAACTGCCAAACCTCCATGCTGTAAGAATCTACCTCCTACTGACAATTCCAAGTTTCTACTTACTAATTTCTTTTTTTTTCCATTTCTTTTTTATTATTAATTTATTTCCTATATTCTTTATTTACATTCCAAATGATTTCCCCTTTCCCAGTTCCCCCCTTCCCGAAAGTCCCATAAGCCCTCTTCCCTCCCCCTGTTCCCCATTTGCCTAAGAATTTCATGAATTCATTGTTTTTAATTGCTGAGTAGTATTCTTTTTTTTTTTTTTTATGTGAAGGAGTAACCTTTTTTTTTTTTTAATTTAATTTTATTTTATTTTTTTAATTTACATTCCAAATCACTTCCCCTTTCCCGTTTCCTCCCTCCCCGAAAGTCCCATAAGCCCCCTTCCCTCCCTCTTTTCTCCGTTCAACCCCCTCTCATTACTCTGTCCTGGCGTTCCCCTACATCCAGTCTTTCCAGGACCAGGGGTCTCTCCTTCCATCTTTTTAGAAATCTATTGATATGCTGATTGTGTCTAGGGTATTCTGAGATTCTGGGTCAATATCCCCTTATCAGTGACTTCATACCATGTGTGATCTTTTGTGATTGGGTTACCTCACTAAGGATGATATTTTCAAGTTCTGACCATTTGCCTAGGAATTTCGTGAATTCATTGTTTTTAATTGCAGAGTAGTATTCCATTGTGTAAATATACCACATCTTCTGAATCCATTCCTCCGTTGAGGGACATCTGGGTTCTTTCCAGCTTCTGGCTATTATAAATAAGGCTGCTATGAATATAGTGGAGCATGTGTCCTTATTGCATGCAGGTAAAGTCTCTGGGTATATGCCCAGGAGTGGTATAGCCGGATCCTCCGGAAGTGTCATGCCCAGTTTTCTGAGGAGCCGCCAGACTGCTTTCCAGAGTGGTTGTACCAGCCTGCAATTCCACCAGCAGTGGAGGAGTGTTCCTCTTTCTCCACATCCTCGCCAACAACTGCTGTCTCCTGTGTTTTTGATCTTAGCCATCCTGACTGGTGTGAGATGGAATCTCAGGGTTGTTTTGATTTGCATTTCCCTAATGACTAAGGATGATGAACATCTCTTTAGGTGCTTCTCAGCCATTAGATATTCTTCAGGTGAGAACTCTTTGTGGAGCTCTGTACCCCATTTTTTAATAGGGTTACTTGCCTCTCTGGAGTTTAACTTCTTGAGTTCTTTGTATATCTTGGATATTAGCCCTCTGTCGGATGTAAGGTTGGTAAAGATCATTTCCCAGTTAGTTGGTTGCCGCTTTGTCTTTTTGACGGTGTCTTTTGCCTTGCAAAAACTTTGTAATTTAATGAGGTCCCATTTGTCTATTCTTGATCTTAGAGTATAAGCTATTGGAGTTCTGTTCAGGAAATTCTCCCCTGTGCCCATATGTTCAAGGTTCTTCCCTAGTTTCCCTTCTATTAGTTTCAGTGTGTCTGGTTTTATGTGGAGATCTTTGATCCACTTAGAATTGAGCTTAGTGCAAGGAGATAAGGATGGGTCAATTTGCATTCTTCTGCATGTTGACCTCCAGCTGAGCCAGCACCATTTGTTGAAAAGGCTATCTTTTTTCCACTGGATGGTTTTAGCTCCTTTGTCAAAGATCAAGTGACCATAGGAGTGTGGATTCATTTCTGGGTCTTCAATTCTGTTCCATTGATCTACATGTCTGTTACTGTACCAATACCATGCAGTTTTTAACACTATTGCTCTGTAGTACAGCTTGAGGTCCGGGATACTGATTCCCCCAGAGGTTCTTTTACTCTTGAGAATAGTTTTAGCTATTCTGGGTTTTCTGTTATTCCAGATGAATTTTTGAATTGCTCTTTCTAACTCTATGAAGAATTGAGTTGGGATTTTGATGGGGATTGCATTGAATCTGTGTATTACTTTTGGTAAGATGCTCATTTTTACTATATTAATCCTGCCAATCCATGAGCATGGCAGATTTTTCCATCTTCCGAGGTCTTCTTCAATTTCTTTCTTCAGAGACTTGAAGTTCTTGTCATACAGATCTTTCACTTGTTTGGTTAGCGTCACGCCAAGATACTTAATATGGTTTGTGGCTATCGTAAAGGGTATTATTTCTCTTACTTCTTTCTCAGCCTGCTTATCCTTTGAGTATAGGAAGGCTTCTGACTTGCTTGAGTTGATTTTATATCCGGCCACTTTGCTGAAGTCGTTTATCAGCTGTAGGAGTTCTCTGGTGGAGTTCTTTGGGTCGCTTATGTATACTATCATATCGTCTGCAAATAGTGATAGTTTGACTTCTTCCTTTCCAATTTGTATCCCTTTGACCTCTTTTTCTTGTCTAATTGCTCTAGCTAGAACTTCAAGTACTATATTGAAAAGATATGGAGAGAGAGGGCAGCCTTGTCTAGTCCCTGATTTTAGTGGGATTGCTTCAAGTTTCTCTCCGTTTAGATTGATGCTGGCTACTGGTTTGCTGTAAATTGCTTTTACTATGTTTAGATATGGGCCTTGAATTCCTGATCTTTCCAAGACCTTTAGCATGAAAGGATGCTGAATTTTGTCAAATGCTTTCTCAGCATCTAATGAGATGACCATGTGGTTTTTTTCTTTGAGATTGTTTATGTAGTGGATTACATTGATGGATTTCCTTATATTGAACCATCCCTGCATCCCTGGGATGAAGCCTACTTGATCGTGGTGAATGATCGTTTTGATGTGTTCTTGGATTCGGTTGGCAAGAATTTTATTGAGTATTTTTGCATCGATATTCATAAGAGAGATTGGCCTGAGATTCTCTTTCTTTGTCGGATCTTTGTGTGCTTTTGGTATTAGTGTAATTGTGGCTTCATAGAACGAGTTGGGTAGTGTTCCTTCTGTTTCTATTTTGTGGAACAGTTTGAAGAGTATTGGTGTTAGGTCTTCTTTGAAGGTCTGATAGAATTCTGCACTAAAACCATCTGGACCTGTGCTTTTTTTGGTTGGAAGACTTCCAATGACAACTTCTATTTCTTCAGGGCTTATAGGACGGTTTAGATGGTCTATTTGATCCTGATTTAATTTTGGTACTTGGTATCTGTCAAGGAAATTGTCCATTTCCTCAAGATTTTCTAGTTGTGTTGAATACAGGTTTTTGTAGTAGGATCTGATGATTTTTTGAATTTCCTCAGTTTCTGTTGTTATCTCTCCCTTTTCGTTTCTGATTTTATTAATTTGGATACTATCTCTGTGCCCTCTGGTTAGTCTGGCTAAGGGCTTATCTATCTTGTTGATTTTCTCAAAGAACCAACTCCTCGTTTTGTTGATTCTTTGTATGGTTTTATTTGTTTCTACTTGATTGATTTCAGCCCTGAGTTTGATGATTTCCTGCCTTCTACTCCTCTTTGGTGTATTTGCTTCTTTTTGTTCCAGGGCTTTCAGGTGTGCCATTAAGCTGTTAGTGTATGCTGTCTCCCGTTTCTTTTTGGCGGCACTCAGGGCTATGAATTTTCCTCTTAGCACTGCTTTCATTGTGTCCCATAAGTTAGGGTATGTTGTGCCTTCATTTTCATTAACTTTCAAAAAGTCTTTGATTTCTTTCTTTATTTCCACCTTGACCAAGTTATCATTGAGTAGAGCATTGTTCAGCCTCCATGTGTACGTGGGTTTTCTTTTGTTTTTGTTGCCATTGAAGACCACCCTTATTCCATAGTGATCTGATAGGAGGCATGGGATTATTTCTATCTTCTTGTATCTGTTGAGGTCTGATTTGTGACCAATTATATGGTCAATTTTGGAGAAGGTACCATGAGGAGCTGAGAAGAAGGTGTATTCTTTAGCTCTAGGATGAAATGTTCTATATATATCAGTTAGTTCCATTTGGTCCAAGGCTTCAATTAGATTCACTGTGTCCCTGTTTAGTTTCTGCTTTCCTGAACGATCCATTTCAGAGAGCGGGGTGTTGAAGTCACCCACTATTATTGTGTGCGGTGCGATGTGTGCTTTGAGTTTTAGTAAAGTTTCTTTTACGAATGAGGGTGCCCTTGCATTTGGAGCATAGATATTCAGGATTGAGAGTTCTTGATGGTGGATTTTTCCCTTGATCAGTATGTAGTGTCCTTCTGTGTCTTTTTTGATGACTTTGGGTTGAAAATCAATTTTATCCGATATTAGGATGGCTACTCCACCTCGTTTCTTGGGGCCATTTGCTTGTAAAATTGTTTTCCAGCCTTTTACTCTGAGGTAGTGTTTGTCTTTGACACTGAGGTGCGTTTCCTGCATGCAGCAAAATGCTGGGTCCTGTTTACGTATCCAGTCTGCTAGTCTATGTCTTTTAATTGGGGAATTGAGACCATTGATATTAAGAGAGATTAAGGCATAGTGATTATTGCCATCTGCCATTCTTGACGCTATCTTTATGTTTGAGTGGTTATCTACTTTTGGGTTTGATTCAAGAAGGTTATTATCTCATTTTTTCCAGGGTGTTGTTTCTCTCCCTGTATTGGAGGTTTCCACCTATTATCCGTTGCAGGGCTGGATTTGTGGAAAGATATTGTGAAAATTTGGTTTTATCATGGAATATCTTGGTCTCTCCATCTATGGTGATTGAGAGTTTTGCTGGGTATAGTAGTCTAGGCTGGCATTTGTGCTGTCTTAGTGTCTGCATGAGATCTGCCCAGGATCTTCTGGCTTTCATAGTCTCTGGTGAGAAGTCTGATGTGATTCGGATAGGTCTCCCTTTGTATGTTACTTGGCCCTTTTCTCTTACTGCATTTAGTATTCTTTCTTTGTTTAGAACATTCGGTGTTTTGATTATTATGTGACGGGAGGTATTTCTGTTCTGGTCCAGTCTGTTTGGAGTTCTGTAGGCTTCTTGTATGTTCATTGGCATCTCTCTCTTTAAGTTAGGGAAGTTTTCCTCCATAATTTTGTTGAAGATGTTTACTGGCCCTTTAAGTTGCAAATCTTCACTCTCATCTATACCTATAATCCTTAGGTTTGGTCTTCTCATTGTGTCCTGGATTTCCTGGATGTTTTGGGTTACGCGTTTTTTGCATTTTGCATTTTCTTTGACTGTTGAGTCGATGCTTTCTATGGAATCTTCAGCACCTGAGATTCTTTCTTCCATCTCTTGTATTCTATTGTTGATGTTTGCATCTATGACTCCTGATTTCTTCCCAAGGTTTTCTATCTCCAAAGTTGTCTCCCTTTGTGATTTCTTAGTTGTTTCTACTTCCTTTTTTAGTTCCTGGATGGATTTGCTGAGATCCTTCACTTGTTTGTTTGTATTTTCCTGTATTTCTTTAAGGTATTTTTGCATTACCTCTTTCAGGATTTCTTCCTGATGACCCACGTTCTCCTGCATTTCTCTGAGCGATTTTTGTGTTTCCTCCTCATGGGATTCCATCTGTTGATCCATCGTCTCCTGCATTTCTTTAAGCAGTTCTCGTGTTTCCTTTGTAAGGGCATCTAACCGTTGATTCATTTCTTTAAGCAATTTTTGTGTTGCCTCCTTATGGGCATCCGTCTGTTGACCCATATTCTTCTGCATTTCTTTATGCAAATTTTGTGATTCCTTTGTGAGTGCATCTACCCGTTGATTCATCTCGTTAAGCGATTTTTGTGTTGTCTCCTTGTGCGCCTCCATCTTTTGATCCATGTTCTCCCGCATTTCTCTAAGCGATTTTTGTGTTTCCTTTATAAGGGCTTCTAACCGTTGATTCATGGTCTCCTGTAACTCTTTATGAGATTTATTTGTGTCCTTCTTGTGATCCTCTAATAGCATCATGAGAAGTGATTTTAAATCCAGATCTTGTCTTTCGGGTGTGGTGGGGTATCCAGGACTTGCTGCTGTTGGAGAGTTGGGTTCGGATGGTCCCACCTTACTTTGATTACTGTTAGTAACATTCCTACGTTTGCCTTTTGCCATCTGGATACCTCTGGTGTTAGTTGGTCCTGCTGCCACTGGCTGTTGGTTGGACCTCCTGTGAGCCTGCAAAGCTATTTCTGCCCCCCCTGGATTACCAGGATTCCCCTGGCACCGATTTCTGGGGCCTGCCTGCTCCTGAGTGACTTTGGAGCCCTAATGTGCTTTGCCCCAAGTGATCTTATATTGGGGAGGCCTTGCACATCTAAAGGCTCAGCCTAGTGGATTCCTGGAGCAGAGGTCGCCAAAGGGAGGCTGGCAGGCTCCTGCCCTGTGCAGGGGTGTGTGATCTCTCCTGGGGGGGGAGGGGGCGTCCCTCTGCCAGGCAGAAGTCCCACAGCAGATCTGGCGCGCTGGTCACTGCAGATCAGCCCAGCACCTGGGAGCAGGTTACACACAAGCTGCCTGAACCCGAAGCGATATTATGCCTGTCTGTCTCTGAGCCTGGCGGTCCCAACTACCTGGTCACTGGAGCAAAGATGGCGGAGGGCAGTCTCCGTGGCGCCGCTCACCCTGTGGTCACCTACTTACTAATTTCTATGTACCATCTTGGCTGCTCTTGACCCAGTTAAACAGCCCTCTGGGCTGTGTTCTCTTGGTCCCTTTACATGACAGCTCTGCTTCTCCTTCCTATATAATATTACCCTTCCATGGCGGCCCCATGTCTCCTTTCTTCTACACTCACCTAAGGCATGGCAGATCTCCTTCTTCCTCTTTCTCATGGTCTCAAACTCTGGATCCTTCAATCCCACCTCTCTTTCTCCTTCCCAGCTATTGGCTACTGCCATCTTTATTTACCAATCAGAATTAACTGGTGGCAGGTTCCCAGAAGCTCCACACATAACCCTCTCATGCAAACCAATTTGGGGAACCCAATTAGCGTTAGAATACCAGCAGCGCCATCTGGAGACCACATATTCAAATATATGAACCTATTGGAAGCATTCCTCATTTTTTTGTTTTCTTTTCTTTTCTTTTTTATTGAAAAAGGAAGTAAAAACATTTTATGATAAAATTGAAGATTTACATGGAAAATATTTCTAACAAAATTGAAGAAGCATATAGATAAACACATTAAGATTGACAAATTTCATGGAAAATTAAAAAGTAAAATGGTAGACATAAAAAACATTGCTAAATTAATTGAAAAAGGAAGTAGAAATATTTTATGATAGAATTGAAGATTTACATGGAAAATATTTCTAATAAAATTGTAGAAAAATATAAAATAACATTAAAATTGAAGATTATCATGGAAAGTTACAGATAAAATGGTAGGCATAAAAATATTTCTAAGTTGATTGAAAGTGGAATTTTAAACATTTTCTGATAAAATTGAAGATTTACATGGAAAATATTTCTGATAAAATTGAAGAAATATATAGAAAAACACGTTGAGATTGACTATTTCATGGAAAAATTATACCGATAAAATGGTAGGCATAAAAATATTTCTAAGTTGATTGAAAGTGGAATTTTAAACATTTTCTGATAAAATTGAAGATTTACATGGAAAATATTTCTGATAAAATTGAAGAAATATATAGAAAAACACGTTGAGATTGACTATTTCATGGAAAAATTATACCGATAAAATGGTAGGCATAAAAATATTCCTAAGTTGATTGAAAGTGAAATTATAAACATTTTCTGACAAAATTGAAGATTTACATGGGAAATATTTCTGATAAAATTGAAGAAATATATAGAAAAAAATGTTAAAATCAAAGATTATCATAGAAAATAATAGTTAAAATGGTAGACATAAAAACATTACTAAATTGATTGAAAGAGGAATCACAAACATTTTTTGATAAAATTGAAGATTTACATAAAAATATTTCTGTTAGACTATGTTTTTTGTTGGGGAATTGAGTCCATTGATGGTATAAGATATTAAGAAATAATGATTGTTGCTTCCTCTTATATTTGATGTTATTTTTATGTTTGTGTGGTTACTTTCTTTTGGGTTTGTTGGAAAAAGATTACTTTCTTGCTTTTTCTAGGGTGAAGTTTCCCTCCTCATGTTGGCGTTTTCCATCTATTATCCTTTGTAGGACTGGATTTGTGGAAAGATATTGTGCAAATTTGGTTTTATCATGGAATATCTTGTTTTCTTCATCTCAAAATTGAGAGTTTTGCTGGGTATAGTAGTTTGGGATGGCATTTGTGTTCTCTTAAGGTCTGTATGATGTCTGCCTAGGATCTTCTAGCTTTCATGGTCTCAGGTGAGAAGTCTGGTGTAATTCTGATAGGCCTGCCTTTATAGGTTACTTGCCCTTTTTCTCTTACTGCTTTTAATATTCTTTCTTTGTTTAGTGTATTTGGTGTTTTGATTATTATGTGCTGGGAGGACTTTCTGGTCTGGTCCAGTCTGTTTGGAGTTCTGTAGGCTTCTTGTATTTTCATGAACATCTCTTTCTTTAGGTTAGGGAAGTTTTCTTCTATAATTTTGTTGAAGATATTTACTGACCCTTTAAGTTGGAAATCTTCACTCTCTTCTATACCTATAATCCTTAGGTTTGGTCTTCTCATTGTGTCCTGGATTTCCTGGATGTTTTGGTTCAGGAGCATTTTGCATTTTGCATTTTCTTTGACTGTTGAGTCAATGTTTTCTATGGTATCTTCAGCCCCTGACATTCTTTCTTCTATCTCTTGTATTATGTTGTTGATGCTTGCATCTATGACTCCTGAATTCTTTCCAAGGTTTTCTATCTCCAGAGATGTCTCATTTTGTGTGTTTTTTTTATTGTTTCTACTTCCATTTTTAGATCCTGGATGGTTTTGTTCAGTTCCTTCACTTGCTTGTTTGTGTTTTCCTGTAATTCTTTAAGGGATTTTTGTGTTTTCTCTTTAAGGTCTTTTACCTTTTGACCCATGTTCTCTTGTATTTCTTTAAGGGAGTATTTATGTCCTTCTTGATGTTCTCTAACAGCATCGTGAGATGAGACTTTAAATCCAACTCTTGCTTTTCTGGTGTGTTGGGTTATCCGGGACTTGCTGTCATGGGAGAACTGGGCTCTGATGATGCCAAGTAGCCTTGGTTTCTGTTGCTTGCCTTTTGTCATCTGATTATCTCTGATGTTAGTTGGTCTTGCTGTCTCTGGCTGGAGCTTGTCCCTCCTATGGGCCTGTAAACCTGTGTCTGTACTCCTGGGAGACCATCTCTCTTCTGGCAGGGTCTGTGCACAGAAGGCTGTGGAGCTGTCTGGTTCCCTGCTGTAAATGGCGGCTGGAAGGGAAGACTCCTGTCCCAGGAGCTCCACTGATCGTATGCCCTGTGCGCTCCTAGTTGGTCCTCTCCAGAGAGAAGGTAGAGATCTTACCTCTGCACTCAGAAGTGAAAGCATTGCTGGCAGATCACTCTCTCCTGGTGGGCTGTGCACAGAAGGCTTTGGAGCTGCCTGGTTCCCTGCTGCAGATAGCAGTCAGAAGGGAAGACCGGCATTCCTCATTTAAAACACCACATTCCACTCCGCGGCTCCCATAAGTTTGTGGTCATATCATAATACAAAAAACAGTTAATTTAAGTTCAAAAATCCATACAATTTTTTGCACCTCAACACACAGTCAAAGTCCAGAGTCTCTTCTGAAATGCAAAGCAATCTCTTCATAATGACCTCTTGAAATTTAAAATCAAATTATGTAGTTCCAGCATATAACAAATATATAGTACTGTTCCAAAAGGGAGGAATGGGGGGCATAATGAGGAAATACTGAATAAAAACAAGGCCAAAACCCAGCAGTACAAACTCCAAATCCTGTAGCTTCATGTTCATTGTCAAAGGGCTTAGGTGGCTGGCTTCGTCCTTCTAGCTTTGGTGATTGTAACACATTTCTTACTATTGGGATGGTTGTGGTCTCTGTCTGCAGCAATCCTAGGCAGATGTCTAATGGCTCTGGCATTTCCATCATCTTGGGGTCTCTAATGTAATGTACTCTTCACTTTCACAACTTCATACAATGGCATCTCTGGGCCTCTGTGCAGGGACTGCCCTACCACACACCTCAGTGGTTCTCCTAAACCACTGAGCAAAATTCCACAACGTCTTTACTTGTGTATCTTTCATGATTCTAAAGCTAGAACTACATGTAAAACATTGCCAAGTTCTGATTGGTGCCCACTTGGGACAGCGTCTGAATCCCTTTAGTTACATTTGCTTAATTGCTTAATCACATAATTGCATAATTTTTCAGGCTTCCCAGTTTTACAAGTTGGAGGCTTAGTTAGTGGGATCTTGAACTTAGGACACCTTCCCTTTATGCCATTTCAGAACAGGCCTTTGTTTAAGCTTCTCATCTTCTCCAGCACAAGTCTTGGCTCCAATATCAAATATCTTTTTTTCTCCTCAAACAACGCACACACACACACACACACACACATTGTTTCCTTTCCTTTTTTTCATTGTAAACTTGCATAATAACTTTATGAAAGAATCAATATTAAGCCATTGTGAAATCTCCCCCATCAAGGAAATTAATTCATTACTTTTAATTAGCCTCAGGCAGATTCTTAGGACAAAGACAGAAAGCAGTTAAATTCTTTATTCTTTGCCAAAATATCTCAAAAATGGTCTTTAGTCCAGGTGCTAAAAATGTTCCCCCTTTGGTGCCTCTTGAGTTGGGCCACCATAGCCCACATTGCTCTCAGCACTACTGTCTTCCAAGCTCTTACTAGGATGGGCCATTAAGCCACCATTGATTACAGGGTTCAACTGCTTTTCTAGTCCAAAGTCACAAAGTCTTCTACATTCATTGCCAAACAGAACAGTCAGGTCTTTCACAGCACTAGCTCATTTCCTGGTACCAACATTAATCTTAGTTAGTTTTCTGTTGCTCTGATAGGAAACCATGACCAAGGCAATTTATGAAAGAAAGTCTTTATTTGGGGCTTACATTGTTAGAGGTCCAGGGCCAATGACTGTCATGGAAGAACACAGCAGGGGTGGTGTTCTATCAGGAGTTGAGATCTCAGATCTTGAGACTCAACCACAAGGTTGAGAGTGAATACTGAGAACTGCATACTCATTTCTGAATCCTTCCTAAACCATTCCTCCTACTGGGGACCAAGAGTTCAAACATAGGACTCTATGCAGGACATTCTCATTCAAACCACCAAGCACGGGTGCTAGAGATCTGAACTCTGGTCCACAGGCTTGCAGAAAAGGCAGTTTACTGTCTGAGTCATCTTGCTTGCTCCTGGTTACTGCTTACTTTAAAAACTAAGATAATACATGATTTCTTTCAGAAAGGCTTCTTGAGCTCCTTACTTTAGTTTTGGGCACTCCTCCTAACTGTGATTGCTTTATGACTCTTCCTTCTGTACTATGTATATAAAATGATTTTATCTGTCTAAGAATGTTGTTCAGTTGGGAGAGGGTTTGTCTAGCATGTATGAAGCTATAGGTTCAAGTCCAAAATCTTGCAATCTGGCTATAGTGGCACCTGTCTATAATTCCAGCTTTTGGGAGGTGGAAGTAGAAGGATCAGGAGTTCAAGTGTAAGGTCATTATTAGGCCTTCAGACCTTAAAGTAACTTACTCCATGATGGAAGTACTATCCAGGCCCTAAAACTCAGCATGTAGATAGCATCACCTGGCAAAATAAAATCCAAGACCTAATCCATCAAATCACATCATTTTGAGAAAGTCTCTAAATGTACTAAACCTGCCTCTTGGCTTCTGTAGTTTCTATTCTGGCAAACTGTTCTTGTTAACTGAAGTATGTCAATCCAGGACGTGTGTGTGTGTGTGTGTGTGTGTGTGTGTGTGTGTGTGTGTGTGTGTGTGTTTGTGTGCATGTGTACATGCTTAAAAGCTCACTCTGTCTCTGGGTGGCTAATACTTTCCATTGACTTAAACCTATGTCTGATAGTAGTGTTTCTGGTGGATATCCCACAACACAAGGACATCATTACATATAAATATAATATATAAATATAAAAATATATAATATACTATTATTAATATATTTATGTGAGTATATATAAATTTTCAAACATAGCCTATATATTAATATATATTAACATATAATAGTACTATGTCTGATAGTAGTTGTTTCTGGTGGATATCCCACACAACACAAGGACATCATTACATATAAATATAAAGTATAAATATAAAAATATATAATATACTATTATTAATATATTTGAGTATATATATATAAATTTTCAAACATAGCCTATGTATTTATATATTAACATATAATAGTACATAAGGGAAGCCTAGATTTAGTGAGATCCTGTCGCAAAGTGAAAGAAAATTAAACAAAACACCACCTGAAATTATTCTGAGTGTATTAGTCAAATTCTCATTAGGAAAATGAAATCCCTGTATCTACAAAGGAAATCTATGAAGGAAAAACATTCATTTTTGTTCATTCCAAAACTGAGTTGTTCCATTGCTTTGGAGCTCTTATTGAAGCAATTTTGTGGCAGGAGAGCAAGTCTGATGTCTTAGGGTTATCATTGCTGTCATTGAAAAAGCATGATCAATAACAACTAACAACTTGGAGAGGAAAGGGTTTTTTTTTTAATTATTTATTTTATTTTATTTTATTTTTAATTTACATTCCAAATCATTACCCCTTTCCCGTTTCCTCCCTCCCCGAAAGTCCCATAAGCCCCCTTCCCTCCCTCTTTTCTCCATTCAACCCCCTCTCGTTACTCTGTCCTGGCGTTCCCCTACATCCAGTCTTTCCAGGACCAGGGGTCTCTCCTTCCATCTTCTTAGAAATCAATTGATATGCGGATTGTGTCTAGGGTATTCCGAGATTCTGGGTCAATATCCCCTTATCAGTGACTTCATACCATGTGTGTTCTTTTGTGATTGGGTTACCTCACTAAGGATGATATTTTCAAGATCTGACCATTTGCCTAGGAATTTCATGAATTCATTGTTTTTAATTTGGCTTAGATGTCCACATTAAATGTCACTAATTAAGAAAATGCCCTACTGGCTTGCCTACAGCCCCATCTTATGGAGGCATTTTTTTTTTAAATTGATGCTTCCTCCTTTAAGATGACTAGCTGTGTCAAGTTGACCTAAAACTAGCCAGCACATGAGGTAACTGGGCTCCTTTCACCACACAGGAAGCAGGGCTGGAGGAAAAGGAAAACGATAATCCAGAGTCTCACATTCTTCCAGGGCATTCCTCCTGTGACCTAAAGACCTTCCCAACACTTAACAGGTCTCCAGTGCCAGCCTTTGGCTGGTTGTTTAATATCCAAATTACCTGTCATGTAACCATTTCCTCAGAGATTGTTTCCATCTTGCAGAGAAGTTCCTTAAAAAGTCAAGTAGACTAGCTTCAGGGAGTCCCTGAGACTGACCAGGTTCACTAGGCCCCACCCAACCAGAGTAATCAATAAAGGCTGAAAGTCACCCTCAGAGGAATGAAGCTTAGCTGCAAAGAAGACGCTGAGAGCAGAAATTGGAGAGTGTGACTATAGATGTCCACCTATGGGGTGAGAATTAGGCCACTGTGCCATACCCACAGTCACTCCTCAAGAGCATCAACCAGTTGCTATGAGTTGAGGCTGACAACACTGGTGACCTATGGCAAATACAAACATTTAGAAGACAGTTTGATAGGCACATCATAACCATCTAGGAAACCATAGTAGCTGCTTCTCTTGATTCTAGCTTTTTATATAGAGCATCTTATTCTTGCAAGAATACTGCTGATGGTAATTTGGATTTTAGTTATGATTGAAATACAGAACAACACTTTTGCCATTATATAAATCTTACTAGAGTTTCCTGAACTTATTATTTGACTCAGACCATTGCTACTTTGTTTCTTTTTCATGACTAAGCCTGATGTTGTACTGTAAGTGCCCAAACAACAAGGATG
Organism: Tokudaia tokunoshimensis; assembly: GCA_036184795.1. Taxonomy (NCBI): domain Eukaryota; kingdom Metazoa; phylum Chordata; class Mammalia; order Rodentia; family Muridae; genus Tokudaia; species Tokudaia tokunoshimensis. The sequence goes on along the minus strand of BTHU01000021.1, from coordinate 34,529,547 downwards.
TCATTTATTTTTTTTATAAAAGAATAGTAGAGAATTAACAGTTATGATCATATATCATATAAGTCCTTTATATAAGTATCTGCTCCTTAACCCAACAAAGTGATAGAGTTTTTTCACATTTCAGTACTTAATAAAGACTTCAGGAAACATAATAAAATTAGACTAATAAAGCAGAGACTAAGTGGAAAAAAGATTGGATTTTAATCTGATTATAACTGATTCTAGGAGGCCATTATCATTTCTACACAATACCATTCTCTAGCTCCACAAAGTTTACAGTTTAATTCATCTTTCACTTCTTATTAATTTTTCTTTAAAACTCTTTATTGTGCTATCTGATTGATTCTGTGTGTCTCTTTTAAACTGACTTAAAAAGTAAATATGCACGTACATACATGGATATCCACTAGAAATTAGAGATAATTTCATTGTATTTATATATTAGGCTACTTAGCCAATAGTATTTTCTATTGAAGTTCCCCCTTCTTCATATTATGAAAGTTGTTTTATAAAATTTTACAGTCTACAAAATCAAGGTGTGCATGTGACTTTTGTAGAAATTCACAACTGGTTCATACAATCATGATTTTTTTTTAATTCTTCTTTATCTTTCCCCATGTCTTTCCAACTTTAGTTTTCTCTACTCACCACTGTCTCCTTCAAGCACCTCAATAGATACTGACTCTTTTTTTCCTTTTTTTTAATTAAATATAATCTTCATTTACATTTCAAGTGGTAAAACCTTTCCCAGTTTCCCCCCTCCCCAAAACCCCCCAACCCCTCCTCCCACTCCCTGCCTCCAAGTATATGCCCCTCCACCCGACCCACTCCCCCCTTTCCCCCTCAATTTCCCCTTGTTGGGGCATCTATTTAACCTTCACCTGACCAAGGACCACTCCTCTCACTGATGCTCAACAAGGCATTCCTCTGCCACATTTTTGGCTGGAACCATGTGTACCCCTTGGTTGCTGGTTTAGTTCCTGGTAATCCTGGGGTGTCTGGGTGGTCAACATCATTGTTCTTCCCGTGGGGCTATAAACCCCTTCAGCTCCTCCGGACCACCCTCCAACTCCTCCATTGGGGACCCCACTCCCAGACTACTAGCATCTGCCTCTGTAGGTATAAGGCTCTGGCAGGGCCCCTCCGAAGACAACCATGGCATGTTCCTTTTGATATGCGCTTCTTGTCATCCATAGTAGTGTTGGGGTTTGGTGACTGTTTATAGGGTGAATCCCCAGGTAGGGCAGTCTCTGGGTGGCCTTTACTTCAGTTCCTGCTCCCCACTTTGCCTCCATTATTGCTCCTGTAAGTGTATTGTTCCCTTTCTCAGAGAAACCCAAGCACTCCCACTTCAGTCATCCACCTTCTTGAACTACCTGTGGTCTGTGAATTGTAACTTGTTTATTTTGAGCTTTTGGGCTAACATCCACTTATCAGTGAGTGCAAACCATGTACCTTCTTTTGTGATTGGGTTACCTCACTCAGGATTACACTTTCTAGTTCCATCCACTTGCCTAAGAATTTCATGAATTCATTGTTTTTTAAGAGCTGAATAGTACTCAATTGTGTATATATACCACAGTTTCTTTATCCATTCCTCAGCTGAAGGACATCTGGGTTCTTTCCAGCTTCTGGCTGTTATGAATAAGGCAGCTGTGAACATAGTGGAGCATGTGTCCTAATACATGTTGGAGCATCTTCTGAGTATATGCACAGGAGTGTACAGCTGGGTCCTCAGGTAGTACTATGTCTAATTTTCTGAGGAATTGCCAAACTGATTTCCAGAGTGGTTTTACCAGCTTGCAATCCCACCAACAATGGAGAAGTGTTCCTCTTTCCCCACATCCTCTCCAGCATCTGCTGTCCCCTGAGTTTTTCATCTGAGCCATTCTGACTGGTGTGATGTAGAATCTCAGGGTTGTTTTGATTTGCATTTCCCTGATAACTAAGGATGCTGAACATTTCTTTAGGTGCTTCAGAGCTAATTGAATTTCCTCAGTTGAGAATTCCCTGTTTAGCTCTGTACCCCATTTTTTAATAGGGTTATTTGACTCTCTTGAGCCTAACTTCTTGAGTTCTTTGTATACCTTGAATATTAGCCCTCTATCAGATGTAGGATTGGTAAAGATCTTTTCCCAATGTGTTGGTTGACTTTTTGTCCTACTGACCATGTCCTTTGCCTTACAGAAGCTTTGCGGCTTTATGAGGTCCCATTTGTCGATTCTTGTTCTTAGGGTGTAAGCAATTGGTACAGGAATTTTTCCCTGTGCCTAAGTGTTCAAGATTCTTCCCCACTTTCTCCTCTATAAGCTTCAGTGTGTCTGGTTTTATGTGTAGGTCCTTGATCCACTTGGACTTGAGCTTTGTACAAGGAGATAAGAATAGGTTGATTTGCATTTTTCTTCATGCTGACTGCCAGTTGAACCAGCACCATTTGTTAAAGAAAACCCACGTACACATGGAGGCTGAACAATGCTCTACTCAATGATAACTTGGTCAAGGTGGAAATAAAGAAAGAAATCAAAGACTTTTTGAAAGTTAATGAAAATGAAGGCACAACATACCCTAATTTATGGGACACAATGAAAGCAGTGCTACGAGGAAAATTCATAGCCCTGAGTGCCGCCAAAAAGAAACGGGAGACAGCATACACTAACAGCTTAATGGCACACCTGAAAGCCCTGGAACAAAAAGAAGCAAATACACCAAAGAGGAGTAGAAGGCAGGAAATCATCAAACTCAGGGCTGAAATCAATCAAGTAGAAACAAAACCATACAAAGAATCAACAAAACGAGGAGTTGGTTCTTTGAGAAAATCAACAAGATAGATAAGCCCTTAGCCAGACAAACCAGAGGGCACAGAGACAGTATCCAAATTAATAAAATCAGAAATGAAAAGGGAGAGATAACAACAGAAACTGAGGAAATTCAAAAAATCATCAGATCCTACTACAAAAACCTGTATTCAACACAACTAGAAAATCTCGAGGAAATGGACAATTTCCTTGACAGATATCAAATACCGAAATTAAATCAGGATCAAATAGACTATCTAAACCATCCTATAACCCCTGAAGAAATAGAAGTTGTCATTGGAAGTCTTCCAACCAAAAAAAGCACAGGTCTAGATGGTTTTAGTGCAGAATTCTATCAGACCTTCAAAGAAGACTTAACACCAATACTCTTCAAACTGTTCCACAAAATAGAAACAGAAGGAACACTACCCAACTCATTCTATGAAGCCACAATTACACTAATACCAAAAGCACACAAAGATCCGACAAAGAAAGAGAATCTCAGGCCAATCTCTCTTATGAATATAGAGGCAAAAATACTCAATAAAATTCTTGCCAACCGAATCCAAGAACACATCAAAACAATCATTCACTATGATCAAGTAGGTGTCATTCCAGGGTTGCAGGGATGGTTCAATATAAGGAAATCCATCAATGTAATCCACTATATAAACAATCTCAAAGAAAAAAACCACATGGTCATCTCATTAGATGCTGAGAAAGCATTTGACAAATTTCAGCATCCTTTCATGCTAAAGGTCTTGGAAAGATCAGGAATTCAAGGCCCATATCTAAACATAGTAAAAGCAATTTACAGCAAACCGGTAGCCAGCATCAATCTAAATGGAGAGAAACTTGAAGCAATCCCACTTAAATCAGGGACTAGACAAGACTGCCCTCTCTCTCCATATCTTTTCAATATAGTACTTGAAGTTCTTGCTAGAGCAATTAGACAACAAAAAGAGGTCAAAGGGATACAAATTGGAAAGGAAGAAGTCAAACTATCACTATTTGCAGACGATATGATAGTATACTTAAGCGACCCAAAGAACTCCACCAGAGAACTCCTACAGCTGATAAACGACTTCAGCAAAGTGGCCGGATATAAAATCAACTCAAGCAAGTCAGTAGCCTTCCTATACTCAAAGGATAAGTAGGCTGAGAAAGAAGTAAGAGAAATGATACCGTTCACGATAGCCACAAACCATATAAAGTATCTTGGTGTGACTCTAACAAAACAAGTGAAAGATCTGTATGATCAAAATTCCAACTCAATTCTTCATAGAGTTAGAAAGAGCAATTCAAAAATTCATCTGGAATAACAGAAAACCCAGAATAGCTAAAACTATTCTCAAGAGTAAAAGAACCTCTGGGGGAATCAGTATCCCGGACCTCAAGCTGTACTACAGAGCAATAGTGTTAAAAACCGCATGGTATTGGTACAGTGACAGGCATGTAGATCAATGGAACAGAACTGAAGACCCAGAAATGAATCCACACTCCTATGGTCACTTGATCTTTGAAAAAGGAGCTAAAACCATCCAGTGGAAAAAAGATAGCCTTTTCAACAAATGGTGCTGGCTCAGCTGGAGGTCAACATGCAGAAGAATGCAAATTGACCCATTCTTATCTCCTTGCACTAAGCTCAATTCCAAGTGGATCAAGGACCTCCACATAAAACCAGACACACTGAAACTAATAGAAAGGAAACTAGGGAAGAACCTTGAACATATGGGCACAAGGGAGAATTTCCTGAACAGAACTCCAATAGCTTATGCCCTAAGATCAAGAATTGACAAATGGGACCTCATTAAATTACAAAGTTTTTGCAAGGCAAAAGACACTGTCAAAAAGGCAAAGCGGCAACCAACTAACTGGCAAATGATCTTTACCAACCCTACATCCGACAGAGGGCTAATATCCAATATATACAAAGAACTCAAGAAGTTAAACTCCAGAGAGGCAAGTAACCCTATTAAAAAATGGGGTACAGAGCTACACAAAGAGTTCTCACCTGAAGAATATCTAATGGCTGAGAAGCACCTAAAGAGATGTTCATCATCCTTAGTCATTAGGGAAATGCAAATCAAAACAACCCTGAGATTCCATCTCACACCAGTCAGAATGGCTAAGATCAAAAACACAGGAGACAGCAGTTGTTGGCGAGGATGTGGAGAAAGAGGAACACTCCTCCACTACTCGTGGAATTGCAAGCTGGTACAACCACTCTGGAAAGCAGTCTGGCGGTTCCTCAGAAAACTGGGCATGACACTCCCGGAGGACCTGGCTATACAACTCCTGGGCATATACCCAGAGTCTTTTCCTGCATGCAATAAGGACACATGCTCCACTATGTTCATAGCAGTCTTATTTATAATAGCCAGCAGCTGGAAAGAACCCAGATGTCCCTCAATGGAGGAATGGATTCAGAAGATGTGGTATATTTACACAATGGAATACTACTCTGCAATTAAAAACAATGAATTCACGAAATTCCTAGGCAAATGGTCAGAACTTGAAAATATCATCCTTAGTGAGGTAACCCAATCACAAAAGAACACACATGGTATGCAGTCACTGATAAGGGCATATTAAACCAGAATCTCGGAATACCCTAGACACAATTCACATATCAATAAATTTCTAAGAAGATGGAAGGAGAGACCCCTGGTCCTGGAAAGACTGGATGTAGGGGAATGCCAGGACAGAGAATCGAGAGGGGGTTGAATGGGGAAAAGAGGGAGGGAAGGGGGCTTATGGGACTTTTGGGGAGGGAGGAAACGGGAAAGGGGAAATGATTTGGAATGTAAATTAAAAAAAAACTTAGAAAATAAAATTAAAAAAAAATGCTTTCTTTTTTCCACTGAATGCTTTTAGCTCCTTTGTCAAATATCAGGTGACCATACGTGTGTGGGTTCATATCTGGCTCTTCAATTCTATTCCATTGATCTTCCTGCCTGTCACCATACCAATACCAAACAGTTTTTATCACTATTGCTCTGTAGTAGAGCTAGAGGTCAGGGAAGGTGATTCCCCCAGGAGATCTTTTGTTGTGGAGAATACTTTTTGCTATCCCAGGTTTCTTGTTATTCCAGATGAATTTGAGAATTGCTCTTTCTAAATCTATGAAGAACTGATTTGGGATTTTGATGGGAATTGCATTGAATCTGGAGATTGCTTTCGGCAAGATGACCATTTTTACTATATTGATTCTGGCAATCCATGAACATGGGAGATCTTTCCATCTTCTGAGATCTTCTTTGATTTCTTTCTTCAGAGGCTTGAAGGTTTTGTCATAGAGATCTTTCACTTGATTCGTTAGGGTCATACCAAGATATTAAATATTATTTGAGACTATTGTGAATGGTGTAATTTTCCTAATTTCTTTCTCAGCTTGTTTATCCTTTGAGTAGAGGAAGGTTACTGATTTGCTTGAGTTAATTTTATATCCAGCCACTTTGCTGAAGTTGTTTGTCAGCTTTAGGAGTTCTCTGGTGTAAGTTTTGGGGTCACTTAAATATACGATCATATCATCTGCAAATAGTGATAATTTGACATCTTCTTTTCAAATTGTATACCTTAGACTTTTTTTGTTGTCTGATTGCTCTAGCTAGAACTTCAAGTATTATACTGAATAGATAGGGCGAGAGTGGGCAGCCTTGTCTAGCCCCCAATTTTAGCGGGATTGCTTCGACTTTCTCTCTGTTTTATTTGATATTGGCTACTGGTTTGCAGTATATTGCTTTCACTGTGTTTAGATATGGGCCTTGGATTCCCACTCTCTCCAAGACTTTTATCATAAAGGGATGCTAGATTTTGTCAAAAGCTTTTTCAGCATCTAATGACATGACCATGTGGTTTTTTTCCTTGAGTTTGTTTATATAGTGAATTATGTTGATGGATTTCCATATATTGAACCATCCCTGTATCCCTGGGATGAAGCCTACTTGATCGTGGTGAATTATAGTTTTGATGCATTCTTGGATTCGGTTGGCCAGAGTTTGGCTGAGTATTTTTGCATTGATGTTCATGAGGGAGACTGGTCTGAAGTTCTCCTTCCTTGTTTGGTCTTTGTTTGGTTTAGGCATAAGCATTATTGTGGCTTCATAGAATGAGTTGGGTAGTGTTGCTTGAGTTTCTCTTTCATGGAATAGTTTGAAGAATATTGGTATTAGTTATTCTTTGAAGATCTGATAGAATTCCCTGCTAAACCCATCTGGCCCTGGGCTCTTTTTTGGTGGGAGACTATTAAGGACTGCTTCTATTTCCTCAGGACATATGGGACTATTTAGATGGTTTATCTGATCCTGTTTTAATGTTTGCACCTGGTATGTATCAAGACAGTTGTCCATTTTGTCCTGATTTTCAAACTTTGTTGAGTATAAGTTCTTGTAGTAGGATCTGATGATTTTCTGAATTTCCACAGTTTCTGTTGTTATGTCTCCTTTTACATTAATGATTTTATTAATTTGGGTGGTGCTTCTTTGCCCTCTGTTTAGTGTGGCTAAGGGTTTATCTATCTTGTTGATTTTGTCAAAGAACCAGTTCCTGCTCCTGATTTTGTTGATTCTTTGTGTAGTTCTTTTTGTTTTTATTTGGTTGATTTCAGCCTGGAGTTTGCTTATATCCTGCCACCTACTCCTCTTGGATGTAATTGTTTCTTTTTGTTCTAGAGCTTTCAAGTGCTCTGTCAAGCTGTTAGTGTAGGCTCTCTCCATTTTCTTTTTGGAGGCACTCAGAGCTATGAGTTTTATTCTTAGCACTGCTTTCAGTGTGTCCCATAAGTTTTGGTATGATGTGTCTTCATTTTCACTGAATTCTAAAAAGTCTTTAATTTCTTTCTTTATTTCTTCTTTGACCAAGCTATCATTGAGAAGAGCATTGCTCGAAGTCCACTTGTATGTGTGTTTTCCATTGTTTCTGTTTGCACTTAAGACTAGCCTTAGTCTTTGGTGATCTGATAAGGTACACGGGATAATTTCAGTATTTCTGTATCTGTTGAGGCCTGTTTTGTGACCAATTATATGGTCAGTTTTGGAGAAGGTGCCATGAGGTGCCGAGAAGAATGTATATTCTTAGAGGAACACTCCTCCACTGCTGGTGGGATTGCAAGCTGGTACAACCACTCTGGAAAGCAGTCTGGCAGTTCCTCAGAAAACTGGGCATGACACTCCCGGAGGATCCTGTTATACCACTCCTGGGCATATACCCAGAGCCTTTACCTGCATGCAATAAGGACACATGTTCCACTATGTTCATAGCAGCCTTATTTATAATAGCCAGAAGCTGGAAAGAACCCAGATGTCCCTCAACGGAGGAATGGATTCAGAAGATGTGGTATATTTACACAATGGAATACTACTCTGCAATTAAAAACAATGAATTCACGAAATTCCTAGGCAAATGGTCAGAACTTGAAAATATCATCCTTAGTGAGGTAACCCAATCACAAAAGAACACACATGGTATGAAGTCACTGATAAGGGGATATTGACCCAGAATCTCGGAATACCCTAGACACAATTCGCATATCAATAGATTTCCAAGAAGATAGAAGGAGAGACCCCTGGTCCTGAAAAGACTGGATGTAGGGGAATGCCAGGACAGAGTAACGAGAGGGGGTTGAATGGGGAAAAGAGGGAGGGAAGGAGGCTTATGGGACTTTCGGGGAGGGAGGAAACGGGAAAGGGGAAATGATTTTGAATGTAAATAAAAAAAACTTAGAAAAACAAAATACAAATAAATAAATAATAAAAAAAGAATGTATATTCTTTTGCATTAGGGTGTAATGTTCTGTAAATATCTGTTAGATCCATTTGTTCCATAACTTCAGTTAGTTTCACTGTGTCTCTGTTTAGTTTCTGTTTCAATGATTTGTCCATTGTTTAGAGTGGGGTGTTGAAGTCTCCCTCTTTTAATGTATGGGGTGCAATGTGTGCTTTGAGCTTTAATAAAGTTTCATTTATGAATGTGGGTGCCCTTACATTGGGAGCATAGATGTTCAGAATTGAGAGAGCTCATCTTTGTAGACTTTTCCTTTGACCAGAATGAGTGACCCTCCTTATCTTTTTTTGACAACTTTTGGTTGAAAGTCAATTTTATCCAATATAAGAATGGTTACTCCTGCTTGTTTCTTGGGACCATTTGCTTGGAAAATTGTTTTCCAACCTTTGACTCTGAAGTAGTGACTGCCTTTGTTGCTTAGGTGGGTTTCTTGTATGCAGCAAAATGTTGGATCCTGCTTACGTATCCAGTCTGTTAGTCTATGTCTTTTTATTGGGGAATTGAGACCATTGAATTTAAGAGATATTAAGGAAAAGTGATTGTTGCTTACTGTTATCTTCTTTGTTAAAGGTGAAATTCTGTTTGTGTAGCTATCTTCTATTGGGTTTGTTGAAAAATTACTTTATTGCTTTTTCTACTGTGTGGTTTCCTGCCTTGCGTTGGTATTTTCCACCCATTATCCTTTGTAGGGCTGGATTTGTGGAAAGATATTGTGTAAATTTGGTTTTGTCATGGAATGTCTTGTTTTCTCTGTCTATGGTAATTGAAAGTTTTGCTGGGTATAGCAGTCTGGGCTGACATTTATGTTCTCTTAGGGTCTGTATGAGATCTGCCCAGGATCTTCTGGCTTTCATAGTTTCTGGTGTGAAGTCTGGTGTAATTCTGATAGGTCTGCCTTTATATGTCACTTGACTTTTTCCCTTACTGCTTTTAATATTCTTTCTTTGTTTAGTGCATTTAGTGTTTTGATTATTATGTGACGGGAGGTTTTTCTGCTCTGGTTCAGTCTGTTTGGAGTTCTATAGGCTTCTAGTATGTTCATGGGCATCTCTTTCTTTAGGTTAGGGAAATTTTCTTCCATAATTTTGTTGAAGAAGTTTAATGGCCCTTTAAGATGTACATCCTCGTTCCCTTCTATACCTATAATGCTAAGGTTGGGTCTTCTCATTGTGTCCTGGATTTCTTGGATGTTTTGGGTTACCAGTTTTTAGCATTTTGTATTTTCTTTGACTGTTGAGTCAATGTTTTCTATGGAATCTTCAGCACCCGAGATTCTTTCTTCTATCTCTTGTATTCTATTGTTGATGCTTGCATCTATGACTCCTGAATTCTTTCCAAGGTTTTTTATCTCCAGAGACATCTTTCTTTGCCATTTCTTTATAGTTTCTACTTCCATTTTTAGATCATGGTTAGTTTTGTTCAGTTCCTTCACTTGTTTGTTTGTGTTTTCCTGAAATTATTTAAGGGATTTTTGTGTTTCCTCTTTAAGGACTTCCACCTGTTGACCCATATTCTCCTGTGTTTCTTTTAGAGATTTTTGTGATTCCTCTTTATGGACTTCTGCATGTTGACCCATGTTCTCCCATATTTCCCTATGGGAATTTTGTGTTGCCTCTTTAAGGGTTTCTACCTGTTGACCCATGTTTTCCCATATTTCTTTAAGGGATTTTTGTGTTTCCTCTTTAAGTGTTTCTACCTGTTGACCCATATTCTCCTGCATTTCTTTAAGGGATTTTTGTGATTCTTCTTTAAGGGCTTCTACCCGTTGACCCATGTTCTCATTTATTTCTTTAAGGAAGTTATTTACGTCCTTCTTGAATTCCTCTAACAGCATCATGAGATGTGATTTTAAATCCGGCTCTTGCTTTTCTGATGTGATAGAGTATCCTGGATTTGCTGTTGTGGGAGAACTGGGTTCTGATGGTGCCATGTTGCCTTGGTTTCTGTTGGTAATGATCTTGCGTTTGCCTTTTGATCATCTAGTTATCTCCAGTGTTAGCTGGTGTTGCTGTCTCTGACTGTGACTTCTCTGTCCTTCAGGCCTGTGTATCTGTACTCCTGGGATTCCCTTTCTCTCAAATGTCCTGCATATAGCTGGTTTTTCCAGGAAGTATCAGGAAATGGGGTCTTCCCTGTGGCACACTTGGCAAGGGTTGAGTGTCCTGCAAACTATTGGTTCTCGAATGCCCTGCTGCTGCTGGATCTCGAATGCCCTGCTGCTGCTGGAACTCTAGAAAACACTGGCAAATTGGGTCTTCCCCCGTGGCAGACCTAGCACAGGTCTACCATGTCGGAGTGAACAGGACAGGCAGCAAAGGAGGGAGGGGTAGAAGAGCGAACAGGACAGGCAGCAAAGGAGGGAGGGGTAGAGGAGCGAACAGGACAGGCAGCAAAGGAGGGAGGGGTAGAGGAGCGAACAGGACAGGCAGCAAAGGAGGGAGGGGTAGAGGAGACGGAAGGGGCATGGTGATCCAGAGGGAAGGCAGGTTTAGATGGTTGCTGGGTAGTGGGTCCCCACCTGCGGCTCTGGGCCTCCAGAGGTGGGGCTGTTTCTAACCAAGTGCCCCACTGCTGCTGGATCTCTAGAAAGCAATGGGAAATGGGGTCTTCCCCCGTGGCAGACCTAGCACGGGTCTACCACATTGGAATGAACAGGACAGGCAGCAAAAGAGGCAGATACTGACTCTTTTCTTTTTTAATTCTTTATTAGGTATATTCTTTATTTACATTTCAAATGATTTCTCTGTTACTGGTTACCCCCTCCCCAAAATTCCCATATGCCCTCTTCCCTCCCCCTGCTCCCCAAACAACCCACTCCCACCTCCCCTTTCTGGTATTCCCCTACACTGCCACATTGAGCCCTTGCAGGACCAGGTGCCTCTCCTTCCTTCTTCTTGGTATCCTTTGATATGTAAATTGTTCCTTGGGTATTCCAAGCTTCTGGGCTAATATCTGCTTATCAGTGAGTGCATATCATGTGTGATTTTTTGTGAATGGGTCATCTCACTCAGGATGACATTCTCCAGTTCCACCCACTTGCCTAAGAATTTTGTGAATTCATTGTTTTTAATAGCTGAGTAGTATTCCATAGTGTAAATATACCACATTTTCTGTATCCATTCCTCCATTGAGGGACATCTGGGTTCTTTCCAGCTTCTGGCTATTGTAAATAAGGCTGCTATGAACATATTGGAGCATGTGTCCTTATTGCATGCTGGAGAGTCCTCTAGGTATATGCCCAGTAGTGGCATAGCTGGGTCCTCTGGTAGTATTATGTCGAGTTTTCTGAGGAACCACCAAACTGATTTCCAGAGTGGTTTTTACCAGCTTGCAATCCCACCAGCAGTGGAGGAATGTTCCTCTTTCTCCACATCCTCACCAGCACCTGCTGCCTCCTGAGTTTTTGATCTTAGCCATTCTGACTGGTGTGAGGTGAAATCTCAGGGTTGTTTTGATTTGCATTTCCCTGATGACTAAGGGTGTTGAACATTTCTTTAGGTATTTCTCAGCCATTCGATATTCCTCAGGTGAAAATTCTTTGTTTAGCTCTGTACCCCATTTTTCAATAGCGTTATTTGGCTCTCTGGAATCTACCTTCTTGAGTTCTTTGTATATCTTGGATATTAGCCCTCCATCGGATGTAGGGTTGGTAAAGATCTTTTCCCAATTTATTGGTTGCCGTTTTGTCTTTTTGACAGTATCCTTTGCCTTACAGAAACTTTGTAATTTAATGAGGTCCCATTTGTCAATTCTTGATCTTAGAGCATAAGCTATTAGTGTTCTGTTCAGGAAATTTTCCCCTGTGTCCATGTGTCCAAGGTTCTTCCCTAGTTTCCTTTCTATTAGTTTCAGTGTGTCTGGTTTTATGTGGAGGTCCTTGATCCATTTGGAATTGAGTTTAGTACAAGGAGATAAGAATGGATCGATTTGCATTCTTCTGCATGTTGACCTCCAGTTGAACCAGCATCATCTATTGAAAAGGCTATCTTTTTTCCATTAGGTGGTTGTAGCTTCCTTGTCAAAGATCAAATGACCATAGGTGTGTGGGTTCATTTCTGGGTCTTCAATTCTGTTCCATTGATCTCCCTGCCTGTCACTGTACCAATACAATGCAGTTTTTAACACTATCGCTCTGTAGTACTGCTTGAGATCAGGGATACTGACTCCCCGAGAAGTTCTTTTACTGTTGAGAATAGTTTTAGCTATCCCGGGTCTTTTGTTATTCCAGATGAATTTGATAATTGCTCTTTCTACCTCCATGAAGAATGAAGTTGGGATTTGGATGGGGATTGCAATGAATCTGTATATTGCTTTTGGCAGGATAGTCAATTTTACTATATTAATCCTGCCAATCCATGAACATGGAAGTTTTTTCCATCTTCTGAGGTTTTCTTCGATTTCTTTCTTCAGAGACTTGAAGTTCTTGTCATACAGATCTTTCACTTGTTTGGTTAGAGTCACACCAAGATACTTTATATTATTTGTGACTATTGTGAAGGGTTTAGTTTCCCTAATTTCTTTCTCAGCCTGTTTATCCTTTGAGTATAGGAAGGCTACTGATTTGCTTGAGTTAATTTTATATCCAGCTACTTTGCTGAAGTTGTTTGTCAGTTGTAGGAATTCTCTGGTGGAGTTTTTTGGGTCGCTTAAGTATACTATCATATTATCTGCAAATAGTGATACTTTGACTTCTTCCTTTCCAATTTGTATCCCTTTGACCTCCTTTTGTTGTCTAATGGCTCTAGCTAGAACTTCGAGTACTATATTGAATAAATATGGAGAGAGGGCAGCCTTGTCTAGTCCCTGATTTTAGTGGGATTGCTTCAAGTTTTTCTCCATTTAGTTTGATGTTGGCTACTGGTTTGCTGTATATTGCTTTTACTATGTTTAGGTATGGGCCTTGCATTCCTGTTCTTTCCAAGACCTCTAACATGAAAGGATGCTGAATTTTCTCAAATGCTTTTTCAGCATCTAATGAAGTGACCATGTGGTTTTCTTTTCTTTGAGTTTGTTTATGTAGTGGATTACATGGATGGATTTCCTTATATTTAACCATCCCTGTATCCCTGGGATGAAGCCTACTTGATTGTGGTGAATGATCGTTTTGATGTTTTCTTGGATTCAGTTGGCAAGAATTTTATTGAGTATTTTTGCATCTATATTCATAAGGGAAATTGGTCTGAAGTTCTCTTTCTTTGTTGGATCTTTGTGTGGTTTTGGTATCAGCGAAATTGTAGCTTCATAGAACGAGTTGGGTAGTGTTCCTTCTGTTTCTGTTTTGTGGAATAGTTTGAAGAGTACTGGTGTTAGGTCTTCTTTGAAGGTCTGACAGAATTCTGCACTAAAGCCATCTGGACCTGTGCTTTTTTTGGTTGGAAGACTTTCAATGACCACTTCTATTTCTTTAGAGGTTATGGGACCATTTAGATGGTCTATCTGATCCTGATTAAACTTTGGTAGTTGGTATCTGTCTAGGAAATTGTCCATTTCCTCCAGATTTTCCAGTTGTGTTGAGTATAGGCTTTTGTAGTAGGATCTGATGATTTTTTGAATTTCCTGTTTCTGTTGTTATTTCTCCCTTTTCATTTCTGATTTTGTTTATTTGGATACTGTGTCCGTGCCCTCTCGTTAGTCTGGCTAAAGGTTTATCTATCTTGTTGATTTTCTCAAAGAACCAACTCCTGATTTTGTTGATTCTTTGAATAGTTCTTTTTGTTTCTACTTAGTTAATTTCAGCCCTGAGTTTGATGATTTCCTGCCTTCTTCTCCTCTTGGGTGTGTTAGCTCCTTTCTGTTCTAAAGCTTTCAGGTGTGCTGTTAAGCTGCTAGTGTAGGCTCTCTCCCGCTTCTTTTTGGAGGTACTCAGAGCCATGAGGTTTCCTCTTAGTACTGCTTTCAATGTGTCCCATAAATTTGGGTATGTTTTGCCTTCATTTTCATTAAACTCTAAAAAGGTTTTGATTTCTTTCCTGATTTCTTCCTTGATCAAAGTATCATTGGGTAGAGCATTGTTCAGCTTCCACGTGTATGTGGGCTTCCTCTTGTTTTTGTTGCTATTGAAGACCACCCTTATTCCATAGTGATCTGATAGGAAGCATGGAGTTAATTTGATCTTCTTATATCTGTTGAGGTCTGTTTTGTGACCAATTATATGGTTGATTTTGGAGAAGGTACCATGAGGTGCTGAGAAGAAGGTATATTCTTTTGCTTTAGGATGAAATGTTCTATATATATCTGTTAGATCCATTTGGTCCAAGGCTTCAATTAGATTCACTGTGTCCCTGTTTAGTTTCTGCTTTCCTGATCGGTTCATTGTAGAGAGTGGGGTGTTGAAGTCACCCACAATTATTGTGTGGGGTGCTATGTGTGCTTTCAGCTTTAGTAAGGTTTCTTTTACGAATAATGGTGCCCTTGTATTTGGAGCATAGATGTTCAGAATTGAGAGTTCTTCCTGGTACATTTTTCCTTTGATGTGTATAAAGTTTCCTTCCATGTCTTTTTTGATAACTTTTGGTTGAAAGTTTATTTTATCAGATATTAGAATGGCTACTCCAGATTGTTTCCTGGGACCATTTGCTTGGAAAACTGTTTTCTAGCCCTTTATTCTGAGGTAGTGTTTGTCTTTGACACTGAGATGCATTTCCTGTAAGCAGCAAAATGTTGGATCTTGTTTACGTATCCAGTCTGTTAGTCTATGTCTTTTTATTGGGGAATTGAGCCCATTGATGTTAAGAGATAATAAGGAAATGTGATTGTTGCTTCCTGCTATATTTGACATAATTTTTATGTTTGTGTGGTTATCTTTTTTTGGGTTTGTTGGAATAGGATTAATTTCTTGCTTTTTCTAGTGTATAGTTTCTCTCCCTTTGTTGGTGTTTTCCATTCATTATCTTTTGAAGGGCTGGATTTGTGGAAAAATACTGTGTAAATTTGTTTTTGTCATGAAATACCTTGGTTTCTCCATGTATGGTAATTGAGAGATTTGCTGGATATAGCAGTGGGTTGGCATTTGTGTTCTCTTAGGGTTTGTATGACATCTGTCCAGGCTCTTCTGGCTTTCATAGTCTCTGGTGAGAAGTCCATTGTAAGGACTACTATATAGGTCTATCTTTATATTTTACTTGACCTTTTTCCCTTACTGCTTTTAATATTCTTTCTTTGTTTAGTGCATTTGGTGTTTTAATTATTTTGTGACTGGAGGAATTTCTTTTCTGGTCAAATCTATTTGGAGTTCTGTAGGCTTCCTGTATGTTCATGGGCATCTCTTTCTTTAGGTTAGGGATGTTTTCTTCTATAATTTTGTTGAAGACATTTACTGGCCCCTTAAGTTGGAAATCTTCACTCTCTTGTATACCTATAATCCTTAGGTTTGGTCTTCTCATTTTGTCCTGGATTTCCTGGATGTTTTGGGTTAAGATTTTTTTGCATTTTTCATTTTCTTTGACTGTTGTATCAATGTTTTCTATGATATCTTCTGCATCTGAGATTCTCTCTTCTATCTCTTGTATTCTGTTGTTGATGCTTGGATCCATGACTCCTGACTTCTTTCCTAGGTTTTCTATGTCCTGAGTTGTTTCCCTTTGTGATTTCTTTATTGTTTCTACCTCCATCTTTAGATCTTGGATGGCTTTGTTCAATTCCTTCACCTGTTTTGTTGTGTTTTCCCTTAGTTCTTCAAGTGCTTCTCCCTGTTTCCTTGTGCTCTCCTGTATATCTTTAAGGGAGTTATTTATGTCCTTCTTGAAGCCCTCCATCAGCATATTGACCAGTGATTTTAAATCCAGTTCTTGCTTTTCCAGTGTATTGGGGTATTCAGGACTTGCTGTTGTTGGAGAACTTGGTTCCAATGGAGCTATGTTGCCTTGGTTTCTGTTAGTGTTCTTGCATTTGCCTTTTACCATCTGGTTATCTCTGGTGTTAGCTGGTGTTGCTACCTCTGACTGTGGTTTCTCTGTGCTCCTGGTAGACCTGTTCTCTCTGTGTACACTGATATGTAAGTACTTCTGCAAGACCCACTCTCTTATAGTTGTATTTAGGTATGTACCTCTGTGGCCCAGATCAACTCTGGGTGCAGGTGGTAATCAGAAGACTCCTGTCCCAGTCTGTTCCTAGGCTCTTGTGTCCTCAGGGTTTCAGGCTCTTTCCTCTTAGTAGCAGGGGTGGTTCTATTGTACCACTGGGCCTCTCTGCATTCCTGAGTGGTTAGTTACCTCCGTGTATCCCTTGGATATGGTACCCAGTGGCAGGAGAAGACTCCTTTGCTCTTCAATGCAGGTCTCTTCTGTGCTGGCTGACTCCTCTGAGCAGCTGAGTAGACAATTGTCTTCCTGAGCCACTTGGAGATGCTGCGCTATGGCAGAGGATGGTCCCAAACCTGGAGTTCTTGTCTGCTCTGTCACCGAAGCAAAGATGGCAGAGGCTGCTGCACTCCCTCCAGACGTGGGTCACTCTGCAGATCAGATGTCCCACAGCAGAACTGGCACCCAGACGACCACAGAACTGCACTGCTTTGGGCACAGCTAGAACCCTAGCTGGCTGTGTCCCAAGCAATGTTATACTTGGGAAATCTCTGTTTATTTGGAATCCCTGTCTGGTCTAGCACCGGAGCAAAGATGGCAGAGAGCCAGATACTGACTCTTAATGGCCAGCCTAATCACCCTTGCCTACCTGCCTGCCCCCCACCCAGACAGCTTGACTCCATTCTATGGGACCTTCCTCTGACTATTTCCTTATTCAACCTTTGTGTCAGGACCTATTCAGTTGAAAATAAAGATAAAAGGCAAGTGGTTGATAATAGTTGTTCAATAACAAAATTTAAAAGGGGAAGCAAACTGGTTCATATAGGTTTTTGCTTTTCTAAAACTACTTACAGTGGTTGGTCAACACTGGTATATGTGAGCCTTTGTCAGATAATTTTAGGTTATTAGTCAGGGCTGCCCATATATTTGAAAAGGGACCATGAAGACACTGAATTTCAACTGTTGCTATTTTCCATGTTGTGCATTTTAAAAGTGGTCAATCCAGTCAATGGGGAAAGACATAGACACATACAGAATAGAGACTGTTAGTGAGAAGGAATCCTTAATAAGATGAATAGTTTGACATTACTTAGTGTCTGGTTAATTAGATGATGTGGTATGAATCATAAAAATAAAAAATGGATCACATTTGTCAAAGGTCTTTTTAGGGTCATTGTTCTTCTGTCATAAATGAACCCACAACTTTGACCTTCTCATACTCGCTATGTATCATCCACCTCAATCATGCTGTCTTTTCTTCATATTCTTGTTAAAATTTATAAGCCCCTGCATGCTCCCAGAATAGCCCATCTTTCTACAAAGCACATTCTACAGTTTAAATGAGGTGCTCAGCTGGGTAATATATCAAAGCCAGCCCATGAAGTTATATTCTTCTTGGTTGAAGAGAAAGAGGTGGAGAGTAGAGAGCAAAAGTTTTTAACTGGGCTTTGTCTTCTATATTTCTTTTTATTTTATTTTTATTTTTTTTTGTAGTTTTTTTTCAAGACAGGGTTTCTCTGTGTCGCCCTGGCTGTCCTGGAACTCACTCTGTAGACCAGGCTGGCCTCGAACTCAGAAATCCACCTGCCTCTGCCTCCCAAGTGCTGGGATTAAAGGCGTGCGCCGCCATGGCCCGGCCTTATATTTCTAATGCTAGTGATAGGGGAGAAAAATGCATTTGTTCAAATAAGTTGGAGGGGCAAGGATTTGCTGTCCAGGAAGGTCTGCTATGTTCACCAAAATATGTTTTCTCTCAGAAACACAGCCAGTTGACACTTTCTAGATGTCCTTGTAGTCATACTAGTCTATAACTAAGGTGACTCATGGAATACTAGTAAAGTAAAACACATCTCTTCCATTCCTGGTCCCCAAGCCCTCCTCATCCTCTATACTTCATCTTTCTGATATTAGTGGCTTCACGGAGAGGACTCTCGGAACTTGAATTAAATAGAGCTATAAAATGTGAGGACCACATGGAGATTTCCTTTCTGAGCAGTTCTAGTCAAATATGTAATGAGTGCTTGGAGGGGGAGGAGGAGA
Source organism: Tokudaia tokunoshimensis (assembly GCA_036184795.1). Classification (NCBI taxonomy): domain Eukaryota; kingdom Metazoa; phylum Chordata; class Mammalia; order Rodentia; family Muridae; genus Tokudaia; species Tokudaia tokunoshimensis. Next base: position 34,510,910 of record BTHU01000021.1, on the reverse strand, counting down.
CAGAGAGATCTGATACGTGACTGAAGGATCTGGGACAGAAGAGTGAACTTATCCGTGGATTCTTGAAGAGGTTCCTGAGGGGTGGAGTGAGGGCCTAGGGGACAAGAGGCTCGAGAAATGGAGACAAGACAAGATTCTGATCAAGTCTTGTTTGATGCAGGTTCACATAGCTGTTATATGGTAAAACATTTGGCAGCGAAAAATAAAACAGGATGTGGTAAGCAACCAGCAAAGACAAACCTCCTGACCTTCACAGAGAATCTAATCTAAAGTATACGTCAGCACACTGCGTCTCATTGAGAACTCAGGGTACAGTCAGCAGCAACAGTTCCAGACTGACCAGACCACTTCCTGTGACTAATGCCCCCACCTTGACCCCGCTCCGGCCTGAGAAAGACATGTCTGACTTCAGGGGTCCCCTACAGAAGAGGACCCCTTGTTTGGTGGCAGAATTTTGCCAAAGAGAATATTGTAAATCTATGGTACCAATGCACCACACAGGATAATAACCCTGATTCCTATAAGCACAGTACAGGCACAGTGTGCAGAAATACCAGGCATGAAGGTGTGTGATTGGTGGGATCAGGAGGGATCATTTCTCAGAGATGATCTCATGAGCTGATGTAAATGATCATGTGCAATATCTAATTCAGCAATCTCCTCAGGACCCAGTGCCTGCTACCATACTAACACTTCATGGCTGTTTATGCATGTGTAACCATCTATAGCTAAGAGAGTGGGTCCATGGAAGTCTATCCATAGTGGCTGTAAGAAATAACTTCACATCAGCAAGAACCTAGAATGAAATTGAAAGAGCCTTCTATGAAGATTTCATTCTTTTCTTCTAAAGGTTAAAAAGGAAAATGTCAATCTGTTTCTTAGGGAGCAACATTAGCTACCAGGCCTTACAATAAAAATCACCAATGACAGAACATTTTCTAAAAAAAAAAAAAAAAGAAAAAAAAGAAAGAAAGAAAGAAAGAAAGAACACTACCACATTGCTGAAAGAAATCCTCTTCTCCACATTTTATTCTTAGGATGCCAAGTTCAGAAAATAGTATGAGGTTGTTCAATGACAGACTTCTACTCTGGTAGTTGTTTTAATGAAAAAAAAACCAAGATTTTATATCTTATAACAATCAATAGTAGACCAACAGCACTGGAAATGTTACATTTGTTCATAGATTGAGAGGATCATTTTTGATGTGTCATTGTGGTGGGTTGAATAGTTATGGCCAACATAGACTCATGTGCTTGAACACTTGTCCCATAGTGAGTGGCACTACTAGAAGGTGTAGTCTTGTTGGAGTAGGTATGGTCTTGTTGGAGGAAGTATGTCACTGTGTGGGTTGGTTTTGAGGTCTCCTATACTCAGGCTATGCCCAGTGTGGCATGCAGTCTCTTTCTGCTGCCTGTGGATCAAGATGTAGAACTCTCAGCTCTTCTAGCACCATGTCTGATTGCATGCTGCCATGCTTCCCACCATGATGATAATGGACTAAGCATCAGAAACTGTTTGTCAGCCCTAATTAAATGTTTTCCTTTATGAGTTGCCTTGGTTATGGTGTCTCTTCACAGCAATAAAATTCTAATTAAGACAATCATGTAAGAATTTTATTAGTAGGTTTTGATTTTACATAATTATCACAGGACAAAAGTAATTAGCATTATCATGATGGGGACTGTTTATTGAATGCTTGCTTAAATGCCTTCTTGGCCTTAACTTATTTTTGTCTTAGATCCTATAAGTAGTGAGACAGGAGGTCATATTTCCTAGACCTCTTAGGTTTATATCTTGAAAGGTACACATAAGCTATAGAAAGCCATAAAGCAATACAGAGGAGACAGAATATTGATAGCTTGTTCTTCTCTCTACTGCATAGTCTTGGAAGGTGTGGCCTTGTTGGGAAGCTCTGAATTCAGAATAGTAGTGATTGAATTGCAGTCTACTAAAGATTTGTCCACTGGAACTTCAGAATGTGGCCTTATTTAGAATAAGGGTCTTTGCAGACATGATGAAGACAAAGTGCTTGGAATCTAACCTGGGGAGGGGATTATGCTGAATTGGATTGAATTCTATATCCGCACACAAGGGGTTTTATAAAAGAAAAGGATTCCTAGAGAAGAATGAAAGCAGAATCCAGAGTTAGGTAGCCCTCATCCAAGGAATATCAAAAGTTATCAGAGCAGATTCCTCCATAGTGATGACAGAAGGAACTGATTGTATCATGTGATGATTTCTCATTTTTAGCCTCCAGAACTGTTCTGTTGGGCTTCTGCTACCTGGCTTGAGATGACTTATTGTTCCAGTCCTAAGGTGTTATGCAAGCATGGAAGCACATAAGCAGCAGTCAGAAGTGTTGCAATCTCATACTGCAGGCAAGCTCACAAAGAGCAGCTAAATTTTCCAGTACGGGTATAGAGAAGTGGAGCACATGTCCAAGCATGAGGCCTCAGGCTAAAATATTGGACATCAGAGTGGGTCCAGCAATAGCAGCTTGCACTACTGTATCCTCAGTGACAGATTCCAGCATGCACAATAGCAGCTCAGCCACCCCATAGGGACACTTAGTGAGACCTAAAGAATAGCAGGTGGATGCCAACGGTGAGAAAAGATGAGAAATACCATAGATGGAATCCTCAGGCCCTTGGTGCCCAGCATGTAGCATAAAAATCTCTTTGCTGGTGGCCAAGACGTAGTGTGAACTGCTTCTGATGTTTTGATACACAGGAAGAAAAGAAGAGCTGGAGATGGGGATAAAAATCCCCCAGACCAAGTATTTACTTTAAAGAGAACAAACTTTTACCTGAAAGATACTATAATAAAAGGGAAAGTTGCTTTTAGTTCCTGCGATCTAGTCTTTCCTTTGGTATTAGGCACATAAAAAGCTCATGAAAGGTAAGGCATAGAAAGCAATCTATTGGTTTACACATTTGAGTTACTTTTCTGAATTCAGTAATGCATCCTTTATTTCCTCCTTATCTGATATGAAGCCTTTAACAGGAGAGGCCTGTGTCATTTCATAGAGCTTGAAAAAACAGGAGGTGAATGTGTTCACTTGACAGAGTGCAAATTGGGATTAGGCCCAAACTTTTGCACTGTTTCTCTGAAACTATGCCTGTTTCTAGAAATATACCAATAGCCCCAGGAACGCATTTGAACTTCTTCATAACTTTTGCCATGCTGGAAATTAAACTTACAGCCTCACACATATTTTACTACTGATACTCCCAATACTAATAATACATTTTAGGAAGGAACTTATAGATTAGACAGGAAGGATCCATTGATACAGCAGTATTATCTTCTATCTCACTTATTGCTGAAGGCTGCTCAATAATTGCTTTTAGACCTCTTTGCTAACAGAGTACGGTTTTGTTTCAGTTGTTAGCTTGCTCAGTTTCAAGGGATAAATCACGAATTAATTAAGTCAATTAATGCCTGTTTTCCTTTGTCAAGCTTAGCTTAGAGGTCTGTCTGATGGACCATAAGGGAACACCTGGGAGATTTGAGGAAAAACTCTTTACAGATGTTCAGCAGAAAACAAATCTAAAGTCAGGTGTGGAGAAGGTTCTCTTTGGATTTCATCTCATCCTTCTGCTTTGGGTTTTTTTTTTTTTTTCACTAAAGTCAGGATTCTTGAAGCGGTTGCATTGTGTAGATGCTGCACCAAGTTCTCACATCACTGAACTAGCCTCATCCTTGATGTACCTACTCCTGATTTCCTGTTAAGCAGGATTAGAATCTAGTGGTTATTTTGTATGTCTTTGTAGCCTTGATTCAGTGTGGATACAACCTGGTGTTATAGTCAGGGTATGAGAAAAAAAATACAAAGTCTAGTTGATCACATCTGGTTAGACATTTCTCTCAGGTTCTATTCACTGGACTGTACATTTTAATCTATGGCAAAGATTCCAGCTCCATGGATAGATATTTTCTGCCACTGAGTCAACCTGGCACAAAGGAAGATTGTTCAGAACTGGCTGCCTTGAACCAGTATGTCTTTGAAAAACAGGCTTGTTCACAAGTGTATTGTGGCAGCAGAGACAACCTTTAGTGAAACAATCTAATGACAGACATAATTGCTGTTGAACATAGACAAGGCCATGCTTGCTGTCATAGCCTGAATAACTAGCTCTATAAAAATAGACCAATCAACATGAAGAACCAAAATATTGTTCTGATTATTGTGCTTCTTTAGCCTTTCTATTGGCTTGTTTTTATATAGTGTTTCCTTGCCAGACTGCCCTTCAAAAACTTGCTGAAATCTGTTACCTGATTGACACACAAAATCTGTTCTGCTTGCCCTCATGGCTAATTAATCGAAGTGGGAAAAAGAAATCTCAAATACAAGTGATTAACAACATAAGCGTAGAAGGTACCACCCACACATGGAGTCACTCTAGTGAAAAAATTTCATAGCATTATGTGAAATCATAAAGGAGCCTAAAGTTTGTATTCAAGGAGAAGAAGTGGGTTCAGTGACTTCTATCTAACTTACATGGAGACCTTGCTGTATGTTTGTAGCTCTGACATGCTTTAGAAGTAAGAATGGGCAGAGGAATTTCTGAAGTTTTTGATTTAATGGAATATTTAATGTTTTAGAAAACATTATTATAACCTGGTGATATTTTGTAAAATATATGCATGATATCATTTAATTACATTTTTAAACTTGTATTGGAGCCAATTCCCATCTAAAAAGGAGTATCTTAGCTTTGTTTGGATTATAAAGTGATAAAATCAAAGTATATGCTTAATGCTTAAAGGTGTAATGTGAATGCCCTTATTAGCTCGCCCTCCCATATGGATTCATCGTGAATAACTTAATGCACAGATTTCCAATTTCTTATGCACATCTGATACATGAGATATTTTATCACATAATGTTCTATAAACTGCATTGCCATTTAGAATGCATCTCATGAACATTTTTCTGAGTCTCAGCTAACCGTCAACCATCCCTCAGTATTTAGAGAGATTTTAGACCTACAGCTACAACAGTCCCTGGATGCCTTGGTGCGTTTATCAAATGATGTATTATTTGCATACTAAATGACTTAAATCACCCTAGAGTATTTGTAACACATAGAAGAATATCCATACTGTGTCAACTGTTGTCTTAACTGTATAAGAGGAAAAAGTCTATGTATGTTTATTAGAGATATAATTTCCTTTAATATTTTGGAGTTTTAAAAAAACATAGATTTGTTTATTTTACGTGTATGAGTGTTTTGCTTGCATGTATGTATGTGTACTATGTGCATGCCATGCCTGAGGAGACTAGAAAATAAAACTTCAAACATCCTATTTACAGCAATTCCATACGGAACATAAAAGTACCCATATCCTTGTATACTGATCTGAGTATTCTTCTGAAAATGAGTAAAGAAATAGAATTACTTTAAAATATAAATTTATACTAGTAAAATGCTCTAGAAAGGTCACACCAATCTATAGCCTTCCTTCTCTCTTTTTCTCTCACTTTCATTTGTTTGTTTGTTTGTTTGAGGCAGAATCTCCCTTTGTTGCTGTGACTACTGTCCCACTCACTCTGTAGATTGGTTGGTTTTTAACTTTTGATGAATATTTGCCTTTTTGAAAGATTAAAATAATAATGCTGATAGTATGTTCTATAATTAATGATTATAATTTACATTGAATTTCAGGGAGGCATACATATTCTTACTGTAACACGTGATATCTAGAGGAGGGGTGGCTAGACTCCCTTTTCATTGGCTTATATTTTGGCCCCTTCTTCCAAACTGGAAAGAATTCAATGGTAAAGCAATGTTTGTATATACGATACTGTAAATGAATAGAGACAATTCAAATAGCACAACTGATGGTGATAAAATTTAGCTTTGTGATACCCCAAGACTGGCTGTATTTGAAAGTGCAGTTTGAGATACGGTCACTTGTTTTTAGAGGAAAGTATATAGAGAATGTACAGAATGGTGTGTGATTTTTCCTCTTTTTAGTAGTCCCACTATTCACAGATTGGTATAGAGCTGTTGCTAAGCACTGCAACTTGAAGAGGTAATGGAAGTTACCAAAACATAAACATATAATGCTTTAACCTTCCTGCTTTATTGTCAGTCAGACCACATTCAAAATTTGGATGCTTGGATTCTCTTTTCTTGCCCTATTAATGTTTTTGTGTTCGCATTTGAGACTGACCTAATAATCTAACAGAAGCTTAGCAATTGTGAGCATGTTCTGCTCTCTTTCTGAGTTTAAGATTTCTCTAGGTCTAGTGAGATGGTGCGGGAGGTCAAAATGCTCCTGCTATGCTAGACTGACAGTTTGAGATTGACTCCTGGATCTCCAGGTGGAATAAAAGAGCAGACTTCTCAAAATTGTTCTCAGACCTCCACACTTGTGCTATGATGTGCAAACACCTACACTAACATACACATCACACATGTGTGTGCTCTCATGCACATGAGCACATGTGTCCGTGCACATACACAAAAAAAATAATGCTAAATAAAATGAAATTTACAGAGACTTCATTGGGAATCACAAGCAAATACAAAAAATGTAGTATAAATCAAGTAAAATTTCCATTTCCTGCAACACTGCATATATCAAAATGCAAATGATCTTGGAGACAAATAATTAGATATTACATCCAAATCTAACTGGGTCTGTCCCTGATTAGCTTCCAAGATCAGAGAGAACACACTAGGAGACCTCCATGGTAACATGGCTGTAGACCAAATTACTAGACAGAATGCAATAGTTCAGCAAATTTGCTATACAAAAGGTAGACAGAGAAAAAAATCATTTATATTACAACATCAAAGTAAGCAGAGAGAAATAGAAAGAAAAAAAAAAGGATTCCATTTAAAGAGTAACAGACAGAACCCAAAGGTAACCTAGATAGGAAAATGTACAAATTATCCTTAGAGAATATTAAAATGCATTACCCCAAAGACCTATGTAAAAAAAAACTAAACATAAAGTGATACACTGTGCTAACAAATGGAAGGAACTAATCCCGTAATGGATAGTATTTCTTTCCAGGAAAGTATCCCCAAACCTTATAAACTCAACACAATTCCAGTAGTTCTTTGTGGAACATGACAAACTGATTCTACAATTTACATGCAGGAGGTCAAGAGGTTTCTAATGTAAAGGACTCAGAGGAGGAAAGTGGTTTAGAAGTACGTGAAGGAGGGGAATCTTGCCAGTGAGATTTGAAGGTTCACCATGAGGTTAAAGTGACAGAGATGGCATTCCCCGCCTGGCCCAGACATGATCAGAAAGCTCATTGAAAAGAAATGGTACAAAGAGGACTCATCAAATCCCCATAGTCTTATAAACATTAGGTCTGTGACAGAGATTCCACCTCAAGACAGCAGAGGAAGATAGTGGTCCTTTCTACATCCTGCCACTACAACAGCAACACACCAGAAACATTCAAAGAAGTTTCAGGTTAAAGAATTAAACATGAAGGATAAACTAAAACTGCAAAAGAATGTAATTGAACATCTTTGCAATCTCTGGATAGGGAAGAGCTTCCTAAGTATAAAGACTACATGACATTAGAAAGATGAATTAGAGAAAACAGAGAACCAGTCTGAATTTTAAAAATATCTAACAGGTTCAAATACAGCTAAGAGACTATAAAAGGTACTCAGTAAATATACCCTACAAAAGAACTAATATTAAGGATATATGAACAAAGTTTTTGCAAGGCAAAAGACACTGTCAAAAAGACAAAGCGGCAACCAACTAACTGGGAAATGATCTTTACCAACCTTACATCCGACAGAGGGCTAATATCCAAGATATACAAAGAACTCAAGAAGTTAAACTCCAGAGAGGCAAGTAACCCTATTAAAAAATGGGTACAGAGCTAAACAAAGTGTTCTCACCTGAAGAATATCTAATGGCTGAGAAGCACCTAAAGAGATGTTCATCATCCTTAGTCATTAGGGAAATGCAAATCAAAACAACCCTGAGATTCCATCTCACACCAGTCAGGATGGCTAAGATCAAAAACACAGGAGACAGCAGTTGTTGGCGAGGATGTGGAGAAAGAGGAACACTCTTCCACTGCTGGTGGAATTGCAAGCTGGTACAACCACTCTGGAAAGCAGTCTGGCGGTTCCTCAGAAAACTGGGCATGACACTCCCGGAGGATCCGGCTATACCACTCCTGGGCATATACCCAGAGGCTTTACCTGCATGCAATAAGGACACATGCTCCACTATGTTCATAGCAGCCTTATTTATAATAGCCAGAAGCTGGAAAGAACCCAGATGTCCCTCAACGGAGGAATGGATTCAGAAGATGTGGTATATCTACACAATGGAATACTACTCTGCAATTAAAAACAATGAATTCACGAAATTCCTAGGCAAATGGTCAGATCTTGAAAATATCATCCTTAGTGAGGTAACCCAATCACAAAAGAACACACATGGTATGAAGTCACTGATAAGGGGATATTGACCCAGAATCTCGGAATACCCTAGACACAATCCGCATATCAATAGATTTCTAAGAAGATGGAAGGAGAGACCCCTGGTCCTGGAAAGACTGGATGTAGGGGAACGCCAGGACAGAGTAACGAGAGGGGGTTGAATGGAGAAAAGAGGGAGGGAAGGGGGCTTATGGGACTTATGGGAGGGAGGAAACGGGAAAGGGGAAATGATTTGGAATGTAAATTAAAAAAAATAAATAATTAAAAAAAAAAAAGAAAAAAGTAACGGTCCCAATATAAAACCACAAAAAGGTGCATTTTAATAGTCAACCACAGCAGAAGTACAAATCTAAATGACCAATGAGTGTACAAAACCCAGCCCAACTTCTAGTTAGCAGAATAAAAATGAAGCGGGGTTGAAATGCTACATATCTAACATTGGCCAAAATGGATATGTTTGGCAGAGCTTGGGAGTCCTTGGAACTTTGGTGCCTCTATAGACTTTGGAGCTAAGAGGTAAGAAAACTTAGCATCTAAAAGCACTGATTTGGGAAGGTGCCCTCCTCCCTTTAACAGATTCTAGTTCAAATGCCCACGGCTCAGCTTCCTCATCTTTGAAATGTAAATGATGATAACAGGCAAAATACACTAGAGATGTTGATGTTCTAAAGTACATCCAAGGCTTCTGTGAACCCACAGAAAACTTTAAGAGATGCACTTAAAAAATGGTGACATTTTTATTTTCTTGATAATACCACACACAATTAAACTTGTCGATTCCCTTTGAAGTGCCAGTTCTTCAAAACCCTTGCATCTGTGCACAAAGGATATGAAACCACGTATGGCAGCTTTGGTATTGATTAGTTTAGCAAAGTTAAAACTATCCAAATGTCCATCAGGAAGAAAAGAGATGAATCGTGGGAAATTCAGTCAACATTAGTTTTATATTAAAGAAAAAGCTATGTGGAGACCAATATAGATGGTACTGTTCCCATTATTTAAAATGTCCAAAACAGTATATATGCGATGGACATACAGTATGTTGTGGACATACAAGTGTAGAAAACATATGAAAAGAGACATGAGCGATCCTATTGTCTTCAAGATAATAGTTACATGTGGGTAAGGAAAGGTCATTAGGAACTGGGAGAACCAGCGATCAGGCTGACAGAAAGGCAAGCACAGGTTGGAAGCCGCTGCACCACTGTTCTTGCAGAGGTACATGAGCAGGACAGCAGAGGCACCAGCAGGCTTCCTCCAAAAGACCTTACTGCTCGCTTAGGTCATTGGCTAGAGCTAGTCCCTTGGCCGCACCCACCGGAAGGGCGTTCTTTTGCTGCCCCACTAGCAATGTCTCCCACATGTGACCTGTAGTCGAAAAAGAAGTGGAACACACTCTACTTCAGAATGAATAAGCTTCCCACCATTTTATCTGCTCTTGCTCTGGAACTCCTTAATAATTCCGTCTTTCTGAGTTGCTCAGTCTCTGGTCTTCAAGAAATCTGACGAGAAATGTCAAGTCTTATTTGGGATGGGAGCATGCGATATCCAGGATCTTATCCACCAGCGATTCATAACATCTGGAGTGGTTTTACGTCTTTTGAAGATTTCTTACCAGTGTCTGGAATATTTTTTTTTAAATTAAAATTTAAATAGTAATCATTACAGTTATTCTTTTAAAATAACTTAGGGCATACCCCTCAGTGGCAGAATGAAGCGCTTTGATTACAGAGTGTTTGCACGAGGGGCATACTGGCTGGTAGACCTTCCAAGAGCTGGGGAGACTTTGAAAGGCTCATTCATCAAAGCCAGCAGTTTTGGCAAACTCGGAGCTACAGCTTTAATTAGCATCATGTTGCTTTCTTCAATTTAGAATTTTGCATAGGTTCAAACAGCCAGGGAAATATTTTTCTAAAATCCACCTGCTCAGTCAGCACCACGTATCCTTTGGTTTTTCCATAAATAGCTGGGGATGAAAAATGGTCAATCTGCATGTTTCCATACCCCCAGCTTGGGAGTGCCACAGCCAAGCATATGGAAGGATAGAGTTCAGGGGCTTTGTGGCTTTTCTTGAGCCAGAAATGTGAGGACCTGAGGCTGTTTTCTTAAAACCTGCTCTGATCTGCACCTGGTCCTCTGGTTTGGAATAGTGTTTGTAATTAAGTCAGAGCTTTGACTGTGTTGTCCTGAATAATCTTTAACATTTTTTTGAGTCTTTGTGAACACCAGCATTGACAAGCATCCTCATATATCATTTGTAGAATTGTCTACATCATTCAGTTAGGCACCTGTGGCAATTTGTCTTTTAATTACATATGGGTGTTAAATAATTTGGCTCTTCGGTTAAGTCTGTAAACAGAGAATTGAATAGAACAAACCCTTTTCTAAGAATGTAGGATACAGATGTAGTTGATAATAGGTTTCCCCTATTCTCACTGTATTCATGACTTCCATTCAAATAGTATATGAGATTTGGAGGCTCCTCTCTAATTATTGAAGTGAGAGGCAGAAGCACGTGGATGGGAGGATGCCAATTGTGATGGCTCTCGCCATTTCCCACGATAGGAAATAGCTTAGTATTTAGCTATTATTATTATTATTATTATTGTTGTTGTTGTTGTTGTTGTTATAACTTATTATTTAGATTAGGGGCAGGGTGTATCTAGAGGAATGAGACCACTTGGTATGTATGGATTCTCTAGTCTCTCACTGCTTCCAGAAATAGACGTCTCACTATAGACATACTTCACATTTCATAAAGCTTACATCTTATGAACCAGCAGGGCATTTTAAACAAAAAAGAACAACGCGGAAAGCAGATCCTTTGACTTCCCGCCCCGTGCTCCCTCTGGTGCAAGTGGAGCAGAGAATAGCACAAATGTGTTTACTTTGAGTATGATGGACAGGGCCGCGTTTCTCAGATGCCTATAAATGGAAGACTTACTGGCCTGATGTCCACAGAGTGCCCCTCGATTGTCAAGAACAGCATCACACGGTGGCATGACTGGTCATAATGGGGGTCTAAAGGCTTTGAATCATTTCGACCTGATGTGCATCCACTCTGGTGGGCAATATTTTGCTCCCGAGTGCTGAGGAGGTCTTGTCATAACCTATACCAAGGACCTTTCCTTCTGCCCCATACTGCTTTTCTCCTCTTTTGTCTACTGATGGTGATCCTTAACTCTTTGGATGCCAAACTGTCATTAGCACCTACTTTTCAATGGTTTCACCTGCAACACTTTACTTGCTAGTCAACCACATATCCCAAGCACAGTTGTGATTTCTGCACATTCAGAGTGGAGGCTAAGGCAGGTTAAGGGGTATAATACTGGTAGGGTTGTGGTATTATGAGTTCTAAAGAATTTGAGAATGCTTAGTGGTGCAATTTTGCAAGGTGGTAGAAACTTTTGGGGGTGGGGTGTGTCTAGAGGAATGAGAGCACTTGGTATGTGTCTTTGAAGGTTATAGCTGGTCCTTGACCCATCTCTTTGTCATGGCTTACCATTCGTCATGAAGAACCTACTCTGTCATGGTCTCCTGCTGTCATGACCGATACTATGCTACCCACTTGTGAGTGTAGGGTTGGAGGCCGAGAGATGAAAAGCTCTGAAGCTAAGAGTTAGAAGATAGTTTCTTTCCTAAGTTCTTTGTGCCAGGCATTCTGTCAAGGTGACAAGAAAGTTGACAGTGAGCAGAAGCAAGCACTGCCTGAGCCTGCTCACAAAGGACTCAGGGGAGCTGGGCTGCGGGGGGATTCGAACTCAAGACAAGAGAAGACAAAACAAAACAAAACAGTTGTCTATGGAGATGGATAACGGAGCATTAGCAGGGAAGGGGAAGCTTTGGGAGTGAGAGCTATCAGAAGCGTGACCCCTCCCCCATAGGGTTCTGCAGGGTGTGACTCTAGTTCCAAACAAAGGTTCTCCCAAGGGGTGAGTCAGTTTAGTAAGTGTGGCTGGAGGCAAGAAAATCTCCCAGCTACCATACTTTCCCTTTACTGCTAACTCTGAGAGACAAGCCACAGACATCAAGTAGTGGAAAAGCAGAAAGTTGTATACAACAGACAGCCAGCAGCTTGGGCTCCTCTCTCAAACAGAAGCTTGCATGAGTCATCACCTGCAGGTGTTGGGTACTGGGTGCTGGGTACTGGGTGCTGGGTGCTGGGTACTGGGTGCTGGGTGCTAGGTGCTGGGTGTTGGGTGCTGGGTGCTGGGTACTGGGTGCTGGGTGCTGGGTGTTGGGTACTGGGTGCTGGGTGCTGGGTGCTAGGTGCTGGGTGATGCTTTCTTGGAGTCTATTTCTTTCATAGCAACTGTTTTTATGCTTTGAAGTTACTGGAAGGATTTTATTCTCTAGGAGAAAGGTTAAGGTTGCAGGGTTTTCTTAGGGTTTTATAGAAGGGGGTTGTGGCACACATGTTCTTTGCATAAAGGAGCTGACAACAGCCCTGGGAGGTGGTGTTGAGAAAAAGTCACTGAATGAGGAGGCCATGAGAACAGTAATGACAACACTATGGAGCCTGTGGAGATAAATTACCTGGTTCATGGGCTATGCTTAGTAGCTCTTTGATCTTGGGTATGATATTTAAATTCTCTGAGTTGCTTTCCTTGTCTGAAAAATGGGAATAATAATAGAACCTACGACCCCGCGCAGGGAGGGAGCCTGCCAGCTTCCCTTCCGCGACCTCTGTTCCCGCGGACTGCGCTGGAGAGACCGGTACCCAGGCTCTCCCCCCGATATAACATCACTTGGGACACGGCCTGTTGGGGCTTCCGTCTGTGCCCGAGGGCGGGTTGGCGCTGTGGTCGTCTGGGTGCCAGATCGGCGGGCCATCGTGACCACAGGGTGAGCGGCGCCACGGAGACTGCCCTCCGCCATCTTTGCTCCAGTGACCAGGTAGTTGGGACCGCCAGGCTCAGAGACAGACAGGCATAATATCGCTTCGGTTTCAGGCAGCTTGTGTGTAACCTGCTCCCAGGTGCTGGGCTGATCTGCAGTAACCAGCGCGCCAGTTCCGCGGCGGGACCTTCTGCCTGGTGGAGGGACCCCGCGCAGGGAGGGAGCCTGCCAGCTTCCCTTCCGCGACCTCTGTTCCCGCGGACTGCGCTGGAGAGACCGGTACCCAGGCTCTCCCCCCCGATATAACATCACTTGGGACACGGCCTGTTGGGGCTTCCGTCTGTGCCCGAGGGCGGGTTGGCGCTGTGGTCGTCTGGGTGCCAGATCGGCGGGCCATCGTGACCACAGGGTGAGCGGCGCCACGGAGACTGCCCTCCGCCATCTTTGCTCCAGTGACCAGGTAGTTGGGACCGCCAGGCTCAGAGACAGACAGGCATAATATCGCTTCGGGTTCAGGCAGCTTGTGTGTAACCTGCTCCCAGGTGCTGGGCTGATCTGCAGTGACCAGCGCGCCAGATCTGCTGTGGGACTTCTGCCTGGTGGAGGGACGCCCCCTCCCCCCCCCAGGAGAGATCACACACCCCTGCACAGGGCAGGAGCCTGCCAGCCTCCCTTTGGCGACCTCTGCTCCAGGAATCCACTAGGCTGAGCCTTTAGATGTGCAAGGCCTCCCCAATATAAGATCACTTGGGGCAAAGCACATTAGGGCTCCAAAGTCACTCAGGAGCAGGCAGGCCCCAGAAATCGGTGCCAGGGGAATCCTGGTAATCCAGGGGGGGCAGAAATAGCTTTGCAGGCTCACAGGAGGTCCAACCAACAGCCAGTGGCAGCAGGACCAACTAACACCAGAGGTATCCAGATGGCAAAAGGCAAACGTAGGAATGTTACTAACAGTAATCAAAGTAAGGTGGGACCATCCGAACCCAACTCTCCAACAGCAGCAAGTCCTGGATACCCCACCACACCCGAAAGACAAGATCTGGATTTAAAATCACTTCTCATGATGCTATTAGAGGATCACAAGAAGGACACAAATAAATCTCATAAAGAGTTACAGGAGACCATGAATCAACGGTTAGAAGCCCTTACAAAGGAAACACAAAAATCGCTTAGAGAAATGCGGGAGAACATGGATCAAAAGATGGAGGCGCACAAGGAGACAACACAAAAATCGCTTAACGAGATGAATCAACGGGTAGATGCACTCACAAAGGAATCACAAAATTTGCATAAAGAAATGCAGAAGAATATGGGTCAACAGATGGATGCCCATAAGGAGGCAACACAAAAATTGCTTAAAGAAATGAATCAACGGTTAGATGCCCTTACAAAGGAAACACGAGAACTGCTTAAAGAAATGCAGGAGACGATGGATCAACAGATGGAATCCCATGAGGAGGAAACACAAAAATCGCTCAGAGAAATGCAGGAGAACGTGGGTCATCAGGAAGAAATCCTGAAAGAGGTAATGCAAAAATACCTTAAAGAAATACAGGAAAATACAAACAAACAAGTGAAGGATCTCAGCAAATCCATCCAGGAACTAAAAAAGGAAGTAGAAACAACTAAGAAATCACAAAGGGAGACAACTTTGGAGATAGAAAACCTTGGGAAGAAATCAGGAGTCATAGATGCAAACATCAACAATAGAATACAAGAGATGGAAGAAAGAATCTCAGGTGCTGAAGATTCCATAGAAAGCATCGACTCAACAGTCAAAGAAAATGCAAAATGCAAAAAACGCGTAACCCAAAACATCCAGGAAATCCAGGACACAATGAGAAGACCAAACCTAAGGATTATAGGTATAGATGAGAGTGAAGATTTGCAACTTAAAGGGCCAGTAAACATCTTCAACAAAATTATGGAGGAAAACTTCCCTAACTTAAAGAGAGAGATGCCGATGAACGTACAAGAAGCCTACAGAACTCCAAACAGACTGGACCAGAACAGAAATACCTCCCGTCACATAATAATCAAAACACCGAATGTTCTAAACAAAGAAAGAATACTAAATGCAGTAAGAGAAAAGGGCCAAGTAACATACAAAGGAAGACCTATCCGAATCACATCAGACTTCTCACCAGAGACTATGAAAGCCAGAAGATCCTGGGCAGATCTCATGCAGACACTAAGACAGCACAAATGCCAGCCTAGACTACTATACCCAGCAAAACTCTCAATCACCATAGATGGAGAGACCAAGATATTCCATGATAAAACCAAATTTTCACAATATCTTTCCACAAATCCAGCCCTGCAACGGATAATAGGTGGAAACCTCCAATACAGGGAGAGAAACATCACCCTGGAAAAAATGAGATAATAACCTTCTTGAATCAAACCCAAAAGTAGATAACCACTCAAACATAAAGATAGCGTCAAGAATGGCAGATGGCAATAATCACTATGCCTTAATCTCTCTTAATATCAATGGTCTCAATTCCCCAATTAAAAGACATAGACTAGCAGACTGGATACGTAAACAGGACCCAGCATTTTGCTGCATGCAGGAAACGCACCTCAGTGTCAAAGACAAACACTACCTCAGAGTAAAAGGCTGGAAAACAATTTTACAAGCAAATGGCCCCAAGAAACGAGGTGGAGTAGCCATCCTAATATCGGATAAAATTGATTTTCAACCCAAAGTCATCAAAAAAGACACAGAAGGACACTACATACTGATCAAGGGAAAAATCCACCATCAAGAACTCTCAATCCTGAATATCTATGCTCCAAATGCAAGGGCACCCTCATTCGTAAAAGAAACTTTACTAAAACTCAAAGCACACATCGCACCGCACACAATAATAGTGGGTGACTTCAACACCCCGCTCTCTGAAATGGATCGTTCAGGAAAGCAGAAACTAAACAGGGACACAGTGAATCTAATTGAAGCCTTGGACCAAATGGAACTAACTGATATATATAGAACATTTCATCCTAGAGCTAAAGAATACACCTTCTTCTCAGCTCCTCATGGTACCTTCTCCAAAATTGACCATATAATTGGTCACAAATCAGACCTCAACAGATACAAGAAGATAGAAATAATCCCATGCCTCCTATCAGATCACTATGGAATAAGGGTGGTCTTCAATGGCAACAAAAACAAAAGAAAACCCACGTACACATGGAGGCTGAACAATGCTCTACTCAATGATAACTTGGTCAAGGTGGAAATAAAGAAAGAAATCAAAGACTTTTTGAAAGTTAATGAAAATGAAGGCACAACATACCCTAACTTATGGGACACAATGAAAGCAGTGCTAAGAGGAAAATTCATAGCCCTGAGTGCCGCCAAAAAGGAACGAGAGACAGCATACACTAACAGCTTAATGGCACACCTGAAAGCCCTGGAACAAAAAGAAGCAAATACACCAAAGAGGAGTAGAAGGCAGGAAATCATCAAACTCAGGGCTGAAATCAATCAAGTAGAAACAAATAAAACCATACAAAGAATCAACAAAACGAGGAGTTGGTTCTTTGAGAAAATCAACAAGATAGATAAGCCCTTAGCCAGACTAACCAGAGGGCACAGAGATAGTATCCAAATTAATAAAATCAGAAACGAAAAGGGAGAGATAACAACAGAAACTGAGGAAATTAAAAAAATCATCAGATCCTACTACAAAAACCTGTATTCAACACAACTAGAAAATCTTGAGGAAATGGACAATTTCCTTGACAGATACCAAGTACCAAAATTAAATCAGGATCAAATAGACCATCTAAACCGTCCTATAAGCCCTGAAGAAATAGAAGTTGTCATTGGAAGTCTTCCAACCAAAAAAAGCACAGGTCCAGATGGTTTTAGTGCAGAATTCTATCAGACCTTCAAAGAAGACCTAACACCAATACTCTTCAAACTGTTCCACAAAATAGAAACAGAAGGAACACTACCCAACTCGTTCTATGAAGCCACAATTACACTAATACCAAAAGCACACAAAGATCCGACAAAGAAAGAGAATCTCAGGCCAATCTCTCTTATGAATATCGATGCAAAAATACTCAATAAAATTCTTGCCAACCGAATCCAAGAACACATCAAAACGATCATTCACCACGATCAAGTAGGCTTCATCCCAGGGATGCAGGGATGGTTCAATATAAGGAAATCCATCAATGTAATCCACTACATAAACAATCTCAAAGAAAAAAACCACATGGTCATCTCATTAGATGCTGAGAAAGCATTTGACAAAATTCAGCATCCTTTCATGCTAAAGGTCTTGGAAAGATCAGGAATTCAAGGCCCATATCTAAACATAGTAAAAGCAATTTACAGCAAACCAGTAGCCAGCATCAATCTAAACGGAGAGAAACTTGAAGCAATCCCACTAAAATCAGGGACTAGACAAGGCTGCCCTCTCTCTCCATATCTTTTCAATATAGTACTTGAAGTTCTAGCTAGAGCAATTAGACAAGAAAAAGAGGTCAAAGGGATACAAATTGGAAAGGAAGAAGTCAAACTATCACTATTTGCAGACGATATGATAGTATACATAAGCGACCCAAAGAACTCCACCAGAGAACTCCTACAGCTGATAAACGACTTCAGCAAAGTGGCCGGATATAAAATCAACTCAAGCAAGTCAGAAGCCTTCCTATACTCAAAGGATAAGCAGGCTGAGAAAGAAGTAAGAGAAATAATACCCTTTACGATAGCCACAAACCATATTAAGTATCTTGGCGTGACGCTAACCAAACAAGTGAAAGATCTGTATGACAAGAACTTCAAGTCTCTGAAGAAAGAAATTGAAGAAGACCTCGGAAGATGGAAAAATCTGCCATGCTCATGGATTGGCAGGATTAATATAGTAAAAATGAGCATCTTACCAAAAGTAATACACAGATTCAATGCAATCCCCATCAAAATCCCAACTCAATTCTTCATAGAGTTAGAAAGAGCAATTCAAAAATTCATCTGGAATAACAGAAAACCCAGAATAGCTAAAACTATTCTCAAGAGTAAAAGAACCTCTGGGGGAATCAGTATCCCGGACCTCAAGCTGTACTACAGAGCAATAGTGTTAAAAACTGCATGGTATTGGTACAGTAACAGACATGTAGATCAATGGAACAGAATTGAAGACCCAGAAATGAATCCACACTCCTATGGTCACTTGATCTTTGACAAAGGAGCTAAAACCATCCAGTGGAAAAAAGATAGCCTTTTCAACAAATGGTGCTGGCTCAGCTGGAGGTCAACATGCAGAAGAATGCAAATTGACCCATCCTTATCTCCTTGCACTAAGCTCAATTCTAAGTGGATCAAAGATCTCCACATAAAACCAGACACACTGAAACTAATAGAAGGGAAACTAGGGAAGAACCTTGAACATATGGGCACAGGGGAGAATTTCCTGAACAGAACTCCAATAGCTTATACTCTAAGATCAAGAATAGACAAATGGGACCTCATTAAATTACAAAGTTTTTGCAAGGCAAAAGACACCGTCAAAAAGACAAAGCGGCAACCAACTAACTGGGAAATGATCTTTACCAACCTTACATCCGACAGAGGGCTAATATCCAAGATATACAAAGAACTCAAGAAGTTAAACTCCAGAGAGGCAAGTAACCCTATTAAAAAATGGGGTACAGAGCTCCACAAAGAGTTCTCACCTGAAGAATATCTAATGGCTGAGAAGCACCTAAAGAGATGTTCATCATCCTTAGTCATTAGGGAAATGCAAATCAAAACAACCCTGAGATTCCATCTCACACCAGTCAGGATGGCTAAGATCAAAAACACAGGAGACAGCAGTTGTTGGCGAGGATGTGGAGAAAGAGGAACACTCCTCCACTGCTGGTGGAATTGCAGGCTGGTACAACCACTCTGGAAAGCAGTCTGGCGGCTCCTCAGAAAACTGGGCATGACACTTCCGGAGGATCCGGCTATACCACTCTTGGGCATATACCCAGAGACTTTACCTGCATCCAATAAGGACACATGCTCCACTATATTCATAGCAGCCTTATTTATAATAGCCAGAAGCTGGAAAGAACCCAGATGTCCCTCAACGGAGGAATGGATTCAGAAGATGTGGTATATTTACACAATGGAATACTACTCTGCAATTAAAAACAATGAATTCACGAAATTCCTAGGCAAATGGTCAGAACTTGAAAATATCATCCTTAGTGAGGTAACCCAATCACAAAAGATCACACATGGTATGAAGTCACTGATAAGGGGATATTGACCCAGAATCTCAGAATACCCTAGACACAATCAGCATATCAATAGATTTCTAAAAAGATGGAAGGAGAGACCCCTGGTCCTGGAAAGACTGGATGTAGGGGAACGCCAGGACAGAGTAATGAGAGGGGGTTGAACGGAGAAAAGAGGGAGGGAAGGGGGCTTATGGGACCTTCGGGGAGGGAGGAAACGGGAAAGGGGAAGTGATTTGGAATGTAAATTAAAAAAATAAAATTAAATTAAATTAAAAAAAAAAATAATAGAACCTACCCCATGGGACCACTGTAAGAATTAAATTGGCTAGCCTATAACAAAGGAACAGAACGGAATAAGACTCGTGACTGATGCTCTCATAAACATTGCTTGGGCCAAGCTTTTTTGCTGAATATTATGTGAGCATGTAGAGGAGAGTAAAGGTGGCTGATTCAGAGTTGAGAGTAAGCTAAAAAGCAGGTTAGACTAATCTGTGCCTGGAAGCCTGGAAAATGCAAGCTTCCGGTCTCTTGTCAGCTCTGCAGATTTCTTTTCTTTCCAGAAAGAGTGTGATGTATACTCTTCTGGATGGTTGTATAGACACTGGCACCACTTTTACACAGGCATTGAAAAGCGCTATTTTATTTTATATAGAGGATAAAAAGAAATAGTGTTTTCGAAGTAATGTCGAAGGTGGATTATATGATTTCACCAGCAGGAGGCGCTGTTCCTGTGCAAATCATGTAGAACAGGCAAATGCCCCAAACTGTTTAGCATCATTCAATAAAGACTTCTAGTCTGTTGTTGACACTTGTGAATTCCAGTGTTGGCTAATAAAAATTCTTTTTCAGTTCCTTGCCCACAACTTCAATCTGTATGATTGCAACGTGAGAAGAGTGGAAAGCCATCTCCTAGAAAACGAGATATCTGTTGTTCAAAGTCTGTGCAGGCTTCTAAATATTCAAAGCAGAATTTAAAACACGACATTTGTAGAGAATTATTAACGACATATAATTTGGTTTCTTTGTTATGATTTATACATAGCATTTAAAAATCAATCAATTTTACATCACTTGCAATCGAGTTAAATAATAATCACATAAAAACAAGGTCAAGATTGTGTTGTTATTTCATGTCTTCAGTTTGCTGTTCTGTGTTGTGAATTTGTTCTCTTGGCATAGGAATAATCAGAAAATATGATTTTCTAGTACTTGGAAAGTAATCGAGTAAATCAATAGAATGCCTTTGTTACAGGAATATGATAAAGTTATAAAGTTATAAATATGGGACAGATATTACCTTCCCAATATGGAGTTTTCATATATTCAAGGTGTATACTTGAATGAAAAATAGGTGCATTTTGTGTGTGTGTGTGTGTTTTAATATGTTTTTTACCTTTGTCCTGAAAAAGTAACTGAAGTTAATGAATTATTTATCCATTGTACCGTATTGGTCTTTGTAGGACTGAAACAGTTTGAGTAGATTTGGTTAGTTCTCTTTGCTCAAAACTGATGCTTCACTAGAAACCTCTGAAGGAGATTTTGCCTATTAAATTTGTATCTCAAAAACAGGTCTTCAGGACAGGCAGTGGTGGCACGTGCCTTTAATCCCAGAATTTGGGAGGCAGAGGCAGAGGCAGGTGGATTTCTGAGTTTGAGGCCAGCCTGGTCTACAGAGTGAGTTCCAGGACCGTCAGCCAGGGCTATACAGAGAAACTCTGTCTCAAAAAACCAAAAACCAAACCAAACCAAACCAAAAACCAAAAAAAAAAAAAAAGAGAAAACCCCACAGGTCTTCAGTCAACTTTCAATAGTCACAAAGAAGCCACCGTCTTAGTTCACCTTGTGCTTTGGTACCTTAATACCTGAGACTAGGTCATTTAAAATGAGCAATATTTATTGACTCACATTTCTGGAAGCTAAGAAGTCTACTATCAAAATATAAATTAGCATCAGGTAAAGTCTTCTGGCTGCATTGCCCAATAGCAGACGTCAAAATGGAGACCAACCCAGAGGCAAACTCACGTTTTTATAATGATACCTAATCTATCCATGAAGGTGGGTGCTCTTGATCTAATCATCTCTTAACCCACGTACTTGTTAATACTACTGTAGCCATTAAGCTTCAGTGTAAGATTCGGGGAGGACAATATTCAGAGCACGGCAGCCACTCTGCAAATTTAACTTTCTTGGCAGCTACTTTTACATTTTGCCACACAGAGGGCAGAAGGATGTTTGAATTTCCTTTAGTGAGAGAAGTGTTTGTAGTATAATTGTGGCTGAGCACTCTATGTTTCCACATTAGTTTCATAAAGTGCAACAGGCAACTACACAAAGAGAAGAAAAACACATTTTTCTTATTCTTTAAAATTTTTTATTGATTCCTTGAGATGAGAATGTGTGTGTGTGTGTGTGTATGTATGTGTGTATATATATATATATATATATATATATGTTTTTAGTTAATTAATTTGTATTTTAAAAGGCCACGCCTTGTAACCCTGGATGGTCTGGAACTCACTATGTATACCAGACTCACCTGGGAACTCACAAAGACCCACCTGCCTCTGCCTTCCTAGTATTAGGCTTTAAGGCCACTGTGCTCAGCCTTATGGTATGTTTTTAAGTGTCAGTTCCAGGAAATGTGATACGTGAAACTCCAAGCCTTGTGCATAACAAATATCAAAACACTCACACAGAAATGCTAACCTTTATGGTGAACAGTAGACTGTAAACAATGTACTTGTTTTAGAAGCAACAACCACTGATTTTGTGATGCTATTTAACATTGTATATGTATTAGTCAGTTTTTCATCACTGTGACAAAATACTTGCTATAAACAACTTAAAAGAATGAAACATTTGTTTTGGTTCGTAATCTCAGAAACTCAGTCCTCATGACCCCATGGCTCTGTGGTTCTGGGACATGATGAGGCAGAACATCATGACAGAGACACTATATGGAAGCAAAGAGCTGTTCATCTCATGGGTCTGGAAGCAGAGAGACAGAGATGAAGAATCTGGGCAAGATATGCTCATCAAAGGCATACTCACAGTGACCCTTCCCTTCAACTAGGCCCTATCTCTAGTTTCCACCCTGTCTCAGTAATATGGAACTTATAAATTCACAAATCCATTAATAATTGCTTCCCTTAGAGCCATCATGATCTGACCACCTTCCAGGAACATCATCATCTGAAGTCTAAGTCCATGAACCTTTTTTTTTTTAGAGCAGGGAGTTGATCCAAATCATACAATTATTTACCAGACACAAACTATAATGTTTAGCTAAATTCAGATAATAACTTTCTGTCTTTAGGTATGGGCATTGTGTCATCAGAAAGGAGGTTATTGTTGAGTCAGCTACTGATGGTTTTACTGCAAACCTGAGGAAGAGTTAGTCACTACGCATTGCCAGTTTGAGTGGAATCTATGCAGAGAGTGGCAGGCAAGTAATTTGATTTGCAGGGCTGAGTGAGGACTAATCCATTCCAGGTAGGCATCAGTTAGACTGAGCATCCTCAAGAAGTCAGAGACACTGGGAGAAACCTGTGGATCTGGGGAGTAAGGATATATTATTTTTCTGTTACTGCTGTGATAAAACACCATGACCAAACCAAACATGAGAGGAAAGGGTTTATCTTACTAATGCTTCTAGTTAACATCCCATTACTGAGGGAAATCAGAGCAGAAATTTAAGCAGGGCAGAAAGCTGGAAGCAGGAGCTGATGAAGAGGCCATAGAGTGGTGCTATTTATAGCTTGCTCAGCCTGGTTTTTCATAGAATCCAGCCCTGGGATGGCCCCACCCTCAATGGACTAGGCTCTCCCACATCAATCACCAATTAAGAACATGCCCTAAAGGCCTGCCTATACCCTGATCTTATGGAGACATTTTCTTAGTTGAGAATTCCTCCCTCAGATGATTCTTGCTTGTGACAAATTGGCACCAAACTAAGTCAGGACACTTACAAGAGCTATCCAGTGAAAAGGTTTAGAGAACAAGGACTTCATTTACTTAGAAATATAAGTAAGGTGGTGGTTTCAACTTAACTAGATATGGAAACAACTCAGAGATCATCTGTGGGGCACACATGAGAGAGATTCTTGATCAGTTTAATTAAAATGGGGAACACCATGCTAGACTTTATCTTTTTATGTTCATTTAATAACATGTCCATTATTTTTATGATTGGTATTAAAATATATATTGTGTTGAACATAATAAAAATAAAAATTATAATTAAAAAAGAAAAAAAGAAAAGAAAACCCATTCATAATATTTATTTATTCTACCAATTCTGTTCCTTGAGAGCAGTGACTCTGAACCTGTGTGTTACAACCCCCTTGGTTGTCACATATCAGATATTTATATTACTATTCATGACAATAGTAAAATTATAGTTATGAGGTAGCAATAAAATAATTTTGTGATTGGGAGTCACCACAACATGAGAAACTGTATTAAACAGTTATAGCATTAGGACGGTGGAGAGTCACTGCTCTAGAGAGTCACCCTAATACAGGAGCTAACTATTCTCTTTACTTATGTTTCATCTAATATTTACTCAGTTCTCATGATCATTTGCTGGCTCCTTTGGATAGATAAAATGCAATGGCAACCCATAGTAATAGACCATGTAAATATTATCACTGCCATACAATTTGACTTGGGATATTTTTATTGAATAGAACCAAGTTATCATGATTTGGCATGCTTTTTCCCTCTCATAGCTAGGTTTTATTTATTCGTTTTTATTATACAGGGTTATAAAAGGATATTTTAATGTAAGTATAAAATGTACTTTGAACATTTCCCCCTTGTACTAACTAGTTTTATGTCAACTTGACACAGGCTAGAGTCATTTGAGTAAAGAGACTTTCAACTGAGAAAATCCTTCCATAAGATTGACCTGTAGGCAAGTCTGTAGGGAATTTTCTTAATTAACAATTTATAGGGGAGGACCCAGCCCATTGTGGATGATACCACCTCTGGGCTGGCGGTTCTGAGTGCTACAAGAAAGAAAATTTAGCAATCCACACCGAGCAAGCTAGTAAGCAGTGGTCCTCCACGGCCTTTGCAGTTTCTACCTCCAGGTTCCTGCTCTGAGTTCTGGCCTGACTTCCTTGGATGATGGACTGTAAACTATAAGATGAAGTAAAGCCTTCCTTCCCCAAGTTGTTTGTAATCACAGCATTTTATCACAGCAATAGCAGCCCTGAGATACCCTGTTCTCCCTCACCTTTTATTCCTCTTGCCATAAGTTCTTTGGTTTATCTAGACAATTTCATTCCTACTTTCACGTGCACTTGCATTTTCTGGGTTCATCGGCCAACCTTTGCTTCCTGCCATCAGAGGTGTGTGAGACTTATTCTTGCTCCCAGCAGTGTGGAAGTGCTTCCTCTGCGGTCCGCAGTGCCGAGGGACCGGAAAGAGTAAGCTAGTGTCCAGTGGTTGCGTCAATTATCCCTGCTTTCAGTTTCAAAGTATTCTTTTGCCAGGCATCACTGCCAATAATGTGTCTAACCTTTGTTGGCTTGTTTACCTGCAGAGATAGTGTATTCTAGAGTAAGGGAAAGGGTCAGCTCAGGAACTTTGGAAAGGTCATGAACCGATTTTCCCTCCAGGAAGAGAGAGGCTAATTAATAGTCTTCAGACTACAGGCCAGGGGGGCGGGGAACCGACCTGCGGGTGGGGACACATTCTGAAGGTCTGACCATTGGCCACTTACCTCATTCTCTAGAGACCAATCAGTTTAAAGGTAACACTATTCTGCCAATCACATTGTGCCTAATGGCGGCTGCCCTGAGGACTGTATAAAGGCCCACTGGATGGGTTGTGTGTGGTTATTCTCTCCTCATATGCTGGGCGATCCCAGCATGCTGGACTAAAAAAATTCCTCTTGCTTTTTGCATCAATTCCTGTCTCCATGTTGTTCACTCAGGGGTCTCTGGTGAGTTAAGGCTCCCCAGAGTCTTACATTAGTACTTCCTTACAATTCCCATAGACCTTGCTGGGCCTCTTGTTGTGGTAGGATGTCATATGCTAAGCAGCTGCCAGGTAATCCTTATGGATCTCACCTGGTTTCTTAAGTTCACTTACAGTCATTGTCTCCTATAGAAATAGAGATTGATATATACCATGTTGTCTCACTGAGCCACTTGAAAGAGGTTTCTAATCTTCCACCTTACCCAGATTATTGACAACCTTTTTGGCTTTATGGAGGTGTAGAACCATATCGATATTTGCTATATTTTTCACTTTAAATATGTTTTGCAACAAATTATATGAGGTATTCAGTGCATTGTCACAAAACAGGATTTGTGTTAGGTGATGTAAATGTTCTGAGCACATTTAAGGTATAGGCTGGGCTGGACTCTTAAATTTGGTAGGTAGGTATATTAAATGCCTTTCAAATCAGATACTTGGTCTATGATGACCTTATGAGGATGAAACCTCATTCTAAGTCAAACAGTATAGCACATGGTTGATTAAAAAGACTGAGCAGGTGTTATGGTAGTGCATATTAACTGTCAGTGTGACTGAGAAATGCATGGGAGACAAGTGAAGTTCACCTCTAGGGATGCCTATGAACTCATTTCTGTAGAGGATCACTTCTGGAGGGCTCCGTCACAGCACAAAAATCCTTGGATTCATAATCTTATGAGAAGATTGGGAGCTGGTAAAAAGGATGAGGTAGAGGGCCTCTTGGTAGGTCACTGAGCGGTTTCCCTGGGAACTGTAATTGTCCCAGCCCTTTCTTTACTTCCTGGGTGTCAGGATATGAACCACCCTGTTCACTCCACTGTCCCTAACATGATGGAAGGTTATCTCTGAGATTGTAAACTAGATAGAATCTCTCCATCCCTACATTGTTCTCTCTAGCATATAAGCGCTGAATACACACCTTCATCCTTTCAAGAAGATATAGGAAAGGCCATCAAATAACTAGCAGGAACTACAGTGTACTGGTGTACCATTTAGAGCTGTGGTGTGGTTCTGGAATTGATTTTAGTAATTTATGTTACTGTAATAAAGTGTGGCAAAGCTTCATTTTTCATTTTGCCTTCAACATATTATTGTCTATGCTTTAGAATATCCTTGTGAACACTCTTATAGTCAAGTATCATCTCAGTCAGTTTGGGCTAATGTGACAGCAAAACACCATAGACTCGGTAGCTTTAACAACATACATTTCTCGTAGTTCTGGAGAGTAGCCATAAGGGCTGAGGAGGTGATCACGGTTGGGTTTTCCTGAGGCTTCTCATCACTTACACAGCTGACTTAGCTGTGCCTACACCCAATGGAAGAGAGCAAGGGCAGCCAGTGCTCTTAACCACCAAGCTGCATCTCCAGCCCATTTACTGCTTTCCTTATAAGGCCTGTAATTTTGTAGTGAGAGACCTACCCTCATGAGTTCATTTACACTCAGTTATGGACAAGAGGTCCTACTTACCAAACCTGTCAGATTGGTGCTTAGGTTCCAAATATATTAGTTTTGGAAGTACAAACATTTATTTTGTAATGGGAATACTCCGGGAAATAACTTTTAATAGGATCATGTCATAGTACATGTCTGTACTTGATTATAGATAATATCTGCGTGTGTGCACAGTTTAGTCTGACTTGTTTCTACTGAATCATATGATTTTGCAATGCAGTGGTGGGAAGAGCTGGAGAGACATCCATTCTCTAATCATTGCTGGCATTTTAGTTGTTCCTGTTTTGAATGGAACAAAATCCATCATTTGCAATCCCTTCATACTGGAGGAAGGCTTCTTCAGATGCTCCATCTGCTTACTCTAACAAAGGCAGTTCAGGAACAATGTAAAAACACATGAACTGTGCGCAAAGAACTTCAAACATGGTCTAATTGCAGATAACTCAGTCTTTGCACCCCAAGTTCTGAACCACAGGGAAGGATCAAGACGACCACAGCAGATGACTGTGAGCCATTGAAAACTGTCCCTGTGAAGTGAGGAAGGAATGGAGCCACATGCATGATTGGTGGCTGCTCAGACTCTTCCAGCAATGAACTTTGCCTATTCATTTAATTTTCAATATTCTTATCTCTCAAGATCTTTAGTACATAGTACAGCACCTGAAAAGACAGAGAAACCTCATTTTCAACTTATTTTAATTTTTTTTCTATTCCTTAGTCATTGCTTAGGTGTTCTTGGATTTATGACTTTGAATCTCTGAGTGGGTGACATTTTTTTTTCTATAACTCCTGGAGGTACCATGTTGGCATTTACTGACTCTGTTTACTAGTTTGCTTTCTAATGCTGTGATAACACCAAGATCCTGAGGATACCAGGAAATGACACTAACCAAAGTCGGCTCCTAGTGGAAAAGGTTAACTTGGCTCACATGTACCGATCACAATCCATCACTGAGGGAAGTAAGGGTAGGAGCTCAAGGAGGAGCAGAGGAAGTGACCATGGAAGGAAGCTTGTGAGAAAGCTCTCTCTCTCTCTCTCTCTCTCTCTCTCTCTCTCTCTCTCTCTCTCTCTCTCTCTGTTCCCCCCTCTGTCTCTGTCTCTTTCCCAATGAGGTAAACCAAGGATTATCTGCCCAGGAGTGGCATCAGCCACAGTGGGCTGGTGCTGAGAACCAGCTTGGGTAGGTCTGGGTTCCTGAGAGAAGAGGTATTTGAGAGCAGCGAAAGAAATGACTCGAAATCAAATCATGGGTTACAAGCTGTCAGTCTCTGCTCAAGACAGCTTTTCATACTGCTCTCAGTGTTCTGTTCTGCTCCATACAACTTTCTCTTGCTAGTCTAAAAACTCTCTGGATAGCTCATCTCTTGAAGACCAAAAATCCAAGTCTTTTATTTTACATATCATGTCAGTCTTTATTCTAGGTTTGATTTACCCATAAATCAGCATCCCAAGGACCCCAGCCACTTTATTCTTAGGAATACAACAATACAAGCACAGACAATAAGATAGTTGGGTGGGACCCTGCTCTGAAATTCCCATTCTGACCATATCTGGACCTAAATTAGCTCTGTCTCAGGGTGATCTTGAACTCAGGAATCCACCTGCCTTTGTAAGCATCAACAAAACAGCTTAGCTGGGTGGGCATCTTGCTTTGCAGTCACCACTCCCTAAACCTCTTAATCTCCTTCCTTGGCATCTCCCTGACAAGCTGGTTCATAGTTACCTCTGCCCCTTTAGATCTGTTCAGCTCCTTATAAATCCATACTGCATGCTTATATTGTGCATAGTTGAGGATTATACATTTTTGAATTCATGTTTTCAGCGTTCTTTCCCACAGACTTAAGGGCTAGCCTGAGACACTCACACATCCTCACCTCCCTGATTTGTGTTGTCTCTTATTATCATGGAGTCATTAACCTTGGCAGAGAAAGCATTCCGCAAAGGAGGAACATTAAAATGTGTACACTATTATACAAACAAACCCTTTGCCCACAGCAACCATTAACACTCATGGAGAACCACTCCTGCTGACTGTTTCAGGGGCAGGAAACCATTTCATGGTCATGCTGGACTCGGCAGGCTAGACCTTTGCACATAAATCATTTATTGAGAAAATATCCCATAGACATGCCCACAGGCCAATCTAACCAGGGAAATTCCTCAACTGAGGTTCAAGTTTTCCAGGTGACTCTAATTGTGTCAAAACTAAACAGGACAAAGTATTTGCATTGTGTTGTTTGAAAGCAGTAATTGGAAAAATAAAAGAAAGAAACAAATGGGTGAAAACATTTAAGGCTTATTTTGGTAAGAAACCAGTGAAGTGTGTCATAGGGTATTTATCTACAGTAGGTTAATATTCTCATCTATTGAAAATCTCTCTGTGTGTGAAACTGTGTATAGTGTAATTAAGCATGTAGTTTTATTGGATCATGTTGAAAATAATATTGTAAAGTTCTCAGAAGAATTATGTCAGACAGAACCCCAAGGAACTAGACTCCCCTTACCTACAGTGGAGCTTCAATTCACTACTGTATCTGGTGTACTTACTTGCTGGTAAGGAGCCAGACCCAATGGCTTTAGAGACTAAGTATTTCCTGTACTCTTTCTGTGCATGTATTTCAAGGATAGACTATCAGGTGGCTAGTCATGATGTCAGGTCAATTATTCAACAGTTAAACGCTCTAATTTAGGATAGAGTTTTAAAATTATCTTTCTTATTTTCAAAATTTTTGTTAGGATTAGGTTTACTGTATCAGTGTGATTGGTTTTGTGTGTGTGTGTGTGTGTGCATGAGTGTGTGTGTGTGTTGTATTTTTCAATCTATTTGCTTAAATTTTTTTCTAGCTTTTTCCAAAGTGAAGTCTAAAATTGATATCAAACACACGTTTTAAAATTAAGTATCCTTATGTTCAAGGCACCGTGCTAAATTCTTTAAACAAAAACCAAAGCCATTCTGCTCTTTATTTTTTTTAACCCATTGATTACACTTTTTGTTCTATAATTATGGTATAGTCTCTCAGGATTAGAATCTGGTCATCTCTCTTGAAGTTTGAAAGTCTGCCATAGAAGTAACATTACATAGACTGAGCAGGTTATATTTCAGAACACACACACACGCACACGCACACACACACACACACACATACACACACACACACATGATTGTATATAATCACAATTAATAAAAAAGAGGCCAGGGATTTGAAATAGATCAAAAGGGGGTAAACAGGAGGGTTTGGAAAGAAGAAAGGGAAGGAAGAAATGTTAGAATTGCATTATAATATCAAAAAGAAAAAATAGAATTCACGGAAGCAATTAATGAAGGTGAGGGGAAGCATGAACAGATATGCATGAAAAGAAGGTTAAGGTGGCAAGTAAGGATAACCCCATAAGAGGGTAACTAGACATGAGGCAGAAAGGAGAGAATCAAGTAGCAATAAACTATTAGGAAGAGTTTCTAGTGAGAGTCAAGTGGGACAAAGCCTAAGAAATGATATTAGCATTTTGTGAAACTGTATGGTCATGTGATCTAACATGTGCATTCTGACCTCTTTGCAAGGCTGTCCTTGGATTCCCTCTTTTGATTTCTGCATAATGTCTAGTTTTCATTTTTAATTCTTAGCTTTCATTAGCATTTCCTTCTTATGTTAGCTATCATTCCACTTTAAAAAGATGCTTTCTTCTCTGTAACAGCAAACATTTTATTCTTCCACATTAGCCAGAGTCTCCGTCTTTTGTTCCTTGGCTGATATTTTTCCCAGAACTTTGAGAAGGTACATGAAGCTGTGTTTCTGTTTCTTGGGTGCTTTAAAAGACTCTGCTTCTAATGGACAATTCTTGCACTTTATCGTTTATTTTCTTAAAATTATTTTACAGTGATTATTATTATTTGAACTCATATTACTTCTTAAAATCCCGAAACTGTTTTAGATCAGTTACCTCTTCCAGCCAAACTGTGAAGTTCAGACTGTGACCAAAGATTGTCATTCCTCCCTTGACAAGAAAGTTGTTTATATACAATTTTTTTTTTACTGTGGTGTTACCCAATGTTACCATTACAATTTTGATGTATCTTCAGCCTTCCTTTAGAGCATTTTAAATTTGCATTTCTTATTTTTGAGAATTTTATATGAGTATTCTATTTACATAATTTTCATCCCTTCTTTCTATTCTAACTCCTCTTGTGTCCCCCCTCTCTCTATGGAGTCATGGCAAACATGCAATGTAAAACTAACCAATACATACGTGTTGTTAGCAAAGAATGCTTCATCATGTGTCTGCTTTAGCAAAACATCCGTTCACCTGTGTCTGCTTCAGTGAAACATTCTTTCACATGTTTGCCCCAGCAAAACATCATCTGACACAATTGACTTTCCAAAGAAACCATAAGATTCCACTTCAGGGAAAAGAGGTAAATTAATAAAAACATGAAGGATTGGAGCAACTTCTTTCTGTTCTTCGGACCCTGGAGACCTTCTTGTTGGGGGCCACTGTAGTCCCTCCTATTGTTTATGCTGATGCTGAACTTGTCCTATATAGACAGTGGTAGGTGTGATTTTCCTTTAGAATGAATGGATTTATTAAGTATATAGCAAGTAGAGGCAAAGCAACAAAGCAGCAAGCAACAGGTGAACAGAGGAGCAGACACTTGCTCCTCCTGATCTGGATCAAAGGGCTGGAGAAGCCTATGGAAACAGTCATCTGGAAGCTCTGATTGGCAGAGCATCCCAGGAAGGATGCCTTTCCCTCAGGTGAGACTTCCAGTTAGCCATTATCATCCCAGGCATTTCTGTATTATTTGACAAGCAGCAGCTAACTCTTAACTCTTGAGAAGGTGCCAGACAGTCCTGGGGGATGCTTTACTGTCCAGCTACTCTCCAACACAGTGTTTACACTTTTAGGGTGTTTTGTTATTCTTTTTTCTCTTTGTAACGGATTAACCCCAGACAAGGAGTGTTTGAGAATATTGGAGTAGATCATACAAATCTTAAAGCAGAAAATTGTTTCAAAATTATTAAGTATACAGCAAGTAGAGGCAGATCTTTGGAAGTAAAGATGTCTGTGTGCTAATTTGGTTAGGATCATTCCACAAAACATTCAGAGTTGTCCTTGACTTTCATTAAAGTAAATACTTTCTTCTCATGTGTAGAGTTATGAATAAGCAAGTTGCTGATATATTTACATATACATATAAATAAGTACATCACAGGGAAGACAGAACAAGGCAATGTGCTCATCCTCTTCCCAGTATAGTTAATGCAACATCTCCTTCCACCTCAAAGACTTTAATGTGTTCAAAGACTTTAATGTGTTCATGTTTGAGAGAATTTATGAGGAAAATCAAGTCTTCAATTGTTTAAAAAATGCAAGAAATGTTGGATTAAAAAATCAAATATTTTCTGTTGCTGATTTTTATAAACCTTTAGAAACAAATAATAACAAAAGGAAATAAAAACTCCTGAACGATATTTTTAATGCAATATGCTTTAGCTTGAAATGATGTGTTTCAGACTTGTAAAGAGTAATAATGTAAGTAACTGGAAGAAATCCCTGAGGGCCTGTCTCCAACCAAGTTATTTTGAGGTTTTCTTTCTTTCTTTCTTTCTTTCTTTCTTTCTTTCTTTCTTTCTTTCTTTCTTTCTTTCTTTCTTTCTTTCTTTCTTTCTTTCTTTCTTTCGTATACAGCATTCTGCCCGCATGTATGTCTTCAGGCCAGAAGAGTGCACAAGGTCTCATTATAGATGGTTATGAGCCAGCATGTTGTTGATAGGAATTGAACTCAGGATCTCTGGAAGAGCGAATAGTGCTCTTAACCTCTGGGTCATATCTCCAGGCTTTGAGGTAGTCTCTATTTCCTAGTAGAAAGCTGAGTCTGTCAAGGGGATGGCTCTGTCCTCTAGATCTTAATGTAAGAGGATGCTGTTCAAAACAGACATTTAATGGCTGAAAGGCAGAATTCTTTCTCTCTTTTCATTTATAAATATGACATCTCAACCTCTGTGATTTTTGCCTACACTAAGCTTCACCATCAAATGAATTCAATGCGTCAGTAAAATCAGCAAAAGCATAACACCTATTGTTCGTATCATATTCATTCAGCCAATATTCAGAGCCCCTTGTATACCAGATAATGTTGTAATCATAGTAACACAAACCAACTTCCCTGAATCTAAGAAGCTAGTGAAGGTATTGGCGAGGATGTGGAGAAAGAGGAACACTCCTCCACTGCTGGTGGGATTGCAAGCTGGTACAATCACTTTGGAAATCAGTCTGGCAGTTCCTCAGGAAACTGGGCATGATACTACAGCAGGACCCTGTTATACCACTCCTGGGCATATACCCAGAGGCCTCCCAGGCATGCAATAAGGACACATGCTCCACTATGTTCATAGAAGTCCTATTTATAATAGCTGGAAGCTGGAAAGAACCCAGATGTCCCTCAATGGAGGAATGGATACAGAAGATGTGGTATATTTACACAATGGAATATTACTCAACTATTAAAAACAATGAATTCATGAAATTCTTAGGCAAATGGGTAGAACTGGAAAATGTCATCCTAAGTGAGGTAACCCAATCACAAAGAACATACATGGTATGTACTCACTGATAAGTCAGAATACCCAAGACACAATTCACATATCACATGATGCCCAAGAAGAAGGAAGGAGAGGTCCTGGAAAGGCTCGATGCAGCAGTGTAGGAGAATTCCAGGACAGGGAAGCAGGAGGGGTTTGATTGGGGAACAGGGGGAGGGGAGAGGGCTTATGGAACTTTCAGGAAGGTGGGATCCAGGAGAGGGGAAATTATTTGAAATGTAAATAAAGAATACATCTAAGAAACAATAAAAAAGACATAACTGCATAGTTAAGCACATAAAATAGTGTATGGTATGTATCAGTCATCAATAGCTTCTGAAACCTCTGTTCTTTCGAAGCAAAATTCGTACAAAATGTGGTAGCCACCCACAGATACCTCTGTCTTGATCTCCCAAACCTACTACTGGTACTTGACAAGGGTGATTGACAAGGGTGATTGACTAGGGTGACTGAGGTCACATAGGAATCATGGTTGCTTATCAACAGGCCTTAAAATAAAAGAATTACTCTGAATTATCTGGATGCATCCATGTAATCACACAGTTCTTTTCAATAACAAAGAGTGAGGGGTTGGAGTAGCCAGTGGCAGAAGATGTAGTATATGGTAGACTGGACTGATTATGGTTCCCTTTGAAGAGAAAATGGGTACACAAGTCATTCCCCAAATATATGAATCCTTCAGGACCTACAAAGCAAAAAAATTCATTTTCCTTTAGAGGCTCTGGAGGGGATCAGTTCTGTGGGCACCTGCCCTTCTACCCGGTGAGACCCATTTTAGAGTTCTGAGGTCATGAACTAAGACAATGAATTTGTGCTATTTTAAGTCAGTAAGTCTGTTGCTGTGGTAGTAAGAAAGTAATGCACACAGTAGAATGTATAGACCTTAAATGTATAGTAAATGTATAGATTGCTAAGTCTTGGCAACCATCATCCATGTAGCCAACCAACTTACAGGCATTTGCAATCCAGTGAAAGCTATTTCACTGGTTCTCTCAGCTCAAAACCCTCTTCCTCAATGAAAGGTTATCATGGCACTAATTTCTATCTACTTTTGTCTGTATTTTAATTCAATATACACAAAATCGTATTTATACGTGTGGTTAAAGTCTAATTCCTTTCAATATTCAGGCTTTGAGATGTATCAAATTTGAATCTACTAATTATTCCATCTTTTCTATTGCTTAGCACTTTACTTTTTAAAACACACTACCAGGTCACATCAGAACCATGTCTTGCATGCCATTTTTTTTTGTCATAAGCTATCAGTCGAAGAAGAAACAGTACCAGATAGGATTCAAAATAATGGAGAAACAATTCTTTTTGTTGTGCATGGTCAAGACTCCATTATGAATAGTTGTGTTCTTTCCTCCTTTGTCGTCTTCATCCCCCTAGTGTCCTAGAATGTGATGGTGTTTGGAGACATGACTCTTAAAGGATGAATTAAGGTAAAACGAGGTCATAAGTGTGGGTTCCAATTCAGTATATCTTTAAAAAATACTTTTATTAAAATTTGAGAATTCTATGCAACATAATTTGGCTCATTTTCCCCCCTCCTCCTAATTTGTCCTAAGTCTACTTCCATCTTGCTAGCTCCCATTATGTTGTGTACTCTTCTTTTTCTTTTAAATTACTGCGTCCAATTTGAGCTGCTCTTATACTCCTAAGTGTGGAGCCATCTACTGGAGCATGGTGGGCCTGCTAGGAGTCACACTCTTCTAACCTCTAGGAACTATCAACTCTCCACAGCTCTTCAGTTATAGATGGGGGCTCAAGAGTCTCTTCCCCTTCTATGCTAGAATGTTGTCTGATTTGATCTCATGCAGACAGTCACAGCTGCTTCAGCTTCATGACTGCAGTGGTCCTGTCATGTTTTACTCTAGTTCTCGCAGACCTCTGGCTCTTACAGTCTTTATACCCCCTTTCCAGGATGGTGCCTGAGCCTGTGCGTGCGTGTGTGTGTGTGTGTGTGTGTGTGTGTGTGTGTGTGTGTGTGTGAATCTGTCTGTGTCTCCATGCACATGCATGTACATATGCATGCATTTGTGTGCATGTGTATTTGCATGGTCATGTATGTATGCATTTGTATGTCCATGTGAAACCAGTGGCTCCATTTGTGGCTGAGCATTCCACTGGGACTTATTCTTTGCACTTTGACCACTTGCAAGTTTCTACATTAACCATCTCCACTATACAAAAAAACTTCTTTGAAGTGGTTTGGTAGCTGCATTAATATATGAATATAGAAAAAAAATAAAAAAATATGAATATAGGAATTTAGAAGCAAGTTTGATACTATGTCTGTTTAGCAGAATACTAGTAGTAGGTACATTCCTGGGGCATGTGAACTCAAAAATGTATTCTAGACCAGATTTGCAGTACGAGGCATGTATTTCCTCCCGTGAAGGAAGCCTTAAATACAATCAGCAGACCTTTTTATACCTACCTGTTCACCTAAAACTTTTTCATTTCTTTTGCACATTCGATGCAGTGTAGAATCTGTTTTTAACCCAAAGAATTTCCTTTAGTACTTCTTAAGATTCTGATTACCTTTTTTTCTTAGTTTTTTTCACTAGATAGAATCATAAGCTGACAGGTTTTAAGATTTTTATTTTTAAAATTTATTTTATTTTTCATTATGTGTATATTTTTATCTACACCACTTTGCTAGAGTAGGTTAATTTCTAACTACATCTTAAGTCTTATCCTTATACACACAGATAAATGTAGCTATCACCCTATATCAAAGTGGCTTCTCTTTGTAGCAAATGGAAAGCATCACAGAAAACTACATCTGGAACAGGCACCAATGGATACTTCATAGCTCATGCACCTATGGCTCAGAGAGCATTGCAGAACTGGGGATGGAAAGACTGTAAGAACCAGAACACCAGGAAGTCGGCTGTGAAATGGTCTCTCATGGAAATGGTGGTAGAACAGCCAGCAGCTAGTTGAGCCAGCCAGGACCGTGCCTGCTCATGCTGTGCCAGACCATATCCTGCTGAGGACCAGGATGATGTCTGTGGCCCATGTTGCCACCAAAAGTCATGTGGATGTCTGTGGTCTGTGCTATAACCTGAAGCCATGCCCATGTCTATAGGCCATGCTGTTACTGGGGCTATATCGATGTGAATACCCTGCACTGCCACCTGAGGCCATAGTGACATCAGTAGTCCAGGTAGCCTCCAAGGGCCTTGCCTGGGTCCATGGTCCTCCAGTAGCAGGGGGCTATGTTCATGGTCTGTGCTGTTGCCAGAATCTCTGTGGAGTCCCATGATCCATGTTCATGCTGCCTGTGAAGAGCAAGGAGACTAATTCTGCTGTGATATCAATGACTGAAGGTGTACACTTGACAGCGAGGGACATAGAGGGCTTTTTTTTTGACAGCCCCTTCTTTCATCTTACTCACCCCGAAAGTAACAGCCTAGACAGGAAACTTCTGAAGAGAACTCTTAAAAAGTATGATGGAGATGCTTTACAATTGATGGCTTCTGGTGGAGGTATGGGAGGGAAAGGACTCACTCAGTTCTATTTAAGGGGAAGGCCATTGAAAATTTGACCATGCTGCAGTGAGTATATAGATAACACAAAGTGGACTTCCACCCCCCCTTGTTCTTATTTTAATTTTTAATTTTTTTAACTGAATCTGTGTGTCACAAAGTGGGGCAGACATGGAAAGACTGGGAAGGGATTGTGACAGGAGTGCATGATATGAAACTCCTAGAGAATCAATAAAAGTATTATGTGGAAAAAAAGAAGGAAATGCCCATCAAGGTACAAGAGCATATAGAACATCAAGTAGATTGGATAAGAAAAGAAATTCCTCATGATACATGATAACTAAAACAATAAACATACTGAACAAAGAAAGAATATTAAAAGTTGCAAGGGAAAAAAGACCAAGTAAGATATAAAGGCAGACCTAATAGAATGACATTTGACTTTTCAATGGAGACTCTAAAAATCCAGAAGGACCTGGAAAAGTGTTCTGCAAACTTTAAGAGACTACAGATACCACTTAGACTACTATACCCAGCAAAACTTTCAATAACAATAGAGAAAGAAAGATGTTTCATAATAGAACAAAATTTAAGCAGTATTTATCTGAAAATACAACTCTACAGAAGGAGCTAGAAGAAAAACTTGAACTTGAAGAGGTTAGCCTCCCCCAAGAAAGCACAAGGAGTAAATAATATCAGACCAGCAAATAAAAAGGGGATAGGGGAATCACAGCATAATAACAAAATAGCAGGAATCAACAAACATTGCTCATTGATAACTCTCAAGGTCATTGGTTCCCCAATAAAAAGATTCAGACCAACAGATTGAGTACAGAACCAGAATATACTTCTGCTGCATCCCAGAAACACAACATACTCCCTAAATCTAATCAACACTTTTAGCAAAGAAGTAGGATACAAAGTTCATAATGCAAATCAGTAGCCTTCCTAATTAAATGACAGACTGAGAAAGAAATTAGTGCATCATTTCCTTTCAAAATATACTAAAGAAATTATCTTGGGGTAACTCTAAACAAGCAAATGAAAGATTTGTGTGATAAAAAACTTCAAGACATTGAAGAGAGACATTGAAGAAAGTATCTGAAGATGAAATAATCCCTCATGCATGGATGAAGTAGGATTACTATTGAAAAAATGGACACCCTACTAAAAGCAATTTACAAATTCAGTGCAATCTCCACCAAAACTCCAACACTGTTCTTCACAGATCTTGAAAAGAGAATTTTCAGTTTCACACACACATGTACACACACACAAACACACACACACACACACTATAGCTAATACAGTTCTAATTATAAAAGACCCACTAAAGGTATCAGTGTTCCTGATCTCAAGTTATAGAAGCATAGAAATAAAAACAGCAAGGTATTTGCACAAAGCCAGAGGTGTTTATCAATGGAATAGAATTGAAGAACCAGACATCTATGCATACACGGACACTTGTTTTTGAAAAAGAAATACACATTGGAAAAAAGACACCATCTTCACCAAGTGGTTCTGGTCAACTTGGAAGGCTGTGTGTAGAAGAATGCAAACAGATACATACCTATCACTCTGCACAAAACTCAACTTCCAATGTATGAAAAAACCGGAGCATAAGAACAGATGCACTAAGTCTGATAGAATAAAGAGTGGGGAATAGTTTCAAACTCATTGGCACAGGAGAGGATTTAATAAACAGAATACAGGAAACACAGACTTTAAGATCAACAATTATTTTGATTTTGTCTTCAAGTAGGCTTCATCCAAGAGATGCTGGGATGGTTTAACACACATAAATCAACAAATGTTATCCACCTTATAAACATCCTAAGCAACAAAACCCACATGATAATGACCCACATTAGATGCAGAAAAGACCTCTGACAAGATCTAACATCCTTCGTGTTAAAAGTCCTACAGAGACCTTCTGCCTGGTGGAGGGACCCCGCGCTGGGAGGGAGCCTGCCAGCTTTCCTTCCGCGACCTCTGTTCCCGCGGACTGCGCTGGAGAGACAGGTACCCCAGGCTCCCTACCCCCAATATAACATCACTTGGGACACGGCCTGTTGGGGCTTCCCTCTGTGCCCGAGGGCAGATCGGCGCTGTGGTCGTCTGGGTGCCAGATCGGCGGGCCATCGCTTCTACAGGGTGAGCGGTGCCACGTAGAGTGCCCTCCGCCATCTTTGTTCCAGTGACCAGGTAGTTGGGACCGCCAGGCTCAGAGACAGACAGGCATAATATCGCTTCGGTCTCAGGCAGCTTGTGTGTAACCTGCTCCCAGGTGCTGGGCTGATCTGCAGTAACCAGCGTGCCAGCTCTGCTGTGGGACCTTCTGCCTGGCGGAGGGACCCCGCGCTGGGAGGGAGCCTGCCAGCTTTCCTTCGGCGACCTCTGTTCCCGCGGACTGCGCTGGAGAGACGGGTACCCCAGGCTCCCTACCCCCAATATAACATCACTTGGGACACGGCCTGTTGGGGCTTCCCTCTGTGCCCGAGGGCGGGTCGGCGCTGTGGTCGTCTGGGTGCCAGATCAGCGGGCCATCGCGTCTACAGGGTGAGCTGCACCACGTAGAGTGCCCTCCGCCATCTTTGCTCCAGTGACTGGGAAGTTGGGACCGCCAGGCTCAGAGACAGACAGGCATAATATCTCTTCGGTCTCGGGCGGCTTGTGTGTAACCTGCTCCCAGGTGCTGGGCTGATCTGCAGTGACCAGCGCGCCAGATCTGCTGTGGGACTTCTGCCTGGCAGAGGGACGCCCCCTCTCCCCCCAGGAGAGATCACACACCCCTGCACAGGGCAGGAGCCTGCCAGCCTCTCTTTGGCGACCTCTGCTCCAGGAATCCACTAGGCTGAGCCTTTAGATGTGCAAGGCCTCCCCAATATAAGATCACTTGGGGCAAGGCACATTAGGGCTCCAAAGTCACTCAGGAGCAGGTAGGCCCCAGAAATCGGTGCCAGGGGAATCCTGGCAAGTCGGGGGGGGGGGGCAGAAATAGCTTTGCAGGCTCACAGGAGGTCCAACCAATAGCCAGTGGCAGCAGGACCAACTAACACCAGAGGTATCCAGATGGCAAAAGGCAAACGTAGGAATGTTACTAACAGTAATCAAAGTAATGTGGGGCCATC
The DNA here is from genome assembly GCA_036184795.1 of Tokudaia tokunoshimensis. NCBI lineage: Eukaryota > Metazoa > Chordata > Mammalia > Rodentia > Muridae > Tokudaia > Tokudaia tokunoshimensis. Next base: position 34,470,726 of record BTHU01000021.1, on the reverse strand, counting down.
CGAACCCAACTCTCCAACAGCAGCAAGTCCTGGATACCCCACCACACCCGAAAGACAAGATCTGGATTTAAAATCACTTCTCATGATGCTATTAGAGGATCACAAGAAGGACACAAATAAATCTCATAAAGAGTTACAGGAGACCATGAATCAACGGTTAGAAGCCCTTACAAAGGAAACACAAAAATCGCTTAGAGAAATGCGGGAGAACATGGATCAAAAGATGGAGGCGCACAAGGAGACAACACAAAAATCGCTTAACGAGATGTATCAACGGGTAGATGCACTCACAAAGGAATCACAAAATTTGCATAAAGAAATGCAGAAGAATATGGGTCAACAGATGGATGCCCATAAGGAGGCAACACAAAAATTGCTTAAAGAAATGAATCAACGGTTAGATGCCCTTACAAAGGAAACACGAGAACTGCTTAAAGGAATGCAGGAGACGATGGATCAACAGATGGAATCCCATGAGGAGGAAACACAAAAATCGCTCAGAGAAATGCAGGAGAACGTGGGTCATCAGGAAGAAATCCTGAAAGAGGTAATGCAAAAATACCTTAAAGAAATACAGGAAAATACAAACAAACAAGTGAAGGATCTCAGCAAATCCATCCAGGAACTAAAAAAGGAAGTAGAAACAACTAAGAAATCACAAAGGGAGACAACTTTGGAGATAGAAAACCTTGGGAAGAAATCAGGAGTCATAGATGCAAACATCAACAATAGAATACAAGAGATGGAAGAAAGAATCTCAGGTGCTGAAGATTCCATAGAAAGCATCGACTCAACAGTCAAAGAAAATGCAAAATGCAAAAAACGCGTAACCCAAAACATCCAGGAAATCCAGAACACAATGAGAAGACCAAACCTAAGGATTATAGGTATAGATGAGAGTGAAGATTTGCAACTTAAAGGGCCAGTAAACATCTTCAACAAAATTATGGAGGAAAACTTCCCTAACTTAAAGAGAGAGATGCCGATGAACGTACAAGAAGCCTACAGAACTCCAAACAGACTGGACCAGAACAGAAATACCTCCCGTCACATAATAATCAAAACACCGAATGTTCTAAACAAAGAAAGAATACTAAATGCAGTAAGAGAAAAGGGCCAAGTAACATACAAAGGAAGACCTATCCGAATCACATCAGACTTCTCACCAGAGACTATGAAAGCCAGAAGATCCTGGGCAGATCTCATGCAGACACTAAGACAGCACAAATGCCAGCCTAGACTACTATACCCAGCAAAACTCTCAATCACCATAGATGGAGAGACCAAGATATTCCATAATAAAACCAAATTTTCACAATATCTTTCCACAAATCCAGCCCTGCAACGGATAATAGGTGGAAACCTCCAATACAGGGAGAGAAACAACACCCTGGAAAAAATAATAACCTTCTTGAATCAAACCCAAAAGTAGATAACCACGCAAACATAAAGATAGCGTCAAGAATGGCAGATGGCAATAATCACTATGCCTTAATCTCTCTTAATATCAATGGTCTCAATTCCCCAATTAAAAGACATAGACTAGCAGACTGGATATGTAAACAGGACCCAGCATTTTGCTGCATGCAGGAAACGCACCTCAGTGTCAAAGACAAACACTACCTCAGAGTAAAAGGCTGGAAAACAATTTTACAAGCAAATGGCCCCAAGAAACGAGGTGGAGTAGCCATCCTAATATCGGGTAAAATTGATTTTCAACCTAAAGTCATCAAAAAAGACACAGAAGGACACTACATACTGATCAAGGGAAAAATCCACCATCAAGAACTCTCAATTCTGAATATCTATGCTCCAAATGCAAGGGCACCCTCATTCGTAAAAGAAACTTTACTAAAACTCAAAGCACACATCGCACCGCACACAATAATAGTGGGTGACTTCAACATCCCGCTCTCTGAAATGGATCGTTCAGGAAAGCAGAAACTAAACAGGGACACAGTGAATCTAATTGAAGCCTTGGACCAAATGGAACTAACTGATATATATATAGAACATTTCATCCTAGAGCTAAAGAATACACCTTCTTCTCAACTCCTCATGGTACCTTCTCCAAAATTGACCATATAATTGGTCACAAATCAGACCTCAACAGATACAAGAAGATAGAAATAATCCCATGCCTCCTATCAGATCACTATGGAATAAGGGTGGTCTTCAATGGCAACAAAAACAAAAGAAAACCCACGTACACATGGAGGCTGAACAATGCTCTACTCAATGATAACTTGGTCAAGGTGGAAATAAAGAAAGAAATCAAAGACTTTTTGAAAGTTAATGAAAATGAAGGCACAACATACCCTAATTTATGGGACACAATGAAAGCAGTGCTAAGAGGAAAATTCATAGCCCTGAGTGCCGCCAAAAAGAAACGGGAGACAGCATACACTAACAGCTTAATGGCACACCTGAAAGCCCTGGAACATAAAGAAGCAAATACACCAAAGAGGAGTAGAAGGCAGGAAATCATCAAACTCAGGGCTGAAATCAATCAAGTAGAAACAAATAAAACCATACAAAGAATCAACAAAACGAGGAGTTGGTTCTTTGAGAAAATCAACAAGATAGATAAGCCCTTAGCCAGACTAACCAGAGGGCACAGAGATAGTATCCGAATTAATAAAATCAGAAACGAAAAGGGAGAGATAACAACAGAAACTGAGGAAATTCAAAAAATCATCAGATCCTACTACAAAAACCTGTATTCAACACAACTAGAAAATCTTGGGGAAATGGACAATTTCCTTGACAGATACCAAGTACCAAAATTAAATCAGGATCAAATAGACCACCTAAACCGCCCTATAACCCCTGAAGAAATAGAAGTTGTCATTGGAAGTCTTCCAACCAAAAAAAGCACTGGTCCAGATGTTTTTAGTGCAGAATTCTATCAGACCTTCAAAGAAGACCTAACACCAATACTCTTCAAACTGTTCCACAAAATAGAAACAGAAGGAACACTACCCAACTCGTTCTATGAAGCCACAATTACACTAATACCAAAAGCACACAAAGATCCGACAAAGAAAGAGAATCTCAGGCCAATCTCTCTTATGAATATCGATGCAAAAATACTCAATAAAATTCTTGCCAACCGAATCCAAGAACACATCAAAACGATCATTCACCACGATCAAGTAGGCTTCATCCCAGGGATGCAGGGATGGTTCAATATAAGGAAATCCATCAATGTAATCCACTACATAAACAATCTCAAAGAAAAAAACCACATGGTCATCTCATTAGATGCTGAGAAAGCATTTGACAAAATTCAGCATCCTTTCATGCTAAAGGTCTTGGAAAGATCAGGAATTCAAGGCCCATATCTAAACATAGTAAAAGCAATTTACAGCAAACCAGTAGCCAGCATCAATCTAAACGGAGAGAAACTTGAAGCAATCCCACTAAAATCAGGGACTAGACAAGGCTGCCCTCTCTCTCCATATCTTTTCAATATAGTACTTGAAGTTCTAGCTAGAGCAATTAGACAACAAAAAGAGGTCAAAGGGATACAAATTGGAAAGGAAGAAGTCAAACTATCACTATTTGCAGACGATATGATAGTATACATAAGCGACCCAAAGAACTCCACCAGAGAACTCCTACAGCTGATAAACGACTTCAGCAAAGTGGCCGGATATAAAATCAACTCAAGCAAGTCAGAAGCCTTCCTATACTCAAAGGATAAGCAGGCTGAGAAAGAAGTAAGAGAAATAATACCCTTTACGATAGCCACAAACCATATTAAGTATCTTGGCGTGACTCTAACCAAACAAGTGAAAGATCTGTATGACAAGAACTTCAAGTCTCTGAAGAAAGAAATTGAAGAAGACCTCAGAAGATGGAAAAATCTGCCATGCTCATGGATTGGCAGGATTAATATAGTAAAAATGAGCATCTTACCAAAAGTAATACACAGATTCAATGCAATTCCCATCAAAATCCCAACTCAATTCTTCATAGAGTTAGAAAGAGCAATTCAAAAATTCATCTGGAATAACAGAAAACCCAGAATAGCTAAAACTATTCTCAAGAGTAAAAGAACCTCTGGGGGAATCAGTATCCCGGACCTCAAGCTGTACTACAGAGCAATAGTGTTAAAAACTGCATGGTATTGGTACAGTAACAGACATGTAGATCAATGGAACAGAATTGAAGACCCAGAAATGAATCCACACTCCTATGGTCACTTGATCTTTGACAAAGGAGCTAAAACCATCCAGTGGAAAAAAGATAGCCTTTTCAACAAATGGTGCTGGCTCAGCTGGAGGTCAACATGCAGAAGAATGCAAATTGACCCATCCTTATCTCCTTGCACTAAGCTCAATTCTAAGTGGATCAAAGATCTCCACATAAAACCAGACACACTGAAACTAATAGAAGGGAAACTAGGGAAGAACCTTGAACATATGGGCACAGGGGAGAATTTCCTGAACAGAACTCCAATAGCTTATGCTCTAAGATCAAGAATAGACAAATGGGACCTCGTTAAATTACAAAGTTTTTGCAAGGCAAAAGACACTGTCAAAAAGACAAAGCGGCAATCAACTAACTGGGAAATGATCTTTACCAACCTTACATCCAACAGAGGGCTAATATCCAAGATATACAAAGAACTCAAGAAGTTAAACTCCAGAGAGGCAAGTAACCCTATTTAAAAATGGGGTACAGAGCTACACAAAGAGTTCTCACCTGAAGAATATCTAATGGCTGAGAAGCACCTAAAGAGATGTTCATCATCCTTAGTCATTAGGGAAATGCAAATCAAAACAACCCTGAGATTCCATCTCACACCAGTCAGGATGGCTAAGATCAAAAACACAGGAGACAGCAGTTGTTGGCGAGGATGTGGAGAAAGAGGAATACTCCTCCACTGCTGGTGGAATTGCAGGCTGGTACAACCACTCTGGAAAGCAGTCTGGCGGTTCCTCAGAAAACTGGGCATGACACTCCCGGAGGATCCGGCTATACCACTCCTGGGCATATACCCAGAGACTTTACCTGCATGCAATAAGGACACATGCTCCACTATATTCATAGCAGCCTTATTTATAATAGCCAGAAGCTGGAAAGAACCCAGATGTCCCTCAACGGAGGAATGGATTCAGAAGATGTGGTATATTTACACAATGGAATACTACTCTGCAATTAAAAACAATGAATTCACGAAATTCCTAGGCAAATGGTCAGATCTTGAAAATATCATCCTTAGTGAGGTAACCCAATCACAAAAGAACACACATGGTATGCAGTCACTGATAAGGGGATATTGACCCAGAATCTTGGAATACCCTAGACACAATCAGCACATCAATAGATTTCTAAAAAGATGGAAGGAGAGACCCCTGGTCCTGGAAAGACTGGATGTAGGGGAACGCCAGGACAGAGTAAAGAGAGGGGGTTGAATGGGGAAAAGAGGGAGGGAAGGGGGCTTATGGGACTTTCGGGGAGGGAGGAAACGGGAAAGGGGAAGTGATTTGGAATGTAAATTAAAAAAAAAAAAGTCCTACAGAGACTAAGAATGCAAAGGGCATACCGCCAAATAATAGAGGTGATTTTCAGTAAGTCCACAGCTAGCATCAACCTAAATGGAAGGAAACTCAAAGCAATTCTACTGAAATCAGGAGAAAGGCAAGGTTGTCCATTCTTTCCAGATCCATTCAGTATAGTACTAGAAATCTTAGCTAGATCAGTAAGACAGTGAAGGAAGGAGACCAATGGGGTATCTTTATTTGTCAAAGTATCTTTATTTGCAGATGATATGAATGTATACGTAAGAGGCTCTAAAAGTTTCTTCAGGATTTCTGGAGAAATGGTTCAGTGGTTAGGAGCACTGACTGTTCTTCCTGAGGTTCTGCTTTCAATTACAAGCACCCACATGGCAGCTTACAATTGCCCATAACTGCGGTCTCATGGTGTCCCAGCCCTGAGAGATGTGGACACAAGGCTCCATCACTAACCCAGCAGCTACCTTGAACTGATAACCACTCATAAGATAAAAAAAACAGAGGTGTGTAGCAATGGGGGATGGGGAACTGATGGTAGCAACCAGAAAGTCCCAGATGCCAGGAAAGCAAGAGCTTCCCAGGACATTAGCTGACATACCCTACAAAGAGGAGGGAGACCATATCCTGAAGTTAGGCATACCCCCCCACCCCCTGGCTGGGCTACCCACCCATCTCCAAAATTTTAACCCAGAATTGCTCCTGTCTAAAGGAAATATAGGGACAAAGAGTAGAGCAGAGACCGAAGGAAAGGCTATCCAGAGACTGCCCTACCTGGGGATTCATCCCACATGCAGATGTCAAACCCAGACACTATTGCTGATGCCAAGAAGTGCATGCTGACAGGAACCTGATATATCTGTCTCCTGAAAGACTCTGCCTGATCCTGACCAATACAAATGCGGATGCTTGCAGCCAACCCTCAGACTGAGCACAGGGACCCCAATGGAGGAGTTAGGAGGAGTGAAGGAGCTGGGCGGGGGCTTATCCGGCATCATTGGGAGGGGAGGGTCTTGGTCCTGTGAATGCTTGATGCCCCAGTGTAGAGGAATGCTAGGGTGGTGAGGCAGGAGTGGGAGGGTGGGTGGGTGGGTGGGGAAGCACATTCACAGAAGCAGGGTAAGGGGGGATGGGATGGGGGTTTGCAGAGGGGAAACTGGGAAAGGGGACAATATTTGAAATGTAAATAAATAAAACATTGAGTTCAACTTAGAAAAAAATGTAGTTTTCTTCAACAGAGTCTCACTTGGGATATAAATCACTCTTAAGGCCAGGGACCCTGCCCAGCAGTACATGGCCAGCAAAAAGTGAACTCAATGGCATCCTTGAAGGTCCTTTGTCCATCTTACAGGTCCCTTTGCATATTTTGGCTTCTGGTTTTGTGTTTTAAAAGGACTCTTGAGTGTATGGATGTGTGTGTCTCTGCCTCTGTATGTGTTTCTCATGGATTTCTTTGGCTCTTTTTCTTCTGATTGTTTTTATTTCATCTTATTTTATTATTGTTCTATAGATGCCTGTTTGTTTTCTTTTTTTAATTTTCTATACTTTTTTATTTACATTCCAAATGATTTCCCCTTTCCCATTTCCTCCCTCCCCGAAAGTCCCATAAGCCCCCTTCCCTCTCTCTGTTCTCCATTCAACCCCCTCTAGCTTCTCTGTCTTGGTATTCCCCTACATCCAGTCTTTCCAGGACCAGGGGCCTCTCCTTCCATCTTCTTGGAAATCTATTGATATGTGAATTGCATCTTGGGTATTCCAAGATTCTGGGTTAATATCCCCTTATCAGTGACTGCATACCATTTGTGTTCTTTTGTGATTGGGTTACCTCACTAAGGATGATATTTTCCAGTTCTGACCATTTGCATAAGAATTTCAAAACAACCCTGAGATTCCACCTCACACCAGTCAGAATGGCTAAGATCAAAACCACAGGAGACAGCAGTTGTTGGCGAGGATGTGGAGAAAGAGGAACACTCCTCCACTGCTGGTGGGATTGCAAGCTGGTACAACCACTCTGGAAAGCAGTCTGGTGATTCCTCAGAAAACTGGGAATGACACTCCCGGAGGATCCGGCTATACCACTCCTGGGCATATACCTGCATGCAATAAGGACACATGCTCCACTATGTTCATAGCAGCCTTATTTATAATAGCCAGAAGCTGGAAAGAACCCAGATGTCCCTCAACGGAGGAATGGATTCAGAAGATGTGGTATATTTACACAATGGAATACTACTCTGCAATTAAAAACAATGAATTCACGAAATTCTTAGGCCTGTTTGTTTTCTATCAAGGGACAGAAAAGTTGTGGATCTGGATGGGAAGGGAGTTCAGGAAGGAGCTCAGAGGAGTTGGGTGAGGGGAAACTCTAATCAGACTATGTGGTCTGAAAAAAAAATCTATTTTCAATAAAAGAAAAGTAGAGGAAAAATTAGCAAGACAGTGTTCTCAAGTCCTATGCTGGATCACTCTAAATGGAGGAGATGAGAACCTAGGAGGAGAAGAGGGAATTGTAAATATGACAGTTTGTTTTCTATTTCTCTCATCTTATACTTCATGCAAACGGAATGACACATTTTATTCTCTGAATTGTTTATAGGGAGTCACTGAGGAGGAGGTGGAGATGCAGTCATTGTAAGGTACTTGCTATGTGGAGAGAAAACTCATCATCTGCAGTACATTTGGCTGAGAGGAAGCAATTATGCTATTGAGATCCCATGAAACAGGCACCCATTTCTTGTGCAGACTAAGGAGTGTCTTGTATTTGACTCGTCCATCCATAATCAGCTTTCTAAGTGCTTCCACTGAAGCGGAGGAACCTCTTGGCCTCTTTAGTAATTCCTATCTTGTTCTCTGAGGAATTGTTTTAAAAGATGGCTTCATACAAAACCCAGCTGTAGCGCTCATCTGTGCTTGCATCCTAAAGTATTCTGCGAGTCACTGGGGAGTGTGGCTGCCTGTTTCTCCACAGTGCCTCTGCAATCTAACAGTATGGTCATTGCCCTCACGCTCACAGGACATAATGCTCATTGCTGTGAGCTTCAGTAAGACAATGCCTTTCCTCTTCTTTTTCAAAGTGGGACTTCCAGTAGAATTTCTTTGAAGGGCATGAGCTGTGAATGTCACAGCGTGGATGACCAGTTGTGGCCTTTAACATTTACCCACCTGTTCCATGTATATTCTACATAGACATATACCTAGGCTTTTACTTCACAGAGAAATATGGAAGCATCAGACTTAGAATTTGCTAATAAACCACATGACCTTCAGTAGTACAGGTTTTATTGAACAATGATGGAGTGGAATTATGCAGATTTCCCTAGCTGCCTGAGTGCTGACACTTCCTCCTTCAGAGAATTAACTTGATTCAGGACTCTGGAAAGCAAGTAGATGAATAAGATATTAATGAGATTGATTTATGCAAAGTGAGTCACAACAGTGAATATATTGTGCGGTTATGCAAACCAGAGGCAATGCACTTCGGAACCACAGTCACTTGAAATTTTAATTTCAACGATGATAGATTGAAGCACACTGCAGTGATAATGTCCCATGTTAAGCTCCCAACCCCAGAGCTAACCAACAAAAATTGTAGTTTTAAAAGGAAAAAAAATGTAGAAAGCAATTAAAATAATAACATTAAATTGTTATGCATTTACATATATTTCTTGACTTCAAGGTGACAAGATGATAAATGATAGCAGGCAGCTGTCATTTGATTTCTGACACTTGACATGCCACTGTCTGGTTCACAGCACACCTTATATGTCTAATGAGGAGATAACCTTTTCCTTCATAATACAGTCATTCCACTGGGGCATGAGGCAGTCATTATTGCACAGTTGTTAGCGTCTGTGTAATAAAGACTTGAACAAAGCATCTTCTATTAGGCAGGCCATTGCCACTCTGCTAAGCAGCAATGGCATTTCCTTCAATAGTAATGGTAATAATCCTTTACTTAGCAACAGATAGCAAAGTGGTTGGATTTGGAATAATGATGCCTGCCATGTAGGCAGTTTCCTAAACACACTCTAGGTACCTGTTGACTTAATCCTCATGGCTACTCTGTGGGGCAGCTCATAGTTCCTCGATTTTTCTGCACAAAAATTTTCCAGAGTTGAGAGATTAAGTAACTTAATTTAGAGCCAGCAATAAGATGGGAATTGAGATCTGTGAGACTCAGTTAGTCACCAGATGTGTTTTATAATACCTGACTGAATGCTCACAATATATTCTAACCTTAAAGGAACGCAGATGGCCCCTACCCTGCTCCAGGGAGGACAAGGCTGTTTTGCAGTTATTTTTCCTCTTTGTCTATTTGCTAAAATTATTCCTCAGATCTTTTGAGATCCAGATACTATTACTTCTCATTACTCAGCATTCTTTAGCTAAGCCTTCTGTCCTTCTCTCCTTCCCTTCCTTCCTCTCCTTCCCTCCTTTTCCTCCCCTTCCTCCCTCCTTTTTTCTCCGTCCCTCCCTTTCCCCCATTCCCTTCCTCCCTCCTGTTCCTTCCTCCATCTTTCCTTTCCTTTATTTTCTTTCCTCTACCTCCCTCCTTTCCTTCCTCTCTCTTTTATTCCCTACCTCCTTGCATGCATTCAAGTCAGGGAGGCCAGATAGAGATAGAGACAGACACAGAGAAGGAGAGACGGAGACTGAGGCAGATAAGTATGGACAGAGAAATGCAGAGAGAATAAGATCCAAAGAGAACTATATAAAGGGAGAAAATATTTTTCAGTGGTGCCTGCCTCCTGCGTAGGAACTCTCAGACTTTTTATGAGTCATGCTGAGCTATTATTCATGTCTGTTACTCTCTCCCTCCCTGAATGGTCTTTAAAGCATCTACTCTCTACCAGTCTTTGTATGCAATGCTGAAAATACAGTGACAAAATACAAAGACATTGCCTGTCCTTATGAATCTCTATACTTCGTCCAAGAAAAGGATTATTGATCTTAACAAAACACTTTTGAAAACAGTACAACAAAGTGTAAATCAGCAAACAACAGAGAACAAGTTAGTTTTGGGGGGGCAGAGAAGCGCTTCATTTCAACTCCTCATTTTCCCGTCATCCTTCCTAGAGGAGATAAATTGGTGTGAGGCTCAGCATGTCTCAGTTTGTACTTCACGCCCATTGTCAGTGTTATTTGTCCTCAGCATTCTTTCCAGTCTCCCCTCACCCAGTGTTGGGAGGAGAAAACAGATATAGATAGCCTCACGCCTCCTGTGTCCTTCTCCGAGGGGCTTCAAAATATCTACGCTCTTATGCCCTTCTTTATGCTGTCAAGTTATTCTAGGCAGCCTCTGCTTTGTGGAAAGGGCTATAGACTCCAGCTCTGCTTGAGAGTGGATGGGTGAGTCCATTTAGTTCTGGGGTACAAAATTAGAAACACTCAGTTGGCTCACATTTAAACCACATTCTATCATAATAACCCAAGGAACAATAACTGACATTTTAACACCAATGCAGCTTTACTTTTTATGTTATTTCTCTAATGCCTCAGAGAATCCTTTGAGTGGGGGAAAGAAAGGTATCATTGACTTCATTTTCATTCCTATTGTAGACATAGAAAGTCCTGATTATTACAGTTACCTTTGGATATGTGTTCGAGGAGGGCTAAGAAACTTAAGATTATTCTTGTAACTCAGTCATCTGCATGATAACTATCATTTAATTTCTTATAGCAATGATATTTGGATAACAGTTGCATTGGAATGAAAAGTTAGGAAACTGGTTTTGTTCAGTTATTGGTGCTAAATCCCTTTGGATACTGACTACATATGTAATTATTAGTGGTAAATTTAACTTGTGGCTGTTTATGAGTGATTCCCTTTTTCTTTCTTTTTTTTTTTAAATTAATCATTCCACTCGTCTACATCTCAAATGATATTCCACTTCCTGGTTACCCCTCCACAAGTCCGCCATCCCACAACTTCCTTCTTCTCCCTTCCCTTTGCCTCTGTGAGGTGCTCCCCCCACCCATTCTCTCCAACCCCACCCCTCCAGCTTCCCTCTACAGTAGGGCATCAAAACTCCACAGGACTAAGGACTTTCCCTCCCATTGATGTTGGACAAATCCATTTTCTGCTATCTATGTCTCTGGAGCCCTGGGTCCCTCCAGGTACTCTCCTTGGTTGGTGGTCTAGACCCTGGGAACACTGGGTGGTCCAACCAGCTGATGTTGTTCTTCCAAGGGGTTGCAATCCCCTCAGCTCCTCTAGTCCTTCTGACAGCTCCCCCACCAGAGTCCCTGAGTTCAGTCTGATGGTTGGCTCCAAGCATCAACATCTGAATTGGTCAGTTGTGGGCCAGACCTCCCAAGGAACCACTACATCAGGTTCCTGTCACCGCAACAGTGTTGGTTTTGGTGTCTGTAGACAGGATGGCTCTCCAGGTGGGTCTGTCCTTAGATGGCCCTTCCTTCAGTCTCTGCTCCATTTTTGTTGTCTCTTTTCTTTCTTTGGACAGGAACATTTTTGGGTTAAAACCCTTGAGATGGGTGTGTGGCCTCATCCCACGACTGGGCTAGTGCCTATCTACTGGATGTGGTCTCTACAGGTTCTATCTCCCTTCTCAGCTAAAATCATCTGTGTTGGGTCTTGGAAGCCTCTCACTTACCTGGCATATGGGACACTCCAGTGGGTATCCCCAGTTCCTCACCCCCCTGCTATATATTTTTGTTCTATTTACTGACCTTCTATACCTCCCTCCTGTCCCCTCTAGTACCTGATACTGACCCCCTTATTTTCTCCCCTCCTATCTTCCTCCCAGGTCCCCATTTCTCTCCACCTCCAACAATCATCCTGTTCCCCTCTTAATGCAGGACCAAAACATCCACACCCTGGTCTTCCTTCCTCCTAAGCTCCATATGATCTCTGGGTTGTATCATGGGCTTTGTGAGTTTTTGGGCTAATATCCACTTATCATTGAGTACATACCATGTGCATTCTTTTGTGTCTGGGTTACTTCACTCAAGAAGATATTTTCTAGTTCCATCCATTTGCCTGCGAATTTCATGAAGTCATTGTTTTTAATAGCTGAGTAGTACTTTATTGTGTAAATGTACCACATTTTCTGCATCCAGTCTTCTGTTGAGGGACATCTGGGTTGTTTCCAGCTTCTGACTATTATAAATAAGGCTGCTATAAACATGATGAAACATGTGTCCTTGTTATATGTTGGAGCATCTTTTGGGTATATGTCCAGGAGTGGTATAACTGGGTCTTCAGGAAGGATAATTTCCAGTTTTCTCAGGAACTGCCAGACTGATTTCCCAAGTGGTTTTTCCAGCTTTTAGTCCCACCAGCAATGGAGGAATGTTCCTCTTTCTCCACATCATCACCAGCATCTACTGTCCCCTAAGTTTTTGATCTTAACCATTCTGACTGGTGTGAGGTAGAATCTCAGGGTTCTTTTCATTTGAATTTTCCTGATGATTAAGAACATTGAACATTTCTTTAAGTGCTTCTCAGCCATTCAAGATTCCTCAGTTGAGAATTCTCTGTTTAGCTCTGTACCCAATTTTTAAATAGGGTTTTTTGGTTCTCTGGAGTCTAACTTCTTGAGTTCTTTGTATATTTTGGATGTTAGCCCTCTATCAGATGTAGAGTTGGTAAAGATCTTTTCCCAGTCTGTGGATTGTCATTTTGTCCTATTGACAATGTCCTTTGCCTTGCAGAAGCTTTTCAATTTTATGAGGTCCCATTTGTCGATTCTTGCTCTTAGGGCATAAGAAATTGGTGTTCTGTTCAGGAAGGTTTCCCCTGTGCCCATTTGTTCGGGGCTCTTCCCCACTTTCTCATCTACTAGTTTCAGTGTGTCTGGTTTTATATGGAGGTCCTTAATATACTTGGACTTGAGCTTTGTACAAAGAGATAAAAATGGATCAATTTGCATCCTTCTACCTGCCGGCTGCCAGTTGAACCAGTATCATTTGTTGAAAATGCTGTCTTTTTTTCCACTGGATAGCTTTAGCTCCTTTGTCAAAGACCAAGTGACCATAGGTGTGTTGGTTCATTTCTGGATCTTCAATTCTATTCCTTTGATCTACTTGCCTGTCTCAGTACCAGTACCATGCAGGGTTTTTTTTTTTTTTCCACTATTGCTCTATAGTACAGCTTGAGGTCAGGGATGGCGTCTTTCTTTCTTTCTTTTTTTTTTTATATATATATATAGCATTGAGCCATGAAGGTTCATTTCAATTTTTCAAAGTATATGCCACAAAAATTCTTCAGGCTTAAATGTGTACCATACCATTGAATTATTGCTGTGCATTCCATTTCATGGTGTGTGTTCTGACAAGGAAATGATACAATGACTTTGCTTTTATGTTTGTTGGTATCTTCATGTGTCAGTCTAGTCCAGAATACTTGACATTGTGACATCAGTCCTACATTTTGGCTTTTTCTTCTCTCTCTCTCTCTCTCTCTCTCTCTCTCTCTCTCGTGTGTGTGTGTGTGTGTGTGTGTTTCCCTCTCTCTCTCTCTCTGTCTCTCTCGTGTGTGTGTGTGTGTTTCCCTCTCTCTCTCTCTCTCTCTCGTGTGTGTGTGTGTGTGTGTTTCCCTCTCTCTCTCTCTCTCTGTCTCTCTTGTGTGTGTGTGTTTCTCTCTCTCTCTCTCTCTCTCGTGTGTGTGTGTGTGTGTGTGTTTCCCTCTCTCTCTCTCTCTCTCTGTGTGTGTGTGTTTCCCTCTCTCTCTCTCTCTCTCTGTCTCGTGTGTGTGTGTGTGTGTTTCCCTCTCTCTCTCTCTGTCTCTCTCGTGTGTGTGTGTGTGTTTCCCTCTCTCTCTCTCTCCCTCTCTGTGTGTGTGTGTGTGTTTCCCTCTCTCTCTCTCGCTCTCTCGTGTGTGTGTGTGTTTCCCTCTCTCTCTCTCTCTCTCTCTCTCTCTCTCGTGTGTGTGTGTGTGTGTTTCCCTCTCTCTCTCTCTCTGTCTCTGTGTATGTGTGTGTTTGTGTGTTTCCCTCTCTCTCTCTCTCTCTCTCTCTCTCTCTCTCTCTCTCTCTCTCTCTCTCGTGTGTGTGTGTGTGTGTGTGTTCCGGGGCATGCATGTGGAAGTCACAGGACCTGAAGGAGCTCATTCTTAGCCTCTCCTTCCACCTTGGGAATCCCAGGATTTGAACTCAGATCACTGGGCTTTGCAGCAACACCTTTACTTGATGATCCGTCTTGCAGGCTCTGGCACCTTTCACAGTGAGCTGTCAGAATGATGGGACCTCTTTCTCCACATCCTCGCCAACAACTGCTGTCTCCTGTGTTTTTGATCTTAGCCATCCTGACTGGTGTGAGATGGAATCTCAGGGTTGTTTTGATTTGCATTTCCCTGATGACTAAGGATGATGAACATCTCTTTAGGTGCTTCTCAGCCATTAGATATTCTTCAGGTGAGAACTCTTTGTTTAGCTCTGTACCCCATTTTTAATAGAGTTATTTGGCTCTCTGGAGTCTAACTTCTTGAGTTCTTTGTATATATTGGATATTAGCCCTCTGCCAGATGTAGGGTTGATAAAGATCTTCTCCCAATTTGTTGGCTGCCATTTTGTCCTATTAACAGTGTCCTTTGCCTTACAGAAACTTTGTAATTTTATGAGGTCCCATTTGTCAATTCTTGATTTTAGAGCATAAGCTATTGGTGTTCTCTTCAGGAACTTTTCCCTATGTCCATGTGTTCAAGGTTCTTCCCCAATTTCTTTTCTATTAGTTTCAGTGTGTCTGGTTTTATGTGGAGGTCCTTGATCCACTTGGACTTGAGCTTAGTACAAGGAACTGGTGGAATTGCAAGCTGGTACAACCACTCCGGAAAGCAGTCTGGCGGTTCCTCAGAAAACTGGGCATGACACTCCCCGAGGATCCTGTTATACCACTCCTGGGCATATACCCAGAGGCCTCCTAGGCATGCAATAACGACACATGCTCCACTATGTTCATAGCAGCCTTATTTATAATAGCCAGAATCTGGAAAGAACCCAGATGTCCCTCAATGGAGGAATGGATACAGAAAATGTAGTATAGTTACACAATGCAATACGACTCAGCAATTAAAAGCAATGAATTAATGAAATTCTTAGACAAATGGGTGGAACTGGAAAATGTCATCCTAAGTGGAATAACCCAATCACAAAAGAACACACATGGTATGCAGTCACTGATAAGTGGATATTAAGCCACTCAGAAGCTCGGAATACCCAAGACACAATTCACATATCAATTGATTTCCAAGAAGAAGGAAGGAGAGGCCCCTGGTCCTGGAAATACTGGATGTAGCAGTTTAGGGGAATACCAGGACAGAGAAGTGAGAGGGGGTTGACTGGGGAACAGGGGGAGGAAAGAGGACTTATGGGACTTTTGGGGAAGGGGGGAACTGGAAAAGAGGAAATCATTTAGAATGTAAATAAAGAATATAGAAAATAAAAAAATAAAAATAAATAATAAAAAAAATGAATGGGACACACTACCCTTGCTGACCTGTGGGTGTGATTGAGACTGTTGCTTCTCTTACTGCCTCAGTGTGCCTCTCCACCAATGCCAGCCGCTGCAGATGTATATACAGGAGATCAAATGAATGAACAGGTTGTTAAACTGATCTTGCTGCATTTCCTTAGGGACTCAGGAGGGCTCATGGGGAAAAGGAAATGCTTAAAATCACTTCTTATTTTCATTTTGAAGTTATTAGCTATTTTCTCAGATAGAGTTTCTAACCCCCTCACCAGCGAGCTGCAGCTTTACTGTACTCCCAATGCACTCAACCCTTCCTGCACCTATGCCCATGTACAATGTTCACTGTGTTGAGTTTTATTTCCTAATTTTCTAATGTGTTCTTCTATTAAGACAGTCATTAGTTTAGTATTGGGTAAGTCCTTTACTAGGTCCTGGGAATGGAAAAATAAGTGAAAAGATAATTTGAGCGATTGTAGAGTTTAAAAATCTATATGGGGACGTCAAGAAGAAAGTGCTTAACGCACTCTGTCTGAGGAAGGATTTTGCAGCAAAGGAGGTGAGAGAATACTTGTTCTGGCTTTGAGAGAGCTAAAGCTAGGGAAGTCACTAGAAACAGTGACTTCTGTCTTTCCATTTATCTCTCCTCATATATTTCATTCTTCATCCTCACTGGAGTCTGACCTTTAATATCTAGGCAGGAATGTTATGGCAAATGACTGTACTGTAGCTCTTTCTGGTCCTCAGTATTGGTGTGTATAGTTAGTGTATCTCAATTACAAAATTTCAGGAAGGGAGACCTATATGATTTTCCCATCTGAGGTCAGCTGTGTCCCCTTGTGTCAGTGCATAGAGCTAGTCGTTTCTCACTGTTCACCCTGCAACGGTTGGAAGGGAGGATTCTCTGAGAATCAAGATGAGCAGGTTCTGAAAAGTCAGGTAGCACTGGGAGGAAAAGCATTTCAAAACCGTGTGTGTGTGTGTGTGTGTGTGTGTGTTAGAGTGGAGAAGTGGCCCACACGTGTGCACAGAAGCCACTCCTTTCTTGCATCTGACTCTTTTATCACATTCCCAACTGTCTTTTCAAAGCTAGTCTTTCAGTCTATGTTGAACTGGACATTGCTCTGGGACTATTAAAGAGGGAAAAAAATATGAATGCTGGGTTTTTTTTGCACTTGTTAATGCCAGCTGAGTTATTCAGATGGATAGAACATTTTTTGGGAAAATTCGAAAGACCCTCTGCCCTTTGGTTAAAAAAAACAAAAACAAAAAACAAAAACCCAAAACTATAGAGCATTAAAAGTTCAGAAGAAAAATTCTGTTTTGGGTTTATGAATATTAAATTATATCTTTAATTTTTATGTTAATGGAATTTGGATGTGAAAGCTAACATGCCACAATATACCATAAAATAGAAACTATAAATTAAGGCAGAAACTGGGCTCTTAAAGATCTCTAAGTTTTCATATTTTTCCCAGATTGCTTTTTTATTCCTGTGCCCGTTATCTATTGCAACAACAATGCTGGGATAAAAATGTTCATGAAGGGTTACTGCATACAAAAATGTTTTTCTTTTTCTTCTTTTTTTTTAACTATTATGGGATTCAGTTCATCTGTTGCTATGATCCCTTGTGCTGTTGGGGCTCAACTAAGAGTTGGCTGATCTAGATTGAGTTCAAGTGGGCTAATTATTGTAAGTCAGCTCTGCTCACTGTGCCCTTTATCCGCCAGCACACAAGCTGAGCATATCCTTTTCATGGTAATAACAGAGTCATAATAGAGTAAAAAGAAGCTCCCTAAAAATTAGCTTTCACTTGGAACACCAATGCCTCTACCTCATTCTGTTGGTTAAAGCAAGTCCCAGGACCTGCTGAGAGTAAAAAACCAAACCAAACCAAGCCAAACCAAACCAAACCAGATTCTACCTATTTAGTGTGAGGATCTGAAATTTAATAAGGCGATACTACAGGAAGGAGTAGAGAATAGGGGCTATTTTACAATGTTTCAAATTTTCAGACTGTTTTTTACATAAACAGAGAGGATTGTTTACATCACAGGATGCACTTTATTTTTTGCTATGTGTAGTTGTTCAATTAATTAACTTTCCATTGGACCATGAGCTTGATAGTTACAGCTAACATTAGGCCCAGTCAACTTCCATTCCAGACTTTACCCTGATTTCTAGAACTATGATGACATAAAAGCTAAGACTCTGTTTTCATAGTCACTAGCAGTCAGGGAATTGCAAGAAATCTATCTTCCATTAAGATTACCCGGTGGTATCAGTGAGCTATGGGGTGTGAGTGGAGAGGGAAGAGAGGGAAGGAAGGAGGGGGAGAGGTGAGAGAGGAAGAGAGAGAGAGAGGGAGAGAGAGAGGGGGGGAGAGAGAGAGAGAGAGAGAGAGAGAGAGAGAGAGAGAGAGAGAGAGAGAGAGAGAGAGAGAGAAAAGAAAAAGAAGAGAAGAGAAGAGAAGAGAAGAGAAGAGAAGAGAAGAGAAGAGAAGAGAAGAGAAGAGAAGAGAAGAGGAGGGGAAGAGGGAAGGAGAGGGATAAATAATAAATAATGTCAGGGACACCAATCTGCAACTACGTGACATTCTGAGTTGATATCACAGACTTCATCTGGAGGGGTATGAGTGGAGCAGCTATTTCACCATCCAAGACCAGAGGGTCTTTGGATTTTACTTCTGGCTGCTCAGACCCAATTTTTGGACCTTCCAAGGTGCTCTGTAGACTAGTGTTTTCTAAAAAGACCTTATTCTTCAGAAATCATCCATAATGGACTCTGCTTTCTGAACTCATTTTTTCTTTTTTTTTATTGAATATATTCTTCATTTACATTTCAAATATTATACCCCTTCCCCTTTTCCCCACTCCCTGAAAACTCCCAACCATCCTCCCACCCCCTGCCTCCAAGAATATGCTCCTCCACCCAACCCACTCCCTTGACCCCCACTAGATAACCCCACACTGGAGAGCCTTCACAGGACCAAGAACCTCTCCTCCTGCTGATGTCTGATGAGGCATTCCTCTGCCAATCTTTTGGCTGGAACCACATGTACCCATTGGTTGATGGCTTAGTCCCCGGAAGTCCTGGGTTGTCTCATTGACCAACATTGTGGTTCTTCCCATGGGGCTGCAAACCCCCCACCCCCAGCTCCTCAAGTCTGCCCTCCAGCTCCTCTATTGTGAACCCCGCGCTCAGTCCAATGGTTGGCTGCTAGTATTCATCTCTGTATCTGTAAAGCTCTGGCAGGGCCCCTCCAAAAGACAATCATAACAGGCTCTTTTCGGTATGCACTTCTTGTCATCCATAGTAGTTTCAGGGTTTGGTGACTTTTTATAGAATGAATCCCCAGGTAGCACACTCTCTGGGTGGCCTTTCCTTAAGTCTATGCTCCATACTTTGTCTCCATAGTTGTTCCTGTGATTATTTTGCTCCCTTTCTCAGAGGAACCAAAGCACCCCCACTTTGATCTACCTTCTTCTTGAGCTTCCTGTGGTTTGTGAATTGTAACTTGTTTATTTTGAGCTTTTGGGCTAATATCCACTTATCAATGAATGCATACCATTTGTGTTCTTTTGTGATTGAGTTACCTCACTCAGGATGACACTTTCTAGTTCCATCCATTTGCCTAAGAATTTCATGAATTCATTGTTTTTAATAGCTCAATAGTACTCCATTGTGTATATATACCACAATTTCTGTATCCATTCCTCTGTTGAAGGACATCTGGGTTCTTTCCAGCTTCTGTCTATTATAAATAAGGCTGCTATGAACATAGTGGAGCATGTGTCCTTATTGCATGTTGGAGCATCTTCTGAGTATATGCCCAGGAGTGGTATAGCAAGGTCTTGCAGTAGTATCATGCCCAGTTTTCTGAGGAACCGCCATACTGATTTCCATATCAGTTTTACAAGCTTGCAATCCCACCAGCAATGGAGAAATGTTCCTCTTTCCCCACATTCTCTCCAGCATCTACTGTCACCTGAGTTTTTCATCTTAGCCATTCTGACAGGTGTGAGGTTGAATCTCAGGGTTGTTTTGATTTGCATTTCCCTAATAACTAAGGATGCTGAACATTTCTTTAGGTGCTTCAGAGCCATTCGAGTTTCCTCAGTTGAAAATTCCCTGTTTAGCTCTGTACCCCATTTTTTAATAGGGTTATTTGACACTCTGGAGTCTAACTTCCTTGTGGAAAAAAAAAAAGGAAAGCACGGGCCGGTGCACGCAGACTCGGGGGTAAAAAAGGGGCACGTGCCAGGTCGGGCTGGTGGCGCGCAGGCCTCGCTCTCGGGCCAAGGTAGCGTGCATATGCAGAGGACGCATGCAAGATACACGAGTGCCTCAGCCTAACGGGGAGCAGGCAGTCACACCACTGGCTGGTCTCTGCGCGTGGGGCGCGCGTGGGCGTGCAGAGAAATCTCAAGCAGAAGGCGGAGGCATTCTGATGTGGATTTCTCTGCCTGTTACCTGTGCTCACAGACTGTCTGCGTGGCTGAATCTCCGGGTCTCTGACTGCGCGTACCAGCTAGCTCCATATGGCGAGTTTAATAAGAGGCAGCCCAGAGTTTTGATGTTTTATTATTAAGAAAATAGAAAGAGAAAAGAGATAAAAAGACAAAGGAAGAGGAGAAAATAGATAAGAAAAGCCATGACCATGTGGAAGGGAGGAGAAAATGGAGAGACAGAGAGATAGATAAAAAGAGGGCCGGGGGAGAACAAGCGGGAGAGAGAGAGAGCACGTGCTGAGGGGTGTTATTTATAGTGAGTTGGGTGGTCAGGTAACCAGAAGGCGGGGACAGTGTGGCTGCAGGCAGGTGACTGCCGAGGCGGAGCCAGGATAGAACCTGGGGCGTGGCCACAAGTCTCATTAAGGTCCCACACTTCCTGAGTTCTTTGTATACATTGGATATTAGCCCTCTATCAGATGTAGGATTGGTAAAGATCTTTTCCCAGTCTGTTGGTTGCCGTTTTGTCTATTGACAAAGTGTCCTTTGCCTTACAGAAGCTTTGCAATTTTCTGAGGTCCCATTTGTCGATTCCTGTTCTTAGAGCATAGGCTCTTGGTGTTCTATTCAGGAATTTTTCCCCTGTGCCCATGTGTTCAAGGTTCTTCCCTACTCTCTCCTCTATAAGCTTCAGTGTATCTGGTTTTATGTGTAGGTCCTTGATCCACTTGGACTTGAGCTTTGTACAAGGAGATAAGAATGGGTCAATTTGCATTTTTCTGCATGCTGACCTCCAGTTTATTCAGCACCATTTGTTAAAAATGCTTTTTCTCTACTTATGTTTTTAGCTCCTTTGTCAAATATGAAGTGACCATAGTTGTGTGGGTTCATATCTAGG
Source organism: Tokudaia tokunoshimensis (assembly GCA_036184795.1). Taxonomy (NCBI): domain Eukaryota; kingdom Metazoa; phylum Chordata; class Mammalia; order Rodentia; family Muridae; genus Tokudaia; species Tokudaia tokunoshimensis. The sequence goes on along the minus strand of BTHU01000021.1, from coordinate 34,449,426 downwards.
TCTTCAATTCTATTCCATTGATCTTTCTGCCTGTCTCCGTACCAATACCATACAGTTTTTATCACTATTGCTCTGTAGTAGAGCTTGAGGTCAGAGATGGTGATTCCCCCAGCAGATCTTTTGTTTTGGAGAATAGTTTTAGCTATCCTGGGTTTTTTGTTATTCCAAATGAATTTGCAGATTGCTCTTTCTAGTTCTATGAAGAATTGATTCGGAATTTTGATGGGGATTGCATAGAATCTGTAGATTGCTTTTGGCAAGATGGCCATTTTTACTATATTAATCCTGCCAATTCATGAGCTTGGGAGATCCTTCCATCTTCTGAGATCTTCTATGATTTCTTTCTTCAGAGGTTTGAAGTTCTTGTCATACAGATCTTTCACTTGCTTGCTTAGAGTTATACCAAGGTATGTAATATTATATGTGACTATTGTAAAGGGTGTCATTTCCCTAATTTCTTTCTCAACTTGTTTATCCTTTGAGTAGAGGAAGGCTACTGATTTGTTTGAGTTAATTTTATATCCAGTCACTTTGCTGAAGTTGTTTATCAGCTTTAGGAGTTTCCTGGTGGAATTTTTGGGGTCGCTTAAGTATAGAATCCTATCATGTGCAAATAGTGATACTTTGACTTCTTCCCTTCCAATATGTATACCTTCGACATCCCTTTGTTGTCTAATTGCTCTGGCTAGGACTTTGAGTACTATATTGAATAGATAGGGAGAGAGTGGGTAGCCTTGTCTGACCCCCGATTTTAGTGGGATTGCTTCAAGTTTCTCTCCATTTAGTTTGATGTTAGCTACCAGTTTACAGTATATTGCTTTCACTATGTTTAGGTATGGGCTCTGAATTCCTGATATCTCCAAGACTTTTATCATGAAGGAATGCTGAATTTTGTCAAAAGCTTTTTCAGCATCTAATGAAATGACCATGTGGTTTTTTACTTTGAGTTTATTAATATTGTGGATTACATTGAGGGATTTCCGTATATTGAACCATCCGTACATCCCTGGGACGAAGCCTACTTGTTCGTGGTGAATTATTGTTTTGATGCATTCTTGGATTCGTTTGCCCAGAATTTTGTTGAGAATTTTTGCATCAATGTTCATAAGGGAAATTGGTCTGAAGTTCTCTTTCCTTGTTTGGTTTAGGTATAAGCGTTATTGTGACTTCTGAACTCATTTACATATTTCCCGAATCAACAAAGGTCTTATCAATTATATTAGCACTGCACTTTCTAGACTGTTATTTTTATACATCTTTAGCTACAATGTTGTGAGAGTGTTCCATAAATGTATATGCATATGCATGTGTGTGTACCAATAATTTTTATTGGGTTAATTGGATTTACTTACAGGAATTTGAGTGAGGGGTTTCTTTCAGAGGCAAAAATGACTCAATGACAGTTGTATCACCAAAGGCCCACTCCAGCATGGTGATAGATTACACAATCTAGACAAACACATCACATAACTTATGAGCTAGAGACCATCTCTTTCTGGAAGCTCAGATGGTCTGAGCCTCTTTAGGGTAACTCAGCTGTCTCTGCTTCTGGGCATCTTAGCTCACTGGAGCATCTTCTAAAGCTTAGCTTGCTCAAGAGTGTTTCTCAGCAATCTTTACAGCTTCTCTATGCTTAGAGAGGCAGGACCTAGTGTATCTGGTTAGATTTAGGGAGTTCCTGAAGCCTTTGGGTTGTTTACCTCCTGAGCTTAAGAAGCTTCCCTGCAAGATAGAACCACTCATCTGCCCTCAGAATATCCTTTTGGTTCACCTCTGAATTAGATTTGTTCCACTTTAAAACCAAGAAATCTAACTTAAAGGATTAACTGAATATCCAAAGAGATTTTCTTTTACATATTTTCATCATTCTGCCAATATTTTTGTCTCAAAAAAAACCAGACATATACTTCCATTTTGCAAAAAATTATATTATTTTGACCACACATGATAGTCATTTTGCAAGGTCCAAAGATAAAAAATGGCCATCCGTTTTAGACATTTATTTCCCACCTTCTATTTTACTGCTGTGAAGTATATACTCATAATTCATCACGATTTTAGAGCTGAGTTGTTCCTAATGTTTAGTATTTCCTGGCTTGTACAGATCGTGTGAGGTAACCAGTTAGGTGCAATGATATTCTCCTGTTTGCTTCTGAGAAGTCTCTGATTAGATGATTCTGATGGCTACTTTTTCTTCTTCAGGGAGTTATTTTAAACCTTGATGATGTTTAGAAATGCCATCATTTATTTTTGCTGAAAATTTTTCTTTGTCTCAAACCTTTGCATAAAGCATCAAGAAGTGAGATCATCCTCAATGGGCTTAGCAGGTTGTGTTTATATATTTGGGCATTTATTTGTGTAGCGATAACAATTACAAAAAGAGGAGCCATGATTTTGAGAGGGGGAACATGGGATGGATTAAGGGTAGGAAAAAGGAGAGGAGAATGATGTAGTTATATTTTAATTTAAAAATAAAAATTGGGCTGGAGACATGGCTCAGCAGTTAAGAATACTGACTGCTCTTCCGGAGGTCCTGAGTTCAAATCCTAGCAACCACATGGTGGCTCATAACCATCTGTAGTGAGATCTGATGCCCTCTTCTGGGGTGTTCTGAAGATAGCTACAGCGAGCAGGGCTGGAGCAAGAGCTGGAGAGTTGGCTCAGTGGTTAAGAGAACCCATCGCTTTTCTGGAGGTCCTGAGTTCAAATCCCAGCAACCACACTGTGGCTCACAACCATCTGTAATGAGATCGGATGCCCTCTTCTGGCGTGTCTGAAAAGCAACTGCAGTTTACTTAAATATAATAAATAAATCTTTAAAAATAAAAATAATTAAAAAGAAGTGAGTGCTAATATTTTAAATTATTTTTACAGTAGCTCTCTTTTGTATTTACAAGATATAAGGATAAAACTTTGCTTTAGGCACTGGTCCTTTATTCTGCATTTATATTCACAGATAGACTCTTATTTCACAGAGAACACATGGAAACATTAAATGGACTAAATGTATTTATTTTATGATCTGTATCTATCTACATGATCTTTTTCATATGTAACCATTTTCTGCACAAACAAAATAAGTTGTCTTTTTTATAATTTGATTTTATTTTGAAATAAGTGGACATAAAACTACAGGTTGCATGTAGTCATTACATACAAGCTTAGCACTGAGTGTCTCATGATACTGGCAGATGTCTTCTGTGTGGCACGATTAGTCATTAAAATATGATCACTTAAAAAACTTTTTCTCTCATATTTACATCCCAACTAAAGTTTCCCCTACTTGCCCTCTTCCTGTCCCTTCCCTCTCCCCACTTCACTCCCCCTCCATTTCCCTTCAGAAAAAGGCAGGTCTTCCATGGATATCAACCAAATGTGGCATAACAAGTTGCAGTATTAAGACTTTGTATTAAGACTGGACAAAGCAACCCTGTATGAGAAAAAGGGCCCCAAAAGCAGGGAAAAAAGTCAGAGACAGTCCCTGCTCCTACTGTTAGGAATTGCACAGGAAGATCAAGCTACAAAACCATAATATTTATGCAGAGGACCTAGGTTAGATCCACACAGGTCCCATGATTGTTGATCAGTCTCTGCGAACCCCTATGAGCCCTGGTTAGTTGATTCTGCTGGCTTTTTTCTTGTAGTGGCCTTGACTACTCTGGTTTCTACAAAAGAAACAAGCCACAAAAAACCATGGAATTTGTTTTGTACTTGCCAACATCTCCTGAGCATGGGGTCTGCCCCAGATTGTGTTGGGTCCCACAGCTATTATTTGTGAATGGCTTCTTGACTAGGGGTGGAACTTTTTGCCCACAACACTTTCTCTTTGCTTGGATTTTATCTGGCTTGAGTTTGTGCAGGTATTGCATATAATATTACAGTCTCTGTGAATTTATGTGTATATTTGTTCTGTTTTTTTTCGGGAAAATGCCATTTTTTAAAAATCATCTTCCACCTCTTTTCATCTTTCTGGCCCCTCTTTTGCATAGATCCCTTAGCCTAGAAGGGAGAGGTTTTGAAAAAGTAAACATTCCAGCTAGCCTGTATAAAAGACACATAATCCAGGTATTTTATTTATAAGCCCTAATTCTAGATTGGACAGGTTTGGAGCTATTCTAGCCACAATGTCCCTTATTACTTGCTGTTTTTTCCTGGCCACATGCTTATGGTCCATCTCTTCTCTTGGCAGATCCTCCCTCCCTTGACCTCCTATCTTCTTCTCCCCTGTCTCTCTACCTGCAACCCTCTTACTTGATCCTCAATTCCCACCTTTTTCCCTCTATTGCCCAATCATAGGAACTGGTCTTTTATTGAGCAGCTAAATTGGAGAGCAAGGTTTACATAGCATCACTTGGTGTATGTGAGGATCTGCTTGTCAGGGACAACCAGATCTTGAAAGTCAGTATTTAACATTAGAATACAAGCATCATTAGAAAAAAACCACTATGAGGTTTGATAGAGACATCTCACTTAGGGCTGGGTACTCCAATATCTCTCACTTTCTGCAATTGTCTAGTTATGGTTTCTGTTTCTCACCTACTGAAAGAAGACACGACACCCGCACAGGGAGAGAGCGCACCAGCCTCCCCTTGGCGACCTCTGCTCTAGGGATTGACTACACTGAGCCTTCAGCTACACAGGGACTCCCCAATATAACATCGCTTGGAACACAGCCTGCTGGGTGTCCATCTGCGCCCAAGGGTGGGGCAGCTCTGTGGTCGTCTGGGCACCAGATCTGCTGTTGGCCATCTGCCCTGGAGAGTGATCTGTGACGAGAGGGTGCACAGTGCACTCCGCCATCTTTGTTCCTGCAACAGAGCAGTTGGGATCTCCAGGAGCAGGGATAACCAAGCATAACATCGCTTGGGACTCAGCCAGCTTGTGTGCTCCCTACACCCAAGAGCTGGGCAGTTCTATTGTCACCTATGCGCCAGCTCTGCTGTGGGACATCTGCCCTGCAGAGGGAGCCTGCACCTGGAGAGAACACACTGGGAGAGAGCTCACCAGCCTCCCCTTAGCCACTTCGGCTCTGGGGATTGACTACTCTGAGTCTCCAGGTACAAAGGGATTCCCCAAGTATAACATCACTTGGGGCAAGGCACATCAGGGCTCCAAGTCACTCAGGAGCAGGGCAGCCCCTCAGCAATCGGTGCCAGGGGATCCCGGTCATCCAGGGGGGGCAGAAATAGCCTTGCAGGCTCACAGGAGGTCCAAACAACAGCTAGTGACAGCAGGACCAACTAACACCAGAGGTAACCAGATGGCAAAAGGCAAATGTAGGAACGTTACTAACAGAAATCAAGGCAATATGGCACCATCCGAACCCAATTCACCAACAGCAGCAAGTCCTGGATACCTCATCACACCCAAAAGGCAAGATCTGGATTTAAAATCACTTCTCATGATGCTATTAGAGGATTTCAAGAAGGACGTAAATAAATCTCATAAAGAAATACAGGAGAACATGAATCAACGGGTAGAAGCCCTTACAAAGGAAACACAAAAATCACTTAGAGAAATGCAGGAGAATATGGGTCAACTGATGGAGGCCCATAAGGAGGCAACACAAAAATCTCTTAAAGAAATGAATCAACGGGTAGATGCCCTTACAAAGGAAACACAAACATGGCTTAAAGAAGTGCAGGAGAATATGGGTCAACAGATGGAGGCCCATAAGGAGGCAACACAAAAATTGCTTAAAGAAATGAATCAATGGGTAGATGTCCTTACAAAGGAACCACAAAAATTGCTTAAAAAATGCAGGATAATATGGATCAACAGATGGAAGCCCATAAGAAGGAAACACAAAAATCGCTTAAAGAAATACAGGAGAACTTGGGTCAACAGGCAGAAATCCTGAAAGAGGAAATGAAAAAATATTTTAAAGAAATACAGGAAAATACAAACAAACAAGTGAAGGATCTCAGCAAATCCATCCAGGATCTAAAAAAGGAAGTAGAAACAACTAAGAAATCACAAAGGGAGACAACTTTGGAGATAGAAAACCTTGGGAAGAAATCAGGAGTCATAGATGCAAACATCAACAATAGAATACAAGAGATGGAAGAAAGAATCTCAGGTGCTGAAGATACCATAGAAAGCATCGACTCAACAGTCAAAGAAAATGCAAAATGCAAAAAACGTGTAACCCAAAACATCCAGGAAATCCAGACACAATGAGAAGACCAAACCTAAGGATTATAGGTATAGATGAGAGTGAAGATTTGCAACTTAAAGGGCCAGTGAATATCTTCAACAAAATTATGGAGGAAAACTTCCCTAACCTAAAGAGAGAGATCCCGATGAACATACAAGAAGCCTACAGAACAAGAACTCCAAGCAGACTGGACCAGAACAGAAATACCTCCCATCACATAATAATCAAAACACCAAATGTACTAAACAAAGAAAGAATATTAAAAGCAGTAAGAGAAAAAAGGCCAAGTACCATATACAGGAAGACCTTTCCGAATCACATCAGACTTCTCACCAGAGACTATGAAAGCCAGAAGAGTTTGGGCAGATCTCATACAGACTCTAAGAAAACAGAAATGTCAGCCTAGACTATTATACCCAGCAAAACTCTCTATCACCATAGATGGAGAGACCAAGACATTCCATTATAAAACCAAATTTACACAATATCTTTCCAAAAATCCAACCCTGCAAAGCATAATAGGTAGAAACTGACACTACAAGGAGAGAAACTACACCCTGGAAAAAATGAGATAGTAACCTTTTTTCATCAAACCCAATAGTGGATAACCACTCAAACATAAAGATAGCATCAAGAATAGCAGGTGGCAATAATCACTATTCCTTAATCTCTCTTAATATCAATGTTCTCAATTCCCCAATAAAAAGACATAAACTAACAGACGGGATATGTAAATAGGACCCAGCATTTTGCTGCGTGCAGGAAATGCACCTCAGTGTCAAAGACAAACACTACCTCTGAGTAAAAGGCTGGAAAGCAATCTTACAAGCAAATGGTCCCAGGAAACGAGCTGGAGTAGTCATCCTAATATCAGATAAAATTGACTTTCAACCTAAAGTCATCAAAAAAGACACAGAAGGATACTACATACTGGTCAAAGGAAAAATCCACCAAGAACTCTCAATTCTGAACATCTATGCTCCAAATGCCAGGGCACCCTCATTTGTAAAAGAAACTTTACTAAAGCTCAAAGCACACATTGCACCTCACACAATAATAGTGGGTGACTTCAACACTCCGCTCTCTGAAAAGGATCGTTCAGGAAAGCAGAAACTAAACAGGGACACAGTGAAACTAATTGAAGCCTTGGACCAAATGGAACTAACATATATATATATATATATATATATATATATATATATATATATATATATATAAAACATTTCATCCTAAAGCAAAAGAATATACCTTCTTCCCAGCACCTCATGGTACCTTCTCCAAAACTGACCATATAATTGGTCACAAAACAGACCTCAACAGATATAAGAAGATAGAACTAATCCCATGCCTCCTATCAGATCACTATGGAATAAGGGTGGTCTTCAATAACAACAAAAACAACAGAATGCCCACATACATGTGGAAGCTGAACAATGCTCTACCCAATGATAACTTGATCAAAGAAGAAATAAAGAAAGAAATCAAAGACTTTGTAAAATTTAATGAAAATGAAGGCACAACATACCCTAATTTATGGGACACAAAGAAAGCAGTGCTAAGAGGAAAATTCATAGCCCTGAGTGCCTCCAAAAAGAAATGGGAGAGAGAATACACTAGCAGCTTAATGGCACACCTGAAAGCCCTGGAACAGAAAGAAGCAAATACACCCAAGAGGAGTAGAAGACAGGAAATCATCAAACTCAGGGCTGAGAACAATCAACTAGAAACAAATAAAACCATACAAAGAATCAACAAAACTAGGAGTTGGTTCTTTGAGAAAATCAACAAGATAGATAAACCCTTAGCCAGACTAGCCAGAGGGCACAGAGACAGTATCCAAATTAACAAAATCATAAACAAAAAGGGAGAGATAACAACAGAAACCGAGGAAATTCAAAAATTCATCAGATCCTACTACAAAAGCCTGTATTCAACACAACTAGAAAATCTGGAGGAAATGGACAATTTCCTAGACAGATACCAAATACCAAAATTTAATCAGGATCAAATAGACCATCTAAACCATCCTATAACCCCTGAAGAAATAGAAGTGGTCATTGGAAGACTTCCAACCAAAAAGAGCACAGTTCTAGAAGATTTTAGTGCAGAATTCTGTCAGACCTTCAAAGTAGACCAAACACCAATACTCTTCAAACTATTCCACAAAATAGAAGCAGAAGGAACACTACCCAACTTGTTCTATGAAGCCACGATTACGCTAATACCAAAAGCACACAGGATCTGACAAAGAAAGAGAATCTCAGGCCAATCTCTCTTATGAATATTGATGCAAAAATATTCAATAAAATTCTTGCCAACCGAATCCAAGAACACATCAAAACAATTATTCACCACGATCAAGTAGGCTTCCTCCCAGGGATGCAGGGATGGTTCAATATAAGGAAGTCCATCAATGTAATCCACTACATAAACAATCTCAAAGAAAAAAACCATATGGTCATATCATTAGATGCTGAAAAAGCATTTGACAAAATTCAGCATCCTTTCATGTTAAAGGTCTTGGAAAGATGAGGAATTCGAGGCCCATATCTAAACGTACTAAAAACAATTTACAGCAAACCGGTAGCCAACATCAATCTAAATGGAGAGAAACTTGAAGCAATCCCACTAAAATCAGGGACTAGACAAGGCTGCCCTCTCTCTCTCCATATCTTTTCATTATAGTACTTGAAGTTCTAGCTAGAGCAATTAGACAACAAAAGGAGGTCAAAGGGATACAAATTGGAAAGGAAGAAGTCAAACTATCACTATTTGCAGACGATATGATAATATACTTAAGCGACCCAAAGAACTCCACCAGAGAACTCTTACAGCTGATAAACAACTTCAGCAAAGTGGCCGGATATAAAATCAACTCAAGCAAGTCAGTAGCCTTCCTATACTCAAAGGATAATCAGGCTGAGAAAGAAATAAGAGAAATGATACCCTTCACGATAGCCACAAGCAATATAAAGTATCTTGGTGACACTCTAACCAAACAAGTGAAAGATCTGTATGACAAGAACTTCAAGTCTCTGAAGAAAGAAATTGAAGAAGACTTCAGATGATGGAAAAATCTTCCATGCTCATGAATTGGTAGGATTAATATAGTTAAAATGACCATCTTGCCAAAAGCAATATACAGATTCAATGCAATCCCCATTAAAATCCCAACTCACTTCTCCATAAAATTAGAAAGAGCAATTCAAATATTCATCTGGAATAACAGAAAAACCAGTATAGCTAAAACTATCATCAAGAGTAAAAGAACTTCTGGGGGAATCAATATCCTGGACCTCAAGCTGTATTACAGAGCAATAGTGTTAAAAACTGCATGGTATTGGTACAGTGACAGGCATGTAGATCTATGGAACAGAATTGAAGACCCAGAAATGAATCCACACTCCTATGGTCACTTGATCTTTGACAAAGGAGCTAAAACCATCCAGTGGAAAAAAGATAGCCTTTTCAACAAATGGTGCTGGCTCAACTGGAGGTCAACATGCAGAAGAATGCAAATTGACCCATTCTTATCTCCTTGCACTAAGCTCAATTCCAAGTGGATCAATGACTAATTTCTGAAGAGACAATCAACTTGTAAAGAAAATGGTTTGTTTTGAACTTAGTGGTTTGGAGGTTTTGGTCTATGGCTGGTTGGCTTCATTAAGTTTGGCTTTCATGGCAGAAAGGTGTAATAGAGTAAATCCACCCACCTTGTGGCCAGGAAACAAAAGGGGAGGATGGGCTTCTGTCTTTGAAAGGTGTGCCCCATCCACTAAATGAGAACCCCTAGGGGCTGGAGAGAAGGCTCAGAAATTAAGGGAACTTGTTCTTAAGGAGGACTTGGATTCAATATCCAGCACCGATATATCTATATATCTATATATCTCTCTCTCTATATAATATATATACTAAAATAAAATAAAGACATTTCATCATGTCCTGATAGTGTCTAGCTAGGGACAAGATTTGGGATCAAGCCAGTGTATTCTAGAACCACAGAGTTGCTCCAAGCCATTTAGACAAAACTGTAGTTTGTGTGGGGATTGGTACACACCTTGCAGATAAATTAACATGAGATGCTGTAAAGACATCTATCTGTGTTCATCACTTCTCTGTGTACTATGTGATAAACTGAATATGCCTTACAAAAAAGTCCATAGTCTCCAGTCTTGGATAGGAAGACAAAGGAATACACAGTTTTTCATTTTTTTTCCGGTATCCATGGAATTGTGTCAGGTTAACTTAGCTTGCTAAGAGGGTACAATCTCAGATTTGTCAAAATCCTTATCTTTCAATAACCGTCTTATGGTTTCTATTGCTATGATGAAACAACATAACCAAAAGCCACTTCCCCTCCCCCCATTCCCAGTCATTTTGCTTTTATTTATTACATTTTTTTCTTTTCTTTTTCTATTGGATATTGTATTTATTTACATTTCAAATGTTATCTCCTTTCCTGGTTTCCCCTTCACAAACTCCCTAGTGTAGGGGAATGCTAGGGCAGTGAGGCATGGTGGAGTGCATGGGTGGGTGGGGGTAGCACTCTCATGGAAGCAGGGGGAGGAGGGTGTGATAGAGGTTTGAGGAGGAGAAAAGGGGAAAGAGAATAACAAAACCCACTTGTGTCAGAAAGGGTTTACTATGTTTACAGTTCCTTATTTCAGTTCATCATTGAAGGCAGTCAAGGCAGTAACCTGGAGGCAGGCACTCATGTAGAGGATAAGGAGGAGTGCTGCTTACTGGTTTGCTCTCCATAGCTTGTTCAGCTTTCTTATAGAACCCAGGACCACCTGCCTAGGGATAGACCCACCACAATAGGCTGGGCCCTCACACACTCATCACTAATTACGAAAATGCCTTCCAGGCTAGCCTGCAACCCCCATTTATGGAGACATTTTATCAGTGGAGATTCCCACCTCTTAGATGACTCTAGCTTGTGTCAAGTTGACATAAAAATTACACAGTACAATAACAAAGTATATTACTGTTTATTTACATGTATATTATCAGTTTCCTTAACTAAAAATTTAGTTTTATGAGGGCAAGGGCTTTGTCTATTTTCATCTCCTATCTTTCATGTAAAAGAAAAAGCTTATGATAGATTTTTCAATAAAAATAGGCAAGTAAGCACACCATAGCATCAGTAATAGTGTGCTTACAGACAGGAACCTGTAGGAGGAGTTTCCCTAATTGTTTGATTGACTAAAGATGGCAGAAGCTAATCGTTGGGCTAATATATGGAGATGGGTTTTCCGTGTCCCAGAGAGGAAGAGGAAGACACGATAGAGAAGGAGGGCCTTTTCAGTCAGGGAGAGAGAGGAGATGGACACCATGTAGCCTGGCTAGTTTAGGTTAGACCCCATGATGGCCTCAGCCACCAGAAGAATTCCAACATAGGATGGCTTAGGATAATAGATTCCACACCCAGTGGTTGTGTCATCTGGTTGATTTTAAATATTAAGATGGTCTGGTGTTTTCCATTAGCAAAGATTCAGGTGGGCAAGAGAGAGTGCACAGCCAAGAGACAGAACCAGCCACAGGGGTGGATGGTCTGTGGAAAGCGAGCAGCATGGCAGTGCCGGCCAGAAGAATGGACGACTGTCTAGGGAAGGGGCCAGCTGACAACATGGCTGTTCTTGGAGCATAGCCGATATCTCGGAAAAGCATTAGTTAACAGGCAGTAGGCTAAATAGTGTGGAGCTGAATGAGATCAGGGTAATTGGTGGCTTGGTGGAACTAGCAGTGAGAGTTTGAGAGAGCTCAGGTAGAACTCTCAAAAAGGAACAATCATGACCTTTTAAAATTACACACAACAGGAACCTAGCATGCTTTCCCTCTGAGAGGCCCAACAAGCAGCTTACTAAGACAGACACAGATACTTACACCCTACCAATGAACTGAAGTCTGGGACCCCTGTGGTTGAATTAGGGAAAGGCTGTAAGAAGCTGAGGAGGAGGGTAACTCCAGGAGGGAGACCAGTATTCTCAACTAACCCCCTCCCCTGTGATCTTTCAGACACTGAGCCACCACTTGGCAGCATACATGAGCTAGTCAGAGGCCCACATACAGTAGAGGACTGCCTGGCCTGACCTCAGTGAGAGAAGAAGCAGCTAACCCTCAAGAGATTTGAGGCCCCAGGGAATAAGGAGGCCTGGTGGGGTGGGGTGGGGCTGGGGTTGGGCTGCAAACATCTTCTTGGAGACAGAGGGAAGGAGGAATGGGATGAGGTACTGTGGGAGGGCAGACTGGGACAGGCTAATGACTGGAATGCAAATAAATAAAAGTAAGTTAAAAAATGGATAAATAAATAATGAGTGCATGCAAATCTCTTTCTGTGCACTGTTTTGGTTATAACTATACATAAACTATAGAAACTCATCCATGTGATGCTGAAGGTGCCTTAAAGTCAGACCTTTGCCAACTGGACGTATATATTTACTACTCAGAGCTATGCAAAGCCACAACAGAAAGCCCAAGGTTTGTCACCGAGCTTTCACACAGATTCCTATTTGAGGCAGATGCTAACAAGTTTTTCCTGAGCTGAAGAGGAACAAATGGTGTCAACAAATCTTTTTGAAATTTTAGAAAGTGAAGAGAAATAAATGAATGTAGGTTTTCTTTGTGCATAGCAGCTGAATTTGAAGAATGTCCTTGGTCGGAATTTCTGCCTGAATGATTGCCTCGGTTTTCTAATTTATTGAAATTGCACAACAGCATTGTTAAAGCTGAATTTTATAGGGCAGTAAGTAGTAAGGTGACAGAAAACGAATGCTATAACAGAGTTGGAAATTCTCAGCTGAGTGGAGTTTTCATGCCCTTACTATCCAAGTTTAAGACTTAGAATGCCTATTCTCTCTCTCTCTCTCTCTCTCTCTCTCTCTCTCTCTCTCTCTCTCTCTCTCTCTCACACACACACACACACACACAATTTTATATAAATATATACAATTACTTAACATATTAAACAATTATTGTGCTCCCAGACATTAAGTATAAACATATTATTCTTACATCATATGTTTATTTTAATTTTAATTCATTTGGTCTTCTGAGACAGTCTCTCAATATAGCTCTGGCTATTTTGGAACTTACTGTGTAGATCAGGGTGGCCTCAAACTCAACAGGATTTCACCTTTCTCTGCCTTCCAAGGGCTGGGATTAAAGAGGGCTCTGCCACATATATGGCAGAGGTTGGCCTTGTTGAACATCAGTGGAAGGTGCAGCCCTTGGTCCTGAGGGGATTTGATGCCCCAGTGTAGGGAAATGTCAGGGTGGGAAGGTAGGAGTAGGTCGATGGGTTGGGGAGCACCCTCATAGAGACAGGGGCAGGAGGAAGATATAGGAGATTTCCAGAGAGAATACCTGGAAAGGGGATAACATTTAAAATGTAGATAAAGAAAATATCCAATAAAAGAAAAAAAAAGTGCATCACTGTACTCTACTTACGTAATATATTTATTTTAACCAGAAAAGGCTATCTGGGGAAAACTTCTGATCAAACATGTATGTTGAGTGTGTACTGGTTCTCTTGTGAGCCAGCATGATGGCACAAGGAAGGCTTCCAATCCTTTACCCTAATGTTAACTGTCCTTTGTCATGTACAAATGCCAGCTCAAAGGAATTCTTAGTTTCTTGTGAGGCCCCTTATCATCTCCATTATGTGGGACTGTTGCAAAACAGACAAAGAAACTGGTGTTCATAGACTGATTTCCAGAAATAGAAGAATTTCGGAAAACAGAAAAGTCTGTCTCAGATATGACGTTCTCAGATATTACATTTACAAGTTGCAAAAGCAATTGAAAGCTAGAAACAAAGCTGTCACTAGAAAAGAACTGACAGAGATAGTCCCTTCAGGTTATGACAGAAGATGGCATTTTGTTACATCAAGCAGAAAATTTTCATTAACCGGGGCTAAATGTAAGGAGTACAAAGCAAGATGAATACAAGTAATAACTCCACTGTTGTGGGATTCATAAAAGAATGCCAAATGCAGAAATATATTGGACACATTTTCCTGTAAGTGTGTTATTATTGGCATTATTTTTAGTAGCATCATGAACATGCCAGTGGGGGAGACCACACAGTACGAATTGGGTGTGTTTGGATAGTACTGGTTTATCCATGTTCTTGTGATCCAGTCTATGACATTTCCTTTTTAATTTCACATGTTCTCTGGTTTGGCTTATGCAATGTATGATCAATCTGTGCATGCATGAGAGTAGCCAGCTATTCCAAGGGAAAGTGTGACCCTTGTTCTTGATGATATTTACCTTTCTTCATTTTGGTTTTCTTGTGGTGCATTCTGGGCAAACTCGAGTTACATCACCAGCCCTTTCTTTATCTTTCTCCTTTGAGAAGTCTTCCCCTTCTTTTGCATTCTGGATGGACAGGGGTCAGGAAGTAGAGTCAAGTAGTGCTGAGGTATATGTAAGACACAATAAGATGTTATGCTGGTTGAATTACAGATTTAAGCACCTCCAGTGTCTCTTGAATTAGATAAATGCAGGTTTGGCTTTACTTGAGGGGCTGGTGTGTCAAGACCTCATACCTGAAACCACAGATTGTATGGGGAGGAGTTGGGGAAGAAGGGTAGAATAATCAAAATACATTGTATGAAATTCTTAAAGAACTAATAGAATAGTATTTTTTAAAGTTTTAGATATAAAAATTTTCAAGCAGTGTTTTACAGAATATCAAACACTTTTGGGACTTTTTAAAAAATTGAAAATAGATTCTTTTCACACAGTATATTTTGATTATGGTTCTTCCTCCCCCAACTCCTCCCGGATCCTCTCCATCTCTCCACCTACCAAAATTCACATTTTTTTGTTCTCTCTCATTAGAAAACAAACAGGCATCTGGAAAAAAAGAAAAGAAAAGAAGATAAAATGAAAACAAACAAATCTGAATGGGACAAAACCACAAACAAACAAAAAATGAAGAGCCAAATAAAAAGCACAGGAAACACGAATGAATCCAGAAATACACACACTGGCATTCAGGGAAATCCCATAAAATGCAAAATTAGAATTTATAATACATAAGCGAAAGACTTATATGTAGTTGTCCAGCAGCCTTGGTCAAATGGGGTACCTAGAAGGAGAGCTGGGGATGTATGGGAAGGACAGACGAGAAAGGAGCGAAGTCAAGACAAAAGTTCTATCAAAGCCCAATGTTTAATGGATAACTCTGAATTTAAAGGGGAGAAACCTGTCCCCCAATATGCCAGGATCTGGTCAGGAAAACCAGCTCAGCTGCTCAGTGGGTAGTTAGCTCCTTGCAGGAAGATGCTGATCTGGAAGAATAATAGGCCTCACCTAGGTCTGAAAGCTCTACCCTAGGTGGGTGACTGTGGCAAAACAAGGTCTGAATTAGCCTGCTCAAGGCTGGGGAAAGGGCACAACTCCTCCCTTTTTATTATTAAAAATTAGCTGGACTGGGGCATAAGATTTACTTATGCTCATGGTCCCGCCTGGGAATTATGGTGGCTGGCGGCCATGTCTGTCTTAGGTCTGGGTCTACACTCTCTCTTACTTGTCCTGAAGGACATGCACAGCTTGCTTGTGTTTATTTGCACAAACATGACCTTTTAGTGTTTATTATGAACAAACATTGCCTTTTGGCACATGCTTCTGTTTTAGATTGATAGGTAGATAAGAGTCATAGAACATCAGTTGCCCGTCTCTGACTGCAGGTCCTCATAGCACACCTTTTTCCCATACAGACCAAAGCCACAAAGGACGTACAAATATGTACTCAATGCATTTCTTCATATCGATGAAAAACTGCCATGATGAGTCACTGAGCTTTGCTGAGGGCAATCCTGTGTGGAAGCAACCAGCTTGCTTAAAATACAAAGTCAAAAATTAAGAGCAAACAGGCTTAAAGTTGTCTGTGGGGATGTCCCAAGTATCCAAGTCAGTTGCAAATTAGCATCAAACAGACACAAAGCCTGGCCTCCTGGTGTGGGGGAGGTAGCTTGAGAATCAACAGAAAAACTGTTACTAGACTATGCTTGAAATTAACTCAGCTGGAATCATACTTACTAGAAGACTCAGGATTTGTGTCCACTTGACGGACCAGTCTTTCAGGCAGTCATTGGGTTCTGTCTTCATTTTGTGAAAAAACACGAACAAAACCTCTCCCCCATATTAAAATGGGGTCTGGACCATTCCACGTATTAGTTAAGGAGTCCTGCCATTTAACCATGGCACGTCAGCTAGAAGTGACTGGATGCCAGTGGCGATCTGCTACAGACTGACCTTTAGCATCAGTTTGCAAAAAATTTAAAACAAATAAGACAAAAGCAAGATGTGCCTTTGATGACCTTGGAGTGTACAATTCCCCCTTTTTTTGTTTTTAAAAGCCAATTTTTCAGAGTGTGATGCGCACACTCAACAATTCCTTGTCCCATTGGGTTATAAGGAATTCCAGTTTTCTGTTCAATACAAAATTCCTTACAAAATGATATAAAGTTGTTGCTAGTATAAGCTGGCCCATTATCTGTCTTAATGACTTGAGGTAATTCCATAGGATTAAAGGCTTGTAAACAATGATCAATTACACTTCTAGGGGCTTCTCCCATAAGCAGAGAAGCAAAAAAAAAATCCTGAACAAGTATATATATACAAACATGTATATATTTCAATTTTCCAAATTCTGCAAATGAGTTACATCCATTTGCCAAATACGATTGGGCATAAGGCCTCATGGATTGACTCCTAAATGCGGAACTGGAGATAAGGTAAGACAGTTAGAGAGAAAGAAAGAGAGAGAGAGAAGGAAAGAAGAAAATCCTGGACAAAGCATTGTAAGACTTAAAACAAACAAACAAACAAACCAACCAACCAAACAAACAACCAACAAAAAAAACCCTTAGAAAATACTACTGTGGTAGTTTTGTATTGGCCATCTACTCCTGGTTATGGGGCAAAGCCTGAGGAATGGTTTGTGTTCTCAGTTAGACTCTGATGGAGCACTCTAATTTTTCCTTTGTGAATGGCTATCACTTAGAGATAACTTCTGGGAGAGGAGACAGAGCTTATGTCTACTTCAACTCTCAGCACTGGGACCCCATCAGGATGAGTCCTGGGTATGCTGGCATTTTTACTATATTTATCTGACTGATCCATGAGTGTAGGAGATCTTTCCATCTTCTAATATCTTCTTCAATTTCTTTCTTCAATGTCTTAAAATTTTTAGTATACAAGTCTTTCATTTGCTAAGTTGTAGTTACACCATTATAATTTGTTTTTAAAGCTATTGTGAGAGATGTTGTTTTTATGATTTCTTTTTAAATCCATTTGTCATTTGCATATATGAAGTCAACTGACATATGTATATCATTTTTGTATCCTGCTACTTTGCTGAAAGAATTTATCAGCTGTAGGAATTTCCAGTGGAATTTTTAGGGTCAGTTATGCTTACTGCCATATTATCTGTAAATAAAGACATTCTGACTTTTTCACTTCCTATTTGTATTCCTTTGATCTTCTTCAGGTGCTTTATTACTTTAGCTAAGACTATTGAAGTTAGGTCTGGTTCTTCCTACCAGCTCCATGCTCCTAGAATTAAGACGCAGGCTTAACATATATTTACAAATACCTTGGCCATATAGCTAGGCTCTTCTCTAACTAGATTTTTTTTATTGACTATTTTATTTTATTTTATTTTTTTTATTTTATTTTTTTAATTTACATTCCAAATCACTTCCCCTTTCCCGTTTCCTCCCTCCCCGAAAGTCCCATAAGCCCCCTTCCCTCCCTCTTTTCTCCATTCAACCCCCTCTCGTTACTCTGTCCTGGCGTTCCCCTACATCCAGTCTTTCCAGGACCATCTTTTCCTTTTCTCCTTCCATCTTTTTAGAAATCTACTGATATGCGGATTGTGTCTAGGGTATTCCGAGATTCTGGGTCAATATCCCCTTATCAGTGACTGCATACCATGTGTGTTCTTTTGTGATTGGGTTACCTCACTAAGGATGATATTTTATTTATTTACATTTCAATGTTGTCCCCCTTCCCAGTTTCCTCTTTGCACCCCTCCCTTCATATTCCCTCTCCCGCCTCAAGAGGGTACTCCCACCCACCCCCCACCCCCTCATGGCTCACTCAACTAGCATCCCCCTTCACTTGGTGTACTGGCTGGTTTTGTGTGTCAACTTGACACAGGCTGGAGTTATCACAGAGAAAGAAGCTTTAGTTGGGGAAGTGCATCCATGAGATCCCAACTGTGGGACATTTTCGCAATTAGTGATCAAGAGGGGTGGGCCCCTTGTGGGTGGTGCCATCCCTGGGCTGGTAGTCTTGGGTTCTCTAAGACAGCAGGCTGAGCAAACCAGGGGAAGCAAGCCAGTAAGGAACATCCCTCCATGGCCTCTGCATTAGCTCCTGCTTCCTGACCTACTTGAATTCCAGTCCTGACTTCCTTTGGTGATGAACAGCAATGTGGAAGTATAAACTGAATAAACCCTTTCTTCCCCAACTTGTTTCTAGGTCATGATGCTTATACAGGAATAGAAACCCTGACTAAGACACTTGGACAACAAATCTCCACAGGAACAAGCAATTTCTCTCCCATTGATGCCAGATAAGGCAATCCTCTGCTATATATGTAGCGGGAGCCATGGATCTAACTCAAAATATCCCATTTATTTTAACCTACATTCTGCCATGTTGCTTGTTACCTGTGCTCAAGTACCACACATCCATCTCCTTCCATCTTCTTGGGCAAATCTCTCACTTGGCTCTGTCCCAGAATTCTTTCTACCTCCCAGATGTTCCACTTTCTATTTCCTGCCTAAGCTGTAGGCCATAGGCTTTTAAATTGACAGGTGATGCATCCATACAATACACAATGCAGTCTCTCTTCATAAGACTTCAAGTACTTTATTAGATAGGTATGGAGAAAGTAGACAAGTTTGCCTTGCTCTTGATTTTAATCAAAATGCTTTGAGTTTCTCTTCGTTTAGGTCAGTGGTTCTCAGTTTGTGAGTCAGGACTGCTCTGGGGCCAAACAGCCTTTTCACAAGGGTTACCAAGACCATTCTGCACATCAGACATTTACTTTACGATTCTTTTTTTTAATTATTGGTTATTTTATTTATTTACATTTCAAATGTTGTCCTCCTTCCCAGTTTCCCATTCGAAAACCCCCCATCTCATCCCCACCCAATTGCCTCCATGAGGGTCCTCCTCTACCCATGAACCCACTCTCACTGCCTCAGCACTCTAGTATCCCCTAAGTCAACATTGCAATTCTTAACAGTAGCAAAATTACAATTATGAGATAGCAACAAAAATAAATTTGTGGCTGGGGATCACTACAACATGAGAAACTATATTAAGATGTCATAGCATTAGGAAGGTTGAGAACCACTGATCTAGGTCGATGTTGACTGTGGACTTGCTCTAATTACCTCTATTATTTGGAGGTATATTCCTTGTTTCCTTAGTCTCTCCAGGACTTTTATCATGAAGGGAGTTGGATTTTGTCAAAGGCCTTTTCTGCATCTAATGAGATAATTATTGGGTTTTGGTCTTTCAATTTGTTTATATAGTGGTTCATGCTAATTGATTTGTGTATGATGAATCATCCTTGCATCTCTGGGATGAAGCCTACTTGATGATAGTAGATGATTGTTTTGATGTGTTCTAGCATTTCATATACAAGTATTTCTATTGAGAATTATTGCATCTGTGTTCATTAAAGAAATTGGCTTGTAATTTTCTCTGTTGGGTCTTTATGTTGTCTAGGTGTCAGAGTAACTATGGCCATGTAAAGAGAATTGGGCAATGTTCAGTCAGTTTCTATTTTCTGTAATAATTTGTGGATTGTTGACATTAATATTTCTTTGAGAGTCTGGTAGAATTCTGTGCTAAGCCATCTGACCTTGGACTTTCTTGTAGTTGGGAGGCTTTTAATTAGTGCTTTTATTTTACTAGGGGCAATAAGTCTGTTCAAGTTTCTTTTCTGTTCTTAATTTAACTCTGTTTGGTGTACATGTCAAGGTAATTATCCATTTCTTTTAGATTTTCCAATTTTCTGGAGCACAGACTTTTAAAGTATGTCCTTGTGATTCTTTGGATTTCTTTGGTATCTGCTGTTATGTCTCCATTTTTACCTTTGATTTTGATAATTTGGGTCATCTCCTGCCACCTTTTAGTTAATTTAGCTAAGCATTAATCAACCTCACTGATTTTCTTAAAAACAGACTGATTCATTGATTCCTTTTATTGTTTATGCTGTTGTCATTTCTTTTTTTATCGATTTTAGCCCAAGTATGCAGTTAAGTTACTAATATCACATATCTACTTTTTCCTTTTCAAAAAATATTTTATTATACTAGTTGAGTATTTAAAAATAAAGCATAGTTTTTTAAAACTTAGCAATTAAAATAGTTAACATGCTAGAAATTCAATCATAGATTTCTTGGTCTTCAATAAATCATACATAAGCTTATGCCAACACACTGCATTGGGAGGGAGTGATTCTTGAATACCTTGGGTTGTGTGATAGTGGGGAGAGTGGGTTTCCTTACTCTGCCTCTTGTTTGGGCTTGTCTTATCAGGCCAGCTTCATCCAAGTGGTTAATAGGTGGCTAATTATGACATCTTAGTACCAGATACATCATGTTAGGTAGTGAATAATAGTGGATTATTTAATGAAGTCTTGGCAGTGTCTAGAAACTTTCTACTGAGGTGATATGATGGACTGAAAAGCTTTGGGACAGCCAGTTTGTTTGCTACACTGTTCTTCATTCATTGTGGTTTGGGCATTAATAACTATTGCAGTGTTTTGTCAGTGTATAGATGCATTTTGTTCCTTTTTTTTTTAAATGCAAGCACTTAGTGCTATCAACCTGCCTTTTAGAACCACCTTTATTGTTTCCCATAGTTTTGGGTCCATTGTGTTTTCTTTTTATTTCATTCTAAAACATTTTGAATTAATTTCTTTATTTTTGGCTTGATTCATTTTTATTCTGTAGTGAGTTGTTCAGTTTCCATGAGTTTGTAAAGCTTTCTGTTGTTGTTAATATTTAGTGTTAAGTCATGGTGGTCAGATAGAATGCAGGGTATTTCTTTAATTCTCTTCTATCTGTTGAGACTTACTTTGTGTCCAAATATGTGGTCAGCAGTTGAACACAAGCTGCTGAAAAGAAGGTACCTTCTTTTGTGTCTGGGTGAAATGTTCTGTAAATATCTGTTAGGTCCATTTGGTTTATGACATCATTTAGCTCCAGCATTTCTCTGTTTAGTTTTTATGAATTGGTGAGTGTTAGGTATGCTTTTTTTAAAAATAATTTTATTTTATTATTTTATTTTATTTTATTTTATGTATGTGAGTACACTGTTGCTCTCTTCAGACACACCAGAAGAGGGCATTGGATTCATTATAGATGGTTGTGAGCCACCATCTGGTTGCTGGAATGGAACTCAAGACCGCTGGAAGGGCAGTTAGTGCTCTTAACCACTGAGTCATTTCTCTAGCTGAAGCATTAGGTATTAAAGTTATCCACTATTACTTTGTATGAAGGTCAGTGTATGATTTTAACTGTAGTCATGTTTCTTTTATGAACATTGGTGCTCTTGTGTTTGCTGCACAGATGCTGAGAAGTGCTATATCATTGTGTTGGATTTTTCGTTTGATCAGTATATAGTATCCTTTCTTATCTCTTCTGATAACTTTGGACTTGAAGTCTATTTTGTCATATATCAAATGTCTTCACTGGCTTATTTCTTAGGTTTGTTGCTTGGAACATCTTTTTCCATCCTTTTATCCTGAGATGATGTCTCTTCTTGACGTTAAGGTATATCTTGGTTGCAGCAGATGTAAAGGTTCTATTTTTGTATCCAGTTTGGTACACATTTTAATGATGAATTGAGACCACTGATGTTGAGAGTTATCAATGAATGATGTTTATTTATGTTATTTTGTTGTCACGCAATTGGTCCCTCCTCCTGTTATTTGCTGGTCTGATATTATTTATTCTTTGTGTTTTCTTGGATGTGGTTAACCTCTTCAGGTTGAAGTTTTCTACCTACCTCCTTCTGTAGAACAGGATTTTTAGATAGATACTGGTTAAATTTTATTATAAATGTCTTTATCTATTGTGATAGAAAAGTTTTGCTGGGTATAGTATTCTGGGTGGCATCTGTGGTCTCTTAGAGTTTGTAGAACATTCCTCCAGTCCCTTTTAGCCTTTAGAATCTCCATTGAAAAGTCATGTGTCATTCTATTAGATCTGTCTTCATATGTCACTTGGTGTTTTCTTCTTTGAAACTTTTAACATCCCTTTCTTGTTCTGTACACTTATTTGTTTGTTTGTTTGTTTGTTTGTGACAATCTTCAGACCACCAGAAGAGGACAATGGATCACATTACAGATGTTTGTGAGCCACCATATGGTTGCTGGAATTGAACTCAGGACCTCTGGAAGAGCAGTCTTAAATACTGAGCCATCTTTCTAGCCTTATTTATTTATTTTTGATTGTTATGTATCATGGGAAATTTCTTTTCTTGTCCAGTCTATGTGGTGTTCTGTAACCACACTTCCTACTTTAGCTTAGAAAAAAATTTGCCTGTGATGTTGTTGGAAAGTATTCTGTGTCTTTTGTCTTAGGTTTCTTCCCATTCATTTATTCTTGCTATATTTAATTTTTGTCTTTTTACAGTGTCCCAGATTTCCTAGATGTTTTGTCCTGGCTTTTTTTTAATAGAAAAAACTGAAGTACCCATTTCTTTATCTTGTCTTTAATGCCTAAGATTCTTTCTTCAATCTATTGTATTCTGTTGGTGAGTCTTGCCTCCAAGGTTTCTGTTTGAGTTTGTAAATTTTCATTTCAAATTTTCTCTGAGTTTGGGTTTTCTTTATTGATTATATATCCACTTTCACATTTTGAAATATTTGAAAGTTTTCTTCATTTCACTCCAGTGTTTATGTTTCATAGATTTCATTAATAGCTTTATCACACTTACTTTAAGATCCTGTACATATTCATAGTACCTGTTTTTTAGTCCTAGTCTTGTGCTTCAGGTATATTGCATTTCTCCAGATCTTCTGTAGTAGGGTTGTTGGGCTCTAGTTGGGGTATATTGTGCTGGCTGTAATTGACTTGGTTTTTTATGCTGGTATATAGACATCTAGGGGTGGGATGATTGTAATTCTAGGTCATAATATCTGGTCTCATTGTTGTTTGGTGGGTTTTTCATTCCTTGGTTTCTGCCTTTCTCTCTGAATCTTAGGAGTTTCTAGTGGTTATGCTTTGCAAGGTAGGGAAAACTTCTGAGTTACTTTCAGATAAAACCACAGGGAATCCAAGGCAGAATGTGTTTTTAGGTATTAGGAGCTGATGTTTAGGAATGGAGATGGGCTAGATGGAGTCTAGGAGGGTCTATAGGACGGAGGAAAGCTGGATCTGCCAAGAGAATCTAATTTCTTTGCTAGCGTGGTCAGTGTGTTTTCAGGGAGAGAATGCCTTGAGAGTTGGCAGGTGAGACAGAGGCCTAAGGTTTGAAAGGAAGATTGTAGGAGAAGATCTGTTTAATTCTTTTGGAATGGGGGTAGAGAAGAAGGTAAGAGCATAGCAGGTGATTTGTTATTAAGGTAGAGGTAAGATTGGGAATTTGCATTGTAGTATGGGATGGAGAATGAAAAACAAGATTCCCTCCAAATTTACAAACGTATAAGGTTACAATTTAAACTAATTTATGAACCATATGGAATTTTAAAATATACATGGAGAATAACTGATCTGGGTGCTGAATAGACTGTTGTTTAATTACCCTAAATATCATCCTGAAAATTAAGAATGATCTGTTTTTGATTTAATAATCTATCATTTGTAGGCATTACAGGTTAAAAACAAACAAACAAACAAACAACAAAGATTTGAGACCCAAGCAACCCTTTTGGCTCTTTAATAGTACTTGAAACCAGAAAGGTCATGTTCTCAGATGTATTCCTAAAAGTTAGTTTCCCCATTTTTATGAAAAAAGGAGCAGATATCAACATATCTAGCCTTTAGGAAATAAAGATTAAGTATGATTTTTGCTCACTTAAGAGAAGAAAAGTGTAGTTTCTAAAGATAGTTTCCATATCCATGGTAAATTAGTCAAGTTTTACTGAGATTTAAACCAAGGAATATGGATAAATGGTTAAAACTTTCCATTTTGTGATATATATCAGGAACTCTCTGACAAGCTGATAGGGAGGAATGAGAATGCAAATCAGTGTGGAACACTTGCTCAACGTGAAAACCCTGTGTTCAATCTCAAAAAAAAGAACAAAGAAATCGAATAAAGAAACAAACAAATAAATAAATAAGGAATGAAAGAGAAGGAAGGAAAAGTGCAGGAAGCAAGATAAAAGGGAAGGAAGGGAGGAAAGAAGAAAGAAAACTTCCCACTATTTTATTTACCATTAATTTTATTTGAATTATCGTTAGATATTTGTCAGTTTAAAATTGCTAACTGTATGCTTTATCTATATGAATGGTTTACTGATCTTCTAAAAGAACACAGCAAATCTAATTCTAATAAATTTAATAATTCAGATTTTTTAATTTTTTATTAGATATTTTCTTTATTTACCTTTCAAGTGTTATCCCCTTTCTGGTTTCCCCTCCGAAAACACCCTGTCCCATCCCTGCCTTCCCTCTGCTAACCAACTCACCCACTTCTGCTTCTCTGTGCTGGTTTTCTCCTATACTGGAGCACCCAGCCTTCTCAGGGCCAAGGGCCTCACCTCCCTTTGATGTCCAACAAGTCTATCCTCAGCTATATATGCAGCTGGAACCATGGGCCCCTCCATGTGTACTCTTTGGTTGGTAGTTTAGTCCCTGGGAGCCCTGGAGTACTGGTTGTTTCATATTGTTGTTCTTCCTATGGGGCTGCAAGCTCCTTCAGCTCCTTGGGTCCTTTCTCTAGCTCCTCCATTGGGGACCTTGTACTCAGTCCAATGGTTAGCTGAGAGCACCCACCTCTGTATTGGTCAGGTATTGGCAGAGCCTCTCAGGAGACAGCTATATCAGGCTCCTGTCAGCAAGCTCTTGTTGGCATCCACAATAGTGTCTGGTTTTGGTGACAGTGTATGGAGTGGATCCCCAGGTGTGGCAGTCTCTGGATGGCCTTTCCTTCAGTCTCTTATCCACACTTTGTCTATGTATTTCCTCCCATTGATGTTTTGTTCCCCCTTCTAAGAAGGACCAAAGTATCCATACTTTGGTCTTCCTTCTTCTTGAGCTTCATTTGGTCTTTGAATTGTATTGTGGGCTAATATCCACTTATCACTGAGTGCATACCATGTGTGTTCTTTTGTGATTGGGTTACCTCACTCAGGATGATATTTTTTAGTTCCATCCATTTGCCCAAGCATTTCATGAATTCATTATTTTTAATAGCTGAATAGTATTCCATTGTGTAAATATGCCACATTTTCTGTACCCATTCCTCTCTTGAGGGACATCTGGGTTCTTTCCAACTTCTGGCTATTATAAATAAGGCTGCTACGAACATAGTGAAACATGTGTCTTTATTACATGTTGAAGAATCTTCTGGGTATATGCCCAAGAGTGATATAACTGGCTCCTCTGGTAGTACTATGTCCAATTTTATAAGGAACAGTCAAACTGATATTCAGAGTGGTTGTACCACCTTGCAATCTCACCAGCAGTGGAGGAGTATTCCTCTGTCTCCACATTCTTGCCAACACCTGATGTCACCTGAGTTTTTGATCTTAGCCATTCTGATTGGTGTGAGGTAGAATCTCAGAGTTCTTTTGATTTGCATTTCCCTGATGACTAAGAATGTTGAATATTTCTTTAGATGCTTCTCAGCCATTTGATATTACTCAGTGGAGAATCCTGTTTTTAGCTCTGTACTCCATTTTTTAATAGGGTTATATGGTTCTCTGGAGTCTAACTTCTTGAGTTCTTTGTATATATTGGATAATAGCCCTCTGCCGGATGTAGGGTTAATAAAGATCTTTTCCCAATTTGTTGGTTGCCATTTTGTCCTATTGACAGTGTACTTTGCCTTACAGAATCTTTGTAATTTTATGAGTTTCCATTTGGCAATTCTTTATCTTAGAGCATAAGCTATTGATGTTCTGTTCAGGAAATTTTCCCCTGTGCCCATTTGCTCCAGGTTCTTCCCCACTGTCTTTTCTATTAGTTTCAGTGTGTCTGCTTTATGTGGAGGTCCTTGATCCACTTGGACTTGAGCTTAGTGCAAGGAGATAAGAATGGATTGATTTGCATTCTTCTGCATTCTAGTCACCAGTTGAACCAGCCCCATTTGTTGAAAATGTTGTCTTTTTTCCACTTCATGGTTTTAGCTCCTTTGCCAAAGATCAAGTGACCATAGGTATGTGGATTCATTTCTGTACCTTCAATTCTATTCCATTGATCTACCTGCCCGTCACTGTACCAATACCATGTAGTTTTTTTTATCACTATTGCTCTGTAGTACAGCTTGAGGTCCGGGATGCTGATTCCCCCAGAAGTTCTTCTATTGTTGAGAATAGTTTTAGCTATCCTTGGTTTTTCATTATTCCAGATGAAGTTGAGAATTGTTCTTTCTAACTCTAAGAAGAATTGAGTTGAAATTTTTATGGGGATTGCATTGAATCTGTATATTGCTTTTGGCAAGGTGACCATTTTTACTATATTAATCCTGCCAATCCACGAGCATGGGAGATCTTTCTACCTTCTGAGATCTTGTTCGATTTCTTTCTTCAGAGACATGAAGTTCTTGTCATACAGATCTTTCACTTGTTTGGTTAGAGTCACACCAATATACATTACATTGTTTGTGACCCTTGTGAAGGTGTTGTTTCCCTAATTTCTTTCTCAGCCTGTTTATTCTTTGAGTTTAGGAAGACTACTGATTTGTTTGAGTTAATTTTTTATTCAGCCACTTTCCTGAAGTTGTATAGGACTCCTGATGGTTTAGGAGTTCTCTGGAGGAGTTTTTGGTTTCACGTAAGTACACGATTATGTCATCTGCAAAAAGTTATAGTTTGACTTCTTTTCCAATTTGTATCCCTTTGACCTCCTTTTGTTGTCTAATTGCTCTAGCTAGACATTCAAGTACTTATCCCAGGCCTCAAGCTGTACTACAGAGCAATAGTATTAAAAACTGCATGGTATTGGTACAGTGACAGGCATGTAGATCAGTGGAACAGAATTGAAGACCCAGAAATGAATCCACACTCCTATGGTCACTTGATCTTTGACAAAGGAGCTAAAACCATCCAGTGGAAAAAAGATAGCCTTTTCAACAAATGGTGCTGGCTCAACTGGAGGTCAACATGCAGAAGAATTCAAATTGACCCATTCTTTTTTTTTTTTTTTAATTTAATTTTATTTTATTTTTTTAATTTACATTCCAAATCACTTCCCCTTTCCCGTTTCCTCCCTCCCCGAAAGTCCCATAAGCCCCCTTCCCTCCCTCTTTTCTCCGTTCAACCCCCTCTCATTACTCTGTCCTGGCGTTCCCCTACATCCAGTCTTTCCAGGACCAGGGGTCTCTCCTTCCATCTTTTTAGAAATCTATTGATATGCTGATTGTGTCTAGGGTATTCTGAGATTCTGGGTCAATATCCCCTTATCAGTGACTTCATACCATGTGTGATCTTTTGTGATTGGGTTACCTCACTAAGGATGATATTTTCAAGTTCTGACCATTTGCCTAGGAATTTCATGAATTCATTGTTTTTAATTGCAGAGTAGTATTCCATTGTGTAAATATACCACATCTTCTGAATCCATTCCTCCGTTGAGGGACATCTGGGTTCTTATCTCCTTGCACTAAGCTCAATTCCAAGTGGATCAAGGACCTCCACATAAAACCAGACACACTGAAACTAATAGAAAGGAAACGAGGGAAGAGCCTTGAACATATGGGCACAGGGGAGAATTTCCTGAATAGAACTCCAATAGTTTATGCTCTAAGATCAAGAATTGACAAATGGGACCTCATTAAATTACAAAGTTTTTGCAAGGCAAAAGACACTGTCAAAAAGACTAAGCGGCAACCAACTAACTGGGAAATGATCTTTACCAACCTTACATCCAACAGAGAGCTTATATCTAATATATACAAAGAACTCAAGAAGTTAAACTCCAGAGAGGCAAGTAACCCTATTAAAAAATGGGGTACAGAGCTAAACAAAGAGTTCTCACCTGAAGAATATCTAATGGCTGAGAAGCACCTAAAGAGATGTTCATCATCCTTAGCCATTAGGGAAATGCAAATCAAAACAACCCTGAGATTCCATCTCACACCAGTCAGAATGGCTAAGATCAAAAACCCAGGAGACAGCAGTTGTTGGAGAGGATGTGGAGAAAGAGGAACACTCCTCCACTGCTGGTGGGATTGCAAGCTGGTACAACCACTCTGGAAAGCAGTCTGGCGGTTCCTCAGAAAACTGGGCATGACACTCCCGGAGGATCTGGCTATACCACTCCTGGGCATATACCCAGAGGCTTTACCTGCATGCAATAAGGACACATGCTCCACTATGTTCATAACAGCCTTATTTATAATAGCCAGAAGCTGGAAAGAACCCAGATGTCTCTCAACGGAGGAATGGATTCAGAAGATGTGGTATATTTACACAATGGAATACTACTCTGCAATTAAAAACAATGAATTCGCGAAATTCCTAGGCAAATGGTCAGAACTTGAAATTATCATCCTTAGAGAGGTAACCCAATCACAAAAGAACACACATGGTATGCAGTCACTGATAAGGGAATATTAACCCAGTATCTCGGAATACCCTAGTCACAATTCTCATATTAATAGATTTCCAAGAAGATGGAAGGAGAGACCCCTGGTCCTGGAAAGACTGGTTGTAGGGGAATGCTTCAGTTTATCTGGTTTTATGTGTAGGTCCTTGATCCACTTGGACTTGAGCTTTGTACAAGGAGATAAGAATGGGTTGATTTGCATTTTTC
Source organism: Tokudaia tokunoshimensis (assembly GCA_036184795.1). Taxonomy (NCBI): domain Eukaryota; kingdom Metazoa; phylum Chordata; class Mammalia; order Rodentia; family Muridae; genus Tokudaia; species Tokudaia tokunoshimensis. The sequence goes on along the minus strand of BTHU01000021.1, from coordinate 34,420,306 downwards.
TTCATGCTGACTGCCAGTTGATCCAGCACTATTTGTTAAAAATGCTGTCTTTTTTCCACTGGATGTTTTTAGCTCCTTTGTTAAATATCAAGTGACCATATGTGTGTGGGTTCATATCTGGGTCTTCAATTCTATTCCATTGATCTTCCTGCCTGTCTTCATACCAATACCAAACAGTTTTTATCACTATTGCTCTGTAGTAGAGCTAGAGGTCAGAGATGGTGATTCCCCCAGGAGATTTTTTGTTGTGGAGAATACTTTTTGCTATCCTGGGTTTCTTGTTATTCCAGATGAATTTGAGAATTGCTCTTTCTAGATCTATGAAGAATTGATTTGGGATTTTGATGGGGATTACATTGAATCTGTAGATTGCTTTCGGCAAGATGGCCATTTTTTCTATATTGATTCTGCCAATCCATGAACATGGGAGATCTTTCCATCTTCTGAGATCTTCTTCGATTTCTTTCTTCAGTGGCTTGAAGTTTTTGTCATACAGAGCTTTCACTTGCTTTGTTCGGGTCACACCAAGGTGTGAAATATTATTTGAGACTATTGTGAAGGGTGTCATTTCCCTAATTTCTTTCTCAGCTTGTTTATCCTTTGAGTAGAGGAAGGCTACTGATTTGCTTGAGTTAACTTTATATCCAGCCACTTTGCTGAAGTTGTTTTTCAGTTTTAGGAGTTCTCTGTTGGAATTTTTGGGGTCCCTTAAGTATACTATCATATCATCTGCAAACGATGATATTTTGCCTTCTTCCTTTCCAATTTGTATACATTTAACCTCTTTTTGTTGTCTGATTGCTCTGGCTAGGACTTCAAGTACTATATTGAATAGATAGGGAGAGAGTGGGTAGCCTTGTCTGGTCCCCAATTTTAGTGGGATTGCATCGAGTTTCTTTCCATTTAATTTGATGTTGGCTACTGGTTTGCAGTATATTGCTTTCACTATATTTAGGTATGGGCCTTGGAATCCCGCTCTCTCCAAGACTTTTATCATAAAGGGATGCTGGATTTTGTCAAAAGCTTTTTCAGCATCTAATGAAATGAACATGTGGTTTTTTCCCTTGAGTTTGTTTATGTAGTGAATTATGTTGATGGATTTCCGTATATTGAACCATCCCTGAATCCCTGGGATGAAGCCTACCTGATCGTGGTGAATTACAGTTTTGATGCATTTTTGAATTGGGTTGGCCAGAATTTTGTTGAGTATTTTTGTATCGATGTTCATGAGGGAGATTGGTCTGAAGTTCTCCTTCCTTGTTTGGTCTTTGTTTGGTTTAGGTATAAGCTTTATTGTGGCTTCATAGAATTAGATGGGTAGTGTTCCTTAAGTTTCTATTTCGTGGAAAAGTTTGAAGAGTATCGGTATTAGCTCTTCTTTGAAGATCTGATAGAATTCCCTGCTAAACCCATCTGGCCCTAGGCTCTTTTGTGATGGGAGACTATTAATGACTGCTTCTATTTCCTCAGGACTTGTGGGACTATTTAGATGCTTTATCTGATCCTGTTTTAACGTTGGCACATGGTTTTTATCAAGAAAGTTGTCCATTTCATCTGAATTTTCAAACTTTGTTGAATATAAGTTCTTGTAGTAGGATCTGATTATTTTTTGAATTTCCACAGTTTCTGTTGTATGTTTCCCTTTTCATTAATGATTTTATTAATTTGGGTAGTGCTCCTTTGCCTTCTGGTTAGTCTGGCTAAGGGTTTATCTATCTTGTTGATTATCTCAAAGAACCAGCTCCTGGTTTTGTTGATTCTTTGCATAGTTCTTTTTGATTCTATTTGGTTGATTTCGGCCCTGAGTTTGATTATTTCCTGCCACTTTCTCCTCTTGGATGTAATTGCTTCTTTCTGTTCTAGAGCTTTCAAGTGCTCTGTCAGTCTGTTAGTGTAGGCTCTCTCTATTTTCTTTTTGGAGGCACTCAGAGCTATGAGTTTTCTTCTTAGCACTGCTTTCATTGTGTCCCACAAGTTTTGGTATGATGTGTCTTCATTTTTATTGAATTCTTAAAAGTTTTTAATTTCTTTCTTTATTTCTTCCTTGACCAAGCTATCATTGAGAAGAGCATTGTTCAAAGTCCATGTTATGTGTGTTTTCCAGTGTTTTTGTTTGCTCTTAAGACTAGCCTTAGGCCCTGGTGATCTGATAAGGTGCTTGGAATAATTTCAATATTTCTGTATCTGTTGAGGCCTGCTTTGTGACCAATTATAAGGTTAGTTGTGGATAAGATACCATGAGGTGCTGAGAAGAAGGTATATTCTTTTGCTTTAGGGTGGAATGTTCTATAAATAGCTGTTAGATCCATTTGGTCCATAACTTCAGTTAGTTTCACTGTGTCTCTGTTTAGTTTCTGTTTCCATGATTTGTCCATTGTTTAGAGTGGGATGTTGAAGTCTCCCACTATAATTGTGTGGACTGCAATTTGTGTTTTGAGCTTTAGTAGTTTCTTTTATGAATGCTCCCTTGCATTGGGAGCATAGATGTTCAGAATTGAGAGTTCATCTTGGTAGATTTTTCCTTTGACCAGAATGAAGTGACCCTCCTTATATTTTTTGACAACTTATGATTGAAAGTCAATTTTATTTGATATAAGAATGACTACTCCAGCTTGTTTCTTGGGACCATTTGCTTGGAAAATTGTTTTCCAACCTTTGACTCTGAAGTAGTAACTGCCTTTGTTGCTTAGGTGAGTTTCTTGTTTGCAGCAAAATGTTGGGTCCTGCTTATATATCCAGTCTGTTAGTCTATGTCTTTTTATTGGAGAATTGAGATCATTGATGTTAAGTGATATTAAGGAAAAGTGATTGTTGCTTACTGTTACCTTCCTTGTTAAAGGTGAAATTCTGTTTGTGTAGCTATCTTCTATTGGGTTTGTTGAAAGATTACTTTATTGCTTTTTTTACGGTGTGTTTTCCTGCCTTGTGTTGGTATTTTCCACCCATTGTCCTTTGTAGAGCTGGATTTGTGGAAAGATATTGTGCAAATTTGCTTTTGTCATGGAATGTCTTATTTTCTCTGTTTTTGTTAATTGAAAGTTTTGCTGGGTATATCAGTCTGGGCTGAGATTTATGTTCTCTTAGGGTCTGTATGACGTCTGCCCAGGATCTTCTGGCTTTCATAGTTTCTGGTGAGAAGTCAGGTGTAACTCTGATAGGTCTGCCTTTATATGTTACTTGACCTTTTTCCCTTACTGCTTTTAATATTCTTTCTTTGTTTAGTGCATTTGATGTTTTGATTATTATGTAATGGGAGGAATTTCTGCTCTGGTCCAGTCAGTTTGGAGTTCTGAAGGCTTCTTCTATGTTCATGGGAAGTTTTCTTCTATAATTTTGTTAAAGATGTTTAATAACCCTTTAAGATGTAAATCCTCACTCTCTTCTATACCTATAATCCTAAGGTTTGGTGTTCTCATTGTGTCCTGGATTTTCTGGATGTTTTGGGTTACAAGCTTTTTGCATTTTGCATTTTCTTTGACTGTTGAGTCAATGTTTTCTATGAAATCTTCAGCACCCAAGATTCTTTCTTCTATCTCTTGTATTCTATTGTTGATGCTTGCCTCTATGACTCCTGAATTCTTTCCAAGGTTTTCTATCTCCAGAGACGTCTCATTTTGAGATTTCTTTGTAGCTTCTACTTCCATTTTTAGATCTTGGTTAGTTTTGTTCACTTCCTTCATTTGTTTGTTTGTGTTTTTCTGAAATTCTTTAAGGGATTTTTGTGTTTCCTCTTTAAGGGCTTCCACCTGCTGACCCATATTCTCCTGTGTTTCTTTCATAGATTTTTGTGATTCCTCTTTAAGGGCTTCTGCATGTTGACCCATGTTCTCCCATAATTCCCTATGGGATTTTTGTGGTGCCTCTTTAAGGGTTTCTACCTGTTGACCCATGATCTCCCGTATTTCTTTAAGGGAGTTATTTATGTCCTTCTTGAATTCCTCTAACAGCATCATGAGATGTGATTTTAAATCCAGCTCTTGCTTTTCTGATTTGATGGAGTATCCTGGATTTGCTGTTGTGGGAGAACTGGGTTCTGATGATGCCATGTTACCTTGATTTCCGTTGGTAATGATCTTGCGTTTGCCTTTGGTCATCTAGTTATCTCTGGTGTTAGCTGGTCTTGCGGTCTCTGACTGTGACTTCTCTGTCCTGCAGGCTTGTGTATCTGTACTCCTGGGATTCCTTTTCTCTCAGATACCCTGCATTCCGCTGGTTTTCGAGGAAGTATCAGGAGACGTGGACTTCCCTCTGGCAGACTTGGGAAGGGTTGAATGTCCTGCAAGCTGCTGGTTCTCGAATGCCCTGCTGCTGCTGGATCTAATTCTTCAGTGTTGCTGGATCTCAGGAAATGCAGCCTTCCCCCGTGCGGACCTGGCACAAGTCAAATGACCCGCTGCTGCTGGATCTCTAGAAAGTGCCAGGAAATGGGGCCTTCCCCCGTGGCAAACCTAGCACAGGTCTACCACATTGGGATGCAAGGGACAGGGGCAGAGGAGGGAGAGGTAGAAGAGACAGAAGGGACCATTTCTTTTTAATATTTCCCACACCATAGGTGGTTTCTGGTTTGGTTTCTGTTGCACTTTCTGGATCTTAGGAAAATGTGATAGCTGTGGGTTGCTTGTAATGGATGTTTCTCCAAGTCAGTGGCTTGTAGAAAATAAATAGATGTGAGCTAGGAGAAAAGACCAGTGTGTAGCAGGAGGCTTCAAGAAGGAGCTAAAGTGATCCTGTTTATACTTAGAATTGGGGTTCCCAGGAAGTTGAAAGGATCTTGAAAATAAATTTCAGTAAAACAATGGGTTGTTTATAGAGACAGGGATGAAAAGTATAGACGGATCCTGTGTCTGAACCAAGATTTGAAATCTCTAGCAAATTGAGCAGAAGTGGAAGGAAGGGACCTGTAAGAAGGTTATTATTGGGCTGAGCATGAGAGTGGAGAGATCATGAAGAACAGCTGGAAGGACTGTGAGATTTACTTGCCTGATCCACATCCACCGCCTCTGTTCCCACCCAGTTCTCAATACTGGGAATCCCTGCTAGATGGGTAGAGAGTACTAATAGGTATAGGCAGCTGATACAAAGGGATGGGGGAGGGAAGAATGCTTCATTTGCCACAAGGTTTAGCAGAGTTCCCAGAGAATGGAGGGAGGGATGGAGGGAGGAAAGGAGAGAAGGACGGAGAGAGGAGAGGCTCCTGCAAGTAGTCTGCTATAGGGTCAGGGGAGAGACTATAGTGGTAGACAGAAAGAGTGGAAATCACATTCAGAGTTCAGGTCAGGTATGGCTCTAGGGATCACAATTGGGAAGTATCAGAATAAATACTTAGAATACAGTTAGAAATTATGTTGGCTTAGTAAAATGGTGGTTGTATGTTCTCCTCCACGATCCATGACCTTACTAGCCCTAGGTGGTAGGCACCAGGCATAATTTTCCTCTTGGAGACTGAACCATAAGTGTAATTAGAGAGATGTTAGTTATTGCCAAGGTATGTGTGCTATTCTTATACCCTTAGGGTTGTTTAGCCATGCTGGTTCATGTTATAGTTCATTGGCATAATAGCTGTGTGGAACTCTCAGTTGCTTTCTTCCATTGGTAGTTTGCATAGACAATCTGGTATCATGAAAGCTAGTCCTCAGGGATGAGTTTATCAGTTAAGATCCAGCTTTGATTTTCTGGGTCCTGTCCTGAAGTAAATAGTATCTTCAGCAATAAAGACTTAACCTTCAACACCCAGGAAACAAGCAAGGGCAGTAGCAGTAGCCTATAATAAGTTTTGAAGTCTTTTGGACTCTCTTGACCAACAACTTGCAGTATGGGGGCTTCTCATATCTGGTATTAGGGTTTTGTTAATCTATGGCTTTTTGAGAGAGCATTGCCAACCCAAGTGGGAAAATTTCACATATACTATATGTATACACGTAGGCTTATATGCATTATATATAATCTATGTAAATAAATAATATTATTCCTTATGACTTTTCCAGACATCCTTACTGTTATTTACCATTCTCTCTCTCTTGTGTTAACTCCCCGCCCCAGTTAGCACCCCTTTCCCCATTCTCTTTAAATTATTTTTATCCCTTTTTGTTCTTTCTCTCTCCAAGGTCCCTGTTTACTTTGCTTGTTTCTTTGGTTACTCTGGGTGATGTATAGTCACACCTGAAGATTTTGATGTAGTAGCCAGTGATTAGAGAAGATATACGTTTGTCTTTCAACTGCTTTTTATTTTTTTGTGTGTGCATCAGTTAATTTCACCAAATCTTTTTAGTGTCTAAATTTTTTTAGTGTCTAAATAATTCTAATGGGTTAAGAAGTATAGTTCTGTCTTTACTTATTTTTGTAAATAGCATAAAATTTTAAAATTTCTTTATGACACACAATATTTTCTCTACCTTCATTTTAAATACAATTCAATAATATTTTTTATGACCCAGTTTTTTTAAAGGAGGAATTGCTTAGTGTAGATCACCATTTAAGGGTATAGTTGATCATGGTAGAAATGTCAAGGCTCAGGGAGATTGAGGCAAATGTTGACATTGCATCTGCAGTGAAAAAGTGGAGAATTGGGGCTAGAGAGATGGCCTAATGGGTAAAGATGCTTGCCATCAAGCCTGAAATCCTGAGTTCGATGCCAGGAACCCACTTAGTTGAAGGAGAGAATCGACTCCCAAATGATTTATTAAAAATAATTTCATAAATATATTTTTATGCGTGTGGGTGTTTTGCCTGTATTTATATGTCTGTATTTATATGTGTGTCAGATAAAGTACCTGCTACCTACTGAGGCCAGCAGAGGCCACCAGATGCCCTGCGACTTGCAAACAGTTAATGAAGAGCAGCCAGTGCTCTTAACTGCTCAGCCATCTCTCCAACTCCACTAACAGTGGCTGTCAAACAACTGGCTTGCAAACTTTCTGAAAGTTTAACAATTGCCTCTTGACTTCTGTCTCCAGGCTACTTTTGAATGATGTCTGTTACGCTTGCCGGTCTACATGCAGCACCTCATCTATTTCTGTTTCTGAGACTTTAGTTTCTTCTTTGCATATTGCCTTTTGCTGGTCCCAGGTGATATCCACTGAGGCCATACTTTGCCCACCTTTTGTACCTGTAGACCCCATTAAGTTTCCCCCCTGGGCTGGCTTCTCATGGGACAGCTATAGTTTGGGAAAGAGAAGAGAGCATGGGTAGGGGACAGCCACACTCAGGGTCCTGAAAGAGAAATGTTGCATTTCTTCTTAGGCTAAGAGAACACTAGCTACAAGGGAAAGTGTGCCCCCTTTGCCAAGCTGCTGGCTTCCCACATGCAGACTCTTGGCTGCCATCCTTAGCATGTTTGCTGGCAAAGATGATTGGCAAAAAAATCTCCACATGCACAGAAATCTCTCCTTGCAAAATTTAAATGCTCACCATTGACTACTGCAAGCAAGTCTAGAGCAGGAGCCCATTGGCATGAACGGTGCAGTGCTTGGCCAGTACACATGAAGCCCTGAGTTCTATTCCCTACACACATATGATATATAATCCCTGTACTCATGAGGCAGAGGTAGGAGAATCAGAAGTTCAAGGTTATCCTCAGCTATGTGGAGTTTAATTTGTTTATTTGTTTATTGCTTAGTTTTAAAGACTCTATCAAATTTTTAAGTTTTATCTCCCCTTAAATTGCTCCATCTTTGTTACAAACTGGTGAGATAAAAACATTTATCATGGTTACAGGTGAGGTTTAGAGAAGCCGAGTAACTCTCTTGAGGCTACACCATCTGTACAACAGATTATACAGCCGATCTTGGACTTGGCCACTTTCACTACTGTGCTTTGATTCCTTCTGAGTCTCTTATTTATCTGTTTCTCTGTTCTCCAAGAAAGACATAGGGAGTGCCTTATATCTCAAGTCACTCCCTCCCATCATCCATATTGCCTAATGTTCTAGTCCCATCTATTTTTTAAACACACAGACCCCTCCATCCCCACCCATGCTAAGCTCTTTCACCTTAGGGCTGCAACATATTTTACAAAATGTGTCCTTCCTTCAGGATTTGTTTGCTATCTAAATGTACTCTTCTCTGATAATTGATGTATAACTTGCTCCTTTTCTTTATTATTATTATTATTGTTGTTGTTGTTGTAGTTATTACTTTTACATTTTTTGCAGTCCAGTCATTACTCCCCTCCTGGTCTGCCCTCCCACAGTTCCTCTTCCTATTCTTCTCCTTTGTCTCCAAGAGGACCACCCCCTATCAGGCCTACTACCTGGGGCCTCAAGTCTTTCTTTCTTTTTTTTTAATTTTTATTTTTATTTTCTATATTCTTTATTTACATTCCAAATGATTTCCCCTTTCCCAGTTGCCCCCCCCCTCCCGAAAGTCCCTATGGATTAGTTGAGATTGCTGGTCTGCTATGGGGTTGCCCTCCTCCTTAGCTTCTTCCAGCCTTTGTATATTTTATATTGGTTTAATTTTATCCACAGTCTTAAAAGACATTTTTTTGGCTTTAGCACTGTGAGTTAATTATCAACTAATGTATAGTACTTCCTCTTATTATTGCTGAAAACAGTTTCCTGTGAATGTGATTGCTGTTTACAAAAATGTCTTCACCTTTAGTTGACGATCTTTCTGTGCTTTGTATATTCCACACCCTCAAAATGTGACAAGTGGTAGTTTGTATTTCTGTACTTCAGTTGCTTCTTTGTGATTCTTTTTAAAAATATATTCTAGAGATGCTTGTCCTTAATTATAAGCCATTTCTCTACCTTATCTTTTTTTGTTTTTTAATTAATCATTTTATTCATTTACATTTCAAATGATATCCCCTTCCCAGTTACTACTCCATAAAGCCCCCATCCCATCCCTACTCTACCCCCTCACCTTTGCCTCTATGAGGGTGCTCATCTACCCACTCACCACTCCTGCCTCACCCCTCTAGCATCCCCCTATACTGAGCATCAAGCCTCCCTCCCCTCCCACTGATGTTAGATAAGGCTACATATGTATCTGGAGTCATGGCTCTCTCTGTGTGTTCTCTTTGGTTGGTGGTTTAGTCCCTGGGAGCTCTGGGTAATCCAGTTAGTTGATATTGTTCTTCCTATAGGGTTGCGATCTTCTTCGGCTCCTTCAGTCCTTCCCCCTAGCTCTTCCATTGGTGTTCCTGGGAGTAATAGCGTTAAAAATCGCATGGTATTGTCACAGAGACAGGAAGGTAGATCAGTGGAATAGAATTGAAGACCCAGAAGTAATCCCATACACCTATGGTCACTTGATCTTTGACAAAGGAGCCAAAACCATCTAGTGGAAAAAAGATTGCCTTTTCAACAAATGGTGCTGGTTCAACTGGCAGTTAGCATGTAGAAGAATGCAAATCGATCCATTCTTATATCCTTGTACAAAGTTCAAGTCTAAGTGGATCAAGAACCTCCACATAAAAGCAGATACAATGAATCTAATGGAAGAGAAAGTAGGGAAGAATCTGAAACACATTGGCACAGGGGAAAATTTCCTGAACAGAACACCAATGGCTCATGCTCTAAAATCAACAATTAACAAAGGGGACCTTATAAAATTGCAAAGCTTCTGTAAGGCAAAGGATACGGTCAATAAGACAAAATGGCAATCCACAGATTTCAAAAAGATCTTTACCAACCCTACATCTGATAGAGAGTTAATATCCAAAATATATAAAGAACTCAAGAAGTTATACTCCAGAGGACCAAATAACCCTATTAAAAATGGGGTACAGAGCTAAACAGAGAATTCGAATCTTGAAAGGCTAAGAAGCACTTAAAGAAATGTCCTTGGTTATCAGGAAAATGCAAGTCAAAAACGACCCTGAGATTCCACCCCATACCTTATCTTTTTTGAATGTCACCTCTCCTTAACTCTTTTGTGTTCCCTTTCCTGACTTTATAGGCATGTATATTGGATATTTATAGTTTATTATACATGTTATTTATTTTTAATATTAAAAACAAAGGGCATTTATTCATCAAAACCAATACAATTTGGACTTTTACATAAAGTAAAAATTACATCCTCCATGAAAAACTTGAATTCAAAGTACACTTGTGAGCTTGGTACCTTAGAAGTCAGAAGAGGGCATTAGGTGCCCCAGAATTGGAGTTATAGACTGTTGTGAGTTGCTATGGTGCTGGAAATAGAAACTGCATGCTCTGGAAGAGCAGCCCATGCTTTTCACTATGAGGTGTGTCCCCAGCCCTGACATTGTTCATTTAAAGACTTATATTGTAGTAACAATGTATTATACCTTGAGAGTATTCAGAAGTATTTCCCAAGGTATCCTATACATGCAAACTCATTAGTATTTGCTTTTTAAAAATTACTCTTTCCTGTTCTCCTTTCTAGATGTCATACTCTACCATACTTATGTTTGTTTAGTTATGTATCTATATGTTAAAGGCTGAGACCATCATATGGGGAGAACATGAAGCTTTTTTTTTCTAAGATTAGATGGTCTTGCTTTAGATTATGTACTCTAAGTTAATCCATTTCCTTGCAAATTCTGTGAATTCATTTTTCTTGAGAGACAAATAATATTCCATTTCTAATATAAATGCTAGATTTTCATTATTTATTCACATGTTGATGGACAGTAATGCTGGTTCCATTTCCTTGCGTTAGGAAATTAGGCAGCAATAAACATGGGGCACAAATATCTCTCTGGTAGGGTATAGGGTTCTTTGGGTATGTGCCCTGGAGTGAAATAGTTGGTCATAGGCTATTTCTTTTAAATATTCCCTTCTTATCTCTTCATGCAATGTTTCAAATACCTGAAGTGTATCATCCAACTCATTTCTTTTTACATGTCTTCTCTTTAATGTTTCATTTAGTCTTCATTGTAAAATGTTCAATCCAGTTATTGCTAAAGTCCACTTTTAACAATGTTTTAGGACTGGCAAGATGGTACAGCAGTAAAAATACTTGTCATGTAAACCTGATGAGTTTGATCCCTGGAATTTATAAAAAGTAAAAACTCAGATACAGCTACCTGCATCTGTAATCCTAGTTCTTAAAGACAATATGGAGCTGGAGACAGGAGACTTTCCTAGCAAGTTGAAGGCCAACTGCTGAGAACATATAGGGCAGAAGAGAGACCCCCATGCCAACAAGATGGAAGAGAGAACCAAGTTCTTAAAGTTGTTCTCTGATTTCTGCATGTGTGGTCTGGCACAAGCACACTCAAACTCATATATACTTGCAGCATATAGGCACACACACACACACACACACACACACACACACACACACCCTAAATAAGCAAATTAATAAAATATATTAAACAAATCATTTTCTTGATCTCTGGATTTTGTTTTTGGTGTGTGTGTGTGTGTGTGTGTGTGTGTGTGTGTGTGTGTGTGTGTGTGTGTATACATGTGTGCCCAGGCTGTTTGCATCTTCCTTTCTGGTCTTTCCACTTAACTTTTCTTTTTTCTGTGGTAACTGTGATACTTTCAAAAAGTTTAAAACCTTTCATATATAACTTTGCATTCCAAAAACAAGTTCAACTGTAAAAACTTCCAGAATTTACCGCTGTGGTTGATATGGCTTGAAATGTTGGCATAAAATGGATGTGGGTGGGAATCAAATCCTGACAGATTCAACGTAAATTTCTTTTCATTGTAGAACAATCTAAAATATATTTAATTTTCAGACTTACTAGAACAGAACACTGCTTGGCAAATACAAATGTTCCTAGCATTTCAGAATTATCTGCTCTTCAAATCCTTATTAGATTTTTGTACAGACATTTGTAGCCCCTCCAACCTAAAACATATCTGTCTTGATTTAGAGATACAGGTCAAATTTAGGACTTCTTTCTGAATGTGTCCCATGAGGCACATCAAAATGAAACAAACATTTACTTTATGGTTCGGTAATTTAAAAATTACTAAAATTTTATTGGATTTTTATTAATTTTTCCTTCTGTGTAGTCTTTTTTTTAGTTAGTTGTTCATTACTGTCTCATCACAGCTGTAAAGTAATAATACTGAGAAAAATTAATATAACCAAAAAGACTCAGTGTTAAAGTGCTCTACTGATAGTATGAGTTGTACAAGGTTAAGTATTGTTAAGTTTGAAATGAGAGCCTTGTGCACACAGAGCATGTGCTATACTGCTGAATCAGACCCCTAGGGCCTCATTAAAACCTAAAAAATATTGTATAAATTAAAAACACAAAACCACCAAAAGTCCTTTGTGAACTTCTTACCAGCCATTTCCATTGATGCCAGATTGAGTTTTTGGTGTACAATGTGACTGATACTTCATTAGTAATCTTCATTGAGATTATTTTGAAGCAGAAGAAATGACCCTATCACAATGCATTCTAAATAATTTGCCAGTGTAATGTATTAGTCACTTAACTAAATTTCCTCCCTTAACTCTGACTGTCTTGTTAACAGTGTTAATGTTGATTAAAATGGAAAGGTCTGCTATGTTTAGTAATCTGTAAGAGCTACCTATTAAACTTAAATTCTTTAACTTTTGCCAATGTTGCTTTGGGATGCTCCTATACAGCTGGGGCTAGCTTCCAACTTGCTGTGTAGCTAAGGATGACCTTGAGGTTTTTTATGATATTATGAATTTCACACCTTTATTTCACAAGCATTGGGATTACAATTATGTACCACTGAGCTTGGCTTTCAGCTTTTAAAATGCAAATATTGTATCATGAATTGTCGATGTCTCTCCTTTTCTTTCTCTGCCCCACCTCATTTTGACTTTGGACAGGGTCTTATTATATATCCCAGGCTGACTTCAAACTTCTGGTCTTTCTACCTCATCTTTCTGTGCTGGGTTACAGTTTTTATCACTGCACCTGGTCCTTTACTATCTTTTCCTTATGGAGTTTTCAAAAATCATGTCTTTGATTAAGACTGCCTGTTTTGTGGGAGAACTATTAAGTTCTTTAAAAATTTGTGAAAAATATGCTTTGTATTTGTCATTTATCCATATTCTTTAAACATAACATTTATTAAATTAAATTGTTTATTTAGTTCATGCAGAACTTTCTAATTTGAGGATTTCATGCATGAGAGCATTGCACTTGTATAAGTCCCATCACCTTGCCCCTCCATTTTCGCCTGGGTCTCCTCCAGCATCCCCTCTTCCTTTATATTTATTTTCTATGTCTATATATCTAATATCGCTCTATCACTGTCTAAAGATGGATATATTAAATGCGTAATCCACTGCACTCAATTAGTATCATCCTCATGTTGACATGTTAGGCTTGATCTTCTAGGATTATGATCTTGTCCTGTAATGAAGCAAACAAAGATAACCAAAACACAAAGCAGCAACCAACAGCTTCAACAGCTCTCCTCTAGCACTTCATGTGGGGGTGGAGCCTTGTGAAATTCTTCTCCATCCACACTGGCATGCTGACTGGTGTGATCTTTGCAAGTTTTGTGCAGACAACCATGTTGTTGAGAGTTCATGAGAACAAAATCTCTGTCCTGTCTAGAAGAAACTCTCATGTAGCTGTCCTGCTAGTCCTTAAGCTCCTATAATTTATCTTCCCCATCTTCTGTGATGCTTCCTGAGCCTTACATACAGTATCTTAAAAGTACATATTCAGTTATAGTAATTAGAACTATATTCCAATGATATATCCTAAAAGCCAAAATGTTAACTTGAGAGTAGAAAGTTCATTGAGTCAATATTTATACAATTTTGGGTTGACTTCTACATAGTTTGGTTCATGTTCATGGAAGTTGTTGGGAGTCATGGAACTGTTAAGCGGTGGGTTTAACATTGACACTGTCTCTCTGCTGATGCCTGCAGGGAGTCAACAGAACTTTTTGTCCACATTTTTACTGGGTAGACTGAACCCTTGTGCTGGGCCACTAGCTTCTGTTTGAAGCTCTTTTGCATTTTGGTTCTCTCTGAGAGGACTTCAACCGCAGTGTATTAGAAAATAACAGACACGTGTACAGCTGCCACCTTGTGAACAGGACACATTCCAGCTTGCTTGCTCCTTACAGGGCTCTCTGTGGATATAGGGGGTAAGAGCAGGTCAGTAGCATCTTGGTGCATAGATCAGAGTGCATAGTTCTGAACACAGGCCTACTCCAATGTTGTTTTCAGGATGCTGATAGTTTAAGGTAACCCAACAAAGGGGCAAAGCATTTTTATTGTCACTTTCTCCTGTGGTCCTACTATATATCTATACATGTATATTTATCAAAGGACAGAGATTACCAACTACCCTTTAATTTATCCTATAATTCTAAACTCTGAGTCACTGAAACATAAAGCCTTTTTAATGGGAACATTTTTATCTTAACAATTCATCTTTTTCCATTGAGATAGTGCCTATTGTACCCAAGGATGGTTTTCTGATCCTCGCTTTAATACCTCCCTGCTTTGGGATCACAGGGTACTAAGGATTGAACCCAGAGTTCTGTGCATGCTTAGCAAATTCTACTAAATGAGCTACATCTTCAGCCTTGATTTTTGAAGGAAAAGAAAAACTGAAATAGAGTAATAGTTACATAGTCCTAAAGGTGGATCTATCTTTTTGAACAATCTAAAGCAAGTATTGTCTCTGTATGTGAGGAGAAAAACATAACTCCCTCTGTGTCTGTTTGTGTGTGTGTGTGTGTCTTATAAAATCCTTTTCTGTGTATGTATCTGTGTTTGTATGCTTCTTATAAAATATCTTTCTATGTATGTGTTTGCAAAATAAGGTAAAACACTTAAGTAATTGAAGAAAAAATAAACGACTTTCTACTTTATGCCCCACTTTCCCTTCACTGAGTTTTACCACAGTAACAAAACTGCAAAGAACACCCCCAAATTCCAAAATGATTTCCATAATGATCACCAAACCAACATCTTATTATCTCTTTTATCTTGTCACCAAACAGATGTTTAATTAGTTCTGGGCAGTGAGAAAAGAATATTTTAAGGGATTTGACTTTATATTCTAAAAAAAAAAAAAAAGAAATGCTCCAATTACTTTTTAAATGTTGACACATTAGTAATTACAACTACCCTGCTCATATGGGACCCATTTAGGAACACTAGTTTCCTTCACACTTAATAAGGCTGTCCTAACTGAACGGTCTTACCTAGTCTCATAGTTAGGCTATTTGTCTTTGATCTACCTCTGTTTTCTAGGCAGGCCTGACTGTATAGCAATGGTGCCATGGAAGGAGGCATCTTAACCTTTGGTAAGATGATCATACCCTTTGATACTGGGAGGAACATATATTTCGCTTGAGTCTTTTGTGAAAAAAGTAATAGGCAGGTGTGAGATATTTGAAGTGCCTTGATGATCCAAGTACTACCTGTGCTTATCAGGTAGTAGCCTTGTGCATAACATGGGGCAAATTTATGAAAGAAAGTACAAGAAGGACTCCAGTTTATCCAGTCAGTCCAGCATACAATGAGAGAGAGAGAGAGAGAGAGAGAGAGAGAGAGAGAGAGAGAGAGAGAGAGAGAGAGAGAGAGAGAATCTAAAGTCTTTCCTGAGATCTCTAAAGTTGGTTTAATAAATTAATCAATAGATACTTTCCCCCCTTCTTTGCTTCAAATCAATATAATTTCTGTTGCTTAAAGTTAATAGCCCTGATCTGTCTGCAATTGAATTTTCAAAATTCTTATCTTCTAAGGAGAGTTTAATCCTTAGCCATTATTGGCCAACAGGTGCATCTTATCGGTAACTCTTGTTTCAATTATCCTTGCCCTTGGGCAGTAGTTAAAAAATTCTTTTCTGAAGTATGGCTCGATAACAGCCAACTAAGCACCCCATTTTAGCTGCCTAACTGATTTTCGTCACTAGGTTTTCTATCTTTCTCAGTTCCAAATACTGTGAGAAAATGGAATAGACAGGAACACCAGTCTCCAAAAGTTGTCATTGACTGTTTCCATCATCCACATTGTCAACACGAACCAAGCACCGTAGGTAAAACACACTCCTATCTGTGTTTTCGCCCTCCCACCCATCCTCTCTTGCCTTCTTCCC
This sequence comes from Tokudaia tokunoshimensis, assembly GCA_036184795.1. Classification (NCBI taxonomy): domain Eukaryota; kingdom Metazoa; phylum Chordata; class Mammalia; order Rodentia; family Muridae; genus Tokudaia; species Tokudaia tokunoshimensis. Next base: position 34,404,328 of record BTHU01000021.1, on the reverse strand, counting down.
CTTCCTTCTTCCTCACGCTTTGTTTCTGTGACAATGGAAAGAGGTGCTGAGGGAGACTGAAGTGGAGGAGGGTCTCTGGCTTCCCTTGTACATGGCCCTGACAGTGTGGATGGCAACTTGCCAGGTTCTTTGTCTGACCCAGCGATTAAGCAGTGGGGAGTAGTGAAGTTGTCTGGCTCCCTGTTATCACACAGGGCTCCCTGGTTTTGTCTGGAGTAAACTGAGAGAAAACTGGATTTTGCACGTCAGCTGTGTAGCATCCTTAAGTAGCAGTCTTAGACATAGACAGAACCTTTATGGTTCTGTGCAGTGAGTTAGTGAGTATTCAAAAAGATCATCTCAAAACATTCAAAGTTCCAGTGAATACTTCTATACAAGTTGTATGCTGAGAAGTTCTTTAGTCAAAAATGAAGTAAACTCTGGCACAAGAATCATGAGAGTCTTTTCAGGGCTGGGGAGATGGTTCAGTTGGTAAGATGCTGAGTTCAATTTCTAGGACATGTGTAACAAACAAACAAACAACCTGGGTACATTAGGGAGAGAGCAGGAGTTAGACAGGCTTCCTAGTAGGCAGACAGATAGGGAGAGGGGCCATCACTAGGTAATAAAGGTGTCAAATTTCCAAGAGGGTCGGCTTTGTCCTCAACCTCCTGACTTGAGACAAAAACCTGGAAGCTTTTATCTCCCACCATCTGGGCCCCTGCTCATGGACTGCCTGAAGAAGGATATGTCACACAACAGTTGTGAACCAAGCAACCATCTCAGCTGTCTTCAAACTGACCAACATTAAATTAGAGGAGTAAGACTTTTCAGAGGCTTCAAAACTCCTAGACCTCAAGAAGAGACTGGAATTTTGCTTTCTGAATCCCTCCCATGCCATAATGCATCAATGCATTGCAAAAGCTCTCTCTCTCTCTCTCTCTCTCTCTCTCCTGTGTGCTTGTGCTGTGTATGTATTTCCTCACTCTCAATAAACACCTTTCTTCAACTACTGATCCTATCTGTGACTTTTGAGATTCCTCGACTGCTATCTGTTGCACTTCAGATTTTTCTTGCTTATTGATTTTTTAACTGTCAGAGAAAAGGAACCTGATCAAGACCCCTAGACTATATCATTTGTAGACTATCATTAGTATACACTTGATATCCTAGCCCTGTGGAGACAAAGACAGACAATCTAATGGCTAGACTTGATGGCCAGACAGCCTACCCTAATTGCTGAACTCGAGGCCAATGAGTGACTCTACTTCAAAAAAAAAAAAAAACAAAACAAAAAAAACAAAAAACAAAAACAAAAAACAAACAAACAAACAAACAAAAAACCAAAAAACAAAAACTAAAAAAAAACATGGTAGATGGTACCTGAGGCATAATACCCCAAATTGTCCTCTGTCTTCTACATGCAGATCCATGATGAGCACATGCTTACCTCCCTGAACATGCACATTGACAAAGACACACGTGTGTACACACAGAGATACACTTACATTCCTATACTACCTATACTAACTTATAATTCTCTAATTTTTCTTAATTATCTTGAATTGGGGCTCTTACTTTGCTCATATTGGAGGTCTTCCTCTCCCTTCAGATTCTTCACTTGACAGGTGGCTGTCTTTTTTTTTTTTTTTTTTTTTGGTTTTTCGAGACAGGGTTTCTCTGTGTAGCCCTGGCTGTCCTGGAACTCGCTCTGTAGACCAGGCTGGTCTCGAACTAAGAAATCCGCCTGCCTCTACCTCCTAAGTGCTAGGATTAAAGGCGTGTGCCACCACCGCCCGGCAACCCCTCAGATTCTTAAAGAAGTAATAAACTGCCACACTTCGTGCTTAAGTTGCCAAATTTTCCCTGTGGCTTTGAAGTCCTCTGTTAACTAGTAGGTCACTAGTTTCAAAAATGGCCATTCTTTGGCATGATTTTAGACATCTGCCTGGAGTGTTTTGGAAGCAGCCATCATTCTCACTGATGACTGGACCTTGAGACATTTCAGTTTCCATTCAAGTTCCTTCAGTTTGTAAGATACAAGCACAGGGATTCGCTGATTTTTAGTTGACTGAGGCTTCACAGCCAAGGACACAGCCTGCCTCCACTTCCACCAATCCAGTTTATGTACTGCTCTGTAAGCTGTGCAAAAAACAAAAAAAGATAGGGAAACTCCTGTAACTTACGTTTGCAGCATTTATTTGAATTTTCTATGCTTCTACTAGGCATTCCTAGTACATGCTCTTTAATTCAGTCTTTTCTACCGATATCCTTAGCCCATTCTTACTGAAAGAAAAGCTCAGACTTAGAAGAAGTGGACACATGGCCACAATAAATGGGAACAGGAACTGCATAAAAATATATAAAAAGCTGAGAGGAGTAGTCAGAGGAAAGGTGTGTCTAGGAGAGAAATCTTGAGTTATGAACAGTAGGGACATCTGTGCTGGATGGTAGCCTGGTCAGGAATATAAGTGTTCCTCAGTAGAAACCCAGAGTTCTGGAGGTAGAGACCTAACTTAGAAACGTCTTTCTGTTTTGTTCTTTTTATCCTGAAGAAGAGGCTCCACGGGATTCCAGCAACACAATGAGGCAATGGGATTTCACCTCTTTACATAGTGTTTTACATCTTGCTATAATCAAGCAAGCTCATGATGGCCATCCAAGGCTCCTACAGGACAGCATTCTTTTTCTGTTTACTGATAACTGTGTCTCCCCTTTAATTAGTCCATTTTCATCTAGTTTCTGTGGCTCATCCAGTTTTATTTGGCACATCGTCCCTGTAATGCAGTATAGTTTGAAACGCTAGTCCTTCATATCCTGTATGTCTAGTAAAGTATTGTTACTCAAAGGAACAATGATTAAATAATTTAAGATGAATAACTCTGGGCATCTAATGTACAACAGGATAGCTATGTCATATTACTATATTATACAAATACTAAATTATCTGACTCAAGATTTACAAAAATAGCAAGTCTCTTACACACTTCCAAAACCTATAAACATAGCAACAATGAGGCATTAGATATATTAATTAGCTTGACAGTGATAATTGTTATGTAACCTGTATGTATTTTAAAATTGTACATTATAATTCTATGTCTGAAATATATACAATTTTTGTTTGCAACTATATAAATAAAGATGGAGGAATTTTTTTGGCTATGATAATACCCTATATTTTCCCTATTCTATGTGGTAACCACCAGTCATGTGACCTTGAGTGCTTGATATGTGGCTAGTGTGACTGCTGCATTGAAAGGTAAATTTGCTGAAGTCAAATTAAAAATTTAAATTAAAAAACTAATTATGGTTAGTAGTTATCCTGATGCCCTTGCTCGTATCCATCCAAAACAAGATAAATAAGCTCCAGTTTACCTAACTTAAAGTTACCTATCAGTCTACTTTTTCCACAAGATTTCTGTGACAAAGTAGTTTTCCCCTTCTGTGCAATCATGTGATACCCTTTTTCTTCTCACCTTACTGAATTATCTTTCTCTCTTTCACCTGTGTTAGCATTTTCGTCAGTATCTGCTTCCTTCTGGCAGAAATTCAGTGCTTTATTAGAGCATGATCTCATAGTTAAAGGTTTCCTCACCATCCTCCACAGTCCACAAAAGCTGCAAAGCAGACAGCGCTTCCCAACTAGCAGAGTGCTGGCCCCTCGGGGCACGAGAGACAACTCTAAATGGTGCTAGTGTAAGCCTTTGTACAAGTATACGACTTATTTTTGTTTAATGGATATTAGAACCATGTAATTAGCACTTCAGATGTGTGTTTTCATGGATATTACTGCTTAATATGGTACTAAACTAGGCATTTATGTTTTAGAGCGTCATTTAAATATTATGTTAAATAAATAGTGGTGCAGTTTGTTTTTAAAATGGCAGACCTCTCAGAAGTACAGTTGTTAAGTAAACTTCTATAACTAGCTCCACCTACCTACTCCTGTACTCCACATAGGCACCTACTTTGGTCACGTCTTTGTTGCCTTAGTTCCCTCAGCCTTGAGTGTCTCTCTGCTCCTGACTTCTCATCTCCACCAGGTAAAAATCCTACCATCAACACCAGATCAAGCCCTCAGAGAGGCCCTTCCTGCCTTCCCATCTTCCTCAACTTTCTCCTAAAGCAAGCGTCCCTACCTTCTTGTCCTGGGCTCACTCACCCTTTCAGTGTACCATTCAGCACAGCTTCCATTCATTGACTGTAGAGTGCTCTGTTTTCCTCACTAAACAGAGAATTATCCGAAAGAAAGGGCATTTTTTAAATCTTTTTCATGCTTTGGGGTGTCTGAGTTGTCCTAAGTTTTAAAGTGTTTGTCAAGGAATAAACACAGGTTTTAATATAAACTTTATTATGTGAAGCCATTTTTTATCATCTCCCTCTTTTTCTCTCATAATTATTGTGACTGGAGGAAGCTTTAGCTACCCTAGGCTAGCAAATGCACAGGTAACCAATCATATGGAGTATGTGTGAAAATTTTCAAAGTTTTCCAAAACTAAACTAAGCTAAAATAAATGTTTAAATTATCTCATATTTTCTACTGAAAAATTAAAAGCAAGGGTTTAATTTATAAAAAATATAGAAATATATATACAAGGCTTGTTGAAAGCCATAAGCCTAAAAGGAAAAGATAAATCTTCCATACGGGTCTGAAAGGATAAACTTAATTTTTAATTTGTAAAGTGAAAACAAGAACAAAGAAAACAAGGTTAGAGGTGATGCTGCTGGCAGGCTTGTAGAAGGAAGACCCCACCTTGAGGAGGATAATGGAGAAGCTGGAGGAAGTGCTGTAAATGAGACAAGTTAGATTCTTTATGCTGTGCTGGAGGATACTCTAGAGGATCCTGTGGCAGAATTCATCACTAAAATGCCTCACAAGTGGAAGGCAAGGTCCCATGCAAGCAACAATATTGTCTTCATTGGAAGGAACCCAAGGAAGTTTGCTGGACACTTGCTATAAAATGGGCCACAAAAGCACTTGCTGAAGCAAACTCTGTATCTTAACACCTTTTCCACTTCCTGTAATTTTGTTCTTTTCCATGGAAAGTATATAGTTCCTGCAGTACTATTCTGAATATCTAGGTGTGTACCTGAAAGATGAAGATATATTACATATTCAGCCTTAATTTTTATGTGTTCAATTCTCACATGACATCTGAGCCTTTAACTGTTTGTGTTTGTTGGAAGAACACACTTGGTGGTCCATCAGTTAAGAGAGTTTATTGCTATCACCAAAGATCTGAGTTTGTTTTCCAGCACCTACACCCAATGTGTCTTATTATATAATCATCTCTTATTCTATAAGATTTCTCTGGCTTCCAAGGGCACCTGCACTTGAACTCGCTTTAAACTGGTTAAGTCTTCTAGTACTATGTTGAGGAGCAGTGACAAAAGCAGATAGTCTTAGCTTGATTCGGACATTTAAATATGAATTTTACTATAGATTGGTTTATTTGTTTTTTTTTTAAACAGTTTTTCAGATTTGGGAGATTCTGTTCTCTTTTAACCTTTTAAAAACATTCTTTCTTTCTTTCCTTATATATTTATTGTGTGCATGTGCCTTGGTGCCTGTGAAGTTTAGAGGACAGCTTTTAGCAGTTGGTTCTCTACTTCTACTATGGCCCTAAGGATTGGCCCCAGGTCATCAGACTTGATGGACAGTGCCTTAAACCATAGAGCCATGTCTCTAGACTCTGGAGGTATGATGTTTTATCCTTAGTCCTAAAACATAACCCTAATGTTATGGAACAGTCTCTTATATCTAGATATCTAGTTTATGGCTTGCCCTACTCTATTGAATGTCTGGGATTTAGCAATGTTCTGCAATGGCTGGACCTAAATGCCAGTGTGTAGTCTGACTGGCGCCTCTGTAATCTCTGTTGTATTAAAGAACAACTAAATTTATTAATTAAATTAATGACTAAGAAGCTACCATACTAAACATCAATGCTTATATTGTAGATACATCAAACCTTTAGGTTAGTACACTACGTGTCTTAGGGTTTCATTGGTGTGAAAAGACACCAACAAAAGTCTTATAAAGGAAAACATTTCACTGGGGCTAGCTTACAGTTTCAGAGATTTAGTCCATTATAAAGCATTGTAGTCATGGTGGCAAGCATGGTATTGTGCAGGCAGACTTGGTGCTACAGCAGGAAGGTACTACAACTTGATCCAAAGGTAGCAGGAAGGAAACTCTATGTCACACAAGATATAGCTTGAAGATAGGAAACGTCAGAGCCCACCCCCACAGTGACACACTTCCTCAAAGATGGTCACACCTACTCCAGTAAGTCTTGTCAGCATTTGAGAAGCTTTCTTTGTGTGGTGTACTGGCTGATTTTTGTGCCAACTTGACACAGGCTGGAGTTATCACAGAGAAAGGAGCCTCCCTTGAGGAAATGTCTCCATGAGATCCAGCTGTAAGGCATTTTCTCCGTGATCAAGGGTGGGAGGGCCCATTGTGTGTGGTGCCATCCCTGGACTGGTAGTCCTGGATTCTATAAGAAAGCAAGCTGAACAAGGCAGGGGAAGCAAACCAGTAAGCCGCATCCCTCCATGGCTTCTGCATCATCTCCTGGCTCCAAGTTCCTGCCCTGTGTAAGTAACTGTCCTGACTTCTTTTGATGATGAACAGCAATGTGGAAGTGTAAGTTGAATAAACTCCTTTCTCCCCAACTTGCTTCTTGGTCATGATGTTTTGTGCAGGAATACAAACCCTGACTAAGAGAGCTTACAAGAGACTTTGAATGCAGACAGTAAGTGTCTTTAGAATACTCATCCAGATATGAAACATTTATGCCACATACCCTCTCCCAGACGTGCACATTATACCAGCCAGTCAATATTCCAGATAGAAGGGGAGGGGCTCATGAGGTCCCATTCCTTCTGAGGAGCTATTGGCAGTTAATTGCTTCTGTGGGGAGGTGAGTTGACTTTCCTCAGGGGTTATGCCATGTTCCAGTGGATGATCCCACACTCATGGACATTCTGGTAGAACTAATTGGACTCATTTGGACTCAGTGGACTCTGTGTGTGTGCGTGTGTGTGTGTACAAGAGTATGTGAAGTTCGGAAAGGTAAGAACGATCCCCACAGTCTCACATATTTGAATGTTTACACACCATGGAGTGTCACTATTTGGAAGGATTAAAAGGTTTCAGAGGTGTGGACTTTTGGAATAGATGTGGCCTTGTTGGAGAAAGTGTGTCACTGAAGTTTGGCTCTGAAGTTTGAAAAGCTTATGCTGGGTACAGTATCTCTCCTCTCCTGCTACTTGTGTATCTCGATGTAAAATTCTTAGCTACTTCTTCAGTACTCCATCTGCGTGCATACCACCATGCTCTAAGATGGGGGAGAGTGATCTGGGAGGAGTTGGAGAGAATGGGTCAAGAATAAAAAATATCAAATCACATAATATATATGTATAAAATTCTCAAAAGATGAATAAGGATATTACATTAATTTGTTTAAAACAGAGTTGAAGGTCGGTGACCCCTTCTCTCCACTGGGGGCTCTGTCTATCTCCTGGCCCAACCTGGGACCAATCCCATGAGCAGGCACCAAACCCTGACACTATTAACCTAGCATGACTGCCCTCTGAACGGCCCTACCAGCAGCTGCTGAGATAGATACAGATATTTACAGTCAATCATTGGACCCCTCTGAAAGAGTTAGGGGAAAGATCAAAGGACCTGAAGTGGATTGTGACCCCATAGGAAGACCAAGAGTCTCAACTAACCTGGACTCCTGGGAGCTCCCAGAGACTAAGCCACCAATCAGAGAGCATACACAGGCAGACTGTGGACCCACAGACACATATATAGATAGCCGAGGACTGCCTTGTCTGACCTAAGTGGGAAAGCATGCATCTAATCCTGTAGAGACTTGATGCCCCAGAAAAGGGATGATGGGGGAGTGGGGGTTTGTATGTGAGATGGAGGATGAGTGGGTGAGGGATCACCCTCTCAAAGGCAAAGGGGAGGGGGAAGAGGTGTAGAACTCTGGGAGGGGGGACCAGGAAGGAGAGGAAACATTTGGAATGTAAAAAAACCCCAAAAAACAAAAAAACAAAAACGGAAAACAAAACACTGAGTTGACTTTCAGGGAAATCTTCAGAGATTTGGCCCCTTAGTTCTGGTGGGTTTTATTGATGTCGTTTGGGTTTTCTCAATCTTCCCACTAAACCCGAGTTGCAGCTCTGAATTTCCATTCCTGGTACTTCCACCCAGTAAAACTGTTTTAGGGACTGGACATTTTATCTCTGCACTTGGGTTTGCAGATGCCTGGGGACAGAGATGGGACACATATGGGGCAAGTACTGTGCTTTGTTGCCGTCTGTTTGAGGCAGAGGCTCAATTCTCACTCTGGCCTTGGACTCCTTTTCTACCTGTCACCACTTTCCAAGTGCTGAGATTCCAGGTATAGAAAGACATTTTATCTGACTTCAAACATTGTTTGCTAGCACCGAGGATTAAACTCAGGGCTGTGCACATGCTAGGCAAGTTTTCAGTCACAGAATTATGTCCTCAGCCCCAAACATACTTCATTTCATGTTTCCTTTCCTTAAAGCATCATTATCCTTACTTGTGTCCACCATTAGAATTGTTGGGGGGAAAGGGGGAGTAAATAATAGTACGCACCCATGTGCCCAGATCAACTATTTAACAAAGAATACTTTTCATATTAAATTCCTTATTTATACTTTATTGATCCATATGAGTCATGCAGTGAATCTTTTATTATTCCCATTTTTATAGATGAAGGCATTGATGCTCAGAAAGTTCTAAAGAAATGCCTAAAGTTGACTCCTCTAGGAAGTAATACTAGGACTAGAACTGAGATTATTTGGCCCTTGTTTCTATTATAACATTCTACCTACTTAACCAAAAAGTCAGTATACAAGTAATATTTTCCTCTATTATTTAATGAACTAAGTTGTTTAGAGGGAGATGTTGAAGTTATAAGCAGAAGATGATAATTGAGTTTTTTTAATTGAAAAATGAAATAGAAACATTTTATGATAGAATTGAAGATTTACGTGGAAAATATTTCTGATAAAGTTATAGAAAAATGTAGGAAAACATGTTAAAATTGAAGATTATCATGGAAAATTTTGTATAGATATAATGGTAGGCATAAAAGTATTCCTAAGTTGATTGAAAGTGGAATTATAAACATTTTCTGATAAAGTTGAAGATTTACATGGAAAATATTTCTGATAAAATTCAAGAAATATATAAACAAAGATGATATTTAGGAATAATGATTGTTGCTTCCTGTTATTTTTGATGTTATTTTTATGTTTGTGTGGATATATTCTTTTGGGTTTGTTGTAAGATTACTTTCTTGCTTTTTCTAGGCTGTATTTTCCCTCCTTGTATTGGCATTTTCCATCTATTATCCTTTGTAGGACTGGATTTGTGGAAAGATATTGTGTAAATTTGGTTTTATCATGGACTATCTTGATTTCTCCATCTATGGTGATTGAGAGTTTTGCTGGGTATAGTAGTCTGGGCTGGCATTTGTGTTCTCTTAGGGTCTGTATGAGATCTGCCCAGGATCTTCTAGCTTTCATCATCTTTGGTGAGAAGTCTGGTGTAATTCTGATAGGTTTTCCTTTATAAGTTACTTGGTCTTTTTTGTCTTACTGCTTTTAATATTCTTCCTTTGTTTAGTGCATTTGGTGTTTTGATTATTATGTGCCAGGAGGACTTTCTGGTCTGGTCCAGTCTGTTTGGCGTTCTGAAGTCTTCTTGTATGTTCATGGGCATCTCTTTCTTTAGGTTAGGGAAGTTTTCTTCTATAATTTTGTTGAAGATATTTACTGGCCCTGTAAGTTGGAAATCTTCGCTCTCTTCTATACCTATAATCCTTAGGTTTGGCCTTCTCATCGTGTCCTGGATTTCCTCGAATTTTTGGGTTACAAGCTTTATGCATTTTGCACTTTCTTTGACTGTTGAGTCAATGTTTTCTATGGTATCTTTAGCACCTGAGATTCTTTCTTCTATCTCTTGTATTCTGTTGTTGATGTTTGCATCTGTGACTCCTGAATTCTTTCCAAGGTTTTCTATCTCCAGAGATGTCTCACTTTGTGATTTCTTCATTGTTTCTACTTCCACTTTTAGATCCTGGATGGTTTTGTTCAGTTCCTTCACTTGAATGCTTATGTTTTCCTATAATTCTTTAAGGGATTTTTGTGTTTCCTCTTTAATGGCTTTTGCCTGTTGATCGATGTTCTCCTGTATTTCTTTAAGGGAGTTATTTAAGTCCTTCTTGAAGCCCTCTATCAGCATCATGAGATACGATTTTAAATCCAACTCTTGCTTTTCAGGTGTGTTGGGGTATCCGGGACTTACTGTGGTGGGAGAACTGGGTTCTGATGTTGCCAAGTAGCCTTGGTTTCTGTTGGTAGGGTTCTTGTGCTTGCCTTTTGCCATCTCTGGTGCTGGTTGGTCTTGCTGTCTCTGACTGGAGCTTGTCCCTCCTGTGGGCTTGTAATCCTATGTCCATACTCCTGGGAGACTAAGTCTCTTCTGTCAGGGTCTGTGCACAGAAGGCTGTGGAGCCACCTGGCTCCCAGCAGCTTGAAGACCTCTGTCCTAGCTGCTCCACTGTGTATGCCCTGTGTGCTCCTAGTTGTTCCCCTCCAGAGAGAAGGTGGAGATCTTGTCTCCATGCTAAGAAGTGAAAGCACTGTTGGGAGATCATTCTCTCCTTGTGGGTCTTGAACAGAAGGCTGTGGAGCTGCCTGGCTCCCTGGTGCAAAATGTGGCAGGAGAACTTCTGTCCCAGCTGCTCCACTGATCGTGTGCCCTGTGCGCTTGATAATTGAGTTTTATATGAGAATTTTGCTTCTCTATTCACAGATAATGGGTCATCACAGCTTTTAAATAGTGACAGTTTCTGGGGTATACCACTCACTACTTATTTATTTGTTGAGGATCAAACCAGAATCCTTAACATAGGCTACACAAGTGTTCTTCCAACATCTATGTTCCCCAGCCCAACACAGATAATTTTTCTGCCTACTTATACATTAAAATGGTCTTCATTCATTGAGGTATTCATCCATTCTGATTCTATAGAACCAATTCTTTCACTAAATAAGAGTGTAGGTAATTATGATCCACATAACCTAAATATTTTCCTAACATTTGAGAAAATATTTATTATCTATTAACAGAGACTTACTATATATCACCATGACAAAGATACACACATACTATACTTTTTAAAATTTATTTATTTAAAATTTGTTTATTTAAAACTTATTTATTAAAAAATAAAAAAATAAAATTTATTTATCTACTTATTTATTTATGGTTTTTAGAGACAAGATTTCTTTGTAGTCCTGGCTGTCCTGAAACTATCTCTAGCTCTGTTGACCAGGCCAACCTCAAACTCATAGAGATCTGCCTGCCTCTGCTTTCCAATTAGAGGGAGTACTGGGATTAAAGGACTATGCCACTACACTACCAGCTACCTACTACACTTTTAGAAATGGTACTCTTTATAAAATGCATAGATTTTAGCCAGGCAGTGGTGGCAGACATCTTTAATCCCAACACTCAGGAGACAGAGGCAGGTGACAAAAATAAACCCTGTCTTGAAAAAAATAGATATTTTAAATCTATTAAGGCATAATTTGACCCTGCAAAATTAGGCTTCATCCATAACTATTAAGGATTAGGAGACATGGACTTATTGAAGTAGGTCTGGCCTCGTTGGAGGAAATGTTGCTGGAGGTGGGCTTTGAGGTTTTAAAAAGCCTTCAGAAGGCTCAGTGCCTCTGTTCCTGTTGCATGCAGATCTGGATGTAGAAGTAACTCACAGCTACTTCTCCAATACCATGTTTGCTTGTGTGCTACCATGCTTCCCACTGTGATGATAATGGACTAAAACTTTGAACTGTAAGCAAGTCTCAATTCTTTCTTTTATAAGAGTTGCCTTGATCATGGTGTCTCTTTACAACAATAGAACTGTGACCAAGATAGAAATTGGTGCCAGGGACTAGAACATTGCTGTGACAGGCCTGATACTGTTGGTAGAATATGGACTTTGGATTAGGAAAGCAGTTGAATGCATTAAGCAGGGCTTAGAATCTTTTGACAAAGAATATGGCTGCTTTTGCTCCAGTACTAAGTATCTGCCTGAGGCTAAGTTGAAGAGTTTTGGCTGAGGCTATTTAAAGGCAGCCTAGTATTTACAGTGTTGTGTGGTTATTTGTGGCCACTCTTATGCAGATCTACAATGAAAAGGAGCAAGCTGAGTAAGGAAAAATATAAAATACATAGTTTGGGGAGAAAAAGAGCACCAGGGAGTGAAACTGAGCTAAGTATAGGTCCAAGGAGATAAAAAAATTTAAAGAAAAGTTAGATGGTGATGGGAATAAAGGGAATAGTGAGCTCAAGGTAAGACCTCAAGCGCCAAGATTCCAACTTGTGAAAAAGAATTAAAGAAAAACTTAGGCAGTGAAGGAAATCATGGAGAATAGAAAACTGATACAGATGGAATTGAATAAGGGAAAAGTTCCAGCCCTAAGAAGCAGAACTTGGCAGTTTTGGTCCTGTGGGTCTGACTTTAGAGTCAAAGATACAAGAAAGAGGCTATGGAATCTTTTCAGCTAAGACAAGCTACTGAGGCCAGGCATGCTTCAGGGATGTCCCCATATAGAGGTACAGAGAGGTCATTGTGTTGAACTCTAAAAGTGACAGCTGGATTGTGTTGGAGACGCCAGAGTTGTGGGATACCTGAGGGTAACCAGTGTGTGTGTGTGTGTGTGTGTGTGTGTGTGTGTGTGTGAGAGAGAGAGAGAGAGAGAGAGAGAGAGAGAGAGAGTTTTGCAGTCAAGTAAGCTGAAATAAGGTGGAGATCTGAAGATTCTTTGACATCAGATATGGAGTTTTTCTACCCTATTTTTCAGTCTTGCTTTGGTCTAGTATGTTCTCACTGTGCTCCCTCTCCAACCCATTTTATAATGGCAGTATATATCCTATGCCATTGTATGTGGAAAGTATGTGATCTGCTTTTATAATTTTGATTTTACTGGCAGTTACAGTTAAGAGATAGCCATGTGTCTCTTTGGGCTTTGGAATTTTAAGCAATATTGATACTGTGATAGACTACGGGATCTTTTGAAGTTGGATTGAGTGCATTTTTGCATTATGACGTGGCTACAAGCCAATGGGGGACAGTGAATGGAATATGGTGGTTTGAATAAGAATGATATCCATAGGCTTGTATTTGGATGTTTAGTCAACAGAGACTGGCACTATTTGGAAGGATTAGGCGGTATGGCCCTATTCGAGGAAGTGTGCCACTAGTGGGTAGACCTTGAGTTTCAAAAGCTCCAGCTAGGCCCAGTGTATCTCTTCCTGTGGCCTGCAGATTTAGATGTCAAACTCACAGCTATTTCTCCCACACTGTGTCTGCCTGTTTGCTGTCATGCTTCCTGCCATTATGGCGATGTGTTAAAACTCTCTGAAACTATAAGCAAGCCCCAATTAAATGCTTTCTTTTATCAATTGCCTTGGTTATAGTATTTCTTTATAGCACTAGAACATTTACAGGGACAGTGTGTGTGTGTGTGTGTGTGTGTGTGTGTGTGTGTGTGTTAGATTCAGTAAGACATAGGAGAAAAAGAAGATTATTAATAATTATTAAGATTATTAATAACAGAAGGAAGAAATGTAGGTTATGTGATATTTGTAGCAATACAGTCTAGGCAACTCCTCAGTAATTTGGTCTTAAGTTCTTTGGGGACATGACTCTGATGTTATTGTCATTGTAAAGCACAAGTTTACCCTATGCTAAACAGACTAGTCAAAATGCCCAGTGGCTCTGAGGTCTGGATTTTAGGCCAAACTGCGCATCCTTCCATGAGATGAAAGACTTCAAAGCCAACCACCAGCCAATGGGTAGCACACCCACAATGGGTCAGGCCCACCTACATTAACCATGAATTAAGAAAATGCTCTACAGGCTTGCATGCCCAATGTTATGGGGGTATTTTTTTTAACTGAGGGTCCCTCCTGTCAGATGACTCATGTGTTGGGTTGATATAAACTAGCCAGCACCAGCCAGTATCTTATTTCCTCATCTTTGTTTTCTCCCTTCTTGGCTCACTGGAGATTTAGAATATTTGGAATTTTGCAATTCCTCTAGAGAAATGATCATATATATAAATATATACAGGCTCAGAAGTGCAGTCACAGGATTGAGTAGCGATATGCCAAAAACATTCAAAAGGAATCTAGCCAAACATGAGGAATATGGCACTGAAGCAACCAGCGATTTAAGGAAGATACTTGAAATGGCTGCAAATGCTATTTTAATAGAGATATTCTTCCTGAGATTTGCTGCCAGGTCCAGCTGAAGTGAATTTTACTCATGTCTGCTATATTTGGTCATTCCCCAAGGGCAAATTCATTGCAATCTATTGGAATTTTAAAGTTCACAAAGTTACAAGCCTTGTTCTTGTTTGTAGTAATTCTTTCACCTGTCCTGAAAATCTGGGGTGAATATTCTAGAATAAAAAGTCACCAAGAAAGGCATGGAGTGATGTTCTAATTATAAAATGGAAAATGTTCTAAGCTAGGTGGAATTTTGTAGAAAGGGGCCCTAGGGACAGTTCAGGTAGAAACTGGGTTTGACAGATATTTAAATATAGACAGAAGTTTTGTACATGTCTATCTATCCAAGGGTTTTTTTTTTTTAATGACAAGGACCCCTAATATGATAAAAGGGACTGGCTTCTTTTTCTCCCACCCACTGCCCTTTTGTCCTTTTTTCCCTCTTTTGAGAATACATAGTCTACTTTTGAATGTTATTTGTCCCCGAACATCCTAAACAGTAGTTTTTATTTCCTAGTCTTTTGAGCATTTGGATTTAGTGGCAGTATCGACGTGCTTTTGTGTGAACAAATAAACCTGTTAAACTTACTCATTGGGATCAATTCCCTATTGGATACTGAAGTAGACAAAACTTAAATGCCTATCATTCTTGTGGCAAGATCCTTGCCCGGGCAATCTAGATTAAGGGGCATTTGAAAAAACTTCCAGAGTCAATTGCTGATTGAAATTCAGATCAATAGATATACGGAATGCCTGGGATAAGTCCATTGGGTAGAAAGTGGGCTACGATTTCAGGAGCTAACAGAGTTATATGTTTGACAACTGAAGGACCTTGAAGAAGTCATCGGGCCTTCTTGATGGGTAGTTTACTTCGTTTAACTCTTACAATGCCAATGGGAGACTCAGAAGAAGCCTTGTCCTAGAATTTAAGAAACTTTCTAGGACCTCTCTGTTATTTTCAGAATGTTATTTGCCTTTAGAGTTCGCTGGCTTTCCTTTCACAGTGCTCTGTCGCCTAAACATAGTTGTTTTGGGGTGACTTGGTTTGCTTTTCCCAATTCCCAGCATGCATTCTAGGTGAGAAACTGTTTTTCTTCCCTTTACCTCCAGGTCCATTGCAGATGAGCACAGTTGTGATAGTTAGGGTGTTCAATTTGTAACCTGGACCAACAAGCTGTCTGTGGGTTGTGTCGCTGTCCCGAGTCTGTGGTGCTGAATTCTGCAGAGCCTCCGCAGAAGCAATAGGAATCCTCCCCAATTTCACAGGGAGGATGTATCCACAACTGCACTTAAAAGGCAAAAGTACCCAGGACCAGTCACAGCATCCTAGACCTAGGGCCGCTTTGGATGCCAGGAGGAGGATTGGGGACACCAAGGCACCTCCTGAGCGCCCTCTGGCGGGAGCAGAGCGCGCATCCCACCCCCAACCTCCGCCCCCCACCTCTGCCGGCGCGGCGCCCCCGCCCGGCGCTCCAGGTTCACTCTTGGTTTCTCACTCTGTGAGACACAGACGGCAGCTTTCTAAGCGAACCCGGCGCCAGCTTAAGCGGCGCCACCGCAACTGCCACCGCCAGGACAAGCCCTAGGCACTGGGAGAGAAGACGAAATCAGGCAGCCCCGTTCCTCTCTCTGCACGGTTCTCGCAGTGGACCCGGCAGCTCCGGGTCCCCGCCGATCCTCTTTGCAGCCACTTGGCAGGGTGTGCCAGGACTTGGGTCGCAGCTCGAGAAGAGCCCGGGCGGGAGGTGGCAGCGGCCCGGAGCGAGGGTGTGCAGCCAGGACTGGGTAGCAACCCGAGAGCACTGCGCTGGGAGGAGGCGGCCGGAGCCCGCGGGTGTCTCCAGCTTAGTCGCTTCGCAAGCGGCACCGCCTCCTCCGGCCGGGGCCGCTTGG
The DNA here is from genome assembly GCA_036184795.1 of Tokudaia tokunoshimensis. Lineage (NCBI taxonomy): Eukaryota > Metazoa > Chordata > Mammalia > Rodentia > Muridae > Tokudaia > Tokudaia tokunoshimensis. Next base: position 34,388,100 of record BTHU01000021.1, on the reverse strand, counting down.
CCAGGTCCTCTGCGTGTTCCCGGGCCCGGAGCCCGCGCACTATGTGCGGGGCAGCCTTCTGATAGCCATCCACCTCCGCCTTCACCGCGATGATCCCTCCCGAGCCTCCGCAGCCCCAGCTGCAGCCACCACCGCCACCGGCCCCGCCGAACCATGTGGTGACCACCATCGAGAACCTGCCAGCTGAGGGCAGCGGCGGCGTGAGCCTGTCCGCCTCCTCCCGGGCTAGCATTCGCCAGAGGATCCGCAAAGTGCTGAACAGGTGAGCACAGGCTCCCAGTGGAGATACCAGGGACAGGCACTGCAGGCGCCCATCCTGAGGTCCCCTTTCTCCCTATCCGACGTGTTCCCGAGGTCCTTTGGGACAGGGTCCTGGCCAGGGGAAAGAGCCAGGGCAAGCTTTCCCTGCGCTCTCAGAGAGGCCGCGAGAGCTTTGTCCTGACGCTGGGATCCCCCAGTGGTCGGGTTGCAGGCAGGTCCGGAGAGCGAGTTGGAGAAAGGCGGGGTTGTTCTACCTGCAAATGCCCTGTGTGTGTGTCTATGCTCACGCTTCGCATCCTCACGTTGTGTCACTTCCCCTTTGCACTCTTATCCCAGCTTTGCGCTCTGGGGACCCCCCCCTCCCAACATGGCCTGGGTGGAGGCGGGAAGGCCCCGGGCTGCGGTGATGGCGTGGAAGTCGCCAACCTCACGCTGTCTTTCGCTCCTCCCTGGTGGCACTGATCCCCCTCCCCAGGGGCATAAGGTGAGGATACCCCTACTCCCACCCCCAGACAGAGGGGAAACACTTCTGTCTGACATTTCGGTCGCTGTGCAGACTCTTGATGGCTTTGGAGTAAGGAAAAGAGCTAGAGGCCTGGGCCAGACCTGAACAAAGTGCAAAATATTGTGCGAAGGGTGTGTGAGAATCAGGTGCCTAGTTACTCCACTCCAGACTGCCCTAGCCTCTGTGCTGGAATCTACATAGTGGATTAGTAAGGACAGACATGTTTTAGGACAAGGGTTCTGTTGACGATAATGTAGAATCTCCTGTAGTACCCTCATTCAGCTCTGATGTGAAAAGGACTTTTGCTACTTAACTAACTTAAATGATTGACTGATAGAATCCACACAGCCAGTTATGCGAGTGTGTGCTTTTCAGGACTTCTGTAGGGTAACCCTTCTGATAGCATTATTCATACAGGTTTCTGGTAACAGAGACTCCCTGATCACTCACATGAAACTGTTTGGGTCATAAAGCTCTGCCGAGAGCACAAATATATATATAAAGAAATAACTTGAAAATATTTTTAGTTGGAAGGACTGGTTGTATACAATTCAAAAATTGCTTGTTAAAAACCTAATGATCAACAATAACTTATGTATAAGCATTTCTGTCTAGTACTAAACAAGAATTTCACTCTTCAGTGAGACATGAATTGGCAATAGAAAGTCCACTTTTACCTTTCATTTGTAGCTTTGGCTAACACATCCCCAAATATCGCATTTAAAAGACGATTTTAAAATGATGAAAAGCAGAAGAAATAGGGAAGATAGTATGTGCATACCCCATGAATACTTGCCATTTTAAAATCGCCAATATTTTAAACAGAATAGTATTAATTATTAAATTATTTTTCTCATCAAAGTAGAAAACACCAATGCTATCATTCATTTGTTATTTTTAAGGTTGTAGTGGTCGTTCTGCATATGTAATGAATATTAATGCCAGGAATGATTGATTAACTTACAGAGGTAGGTTTGAAGGGATTTGGGCAGTTATCACTCCTTTGCCTCTACCTACCTAGCCACAGGACTTGCAGCAGAGACATTTATCTTCCCTGGTCTTAGGCTCTTCATTTGTAGAATGTTTAGTGATACCTGTCTGAACTCTCTATCATATCTTGATTTTAAGAATTAGATAAAACTGAAAAAAAAACCACTGTGAAAAATGACAAGTTCAAGAGTCACACAGGTAAAGAAAGTGAACTCTTGGCTTTTATGGGTAGAACACTGCATTTTACTGAGCCTTATGTGAGCCCTCTGTGGCTCGAGTGGCATTATTTCCTATGTACAGAGGGGAAGCTGAGACTTAGGCTGGGTTAATGAATTTTTATCTCAAAAACATGGAATGGGACCCTAGGATTTTAACATTTAGACTTAAACAAAACAAATTCTTGTTTGTCTCTCAAACTCTTCAAAAACTTCAAAATCATTTTTTATATTATAATAACTTCCCTCATCCCTGAAGAGGTAAGGACACATTGCTCTTTTGGGAAAGGGTATCTTTTAGGAGACTAAAACCAATTTGAAAACACTTTAAAAATTGTGATGGAATAATTTTGTTTTCATAATAGGTTTGGCTTTTGTGCCAGCCGTGTTTCAACAAGATTGGTAGCAACTCCAGATTGACCAGGCTCCTTCCTATGGGCCAAGTGTGACTGCCTGGCGCTGTCAGTGCCAGGTAGATGTTGCTCAGCTTGTTGAACCATCATAGAATATAATGGCTATGAAGTCAACTCACTGGGGCCTAATAATAAGCATATTCATTTATTTAGTAACATCTCAAGATCTCATATTTTGCCTCATTTCCCTTCTCTCTCCATAATACTTCTGTTCCCTTCATCCTTGTTGCTTTATTGACACAATGTTGTCAGCTCTTCCTTTTCATCTATCCCTGACATGAAGCGACTTCACTCCTAAAAGAGGTTCATTTCAAATCCACAAGCTCCAGCCAAGGTAAAGAAAAAAAAAACAAACCTGTCTAACATTTGACATTAATACACAGAATTGGCAGAATTCTGTCACTGTGAGAGAGGCCTCTTTGTTTCCTGACTCAGGGGGAGCTCTAACCATCTCTTTGGGAATATTGCTGAGAGACAGGCTGTGGAAATGGGGTGGAGACTTTCAAACTGTAGATAGTCAAGCCTAGTAAACTGCCTATTCTTGGTCAGAGTTACCTGTAAACCAGACAAGGGGATGCAAACACATCAGTTCTCTGTCTATACCCTGTCCACTCAGGAACAGTTAAAAAGAGTTACAATACTAATTGATACTTAACTAATGGTACTCAGAATTAAAACAAAATGAGAACAGTACATGAACATCCATCTTGCAGAATTGTGCATCAATTTCTTTCCTTAGTGGGGCACCATCTATTGACTTTAAACATGCACAAAGCTAGATGCATGCATTTTATATACAAGAATTAGGGCATCCCACTGATGGTCTAGTCTCCTTCTGAATAGCAATTAGAATATCATACTATACAAGACTTCAATAAAAGAGGAGATGTTGGATCATTTTTTTTCTTTTTAACCATTTAGTAGCATGTGTCATATTCTTTTCCCATTCAAATTATTTTGGCGACAGGATGCAAGAAATAGAAGATGTTTTAAACCGAGAGTAATGATAACTTCTTGATTTTAAAGATGCAAAATTATGCATTGATGTAGATAGACAAAGAAACACGATGAACTGGTTTTCACCTACTTTTTGTTTTTATAGAACAATAGCATTTGTTATCCTGTCATGGGCAAACAAGATACAAAACAACAGCAATAAAAAAGACACTTCAAGGACAAGAGTTGGTAACCCTTTCACAGAAACTGCTGACCAAGTAGATTTCTTTGAAACACACTGGAGTAGCTGTTTATTAAAGTACCAAAGAGTTTCTTCTGAAATGAATACTTAATAAAATATCTCTTTGAATGAGTGCTTTGTACATTCAAACTTTAATAGACCTTTTCCTACTTTGACATCATGAATTCATAGTTTTGGGTGCATAAAACAATTCCTGGCCTGTGTGAGATAATAAAACTATCTGTTAGTTAGTTTTGAATCTTGTAGTAGAGGTGTTTAGTTATTAGATGAAAGTATTGATTGGTGTCTTGGACTGTCTTAGTTTTGGTTTTACTGTCATAAACAGATACCATGACCAAGGCAACTCTTATAAGGACAACATGTAACTGGGGATGGCATTTAGTCCATTATCATAGAGGCAGGCATGGTGCAGGAGGAGCTGAGAGTTCTACATCTTCATCTGAACATCACTAGGAGAAAACTGGCTCCCATGTGGTTAGGAGGAAGGCATCATTGCCCACACCCACAGTGACACACTTCCTCCAACAAGGCCATACCTCTTAATAGTTCCACTCCCAGGGTCAAGCATATTCAAACCACCACATGGACCATTCATTTATTTGGAACTATTTTTCAACTTAGATTTATTTTTACTATTTTTTTAAGCTTTGGATGCTTTTGAAATTGTAAACCAAACAAGATTAGGGTAGAATAATTCAGGAAAATTGGTAGCGACTCTGCATGAAATTCATGCCGAAGCTGGGTAGTTATGATGTGAGATGAGTCGATATGGATTCACAATTTTTCTGGGTCACTTACAAGGAAGACAGAACAATTCTTTTTTTTTTTTTTTTGATTTTTTGAGACAGGGTTTCTCTGTATAGCTCTGGCTGTCCTGGAACTCACTCCGTAGACCAGGCTGGCCTCTAACTCAGAAATCTGCCTGCCTTTGCCTCCCAAGTGCTGGGATTAAAGGTGTGTGCCACCACTGCCCAGTCAGAACAATTCTTAACTCATAGAATGATAGCTTAGAAATAAGGTCTTCACCTAAACATTGGATGGATTAGGTCCAGCCCGTGAAGACGTAGTATAATGTAGGCAATCCTTTTAATGAAGTTAGAAGTTAAAAGATTGATGATGAGGTTCCACCTCAAGCTGCTTCTTTTAACAGATGTAAAAAAAAAATAAATGCTGAAGCTCAACTCATCATGAAGACATTAGACACAGAATACCCCAAAAGGAACTGGGTGGTTGAAAGCAAACATGTGTAGGTAGAATCAGTAGCAAATACAGGGTGTCTGAAGGATACACTTAGTTTTAGGTAAATGGATGAATTAACTTTTAAAATGATAATCTAGGACCTTTATATTTATGCCCTGTGCTTGCCATTAAAGGAATATTTGGTTTATTTGGTAAGTATAATAAATTACATCCAAATAATTAATGTCTAATCGGATACACATGCATCTGCATAACTTTTATTTTGACCTTTTACTTAGTCAAAATCTGTTAGCTACGTAGGGCCATCCAAATAGATGCCCATTCCCACAATTCACTGATGCAGATGTAGATGCTACAGGCAATTGAGCTGTCATATATATATGGAGAGAGAGAGAGAGAGAGAGAGAGAGAGAGAGAGAGAGAGAGAGAGAGAGAGAGAGAGAGTGTTCAATGCTCAGATAGTTTGCTTTCTGTTGCCATGATAAACCACTTTGATCAAAAACAGCTTATCAGAGGAAAGGACTTATTCAGCTTATCCTTCCAGGTCACAATCCATCATTAAGGGAAGTTGTGATAGAGACTTAAACAAGATCTGGGACAGAAACCATGGGAGAACTCTGTTTATTGGCTTGTTTTTTGTTTGTTTGATTGCTTTTGTCTCAAGTTCAGTTAGATGTCTCATATAGCCTGGAGTACCAAATAGAGCTGGTATTACCCTCAGTGGGCTGGGTCTTCCTGCATCAGTTAGCAATCAATGTCCCACAGAGGTGCTCATGGACCAGTTTGGTCTAGGCACTGGTCAGCTGAGGTTCCCTCTTACCACTTGACCCTGCGTCATATCAAGTTGACAATAAAGGCCAACCTGGACGAATAAGTGACTCATATCAAGCGTCTTGCCAGACATTTGGACTTTCACAGGAGTTACTTGAATGTTAAGAAAATTTAAAGGAAATATCAGGAAGGAGAGTAAAACTAAATATGCTTTAAATTATTTTCTTATGAAAATGCCCCATCTTATCCATGAACACACGGGTGTAATTTGTTTTTATACTATTGTTTAATATGGAGAATAGCTTTTTCTGTCAAATTTAAATCCTAAACTTTCACTTAAAAGTACTTAGCAGTAAATGATTATGCAAAATGCCTTAAGTACTATTTTGCAGGTTCTGACATCATAACTCCTACCATGTTCCATTTTAGACAGATTAATTAGGTGGACCTACTTCAATAGGATAAACAATCTTTTTATGGTTGTTATTATTTTTGGTTTTACACTTATTTATTTGTTCCTATAGGGGTGAGGGAATGGGCATGCTATGGTGCACATATGTTGGTAAGAGGACAACTTTTGGGGAGTCAGTTTTCTCTTTCCATTGTTGGTGTCCCAAGATCTATCTCAGGTTGTCACTTAGTAGCAAGCCCCTTGACCCCACTGATCCTTTTTGCAGACCCTTACTAAATTAGAAACAAACAAACAAACACAAAAACAAAACATGCTTATTATACCTGGAGTTAGTGGCTATAATTGTCTATCATTCGTGCCTCTGGGGAAACACATGATATTCTGTAGATTAAGTTGCTGTTCCTCATTCATTGATCCATTTATCCTACCTGTATCGCATTTAATAAGTATTTATTTGGTTCCACTGTAAATAGGACTTTGATAGAAGTCAGTGGTGGTGATAGAAGACAGTTAAAAATAAAAACAAGAGACAAACATATATCACGTCTAATTAAATGTATTTAGTTATTTTTAAAATTTTTATGTGTGTGTGGTGGGTTTAATAGATGTGGCCCCCATAGACTCCTGTGCTTCAATGTTTGGCTCATGGGTAGTGGCACTATTAGGATGTGTGGCCTCGTTGGAATAGGCATGGCCTTGTTGGAGGAAGTCTGTCACTGTGGCAATGGGCTTTGAAGTCTCATATGTTCAAGTTATGTCCAGTGTGGCACACAGTCTCTCCCTGCTGCCTTCAGATCAAGATGCAGAACTCTCAGCTCCCTCTCCAGCACCGCGGCTGGATGCTGCCATATTTTTTACTATGTCCATAATGAAACTATAAGCCAGCCTCAATTAAATGTTTTTCTTTATAGGAGATGCCTTGGTCATGGTGTCTCTTCACAGTAATAAAACCTTAACTAAGACAGTCTGAGAAGTCTGTTTGCGTGTAGGTATGTGTACCACTTACATTTCCATCGAGGCTGGAAGAGGGTGCTGGAATCCCCTGGAATTGGAATGTTATGAGCCACGAAGTGGGTGCTGGGAATCAAACCAGGGTCTTTTGCAAGAATAGTAAGTGCTCTTAACCATTGAACAATCTTCCCAGACCCTCAAAAGTAGATTTTTAAGACAATCTAACAAAGAGTTCCCTCCAGTTAGTGGTTTTGCCCTTATGGAAAGCTGCTCCGGGGCTGGAGAGATGGCTCAGCGGTTAAGAGCACTGACTGCTCTTCCGAAGGTCCTGAGTTCAAATCCCAGCAACCACATGGTGGCTCACAACCATCCGTAATGAGACCTAATGCCCTCTTCTGGTGTGTCTGAAGACAGCTACAGTGTACTTAAATCTTTAAAAAAACAAAACAAGGAAAGCTGCTCCGGAAGACCACCCACACAGTCACTGGGAATGCACACAGCCTCAGGCTGCAGATCTTTCTTCTTTCTGTTTCATTTAGGACTTAAAAATAAAAACAAAGAATGACAATCAGCCATTAGAGTTCATGTGACTTCAGAGTATTAGGAGATGAAGAACCAGTTTGAATTCTATCCTGCTATTGAGTAAACAGACCAAGGTCATTGCTATACAATTCAGGAAAATGGAGTTTTCTAGCTGGGTGTGGTGGCACATACCTGTAAATCTATTACTGAGGAGATGGAGGCAGGAGAATCCTGAATCCGAGGCTAGTCTGGGCTGTACGGTGAGTTATAAGTTCTATGCCACACTGGACATAGCTTGAGCATATGAGACTTCAAAGCCCACTGCCACAGTGACATATTTCCTCCAACAAGGCCACACCTATTCCAACAAGGCCACACCTCCTCTAACAAAGCCACACATCCTAATAGTTCTTGGTTATGTAGCTAGACCTTGTCTAGAACTTACAAATAAACAAGACAACAACAAATTAAACAAAACCCCCAAACCCCAAACAACAGCTAGAATTTTCTGAAAATATTGATGGGTGGACAGTGCATAGGCAACTCTGCTTTGGCGTGGTTTATGTGTTGTAGACAGGAAAGATTTCAGATATAACCAGACAGCACAGATCAGTCGGTGGAAAGACTGGATACTTTGGTACATAGCATGATGTAACTGAATGAGACTATTTGAGTTAAAATCAGCATTCATTTGGATGGTGGCTTCAGCTCTTACATTTTGTACTACAAAACATATTTTATACCACAGAGCATTATATTATGTGCTTTTCAACTGTTTGCTGTTGTTATTTTCTATGGGGAAAGGCACTGATGTGGTCACCTTGCCAAGGGCTTTGTAAACCCACAGAAGAGAGAGATGGTAGCAAGTGAGGTAGGTATTTGCCCTTGGCATTGAAAGATAAGTAGGGGCATCCCTAAGAACAGAAGGAGACAAAGGATGAGTTGTGTGCGGAGGTCAAGGACTGGGGAAAGGCAGGAATGAAGTTTCCTATATGAAAACATTATAGGATGAGAAGAATAAAGGTTGTGGGAATGAACTGAAATTAGAATTATGGGGCGAGGTACAGATACAAAAAGCCTAAGGTGACAAATTAGTAGTAAGGTATCACTCTACTGATTTTTATTATGTTATTGAAAAACAGTAGCTTCAGAAACATGTTTCAGCATGATATTCTGGGTAGAACTATGAGGTCAGAGGTCAGGAAAGGGACTGCAATTGGGGGTCAGATAAGAGACTGATGCAGCTATTTAGGGAGAAGGATATACGTGGAGTGGAGACATGTGGGATGGAGAGAAGGGGGAGGGGTAGCTCTGGACCAGGGTGAGGGAGCTGATAAGGAAGGAACCTGACATGGCTAGATCTTATTGAATGTTCAGTACTTACTTGCCCAAACTTGATTTGAAAAGCTATTAGAGGGGTGAGACTTGCTCCCTCAGGATGGAGGAGTCTAAGATGCTCAGGGAGCTAGAGAGGCAGTCAGAATGCTACCAGCTGTGCAGGGCACTGTCTGTAGAATAAAGCTGGGCCCTACACTTCGATAAGAACAGAAACTAAGAGAAAACACTTAGAAATACTCAGTTTAACAAAGCACATCTGTTTTGTTCTGAAAATTTCAGAAACTGTGCCTTGTATTTTTTTGTGAGTTTTTTGCATTTCACTTTTCTTATAATTATTATTTATTGTACTTTACAAATATATTGCCTGCACTGAGTTGAAAACAAGTTTAATTTTGCAACAGAAAGTCCAAGAAATGTAGATCCCTGCTGGTTATCTAACTGGGAGTAACAGTGAGTCTAGTTTCTAGAAGTACATCTAATTGAGATGTGCACTAGTCCTGACCCTGTGAGTCTGCACAGATTAGCTGGTTATGTGGAGTATTATCATTAGTTTCTGAAATGTTCCTCACAGTTCATATGCTAAAGGTTTGTTCAATAGCATTTGGGGTGAAATCTCAGGGTTGTTTTGATTTGCATTTCCCTCATAACTAAGGATGTTGAATATTTCTTTAGGTGCTTCTCAGTCATTCGATATTCCTCAGGTGAAAATTCCTTGTTTAACTCTGTACCCCATTTTTTAAATAGTGTTAATTGGTTCTCTGGAGTCTAACTTCTTGAGTTTTTTGTATATATTGGATATTAGCCCTCTGCCGGATGTAGGGTTGATAAAGATCTTTTCCAAATTTGTTGGTTGCTGTTTTGTCCTATTGACAGTGTCCTTTGCCTTACAAAAACTTTGTAATTTAATGAGGTCCCATTTGTCAATTCTTGATCTTAGAGCATAAGCTATTGGTGCCCTGTTCAGCAAATTTTCCCTTGTGCCCATGTGCTCGAGGATCTTCCCCACTTTCTTTTCTATTAGTTTCAGTGTGTCTGGTTTTATGTGGAGGTCCTTGATCCACTTGGAATTGAGCTTAGTGCAAGGAGATAAGAATGGATTTATTTGTATTCTTCTGCATTCTAGCCACCAGTTGAACCAGCACCATTTGTTGAAAAGGCTATCTTTTTTCCACTGGATGGTTTTAGCTCCTTTGTCAAAGATCAAGTGACCATAGGTATGTGGGTTCATTTTTGGGTCTTCAATTCTATTCTATTGATCTACCTGCCTGTCCCCTCACACCAGTCAGAATGGCTAAGATCAAAAATTCAGGAGACAGCAGGTATTGGCGAGGATGTGGAGAAAGAGGAACACTCCTCCACTGCTGGTAGGATTACAAGCTGGTACAACCTCTCTGGAAATCAGTTTGGCGGTTCCTCAGAAAACTGGGCATAATACTACCGGAGGACCCTGTTATACCATCCCTGGACATATACCCAGAGGATTCTCCAGCATGTAATAAGGACACATGCTCCACTATGTTCATAGCAGTCCTATTTATAATAGTCAGAAGCTGGAAAGAACCCAAATGTCCCTCAGCGGAGGAATGGATGCAGAAAATGTGATGTATTTACGCAATGGAATACTACTTAGCTATTAAAATCAATGAATTCATGAAAATCTTAGGCAAATGAATGTAACTGGAAAATATCATCCTGAGTAAGGTAACCCAATCACAAAAGAACACACATGGTATGCACTCACTGATAAGTGGATATTAGCCCAGAAGCCTGGAATACCCAAGTCACAATTTACATAGCAAATGATGCCCAGGAAGAAGGGAGAACAAAGTATGGATACTCTGGTCCTTCTTAGAAGGGGGAACAAAATACCCACAGAAGAAGATACAGAGACAAAGTGTGGAGCAGAGACTGAGGGAAAGACCATCCAGAGACTACCCCACTTAGGGATCCATCCCATATACAGTTACAAAACCCAGACACTATTATCGATGCCCACAAGTACTTGCTGACTGAAACTGGATATTGCTGTCACCTGGGAGGCTCTGCTAGTGCTTTACAAATACAGAAGGGGACACTTTCAGCCAGCCATTGAACTGAGCAAAGGGTCCCCAATGGAGGAGTTAGAGAAAGGACCCAAGGAGCTGAAGGGGTTTGCAGCACCACAGGAGGAACAACAATATGAATCACCCAGTACTCCCAGAGCTCCCAGGGAGAAAACCATCAACCAAAGAGTACACATGGAGCTACCCATGGCTCCAGACACATGGACAGCAGAGGATGGCCTTGTTGGACATCAAAGGGAGGAGAGGACCTTGGTCCTGGAAAGGCTCGATGCTGCAGTGTAGGGGAATACCAGGACAGGGAAGCAGGAGAGGGTTGATTGGAAAACAGGGGGAGGAGAGATGGCTTATGGGATTTTCGGGGGAGGGGGGAACCAGGAAAGGGTACAACATTTGAAATGTAAATAATAATATATCTAATAAAAAATAGCATTTGGGGATAATGGAAGTTGGTAGATGAGTTAGTGGGTGGCTTGGAGAATAGTTGAGATTCCCACCTTAAAGCCTCCTTACAGAGTGGAAGAAAGATAGGTCTTTGGATGAGATATTTCCTTTCTCCCTTTCTCTTTGTTTCCCTCTTGCCATGAGGTAGGCAGCCTCCTCTGCATGGACTCCTCACCATAATGTACTGCCATGTGATGGTATAGTGAAGCTCTTGAAACCACAACCCAAAACACATGTGTTCTTCTTGCTTTGTTTATTGCTACTATTTTGTCACAAAGGCAGACATGTAGGTAGTAAATCTCGAGACCTAAGATGAATGGCTTGGAGAGCAATTGAGGCTCCTGCCTGAAAGCCTCCTTATCCCCTGGAAACTACCTGGAAGTGAGGATTAGAGAGCAGCAGCTCATTTCTGTAGAAATGTTAAGGGGAGAATACCACCTTTTGGGGATCTTAGAGGAGAGGAGAGAAGGTCTTGGGTCTCAATAGCAGAAGGTGGGTCAGGGTTACCTGGAGGCCCATGTCTCTGATCACTGATCATTGATAGCACTTGATCTCAAATTCTGAGATGCACAGAGTAGGTGACCAGCCAGTCAGTCAGCAAGTAATTGCTAAATCTACAAAGAGGCACAATCTAGACATTGGACCTTTTTCAGGGAACAAGGCAGCAAAGAATTCTATTATTGGGGAGGCTAAATTCTAGTGGGTGGGCCCAGAAAATAAGCAAGAACATCTGAATGATACCCAGGAGTGCTAATACTAAATATAGAATTAAGGTGGGGTGGCGTGACAGAGTGGTAATAGAACTTTAATATGGGTGGTCCAAAGAAGTCTCACTCTAGTGACATGGACCCATCAGAATGATCAAAGGAATGAGTCACTTGGGCATCGAAGGAAGGACATCCTAGGTAGCTTTGAAGAAATAAATTAAGCACAATGAGCTAAAAGAAAGGAAGACTGGACTACAAGAATCAGAGGCTAGGGACAAGAAAGACTGGAGAAACAGATAACGCCATTTTTAGATGTGCTGGAGAACAAGTGAAAGATTTTTAAACAGAATGGGTAGTAAGTCAAATTTGAAAGGGTCATGTAGGCTGCTGTTGGAGAGTGGGTTGCAGGGGAGGCCTGTGCTGTGGAGGAAAGGCATGTTGGAAGCTGCACTTGGCAGGAGCAAAGGAGATGGGGAAACATGGATAATGTCGGAGTGATTTGCTTCAGGTGGTGGAGCCTTTGGGTTGGCCAAATGATTTTACAGGGTAGCTGAGGGAGAGGAATACGTAAATATTCACAGTGTTGGGGACTTAAGCAATTCAGTGGGGTTAGTGCCATCTTGACAGCCGAGAAAGACAGGTGGAGGAATATGTTTGTGGATAGGAAAACCGGAGTTAACTTCTTCCAAGTTTGAGTTTGAGATGCCTAGTGAGGATGCCAAGTGAAAGCCGAAATTCTGGGAAGAAATGAACACTTGGGATTTTGAATTTGTGTGTCCAGGCCACGTCTGCCTGGAGACAATGTATGTGGAAACTCGGAGAGAGGGGTCCTAAGATTGACCTATAGAGCACACCAACCTTTAGAGTTATAAGGAGGAGGAGCCATCTAAGGAGGGAGGAGGAGTCAAAAGTAAGAAGTAGACCGGGGAGTACAGTATCCTGATGCTCAGTGAAGGCAATTCCAGAGAGAGGTCGTAGGGCATCCACTGTGATGAGAGCCCTTGAGGAGCCAGCAGAGACATGACAGATGATTTGGCAACACAGAAGACCTCAGGGGTTGTGACGGTGCAGGATCAAAAGACCAGTGCTGGCAGAAAACTTGGTTGATGTGGCTGGTTGGGGTGACAGAGTAGACCTGTCAGATAACTTTTGCTTTTAAAAGGAGACCTACTATGTAATCACAACATTGTCTGTGCTTAGGGCTATGGCTGCTAGAGAAGGGAACTGCCTGGACTGTAAGGAGGGGATGAAGGCTGAGGAGAGCTAGGGGAGGCCTGGGACAGGGCTAGGCCCAAGGAGAGGGAGCACTCTCCAAGGTGCAGGTGTGTGTTCGGGAGCACATGCACAGGAAGAAGCCCATTTGATAGATTCAGCAGTGGTAATTAATGAAAGTCAACTTCTGTCAGGTGGCTACAAAGATTTCGGTTGTGATGGAAGGCGCCAGGTGCTGGGGGAAGGATGTAGGATGTTTGTACAGAGAGAAGTGGGAGAAAGGAAACATACTGAAGTGTTAGGTGTAAATGTGACATTTGTAGTCAGGATGCTCTGTGTGTGTGTGTGTGTGTGTGTGTGTGTGTGTGTGTGTGTGTATGGTGACAGGTCTAAGGAATGCATTTATTATGTTATTTTAATCTGCCTTGAAAGGGTTAACCTAGAAATGGAATTTACCCAAGTCAAACCAGTCAATTCGGGTGTGAAGTGGGGTGCTGATAGATCTCAATAAGGGGATCCTGTTTTAAAATTTGGGAGTGGGAGAGAGAATAGGAAAGTAATTGTACGTGGTCACTTGAAGTTTGATGCCTGGACCAGTGTGTCCCCCTGAGAAGGAGATATCTTTTTCCCTTAGGCAAGTGACAACTTGTGGGGGCTTCAATTTTCTCAGTGGTAAACCAGTTAAAAGGATCCTGGCTCATTTCCCATTGGATGCATGGGGTTTTAAAATGAAATAAGACCAGGGAGAGGGCTTGGCAAACTGCCAAGCACTCGGCTGCGGTTAGCCTTGGTCACAGAATTAAAAGGAGAGCCTGTGTTCCCGCGGCTCTGCTCTGTCACTAAGGCTGTGCCACATGCTGACCCGACCCTTCAGCTCACACAGCCATAAGCCGACCCCCTTGGCTTGCCTCAGCCTTGTCAGTCAGTCCGACTGGAATCCACCTACTTATGAACAAGGCACTAGCCTGTTTAGGGTAGTTGTTTACTGTTATCATTTCTTTAAGCAAATACATCTTCTCTTCCTCTTTAAAAGGAAAGCCTCTCCTGGAGCCTTTCATGTGGCACCAGGCATACGGTACCCTGTCTGCTCTCAGAGCTGGCGCCTTGGCAGCACCTCCGGGTTGCACAGGAGGGTTTGACAGGCTTCAGGAAGGGGTTAGTACCTCTTGAACCCAGCGGGTCTCCCACTGAGCGAAGGCCTAAAAGGAGTGGACTGCAGAGACAGAGAGGGCTTAGAGGGAAGGGACCGACCAAACTGCTTTAATATGCTAATGAGGGAAGCCCAGATGCGGGGCGATCACTGCAGTTCTTTGTGAGGTGCCCTGGCTGGCTGTAGTCTCTGTCCCCGCGTGGAGGCTGCTGCGGGGCGGCAAACACTGCGTTCTCTGAGCGGCTCTCCCTGGCAGAGCATCCCGTGGGCAGGCGGAGGTTAGGGACCCCACCGGGACCTGAGACCAAAGCTGCTGCAGCCCACGAACGTTGGACAGCATAGGACTCCAGCGACAGGGTGGGTTCTGGACAGTGTGGGGGTGCCATAAACAGGAAGGGCGTTTGCAGCCAGCCTCACAGGATGGGCTCTTTGCCCTCCCAAACTGCCAAGCCTGGCGAGTGGTGCTCTGTCTAAGCTGGTTTAAGGGAGCAAGCTAGTGCTTAGTTGTGGATTGAGTCAATAGCATCTCCTGAAGCAACTTGATGAAGCACCACCATCCAGTGAGCTCTGGGGGGCAAACACACATGCTTTGACTATTTCACCCAGGGATCCCTCCAGAAAGAAAAGGCCAGTGAAGGTGCCTTGAAATAGTATCTGCATGGTGAGAACATGCCCATTACAAAGAGTGAACAGTGAGCCATCTCCTGGCACAGAACTGCTGCCCCTAGATTTTATCATAAAATCCAGGATCATATTATCTCTGAAAACACGAGTTCTCAGTGTGTGTATGTGCATGCGTTTGTGTGTGTGTGTGTGTGTGTATGAGAGAGAGAGAGAGAGAGAGAGAGAGAGAGAGAGAGAGAGAGAGAGAGAGAGAGAGAGGAGGGAGGGAGGGAGGGAGAGATGTGTCAATATCAGCTGTTTCCCTCAGTTTCTCCACCTTACTTTTCATTTAACAATTTTGAGAATTGCACATGTAAGTATTTACACCATTTCTAACTCTTCCCATGTCCCCCACTCCCTCTCAACATCATTGTCTATTCTTCTTTCATGTGTGAGTGTGTGTGTGTGTGTGTGTGTGTGTGTGTGTGTGTGTGGGAGAGAGAGAGAGAGAGAGAGAGAGAGAGAGAGAGAGAGAGAGAGAGAGAGAGAGAGATGTATATGTACCCTACTGAGTCCATTTAATATTGTTCACATATACATGTATTTGGGGTTTACCACTTGGGATTGGACACTATCAAGTGACTCAAACCAGGAGAAGGTTGCTTCTTTCTCTCTCTCTCTCAAGAGCCAGTGATTGCCTGAAGCTCTTCATCTAGTTGTAGGGCCTTGTGAAATTTCCCTATCTATGTTGGTTCATCAAGTGGCAATTTTATTACATAGGCCTTCTGCAGACAACTATAGTGTTGAGATTTCACAGGTGTCACATTTAGAAGACACTATATTGAAGCAAACAACTTGTTCTTCAGAAGCCCTCTCTTCCAAAATGCTCCTGGAACTCTTCAGTGTAGGGGTTACATTGTAAACAAATGACATGCCATGACCACTTATTCTCCACATTTTGACCAGTCGAACCTCTGTAATTTTCTTCATCTGTTACAAAATGAAGCTTCTTTGATGCAGGGGTTGAGCTATACTTACTATAGATATAGGAATAGATATTTAGAATACAGTTAGAAGTTATACCATTTTAGGAAAATGGCAGTATATGCCCTCTAGGGCTTATGGCTTCTCCAACCATATGTAGTTGGCTGGATTAACAGTACCAGACATGAATTTCCTCCTCTTAGGCAGGCCTTATGTCCAGTTAGACATTTCTTGATTATGCCCAAGATATAAATTCCACAATATACTTTCATATGCCTTCCACAACATACTAAAAAAAATTCTCTTGGGGTAACTCTAACCAAGCAAATTAAAGCCTTGTACTATAAAAAGCTCAAGTCTTTGAAGGAAGAATTTAAAGACGATATCAGAAAATGCAAAGAGTTTCCATGCTCATCGATCAACATAGTAAAAAAAAGCAATCCAAAAGCAACCAAAAGCATTCAACCAAAAACAATCTACAGATTCAACGCAATCTCCACCAAAATTCTAACACAATTCATTACAGACCTTGAGAGAATAATACTCAAAATCATATGGAAAAAAACTAAGCTTAAGTATAGCTAAAAGAATCTTATACAATGAAAGGACTTCTGGAGGTATCCCCACCCCTGATTTCAAGCCACTATTGCACTATTAGGAATATCTTTCCAGGACAGTCACTGTTATGGTTGGTAAACTTTACAGCTGGGTGGGGCTTCAGACCACTTTACTCCCTTGGAAGTTTGCATAAGTACCTTTGTTAGGGTTTTATTGCTGTGAAGAGACACCATGATCAAGGCAACTCTTGTAAAGGACAACATTTAATTGGGGCTGCCTTACAGGTTCAGTCCATTGTCATCATGGCAGGGAACAGGACAGCACCCAGGCAGACATGGTGCTGGAGTAGATGCTGAGAGTTCTGCATCTTGATCTGAATGCAACCAGGAGGAGGAGGAGGATCTCAAAGCCCATGCCGACAGGACATGGACAACAAGGACACACCTACTCCAACAAGGCCACACCCCCTAATAGGGCCAAGCATATTCAAACCACCACAGACACTATAAGACTACCCATAGAGCAGTTTTCTAGATCATTTTCAGCTATATTCCTCTAAGTCCTATGTCTAAGGTGTGTGTGTGTGTATGATTCTTTAGAAATAGGATCTTACTTTTGAGCTCTGGAAGGCAAGGACAAGGGTTAGGGCATTTTAGACCATATTGTTTTGTGAATCTCTTGGATAACTTGACCAACAACCTGAAGGGAGGTTTCCCATACCTGGCATTGGGTTTTTTGTTAGGTAGTCTTTACTCTTGAGGGGAACATTATTATTCAATGTGGTATAACTCTATTTTATGTAAATATATATATATATATATATAATTTAAAAAATTATGTATACACGCATATATTATGTGTGTGTTTTAAATAAACTTTATAAAGTTTATTCTGTGGCTTTTTCAAAAACCAATAGTATTTATCTCCCCTGTCACTCTGGCCCTTTATGTTAACCTCCCTCCACACTTAGACTTAATTAATGATAACACCTAAAGCCTTCACTACTCCCAGGGGAAAGTTCAGAATTAGTTTAATGAGAATGTTTTATTTTCAGTGTGTTTTATTTGTGTTTTGGAACCACATCATTGAAAGTAAACATACCGCATGTGGAATTATCTACGAGGTACCTATAGATTGTTCCCTCCTCTTCTTTTAGTGCACAGTTTGACTTTAAAATGTCTGTCTGTCTTTTTCCCATTGCTTGAGGCAGGTTGAATGACCTTAACATTTTCCCAGCAAAATTCTTGTCTTTTGAAAATTAAAGTACTCTGCTTCCTTGGTGTTTATTGTCATTTCCTGCAGCTAGTGGGATCATACATGGGTTTTGGATTGATCCTCTAGGTAAAGCTGGATGCTATCACACTTAAAAATGTATAAGTCTGTTTACTCTCATTTTAAAAAATAAACTGCTTTCACCTCAAATGTTGAAAAACCAACGTAGTTGTTTTCTATGAGAGGAAAACTTTCATGTTTCAAAGTTAGTAGTTCCTGAATGACAGAATAAAACTATCATGTGATATTAGATATTATAGCAAAGGGCATCACATTGCTTGCATTAGATATGCATGTTCAGAACAGCAGTTATGAGCATATATATACAATTTATATAAATGAGCATAAAGATACAATGGACAGGGTACTGGGGTTTTACCATGTTAGGAAAGTTCTTAAACGTTTTCTGTGAGTCACTCCTTTGCAATTGAGAAATTTTTATGAAACCCATGTGTTTAGGTATATAAAGTAGATATATAAATCAAACCCTACTAATCATAAATCATGAAAAACTTATTTCTAAAACAATTCTTTGATAAATATGTAATTTTGATGTCTGTTAAAGATTAAAGCAAAGTTGCATACTAATGAGATGGATTTGCTTGTTCACTCTTATATAAAGCATTAGATCTTGGCTGATTATTTGAAGCTGTAGGCTATAGAGCATCGTTACATTGATTGATATTTTGATTTTACATTGCCAGTGCTGAAAGCATTGCTTCATATAATCACATAGCACAAAATGGTAGGAGTATGTTTAAGACTACTTCAGAAATTGTTGGAAGTTCTGTCCCATTTGCAAGCCAAAATTCAATGAACTGTATTTTATGCGACCCAAATTACTACTCAAACAACAACTTTAAAAATCAAATGTTCTAACAATGCTTTTCCAAAGCAAACTCATTTCAGACTTACATTCTGAGGACTGATGGGGAAAACTATTAAAAGTCTTTGTCATCCGTAAGTAATCAAATATCTAAGAGTGGAAACTTTGCCCAATAAATACATCACAATTCTATTTCTCCCCCACCCCCAGCCATGACAATGGTATATAAGTATCTTATTGATATATATCAACAATTAATGAAAAAAGAGGCCATGGCATTGAAAGAGAGAAATGAGGGATATATATATGGAATGGGAAGTGTGTGAACAGTATGATTATATTAGGATCTCAATAATTTAAAAAAAATTGCAGTTCATAGCCTACAGTAGTCCTGAATAGGAGCCGATCTTTTTCAGGCTGTGATGGTTGGTGCTTCATGGTGTGGTGGCAGGCACAGTGCAAAGTGCACACCTGCGAATTCAGAACCAATCAGCAAAGTGACAGGATGCGACACTGGCAAGAGTTTCCAGAAACCACCTGATTCATTGTGCATTTGCTTTTGAGTTAACATTTACTCTTTGCATAGTAAGAAACCTCTTATTATTGCCAGTATTTTTATGACTTCCACATCCAGCTTTTCTACCCCTTGGTGCAGTCGTGACCCACAGTTTAGAAACTGTTGTGTGGGTGAACTGAGACAGCAGTAGCTTAAGTAATCTCATTGGCTTTAAAATTTGTGTTTCAAGTCACATGAACGTGATGCCGGGGCCATGAGAGCAATGTCAGATAGAGCCTAACTAGTCATTTCTCCTTTCCTTTCTCTCCAGTCAGTGTTGTTTCTCCAAAGCAGGGAGTTTTCATCCAGTACACAGTGATAGACATTTGTTTTATATGATTAGGAAGATCGTTCTATATCAGAAAGAGTTATGAAGTCATTTGGCTTACATACTTGATGTCATTTGTATTGTCTATGTGCAGGGTTGAATGAGGCAGTTTCGCTAGCTGCTGTAAGCAATAATCCTATACACACTGGATGCTGACTCAGCACGAGCCTGTCTGCAGAAGAGGATGATTAACTTGGAGAGAATCTTGCATCAGCAAGAAGAAATACAGCCATGCCTCCAAAGAAATATGAAGCATTTACATGTGACATTTCAGGGACCATCTCAGGGGTGAAGAGCATAATTGTACTAGGAGGAAATAAATATGTTCTTTCTCTTCTAATAACTGGCATTAGAAAATCTACTACAAAAAAAAATCTCTTATCCATTCTCTTAACCAATGCATCCATTTCACTCCAGATGCCTGATAGAAGCCAACTATTCCACAGACTCCTTGACCAGGAAATTGTCCTTGGTCTTGGGATAGGTGAGGTTTCAGGTTGGCTTGAACAGATCAAAGGGATCTTAATTTTGATGATAGACTATAAAGCACTCTTTCTTTCTGCTAAGAGTGACAAAGGAATCAGTCTCTTACCACTTGCTGGAATAGGCAGCCACCTATGGCTGTAAAGTTGAGACTTGAAATGTTTTTTATCCGTTTATTTCAAGACCTCTTTATGCAGTCCATGATGGTCTCAATCAAGCAATCCTCCTGTGTCCTGAGTTCTGGAATCCCAAACCATTTGAGTTAGGATCTATTTAACTTTTAGCTGTGAGCATCTACAACTGTTATGCCTCTTTCGCTTGTCCTTGAATCTCAAGTCTCTCTTTGGATACCATTCAGCCATTACCTTTCCCTTCACTCTGGATGCCTCTTCCAAGAGAGAATAGGAGCAGAATGATGATTTGGATTGTCTGATCCAGTCTGTTCTGTAGATGGGTGATATGACCAAGATGTTCCCACTATGAGTAGATTCTTGTGACTGGAAGATGCCATAGCTATCTATCCATTATAGTGTGTAGCATCTAAGATAATCTTAAGCTTGTCTGAATTTAGAAAAGTATATTGATGATATTGAAATGCTGGAGAAAGAGTTCTTCCTATCTTGTCCATTTATTAGTTTGATAAGAATTTATTCTGAGTTTTCTTTCTACGAGGCTAGTAGAAATCATGAGTACATAGAAGAATTCAGATAATACAAATAAAAACCAAGAAAGCATCAAATGAAAAGGGCCAGGGAAGGATTCTGGTAACTTAAAATTAGAGACAGAAGAATACATGGGCAGAATAAATAGAAGAATATGTTTTTGTGTGTCTGAGGGTGGTGCTGAAGGTTACATCAAACAGTTTAGAAGCAACATGTCAGAAACCTGAGTGGATGAAGTCATGTTCCACTCAGGAAAATAAAAAAAGGTTTAGTATGCTAAACACTTGCATGAGAGGGAGTGAACAGAGGCTTGGAGGCATAGGTTTGGGCTGGGTTATTCAGGGTTTCAAGTTTGCTGTGAGTTCTTTTCAGCACTGCTGGTAAATATAAAGGTGGTATGTTAATAAGATCTAGGTGCCTTCAGTCTAAACAGTGAATTTTAATAGAATAAGATTGATTGCAGGCATCACAGGTGGGCAATGGCTTCAGAAGGGAACTACAGTGCTATGATGCCTTCTTTACTCCTTTTCTCTGAAATCCTGAAGTTTATTTGTAATTACTGGATAAGACAACGATGAGCCAGGTCTGATGGTGGTCAGGGTTTGATTTTGCTTAGCGTAGCAACCTTATGTCTCTGAGCAAATTATCTTAAACCTTCTACCAGTGTTGCTTCATCATCTGTGAAATTAGAGTAAGAACACCTACCTCATAAGGAGATTGAAAGGAATTAAATAAGATAGTTACAATTCTTGGCACCAGGCCTGAAATACATTAGCTGTTATAATTATTAATGTTCCTGAGAATAATATACAACTTTGGATGAGGCCCAGGAATAAAGGCAGAAGAGAAGTGTTCGTGTTCCCTCATAGTTTGGGAGTTGAGAATCACTTGGAAATGTTGAGACAAGTATTAACTGTGGGGCTGTCAGGTTTTGTTTAGAAGCTGGACTTGGAATTATTGTGTTGGCAATACATTTCTAATCTTTGCTCCAGAAAGGAGAAGTATAAATTAGAGGAAAACATAATAAATAGGAGATGTGTTTATTTGGGGTGACAGGAAGAACTGTTGACCTCACTAGATAAGCCAAGAAGTTGTATATCTGGGAGATGCTGGGAGAAGGGGCTTCCCAGAATGCTGATATCTCACTATAGTAGGAGCCTGCAGCAGAGATGCCCCCTAGAAATCCTAGATGAATGCAGGTGTGTTCTTTTATGGTAAACATCTCTCTCTCTCTCTCTCTCTCTCTCTCTCTCTCTCTCTCTCTCTCTCTCTTTCTTCTCACTCTCTCTCTTCTCTTTTCTCTCTTTTCTCTCTTCTCTCTTAAATCACCTGCAGCAGTGCCTGCCAGGTGATAGATATTGCAGTCAACAATACCGCACAAATGAATGGATGAATGCTCAAGTAATGAGGGGATGGAGATGGGTTGTGGCTTGTGCCTGGGGCATAGACACTTGTTAGGTAGAGTCCTCTCCATTTGATGCCTACAAAGCAGCCTTGTATTTTCTTTTGCAGCCATTAGGCACACTAATGAGAGACGCTAATTGATAGCTGGTGAACTGATTCATGGAAATAGATTTCTTAGGCTACAATTTGAAAGAAAAGCATGGATTCTTTCCTTGGGCTATATCCACTGCTATTTTTAGTGAGCAGATGTTGCAGCTTTTGCGAAGCCTCTGGCAGGATTTCCTTCAACTCCCATCTCATCCCAAATATGTAATGCTCATCACTTTTATTCCAGAGACATGCTGCTTTGTGGGTGTTTTCTGAGTAGCATAGGAGGTTGTAGGGAAGAGCAATTAAGAGAAAAAATACAGAACCTGTTCTCATAAGTAAATGGGTAATAAACAAAAGCGAACAGAGAAGTACTATTGAGATTGTGGGTGGCGGAAGAAGATGGCCAGTAAACACTCCTACTGGCTGAACACAGAAGAGATTTCTCTGCAACCTTGGCAATAATATGTTGCTTTTGGATTCCTCAGTCTGAATCAATTTCTATATCCAGAGCCTAGGAGAATAATTTTAGCTGTCAATATCTATTAGTTATGGAAGGGCCAATCAGTTTTCTTTGTGCTTTGCTTATAAACAAATAAATCTCTGGACCAAGTGATGGAAATGTAGTGACTTAGTGTTTTGAAGACAAAAGAAAGAAAGAAAAAAGAAACGGCCCTTTAGATAAATACCATTAGACATAAAGTTCTGAGATGAGATCTATACCACTAGAATAATTATTTCCAATGGGAAAAAGATGTATAACATTTATGCTAGAAGGTAAAAGCATATTAGGCGTGCTAGCGTTTCTATTGTTCTTGTGGTCCATTGTGAAATGCTGGGCTTGGGGTTTTGGTAATGGTAGCTTGGACATTTCTAAGTTTCTGCATAACAGTTCTAGAAATCAATCAGATACTGTGGCTTACATTAGCTGTGCTTTTCATGTGCTGTAGTGAATGCATCATGTTCTGACCTGTCTAGCAAAGGGGTTGGGGTAAAGCTATGTGTTTGTAATATTTTTCCTAGTTGGGGTTCTCCAGAGAAACAGAATCAATGGAATCTACCTATCCATTTATACCCCACTA